>OX493324.1:6006250-7207500 GCA_950371115.1 Anania fuscalis
ATGACAGAAAATCTGGCCCACTGACGCCGTTACGTCACTCAGCTATAAATATAATAGGTGTCCCTACAACTGCACACGCGAGGATGCTTACAAGGCCACCGATAGTGCCATATCGATGGCTAAGTTTTGGTCCTCCTCACATAATATATATTAAAAGCCTAAGTCGACACGCCAAGAACAAGAAGCGAGCTATGGAAAGGTCGGTCGACGCTTGGGATTTCGATAAGGGATAAAATCTGAAACGAGATCATCAGGCAGAAGACCAAAGTAACAGACGTGGCAGTGGGTTGGCCACATCTGTCGCAGAACCGATGAAAGGTAGAGTGAACGGGTTCTCGAGTGGAGACCACGCCATGGCAAACGTAGCGTAGAACGCCCTCCAGCCCGATGGACCGAAAACCTTAGGTAGATGGTTGGCAGTGGCTGGATGGAAAAAGCGGGAGATCGTGCATTTTGGCGCTCTTTGGGGGGCTTACGTCAAGCAGTACACTGTAATAGGCTGAATAAATGTGATTGGTTTAATTATTTTATTTGTTTCTGCAATAATAAGTAGTTTATATTAGAAAATACAAATTTAAAAAACCCTCCGACTTTAAAGAGCAACTTATATAATATTATACACAATGTGATATGTGCGGAACTTCTAACCTGTTAAGGATAAGTGCGATATCTAATTTTGGTGACAAAAATAACAATTTGGGGGATCACTCCTTTATCCCCTATGAATAGCGGCCATTCTGGTTTTTTCACACTTTAGGCATTAACAAAGGTTTTTTGTGTCGTAGAATCATGAAAGATACCACAGATTTGTTTTGAAGTCCCAAATTTTTTGTCAATAAAATTAGATACCGAACTTAGCCTTAACGGGTTAGAAGTACCGCCCATATCACATTGTATATAAAAAGTCAAATATGATAGGTATTAACTTTTTGTTACTTTTTGGCCCTTCAACTTTATTACAAGAATTGTTACCTAGTGTTTTGATCCAAGCGTCATTCGCGCCAGAGGGGACCGCTTGTGGCGCTTGTATTTTCATTAATGCTGGGTAGTTATATTCATCTTTTTTTTACTTTGTCACTACCTATTAACCTTTTTTTATTTGTACCCATTTAGTTTTTAACCGACTTCAAAAAAAGTAGGAGGTTCTCAATTCGTCCGAATGTTGTTTTTATTTTATTTACTTTAGGGGTCCCTCCCTTGACACGGAGACGCTTGGATTTAAACATTACTTGGTAACATTTCTTGTATTAAAGTTGAAGGGCCAAAACGTTAACAAATAGTTACATATTATTATTTTTGACTTTTTATATGTTGCTTTTTTAAGTATGGGTTTTTTAAATTTTATTAACATTATATTTAATACTTTTTAAATTACTAGCCTCAAGGCCTCAGTCATTATGTATCTAACATTCACTTATAACCACCATTCATAGAGCCCAAATACGCTGTATCGGCTGAAAGTTGCCATCCATCCATCCATCCAACCATCAGCCGAAAGACGTCTACTGCTGGACATAGGCCTCCCCTAAGGATTTCCACAAAGATTGGTCTTGTGCCACCCGCATCCAGCGGCTTCCCGCGACCTTCACCAGATCGTCGGTCCACCTTGTGGGGGGCCTACCAACACTACGCCTTCCGGCCCGCTGCCGCCATTCAAGGACCTTCCTGCCCCAACGGCAATCAGTCCTGCGAGCAATGTGCCCTGCCCACTGCCACTTAAGGTTTGCGATTCTGAGAGCTACGTCGGTGACTTTAGTTCGCCTCCGGATCGTCTCATTTCTGATTCTATCGCGAAGGGAAACTCCGAGCATAGCTCTCTCCATCGCCCTTTGAGTGACCTTGAGCTTTCTTATGAGGCCCATCGTTAGCGGCCACGTCTCAGATCCGTATGTCATCGCTGGCAACACACATTGATTCCATACCTTGGTATTGAGGCATTGCGGTAGTGTTTGTGAGGAGAAAATATTGCGTAGCTTCCCGAACGCTGCCCATTCGAGTTGGATTCGACGATCGAACTCTTTCTGGAAGTTGGACTTACCTAGCTGGACTGTTTGTCCAAGGTATTGGGAATCCCGCAGACTACTTGGTGTGCAGCATTAGCTCAAAGTCTCGATCATTATCTTTCTAATACCTATTCATTGAGAGATTGAGACTATTCTTATGATTCTAAATAGGTTCTGTAAGTTGCTGAGAGGTTTAGAACCTATCAGTCTTTTTGATGTGCAGCATCAGCTCAATGCCTCGATCATTATTTATCTAATACCTAGTTATTAAAACCATACTTATAAGGCTCGTGATGTATAAGCCCAAACACGCTATATCTGCTGTAAATTTCTGAGGAGATGGAAATCCTGCAGACTTTGTTGTGCAGTATCAGCTTAAGGTCTCAATCATCATCTATCTAACATCTACTCGTTGAGACTATTCTTAAACACGCTGTATGATCTGCTGTAATTTGCTAAATAGTTGGGAATCTCGCAGATTTCTTAATGCTGCAGCATCAGCCCAAGGTTTTCATGTCTTGGGAATACACTAGTAAAGTAATAGTGCAGTAAATTTCAAATCAAACGGACCTGTAAAAGTTTGCATGAGCTAATAATCCTTTTGTCAAGTAGGAAATGCGCTGATAACCTTCAAACGACTGAACAGATCTTCACGAAATATAGCTAAGAAGCTTTAAAAAAAAGCTACGTCAAAATCCAGATACACACCTTAAACTTATAACACCCCTCTTTTTCCGTCGGGGGCTAAAAACACATAGGTATACCTATTAATTTTCCCAAAGCCTTTTGCTATTTAATCGACATCTGATAGTAGACAGTGCATTAGCCATTTAATAGCACGTTTGCTAGTACCATATCTTATAAGTTCTTGTCTAATCGGCAGTATCGCAAGCAAGATCTCGTATTTTCGCGGAAGTGGTTTATTACATTTCCATTAGTGCAGTGGCGCCATGAGGCGCTGACTCTTTGAAGAGACACGATTTATAATATAAATTTATGCAGGTTTAAATGAAATAAATAGTAATGAGGTATTACTGGTTCAGAAAGCACCATTATGCACCACTGCTATAAAAAAAACATCACGAGGGAAAACCAATTGGGCTACTAAGCCATTTCCTTTACCATGAAACTAGCAGCTAAAGAGTTGGACCCACTGCCGTTGGAGCCCCGACTGACAGTCCACATTTGTAATTCAGTCCACGATTACAATTTTATCAAGTGATACTAAATTTTTTCGACGTTACACTGCGTTACATACTAGGTCATTGAACAGTAATTCACCAAATCATCTCATGGTATTTTTATCTTTAGGTTTCTAACAAAAAGTTTGCTAACAGGAAACGAAGCCCACAATTCTACAATGTACTTTTGATTCATTACAACTATATGATAAAAAACCGGCCAAGTGCGCCCCCTTTAGTATTTATTTTATCTGGTTTTTAAATTTCAAGTTTTTAACTGTCACGGTTCATGAGATATAGCCTGGTGACAGACGGACAGACAGACAGACGGACAGCGGAGCCTTAGTAATAGGGTCCCGTTTTACCCTTTGGGTGCGGAACCCTAAAAAGCTATATTTTTATATAGGTACAATACCTTATACACGCGATAGTCCAAAAAGAAGTTAACATGGACTCCCTTAGGGTGCGTCCAGATCTGGCAAATGCGCAGTTCGCGAGCCAGTCGCGAAGTAGTCATAAATCATAATTTGTATAATTTTTAACTGTTATGTATATAAGATTTGAGCACCTTTTGATTCTATATGTCCAATAAACTGGCACTATTATAAAAAATCATGCTAAGTTTATTTCAATTTATCAGATGACAGTCACAGACTGTGTTCTTTCATGACATTGTTTGACTGCATGTACTCGCACAGAACAGTAAGACTCGCCTGTTCTGTGTGTACTCGTTGAAAACTATAGTTGTCGCCCGCCACTTAATTCACGTGGTCTTTAGTTTATTCAATATATTCCACGGGAACATTTAGCCGGGATAAAAAGTATCTATCCTTTAGGTTAAACAAGATCATATTCTATACGTGTGCAAAATTTCGTCCAAATTATCCTTTAGGTTATCTTTATATAATCAGATCACATACTATATGTGTAGAAAATGTTGTCCAAATCCGTTCAGTAGTTTTAGCGTTAAAAAATAACAAAAAGTCATACATTCAACTCGCTCACAAACTTTCGCATTAATATTAAACTAGGATATCGGTAGTATGATGTGTTGGAAGTGTGATGTATTTTTATATCAGTTTATCTAACGATATAATTTCATGCTTATCATGTATCAGCGATAGTCACACAATCAATACAAAATCACGTGAGACATGAGTGTTTAGTGCAATGTTAGTTAGCATAGTCTCCTATCCATTACCTTTTAGTGGAGGACACTGACGCAGAACTAACACCTGAGGGAAATAAATAAATTAAAACGCGCCAGACAACTCACCAATAGACATACCTCGATGTAAGGAAATATTCTTTTGTTACGAGATACTTACTAAACAACGTTTTTTTTTCGGGACTCACTCCTACTCATTTGTTTGTTTCCTAATTGACTCGACCAGGAATTAAATCCGAGACGCTTGCGCTATGTTAAATCACCGCGCCACTAGACCTATATCACGTTTGTGTACTATAGCGCCATTGAAAAGAAAATGCTTAAGGGAAATAAAAGTTTCGGTAACGTACGAATGCTAAAAAATATGACGTTTATGAAACGTAAGGCTAAGCATCCACCAGAGCTGTGCTAAGCTGCGTAGCGAGGAATATGTTTTGTAATGCACCAATAGATTTAATTGATCTACTTAGCGTTGACTTCGCTCTGCGCAGCTCTGGTGGATATCTACCAGATATACCAGTAAGTCAATCGATGGTGTTCGAAAAGAGTCCGCTACCTATACTCGCATTGCTCATTTGTACACATTACATATATATATATATTTATACCTATATACTCCCAAGCCGGAGCTACGGTGACTACCACTAGTCCCCTTAATCCGTAAAAAAAGGGCTACGTTGGGCTGCCCTATTACCTACTTGTATGTCCTAATGTGGCTACAGTAGCCAATCTTGTTTGAAAACGTGCGCGAACATTGGTGACACGTTATATACACCGTTGGTAAAATTATAAAAACACACATTACACATTCCTCGCACAGCTCTGGTGGATGTCCAGCCTTATAGCTCTCGAACCGTCAAAGGTGCTGAACACGCAGGCTCCGGCTTTATGCATCATTGAGTTCGACGAATAGGTATTCAGTACTGTTCATCATAGTTAGCGAGTTGATACTTTACTATAATTGACAAATGAGATCACATTCACATGGCTCGAGGTATGTTAATGCAACGTTTACGTATAGATTCAGCCATGTCGATATTTAAAGTTGGTTTTAAAACTTTGCCAATGATTAATAGAAAAAAAAAGCATTTTGTTCCTGTACTCGGCTTTATCATTTGGGTAGGTACATAGGCTCTATTAATCTTGGGCTTGGTCTATTATTTATAATATTTAAGAACAACCTGTTAAAGAATGAACCTCGTTCCCCCAACCCTGTAGAAAGTTATTTAGTGGCACGATAATGTGATTTTTGGCTGACATTTCTGCACGTGCTTGTTTGACGTGTTCGTACTATTACTCTAGGTATGCTTAGTATGTAGTAGCGGGGATTGAGTTCTGAATAATTGAGATAAATAAATAAATATTGGATAATATCGTATTACTCTGAACTCAATGAAACGAATTAATGCGATCATAATTTAAGTAGTATTACTCTGATCCAAAAGTAGTAGTATCCGATATACAGATACCAGAACACCCAGCTAGACCCAAGAATATTTAGAAAAGTTTGTTTTACACAATATGATCGAACCGAACTCATTGATGGTGACGCTAACCCCTACTCTACGAAGCTACGAAGGTCAAGATTTAGCCGGGTAGTTACAATAGTAAAATACATACAAGGTTAAATTATTGTTTAAGTCTACGAGTTCATATATTACAGTTATCCTAAAATATTATCAGACGAATTGAAAATAGTCAAAACCGGCCAAGTGGGTGTCGTGCCACGCGCAGTGTTGGGTTTCGTAGTTGCCTGTCCTTACCACTATATATTTCAGAAATTACTTCAAGTCTGTTTTAATGTTTTCTTATAAGGAATATAGGAATAAGGAAAGACGAAATTTTCCAGAAAATTACAGCTCTCTGAGGTCAACAGTCTCCAAGCAAAACCTCGGACGGACAGACAGACGGACATAACGAAACTATAAGGGTTCCTTGTTAGAACCACGGAACCCTAAAAAGGGCATGTAAGTATTACTACTTATTATTTGCGCGCCCGAAAACGTCTCACAGCACATAAAGGCCAGAGCCAGTTTATAAAAAGCCGTTACTAAATTGACTCGAACCGGGATTCGAACCCGGAACTTTTTGCGGTCAATGAAAAATTATGATGCTACACGCCTGTCGGGTCGCCAATTGTTTCAAGTTCAGTTACGCAATTTAGTTGTCGTAGCGGAATAGAACAGCTTACAGTGCTAATACTTATAACTAACCATGAACTCTGCTGTTACCTAACTGAAATACAACCTTACAGTTACCACTAAAAGCCGACTATCTTTTTAGGCCTTTGGTAAACCCTTCACGTATTAAAAATATTTAGTTTTTTCATAACATGCATGCGATGGTGTCGTTGTCATAGAAGTGCTCATAATATCGTGAGAATACTACTTGGAATGTCTGCGCGAAATAAAGGATCCGTAAACAAATAAAATAATATGTTTATTACTCAAAATGAAAAACTAAACTACCACCTAAGGTACTAGGTACACATATCATGGGAAAAAATTCCCCTTTTATTGCTGTAATGTTGAGAACAAAAACAACAAGTACATAGTGTAAATCTATGTATTTTTCTAAGTATCATTTACTTAGATTTCAGGGAATTTAATCATTATTATTGCAAATTCAGTAAAAGAGTCAGAGGTAGGTATCAATTTAAAAATCCTTTCTTATGCATCTCTATATTTAAGCGAGTGGGGCCATCAAAACACCAATCCACGGTCCTGCTTTATGAACGAGGTTGCAAATAGGTTGAGGGGTTTGTAAAGACTGATTTAGTTGTCTGTCTGTCTCCTGTCCAGTTGTTGCAGGAGCATCGCGGCGCCGCGCGTCGCGTCGGTCCAAGTAGCTTGGCTCACGTCACGGCCCACGGCGCCGCGCGAGTCTGCCACCGCGCCAGCCCACAGCGAGCGAACCACAACGAAAGCCGACCCAACTCGGCGCGCTCGCTCCATTCAACGCGTACACGCGCCCCACCCGTTCATTGCCGATTTGACCGCAAGAGCGGATCGACGTGCTCTTGGCAACGCGTCTTCCTATTTTAAATTGCCAACTTTTTTTTTCTAAACATCCATTAAAAAAACCCGAAAGGTTCAATTTTGAATACATTATACAACGTAACATTTACGATTAGATACGGTGAACGAAACCTATTTTTCACACGGCGAAAAAGTTTACTGCAATTTTTGACGACGGCGATTTGCGGAGTGCAACTCGCTTTCAGTATAATCACTTGTTTGGAATTGTTTTCTAAATTTTTAGAGATATATTTATATTTCTTTGTGACGATTTCGACGAATTTTCAATAGACGTGGAGCAGACAAAGAGCAAAAATGTCGAAAAAACATCTTCACAATCAAGCTGCTATACCGTTAGCCCCGGCGGTGTTTAAGGTAAGTTTTTTTTAAATAATTTTGATGATATTTGCGAAATATAGTTTTCTGTGTAATATAATTATGTCTAAGTTAAATTTTTACTACTAAGAAATGTATGTCACGAGAAAAATGCTTTGCGATAAGTAATTCAGTTTGAAAGTGGATGGGTAAAACTTATGATAAAATACAAACGTTTTTAATATGAAACAAGTTTGGTCGATTTTTTTTCTGAGATAGGTGTTTACAGTATGTATACGTTTTGCTACTTTCCACCTCGTGTGCAAAACGTGTGACCTCAATTAAAAGTGGTTTCGTGTCTAGCCAAATCACTCTGAGAAGTTAATGTAATAGATAGGTATAAAGCGAAAAACGCGTTCATCATTTTCCACAGTACCTAATTAATTTACGTCATCTAACGGCGGAAAGTATTTTCCTTGAACGGTTCCGATGTTGTGGCTGAAGTTCATGTCCGTAAATTATTGCATCATATTCAACACTCTTGACATCGTCGATTGATTCGTTCGAAATGCTGTGCGAATGCGACTGACTGAAACCGCCTACGCCTGTCTTGAGCCGAAACCAATGTTTTGTAACCGCAGCCTTATAACTCTGCCGCCATTACAGCATCGTCATACCCGCTTCTTGTTAGGTAGTTTCAGACATTACAGGTATTTTTACACATAAGATACGTGTGTACTGTTTACACGCGTTCTTTTTATGTATATTAACCTCGACCACACACTAGCAATATTTATTGTTAATGTTAGGTGATTCTAAGTATTTGGGTAGAGCCGAAGAATAGATTTACATACCTTTTCGATTTAGTCTGTATCTAATTCATTTGAATAACCTACCATCGACAGTCATTTTCATGTGTGCGGCCTTTTACCTAAAACGAGTGACGTCATTTCTATTTTCATTGTTAGTCGCCGCGAGTGACGAGACTTAAGTTTTTTTTTGTAAACAAACTCTGTTTGTCTATTGGAGGAGAACCTTTTCTGTTTGCCTGTAAACACGAATTAAAAGGATAAGTAATTTTATTTATGTAGAGATTACCAAAATTCTTCATTTACCAATAGAAATAACTATGTATTATAATAGAGCCTTTGTTACAAAATACTGTACAACAATTTAAACGCCTTTCAAGTATGGATTTTATTAAACAACAATCGACCCTATATTACTAAAAAAATGTTTTAGAATCACATCGATGAAGTGCTACTCATGCACATTTCATTCTAATTCAGGTACCTACTGAAAACCCCATTTCATATTTTATGCTCTAAGCTAAGTTTAATAATGCCTAATTTAAGTTGGTCTACACAACAAGAAAAATATAGAATTTATATTATATATTTCTTTAATTTTGTTTTGTAGTCAAACTTATTCACATTTAACACTAGATTACACGCACAGCCTACTATATATATAATTATAATAATAAGCACCTTTATCATTTATATATTTTTTTTACCACATAAATAACTAGAATCAGATTGACAGTGATTTTAAATTGGTATACTAAAGTAAGCCACGCGTGTATTGGTGTAAAAAATGAGCGCGTGTAAATAAGACTAAAATTCTCAATTAGACTGAAAAAAGAAATTGAATTTTGGTTCTAATTGATAATCATTGATGATACAGAAAATCAATACAATGATTCGAGTTAAATGCGAAAGTAACCTATAAAATATGCCACCTGTGTAGATACAGAGGTATAAGAAATAGAATAGAAATAGAAAAAGATTTATTTGACACACTCAGAATACAAAAGGAAAAACATTTACAGGATAATAAAAAGCAAAATGTGTCAAAAAGGCCCCCGCTCAGCATTTGTCGTGACAGTCAGGGACGTATCACGACGCTGGTTTTCAGCAGGGACCCTGACGGTAGGCTCGGACCATACCCGACCGGAAACCCGACTTGGTTAGCGCGGAATCAATCCATCGCTAAGCAAAAAGGTTGTTTTTGAACGGACTCTTGCGGATGCTTACGGATTCCGGCAGAGTCTAGACCGAGCCATAGGTACGAAGCACGGCACCAAAGAAAAGAAGAAAAGAGCATGACAAACAATACAATAGACATAATAATAACAGACAGAGAAAGACATTAATACATGATGACATAAACAAAGCCTCACCTTTGCCAGACAAAAGAAGCATTAACTCAAGTAGGTTTCGTTAGGTAGGTACTAATAATAAGTAGTGTGTAATGTAACTAACTCCTGTGGGCAGCCACCGAGTTAGATACAGGACATAGCCTATTTGCTAAAATGGTAAGCTGTAGACAAACATTACCCCACGGTTGGCTCTTAATGTCTAGAGATTGGATCGGATCATCAACACACGATTTTATCACAGTCATTTTAGTAAATATTGCCACACAGTAATCGTTTCAAAGAACCACAATGACGTGAAGATTGTCAAAAGGTTTTTTATTACATACATAACTAACTATTAAACGGAAAAACAAAATATAAGATGGCAGCAAATAAGTAGTTTAATTTACACAATTATAGCTTATAGCAGCCCGTCCCGGCTTCGCACGGGGTAGACAGTTATCGCTAATAGTTTCGGCAGCGCATTCGACGAAAGACATTTTAAGACTCATTTTTCTACACCTTCGGTTACATTGTTCAAATTTTACCAAGGATCCCTATTTTTTTTTCAAAATGAAATGTAGCTTATGTCAAATTGGAAGAATGTAGCATTCTATTGGTGAAAGAATTTTTTAAATCGGCCCAGTACTTTTTGAGCCTATTCATTACAAACATACAAACATACAAAAATAGGTACAAATCTTATCTCTTCATAATATTATTAGTATTAGTATAAGTATAGATTTGCAATTTTAGTCTTTGTTTCTGATTTTGAAAAAAACATGGCATAGAGACTTTTGACCTGGGCGGTAACCACGAACTCTTAGAACAATCTCAAATCTGTCAAACATTATTAAATCTGTCAAATTTTGTATGTAATGACGTACCAAAATTGACAGATTTGCGACAGCTTTGAGATTGTTTTAAGCTGAGGTTTTAAGAGTTCATGGTTAACCCGCTGAGATTTAAATGTGATTTTTATTATTTAACATAACATAAGCTAAAATCTTAAACTAAAGAAATAATACAAAACTGTAAGAATTAACGTGAAATTCTTTTATTCCTCCCCTCCACTTTGCGAGCTCACAACGCGCAATATTACTGTAAATAGGTCACCAACATTTCGAGACTGAATAAATTGCCGTCGACACGAAAATAAGAGGATCGGTCAATGTTAGTGTGATTCGATAATAAAAGCGATAATAAACGGAGTAAGCCATGTGTATGAATCCCTCATACCTCATCTCGTCATTTCTAAGGCTCACTCACGTATTTTCAAGACTTAATTTTTTTTTTACACGACACTATTAATACATGACGTTTTTTAAACTGTAAACGACAGTTTATATGAATTAAAGTTTAAATTAAAGTAGGTTTATTTCCTAAACCTAGAAACATGGAAAGTGCCTCTCTGGGCCGGAAGGTTTACATATAAAGGAGGCAATTTCCACGCGTTAAAAATGAGTTTCAAAACAAGACGGAAAGGTATGGAAATCCATAGTTAGTTAAATTACCAAAACATTCTTATTCCTCTTTTCTCTGTCAAAAATCTATGAAGTACGGAATTACAAAACTCTCAACCCTTGTTGTACTTCCTTCTCTGTAATGGGACGCAATAATTACTATTCTATTTACTTGCAGTACTCTTTCAAAATAATAATGTAACCATAACAAAGATTTTAACTTTAAATTATAGAATAGGTAAATTACATAATATTGTGAAATATTTCTTGAAAAGTGATCTTAACTTAGCTCCTTATTTGGGTTCCTTAAAAGAGACATTTCTCCCCTGTATAGGTACGACTTGTCAGTGTTTTGGTCAAGTTTAGCTTTTTTCAGGTTTCAGGTCAGTTTAGCTTATTATTAAACTGTTGTTAACAAGCAAAAAGTGGTCGTCCACAACCCCATTTCCAAGTGAAATTATAGAAATATGCTTATAAAATTAAGATACTCTCATAATGCTACTAAATTATATTAAAATCTATTGAATAGCTTCCATTTCGCAATACATCGTTATTAAACTGACAAGTACGTATTGGATCTTTAAATATTACCATATATTAATATTTAGCTTGGTACCGGGGCAGTGATTGGGACGATATATCCTTTCAGAAGCGCGCGTCGCTGATTTAAATATAATTCCAATACCTATGCTAGAAAGATTTGTTACTTGTGTTTGTTTGTATGTAGCCAGTTATGATAAAAATGCAAGGTTGCCATCAACATAAGGTACTTATCTACTTGAAGTTATTTTAAAAATCAGTGTCAAGACCGCATTCAGAATTTCTAATTTTTCGCTTCGCGAACTTTAAATATCAATTCAACTCATAATCGATCGAGTATCGACTATTTGGAAAAGAAAAGAAAACAAATACCTGAAATGTTTAGCGAGAATAACTCTTGCTTACCAAGTTCAAAAGTTTTATTTGGAACCCACGATCCATTATAACTTAGTGTCGAATCAAAGAGTTTTTGATTTAGAGAACATCTTCAAACTCTTAGTTAATGTTTAAAATATCGATGCATAATGATTTTGCGTACGCATGATTAGTAGGAAACATCTTAAAATGATAGATCGTATTCCTACACTTAAACAGCGAAAAAAATACCTTTTTAGTTTGTTCTTTGTTTTGTACTTACAAATGTATTTTGCAATTATACCTCTAGTCATCATGAAATGATTACCTATACTTATGGGAGTTGAATGTTAAATTTTAAAAACCATACCCTAACCTTAATTAAAATGGCATTAAGGTCGCTCTCACCTCACTCAAACAACAAATTTTCTTTTGTGTCTCACTTCAAGCTAGATAAAGACTTAAATAATATTATAAGACTTATAAAAAAAATAGTTAGAGCACCTATTGTTTGATACTCTGATATCATAAGCTCATTTTGACCAGGATTTTGTTTTTATTTCCGGCTGAAGACATAGTGATGTAGCGTTACCTTGATAACAAATCTACGAAGAATAAATACAAGACCTAGTTTATTATAAGTAATGTTCTATTCACTTGTCATTACTTTTGGCAACTGTTTCAGATATTACCCGAAGGCTATTATAGCCGCACACACAATACATTATTTGAGTCAATTGAGTCTCTATTAATTTTATGAAGAGATGTTAAGTCATAACTTTTTTGTATACCAAAAAAAACATACAAATATATGATTTTTATATTAAGTCTTAAGACTACTTTGGATTCAAATGACAAAAAACAGAAGCCTATTTTGTTGTCCATTCCAGTCCGTATCTTTGTCAATCTGATTTAAATCTAAAAATAATATCGGTAAGGTACACTTTCCTTGTCATAACTAGAAAACCAACTTAATAAATATATAAGTACATCTAAATTAGTATACTAGATTATAAAAAATAGGACATACGAAATTAAGTGTAATTTTGTTTCATAAACGTTTACTGTCTTTTATGATTTATGTTATAATTTATTGGCAGAATCAATTTAAAACTGCCTACTTGAACTATTTTCTGCTTGTTTTGTCGTTAATGTTATAGCTAGTAAATGACAGCTCGATCACCCAGACAAAAACAAACAGGACAAGTTAATAAGCCACTGAATCTCACATTACCTCATCATAAATAATTAGAATGTAGAGAATAAAAGTGCTTGAAAGTTGTGTCAAAAATCGTGTTTATCCTTCAGATACGTAAAATATAGCTTATTCAGAACTAATGCAGAATTTATCTATCCGTACATAATTGTGAAACAGGCCCTAAGTCTTTATTTGCAGAAAGATTGAATTAAATTATTGCATTTTTTTTACTTTTAAATATATTTGCTACCTTCTTACATTACTTCCTAAAGTATTCCCTTATTTATTGTTCATCCTACAGATTTCTATTATCAGATTCTAGAAAACTGTAGAAGATTAAAGATTATGATGATTGGCGCCACTTTACTTAGATAAGGGTTGATGTCGTTGAAGAGAGCCCAAATGAACTGCCATAATAATAACATACACGTCCCAGTCCAGACCAGTCATCGCACTCATTCATTAAATATACCTATATCAGTCAAATTTTGAAGCTTGGCTTTGATCTGACTAAGATTAACTACCGACGTGGTTTAAGGTCCACTTATTCTTGTTAAGAATTAAAAAAAATAAGTTTCGGTGCTATTTTTGTTGGTTTTTATTTTGTGACGCCCGAGATTTGAAACTGAGTTAAGTCGAGGAGACTAAGCATCAGTCCTAACTAACCCCTATCTATCTCGGTGTGCAGGTTTCTTATGGTCGTCAGTTAGTTACCATTGCACCCCAATTGCGGTTGAATTTAAGTTTATTTACCAAAGAGAAAAAAATTGCATCCTTAAAAATTGTTTTTGTTTTGTGTTCTGTTCGATGGAAGCAGAAAAGAAACCATTAAGTATGATTTTCAGTCGCCTGATATTTTCATTAAAATAAAAGATTTTTATAGTTCAGCAAAAAAGCGACGGATCATAATTATTGCAAACATAGAAAGTGCCTGTAACTGTAATGATGTAAAATACTCGTCCGTAATAAAAGAGGTTTTTCAATTCTCACACGCATTTCACATGTTCACGGTCACGTTTATTTCATTTTAATATACACACGGTGAGTTGACACGTCTTCAATAACTTTTCATAACTGGTTTCATAACATTACATCGAAACATAAGTTTTGTTCCCTACTGTCACTGTAATTGTCAACAGTTTTTAATCATTATAAATCAACGTTTCTTGAGGTACGATATTAAAATATTTCACTTGATCATACCTACATGTTACAAACATCAATTTATAAATCGAATTATTTAAATATGTTTTCAGTGAATCATGTACTAGGGTATAATCAATTTAGTTTCATCAAAACTTAAGGCAATATGTTGTTTTTTTGCTTACTGTGGTACTCTAACTTTGCCTAACATTAAGAAAAACCGCCTTAGGTGGGATTCCTATCTCAAACTGCAATGACAACAAGACGATAAATAGTGTTTCTCCTATACATTCGTTTGAATCGTTCCGCTCTACGACTACAAAACATGCAGGTTTGCTTTCCGTAAATAATTGATTTCCCTGCAAGCAATCTAAAATCTAAATGGACAGACCGATCAATAAACTAAGTGGCGAACAAAAGATCTAGAATTCTTAAGAGGATTACCAACGCGTAGGTAATCTTATATCGGTAATGAAGAAGTGCAACTCGGTCACGCACGACGAACTCATTTGTTCGTGCATTCTCGGATGCACACGTTGTTATAAATAAAATATAATTCACGTGTCCCTTACACGACTGCCGCCCGGTATCATGTGCGCATTGTCCGGTTCGCTGTAAGAGGACCCTTCATACGTTGCCGCGACAATAGCTACGGCTTTTATAGTAAGGAAAATCTATCCGCACACAATGCGAATCACTCAGTTCGACAAAGTGTAATAATAACGACAGTTTCCTCAACGCATACCTATAGGAAACTTTATATGAGTATACGATACTAATCTACAAATGACTTTAAACATTGTAATTCAGCATCAAAATACAAATTATTAAATAATGACGGCTTAAATTCTGAGTTTATTGATTAAACTTTTGCTTAGATTATTTGATAAAACTCAGAATTTGAATCAGAAGAATGAGACAGAAATATAAAAAATAATCACTAAAATTAGAATCTATCACATATCAGCACCCAAATTTATTTTCATTCTCTATTTTGAAACAAGTTCACTGAACAATTGCCCTTGCAGAGGTTTCTGTCTCGTAGTTTATGTGAAGCGTGTTCGTAACATCGCCGGCACCGGCGCGCGCGCAACAATTCACGCACGACCTCCAAATCAGTGCGAGGAGCATAAAAGAGGCGGTCGCGACCGCGGACAACTTCGCTCACTCATCGGCTTACAAATTCAGCAAACGCACCCGTGCGGGTGCGGGGAGTCTTATCGCTTAAACAATACGGGTGCTATTGCAATGTGTGCTCGTCAATTTGCGTTGGTACAAGTTATACGAGCAAGGCGCTTAGGCAATGGAAATTTCCACAGCCGCGCTTCGCTTGCCGCGACGCGCCGGCCATCTAGGCAGCCGCGTCCGCCCCTCTCCCCGCGCATACCCGAATGCCATTTCTCACCATGGCGCGCGCTCCCCTGTTTATTCCTTGAGGCACTCATTCAAGCGATCAAATTCCCGCTTGAGCCTGTTCTCTGCACCGTTTGTGAATAGTCGTAATCCATTCAAACTTTTCATAAAAGAATTTTGTTACTGAATAAGCGCCTGTTTGTCGACCTGTCTCGACAAGTTCAGAATGACAAAAAGCAATGTTTTTTTTCTTTTTGATATAGTATGCCGATTTCAATTTGGTTATTTATTGAGCTAAGAATGCAACGATTGCGGAGGCGCCAGCTCGGACTAAATACCGTTGCAAAAAAAACCGGGCGGCTACCAGAGTGTAGCCAGCCAGCCAAACAGCGAGCACTGCATGGGTTGTTTTTGTTTTGTCTTTTGTACTATCCGCTGTTACGCCTCTTACCTGAGAAACAGTGGCCTCGCTATCTTTAACAATGGGCTTTCGATTTTTCCAGAAACGGACATGTTTTTTTGTTTTCGGAATTCTGGTGCCGTCCGTAAAGAAACTAGAACGCTTTAAAGATTAGCGGAGCTTTTCAGATACCTAACATTTTAGCTCTTTAATTGTAATGCTGGTGAGCATTCATATTGTTTTGCAACATCTTTTGTTATTGGTGGTTTAGTAACCGATTCCTTATTCAATAGAAGTAGCGCCTACATCTCAGTACTCGGTGTGTGGCGGTTGCGGATCACATGCGAAACTTTCACAGCTATTGTTTAGGTTGCACTTCAAATACCAATGAGGCCATAGCATAAGTCGCGTCGCGGCCAGTAGACAGTGTTTGCATGGCGTGATAAAAGGGAGACAAACGCCTAGTCGCTCCTCACAAATATTTGCCTTTGGTAAAAAATAATGAGACATTCAGCTCTTGCTGGGTAAAGACAAGCGTGGAATAAATTGTAGGTACACATAAAATAACCAAGTGTTAAGGAGACTTGTGCACATCCATCTAAATAGATAACATTCTAGTCTTAATATTACCTACACATAACACACATCAAAAGTGTCTAGGGATCAATTACGTTTTAGAGTATTGCTGCAATTGGTTTACAAAAAGGTTTATAATTAACTTTTTAGGATCGGTTATTGATTCTTCTTAATGAGTTTCAATATTTAAATAAGGAATATTGCTTTAATTTCGATAATAATAAAAGAAAATCAATTGTCAATGAGGATGTATAAAACTGAGTAATGGCGTTTTTTAAAATCATTATAATATCTGCATCGGAACTGAAAAAATAATAAATTATTATGGAGAGACTACGTCATTTAACCCGAGAAGAGATAATGAGAGTCGTCATGGAGGACGATCTCGCATCACCACTAGCAGACAGGACCGGTACATCCAAAATACTGCTCTAAGGAATCGTATTATCGTACCATGACCGCCATGGTGGGTAACGAGGCTCCACAGCTCCTCAGGCTTGCTAATAAGCGAGGAAACTTCAATAATTTCAGGCTGTGAAATGAAATCAATGCACTATTAAAATTATAAAATTAATATTTAAAAAAATACAGCAGGAAAAACATGGAAATCGGCCTTTCTATAAATATCGCCCCAAGCACTCGTGATCGAGACTTTCTTATTGGTTGTGCTAATAATATACTATGTGTTAATAACTGTGACGATTTCATGTACTATCTCTACTTACAGAAACGTCGATTACCAACTGTTGCTTACGACTTTGTTCAAGTCAAGTCCATCCCAATGTTTCCATCTAAGTATATTTTTTTCCGCGGCCACAGTGTGTGCATTAGGCTGCCAGCCCACGACCGAGAAATCGGTGACCGATTTTCTGTAGGAGAAAAACAGAACTTACTGATTGCAATAGTGCAACGCACACGTCCTACAAAAAGTCGTTCAGAAATCCTATGGCAATCGGCCTGCTACTATCGGTCCTACCAAAAATTCTGATGTGGGCGAGCAGCCTTACTATACTCCCCGAAGTTGATTTACGTATACAGGACAAAGGACACAGAAATAAATAATCATTGAGATATTTATTAGTATCAATAAAACTTTAACTGCAGGTCAAATAATAATTGTGAATTGAGGAGCTTTTTGTTAGGTTTAATTAATTCATTAAATATAATAGAAGTCCGATTTCATTCATTATGTTTTTGTAAGTAGGAAGGTGCTTAAGGATTAGCATGTAAATATTTTTAGGTCAGCGGTTCTGAAGTTTAGAAATTACAGATAGCATAAGTTTTCTCATGATTTTGACCTCTTAGTAAACGTTGTTTGTTTTCGCAAAAAGGCTATTGTTAACAGGTTCACTGTCCGAAAAATATAACAATAAAAGCATTAAAGTATAATGTACTAGAAAACCAATTGTTATGTGCCATATATGGTCTGCGGGACTGTTAACCACTTAAAAACCACACCTTGTAAAAAGTTCAAATAGCTTGAAATCCGATAGCTGTCATGTTCTTTAGTTAATATAAAATCCTTACCTGGATTGAATTCTTGTCGCGATCAGTCTGTCTTTGAACGACTTTATACAAAAAATATAATTTATATTTTGGGATCTGCAATGAAACTGCACAATCTTAGAGCATTCAATGCTCCTTAGACTCTAAGTGCACAATATAAGGTTTTTCAAAAATATTTGCCGCGGCTGCTACAGATGAAAGTATTACTTATATACAGGCTGTACAAAATAATGGGACAGTCCTCAAAACCACGTGATCAGCTGGTCATATACAACAACTTTTCCTATGGATGCAACATCGAAATCGTAATTTTTAATTTCAGATGTTCCATACATTATCATCGAGGTATGCCAATAAGTTGGTATGGCAGCTATAAGCAGCTAATAAAAAAATCTCGATTTCGATGTTGCTCCCATAGAAAAAGTGCTTGTATATGACCAGCTTATCACGTGGGTTTAAAAAGTATCCCATTCTTTTGTACAGCCTGCATATTACTATAGTAAAGAAATATCAGGCTCGGGACGTTTACTATTTTTTTTTAAATAATATTAAACAAAAGATTAAGCTTGATCTTGTTTAGAACCATCTACATCTGTTCAACTAGCAAGAGGGTAAGTAAGTAGGTGTGACTAATAATCAACAATTTATCATCACACGAATGTGTAGATTCATCTTGATAAATATTTTCAAGAAGATAGGTGATATATCAAGATAAAAATAAAATACAATCTCGTGCTGGCTTTGTATAAGAAATCTATGATAGGTGAACTATTTATAGGCTCATACAACGGAAGTGTAATCTCATACGATATCTATCCTACCGTCGCTTCTGACTTAATTCATACGTGGTCGTGGTGTTACATTTATACTGCAACGGTAATTAACACAATACTGGTTAATATGCTTAGGTAATTAAACTTATGTCACAATCTCTTTTAAATTAATTGACCCGACTTGAGAGTAATTAATTATCACTCTTCTTAGTTAGATTTTTTATTAATTTTGGTTCTATGCAACACAACTTTAATCTTTAAAAATTACTGCACCCGCACCCGTTATTGTCTCATAGATAAATAGTTAATTTTGTCAGATGATGAGAACTTCAGTGCGTCATTCAGTAATTACAACCTGTGGTTTATTTGGATAATGTATCACTTAGTTTTATTGTGAATTCTTTTTCGTGGAAATAATGTTCATACACCTATGAAACGTGAACACTTTTTGCCCCATTTTCACTCGCTCACAGGGTAAATTCAAATTGTGATAGGTCCTATATTGTAATAATCAAGAAGACCTCAATAATTTTACACTATTATAATAATGTATCTTATGTAATTTTAGTGTTTAATGAAGCGTATTATTTTTATCTATTTAAGACTGTTCAGAGAGAATGAATAAGCCTTCAATTTGTATAAATATTTAGTTAAATACTTAATAGTCTCGCCTTCACCATGTGTATAAAGCAGTGTGTACAAACAGTTACAGCACCATCGATTAAACGCGCACGCATGGTACTGATAAGATAACCCATGGCCTTGATTTTGCTTTGTAATAATACTTTTTCGACCGCAATTGCCTGTTACAAAAAGTACAGAGAAAAATGTACAAGCTGTTAATAATTATGCTTTGAGCGCCCTGGATATATGATTCAAATATAATTAATTTAATTGATCATACTTGTAACTTTTGTTTTCCTTCAAGTTTAGCTCTTAGTAAAAATCATGCATGGTGCATCCCAATAAGTGTTAACAACATTAAAAAAACAAATTATCATTCAACTAAGTACCTACATTTATTGAATCAGATAATTTAAGGTTTGTTCAAAGACTTATCCGATCGATCAATTTCCAGCTCTCCTCCTAAAGTAATGTTGATTGGTTTCAGTGCAAGTGTTGTAGTTTCCTAGTAGTCCAATGTGTTTAAAACATGTTGTAATACATACAAAAAAGGGTACATTAATGATCCCACTTCTGATGTAGGTATATGCTATTTAACCTATTTGAAATTTTAGACAGTATTCTAAACACAACCTTACCGCGCCATTCGTGATGAGTTGCAATTCAAAGAATGACGCGCCCTCCTGTCAACCTACACGTTACTACCAATATCGCTAATAATTGGCACCAATTTGATAAATTAGATCTCTCTATTTAATTAGTAACAGACACCAATATCGTGAGCTGCCTCATCGGTTGCAAGTTAAGTATACGTAATTTGTGGTTGTAGGTACTTTATGCTATTAATATTTAGTATGTAGGTACTTACAAAAGATCCAGACATTGAAAAAGAATCCTAGACAATAATGTCAGCTGATGACGAAGGTACCTTCAAATAGTCATGATTTCATATTCATAAAATACAATAATGTTTTTAAAATCAGGACCAATTATGTAATGTAGCGATCGATCAGTATCCACAGAATGAATCTTGAACTTTTTGACAACGGTGATAATATCATCCACTCAAGCCTTCTTAGGACAATTTGTTGTAAGTCTCCTTCACCTCATCCATTCATTAAGGTTTGTAGATTCAACAGCACATAAGACTTACCACAAACCGTCAAATTTCACCAATGAATAATTAACTCTAATGCTTAAAAATTAAGTTGAAAATCGATTAAAGAAATTTGTCAGTTTAGGATACATGACATGCTGTTGTCTGTACAAGACAAAAAAGCCCTGAAAAATTAACAAGTATTGAGAATATGATTGAGGACGTTATTACCTAGCCTGACGTGAAACTAACGAAGGCCGCCTATTGGTTACTGTTAGTTATAGACTAACCCTATATTGTTCCTGAAAAAAAATGTACTGCTAAGTAACCAAAAAATGTAACTTGAATAACTGCAGCAATCCGCTGTTTGGATCAAATAAACAGAAGAGATCTCTCAAAACAAACCGGCTG
This sequence comes from Anania fuscalis, assembly GCA_950371115.1. Lineage (NCBI taxonomy): Eukaryota > Metazoa > Arthropoda > Insecta > Lepidoptera > Crambidae > Anania > Anania fuscalis. Next base: position 6,027,512 of record OX493324.1, read on the forward strand.
TTGACAAAGAGTGTTGACGAACACAATATACAACTTGCTTTAACAGGATTGAAACACTCTTAGTAGCTCACCAGAGCTTTTCTTTACATAGTCACATCCTCGTGTCGTGAGTTCGCATCCCAGCACTTTCCTCCGGATTTTTTTGGAATCCATGACGCATAATAATTTTATCGAATTATCAGCCTATCTTATAGAAAATCAATTTACAATTAAGTACTACAGATTATTGATAACTTATCAGACAGACGGCAATTGTGAGTCAATTGATCCTAGTATTAAAATAATATTGAGCAGTCCGTCCAAGAAATGGGATGTTTTCTTTTCATCATTTTGATTTGCATTCTGAGCCTTTGAAGAAACATTGTCTGTCATTGACGGATATTTGACTTTGACCATGCTTATAACCTACGATCGATCGACTTACAAAAAAAAGTTAAAATTTGAAGTATTTTAATTGTTTAAATTACTACACACTAATTAATTGTAGTATGTAGAGCTGCATAATACTCGTAGTAGGTACCCTAACTAGGACATTTGGCGATGACGCAATAATATCTTAATAAAACAAAATCGTTGGGAATTTAACATAATTTTAAACCATTCTCTTAAAATTATTAATAAAATAACGTTCCTTTATTTTTTGGACCTCGAGTTAACCTTCAACATATGAAAAACATTAATTAAAATAAATTCAGCGTTATGAAATCAAGAATGTTAGAAGGCGGGTATTGTTTTAAACGCATGCCATACTGTATAGCAACCCTAACTAACCCAACCCTAAACACGTACTAGAACTAGCGGCTCGGATGTTGAGCGCTAGTCTGCGACGCACGCGCCTGCACCACCGGCTGTGATTGGTTGTCAGCTCCGCGACAACGCGTCTCTGGGGGTCTAGCGCGAAATGTACCATCCGAATGTTCGCATCCGACCGATCCCCGGCCAATGTTTCGATTGGAACCTTAACGGAAAACAACATCGAAATCGCGGAGTTTCATCGTGGCCACAGACAATTGTAGATGAGTATCGGAAAGAATAATACTGAGTGCTAGTGTTATGATTACGTATTAAAATTTTACCGGTTTGGTAAAAGTCTATTTAAACTAAGTAAATTGCACCATTCCAATTGTTTATGATATTTAGAAAAATAAATGCTGAACGCATGAAATGTCACTGCTTGCTTAATGTTTTTAAAAATACCAACCAGTTGCAATTTTAGGGATTCGTGGCTTAGTGACAATAGTGCATTTCTAATAGTTTCATCATCAACTCGAAATAAGAAGAAATGAATGGTTTTGTCAAGCCGGCATACCAAAATATTATATTTGATAGATTTTATAAAGTTTACAATAATTTGTGTTGTAAAATTGTACTTGTGCTATGCTGTAATTATGAAGTTTTAACTTGGAGGTGTGAAACTTGTTGTAAACAATGATTAGGTAGTATAAAATACAAGATTTCTAAGCAAGTTAAAAAATATGTCAATTTACGATGGTCAGACGATAGCTATTTAGATGTCGTAAAATTTGACATTAGATCTCCGATAAAACTCTTGTCAAACTCAAATGTTCGGTCGGACCGATACACTTCGGAGTAGGGTTTACGATGCCACTAATGTCAAATGATGATAGGTCGAATCGACTCAAATGCCCGATCCAACCGACCGAGCGATTGCATTTTATATTAGGAAATGCCCGAACAATCGGCCAATATATCGGATTTGTCACTTCGCGCTAGACCCTCTGATACGATGATCGTCTCGTAAGATCAATCGCCACTCTTTGCCCAGCGCTCAACATTGGTGCCAGCATAAAAATATTAATGGAGTCCTTTCTCTGATCTGAGGGTGCCAGGGACTGTATTATCTATCGTGTACATGACATAAACTTAGCAGTTATTAATGGTACCTTTACCTCGTCAAGTTTTTGGTCACGTGTTTATTACGTTCGGACTTTGTCACGTTCTTCTTCTTCATGCCAACTAATCTTCTAAAGTAGATTGACGATCATTTGCACTTCCGACATCTGTTAGCGGTTAGTCGCTCTTGATAAACCCGTAATGTAGTTTGTTAACGAACATTACTTATTCTCTGTCGAGTATTGTTATTTTAGGCAAAGTGATACATTGTATGCCTTGATCTCTTCTCCTAAGTTGCAGTAATACGAATTTCGTAAAAATAGTTGCGCATTTTGTAATCTATCCGAGAAGCTAACATTACTTTCACAGTAGCTCAACTTTATAAGAATTTTATTGTCATCGATACTAAGCTGCCTATAATTTTTAATGTGACTAAGTTCTAAATGATGTCAAGGTTTTCGTAACTCGACTAGACTATTGTCTGGTGAAACAAAAGATTAATTAATTATTTTAATAGGTACGATAATTGATTTAAAAAAGCAGCTTAGAATTTCTTTAGATATAACAGTTCGTTAACAAGTAGTAGTTCTTAATTTTAGTAAGTTACTCATTAAATTACCCACCAAGGACTGTTTAGAACGGGTAATCACGAGGTGTGTGAAAGGTCTTATAGCGGGACCAAGCGCCACTATTCTAGGTATAACATTTAGTCAAACTGGCAAGAGCCACATTAAAAAGGCAACTCCGTCTAACAATCTGGTTAGTGAAAAGCGGTTAGAAGCAGATAAAACCAGTTAACGCGCCGTGTGTGACCACTGTGCGAGTTTATAAATAGATTTTATTGTATTGAGAAAGTTTGCAATTAGATCACGTAATGATTCAGTTGTTTTGTTATGAAACCGAAGTTTTCAATGAGTGATTGGTTTATGAAGTATCTGTAACATTGGCTGGCAAAGCAGGTGTAACAATAGGGAATAATATACCTGCCATGCAACGAGTTCCGAGTAAAAGCAGTTGTATCTGATTACGAATCGGTGACATTGCGATGTCTATTGTCACACTAGGCATACATGGTATGTCGAAGTTTTAAAAACAATCGTAAGTTGATAATGGTGATCTCGCTAATAATAACCACAACCTAAGATATAAACACGCTTAAAATACATAAAGGTCCTATTTGATGCATTATTAGAGTGAGGGAACAACAACAAAATCGCAAAAAAAATACAATCGGCCTGGCCTATCAGCTGTGTAGGTTTCATGGAAAGTTATTAAAAGTATAAAACATGTTTTTTTTTTAATTTCGATTATGGTCTAATATTTAACACTTTTAATTAACTCGTCAAATAACAAAATGACCTATGAGACCGATAACAATAGAATTTCCATTGTGTTAGCCTGTGCTTAGGGGTTTGCATTGTCATTCACTCACACATACTAGTGATGTGATCTAACTAGCTTCTGCTACTTAACTTACGCCTGTAGATTTTAAAATGAAGCCAAAGAGATAATATTCCCAGAGGAACATAAAAACTGAAAAATATTATCAAATGTAGGTAATTCCGTTCAGTCGTTATGAATGCAGTGACAATCATTTTTTATCTTTTATTTCTAAGACTTTTAGCAGAAGTAAAAAAAACGGATTTTTACGAGTACTCTTAATTCGAACTTTAATAACCCCTGTTTTTCGTGTTCGACATCCTAAAGAAAAGAAATAATATCATAATGCTTTGTTTGACATAAAATAGAAATTGTTAAACTTAGATGCATAATGTAATCAGTACATTATAGGCTTGACTTGAGCATTTTATTTCTGAATTATAAACGGCAAAATGATAATTCAGCGAAGAGTCTAGAACTTTTCCATGAAACAGTTTTTCTCGTTGTAATTATGTTCAAACTAGGCAAAGTGAAGTTCTCGTAAAATTGCGATTTATCAAAGCATATTTTAATGACCTAATCTAAATATCTAATGTAAATGAAGACCAATTTCATTTAGAAACTATCAGAATTGGATATCGCTGATTCGTGTACAAGATTCTTTCGGTATATGACTTGCCTATGTGAAGGTCCGCCTATGACTGCGCCTGCGCACGCGGTCAGCACGTGATGCGGCGTGTTATTAGGCTTGGGCCACATGAGTCAATAAATGGGGCGAAGGTAGGTACATGGTATTTTATCAATTTAACGATAATATCGATTGCCTGTAATGATATTGCAACGACACTATTGATATAGATATCAATACTGTCTAAAATAACTATTTTAAAAATTCATAAATATTATTGTTCCATTTTAATCAAATGTTAAGATTTTTAATACTTGAAAAAAAATCGTCCGCCTCAGGTGGGATCCGAATCCACGTCCATCGCATACCGGGCGAGTGCTTTGATCACTAAGCTACCGAGACGTTAGTCAACTCGACGAAATCTTTCAAGTGGTTCTCGCTGTCAAAGCCAGCGCATTTTCTAATCAATGTTGCGGTATATACTACTACCGTCAACACCCGATAGAAATATTTTTACGAATATTTAACTATTAATAAAGATCAGAAAAGCTTAAACAATTGAAATTTTTGTTTTTAGCAATTACCATGTTAGGTTTATCTAAGATTTTTTTTCAAGTATTAAAAATCTTAGATAAACCTAGCATGGTAATTGCTAAAAACAAAAATTTAAATCAGTTGTTAGTTGAGAATGTTTTAATGTAAATTAAAACGACAAAATAAAAGTTTATAAATTCTTCAAATAATAATCTTAGCACTTAACTAACCAGACCTTATAATGTTATACTAAGCATTGAGCATATTATGCTCTAGGGAATAGTTATACCTACCTCATGAAATACTTACATACTTATGATAAATAGGTAGGTACTTAATGGAATAGCAGCACTTGGTTCTACACGGGCATAATCGGAAGTAGAGACAGTTGTCCAGTGCACCACACAATGAAAAAGAAAATCTATTTATGTATCTAGTTAAAAATATTACAAAGAAAATTGATGCTGTTAACCTACCAGATCTTATTCATAGCTTAGCATAGTACACGTATTAAATATTTTGTTCGTTTTTGTAATCACAAATTACAGAGTGTAGTCGCTGGCTTATCGAGCCCAGCGTCGGATTCTGTACGGTTATTCTCAAAGCACGCACACATGCTCTATACTTACTATAAGTTTACGTAAGAGTGCGGAAGTGTCACGCACACCGCCAGTATTACTAGGTCTCAGATTTGCTATCGCACGTAGGAACTCGTAGGCACTCGTGTAGGAACACTTGCGGTTGCAGTAGACACAGCTGGTTACCAGACAGTAGACACATTTCATCAGCAAAAAAAAAAAATGTCGCATGATGTGTAAGTCTTCAACTGCCTGGAAATTTTTCAAAGAAATTTTGTTGTTTATACGACCATGGCATTCAAAACAATATTCTTGATCTTTTATTACAAGGTGTATTAAAGTGTGTGTAGAATTATCTCATTATAACTCTTTTTTACAATAATATATATTTTACAATCAGCTGACCTCACAAAGAAACATTGAGACCGATTCTGGACTACGATCATGCCACAGACCAACATACAAACGGACAGACATACATAAGTAGGTCAAGCTTTTCACACCCCTCATTTTGTGACATGGTTTAAAAACACTTTAGGTAAACACAGATAAAGGAGACGTAACAAAATATTTGGAACCAGGGCCAGGTTAAGTACAGTATAATAATATAATTATCAAAATGTAAGTAATGGTGCGAGGAACAGTTTTTTAACCATTCAATTTCTCTAAACATGCTTAGTTTTTTGGAAGGAATAAACGTTAACAAGTTATTTGCAACACGCAAAAAATTATAAATACAAATACACTATTTGTATAGCTTTCTATTTGTAATTTTTCTAACGCATATCATCCATAATTGTATGGATTAAATACAAATACAACTACCTACTCACAATAGTTTCGTATCTTATTAGGTGCATGCATCGCCAATCTATCTACGATAATCATGTGAATTTGTCAGATTAAGGCGGAGTTATAAGTGCGAAAATAATTAATGCTCGCCCTCCGCAAAATATAAACTGACCAAAATATGTAGGAACTGGCAAAAAGTAAAAGAAATTACAAGCAAATTCTACTCAAAAGAGGCAAATTACAATTTTCAAGACCAGAAGGTCCGAATTATGTTGTCAACGTTTAAGGTAATCACGAAAATCTCAACCGTATTTTACAACTGGATAAAATTTAATTGAGTCGAATTAAAACAATTCTATTCCCTATTCGAGTTCGATACGTACGAGATACTTTGTACTTATGGTCATGACAGTATTGCGACAAATCCCTGATGACTCCGAATTTTTACATTTTGGGTTTTTGCTTGCTTAAGCTAGCGTTAGAGTTTTTAATTTGGGATAAATTGCTTTGCTTCGAAACTGCTGGCGCGATCATGGGATCTTTCATACAACATTCAATGCCTTATTCTCTAATAAAGTGGTTTTTACTTGAATATCTGAATCAGCCTCTAAGATGTTTTCCATATTTGGCGTTGTAAAAGTAGTTGACTAAGAAAGTGCTTTACCACTTTTGATCACATATCCCAGTAAGCTTTAATATAGTTACATTACACTTTGTCTATTTCGCTATTGTAGGTTGTAAGACAAATATAATTTTATCACTTCCATGTTCAAAAAATTATATGACACTACTGACGTAATGAACTAAATTTAAAGTTAATAAAAGCAAAAAATAGACCTTGTAGTTTTCTATGAGCAAGTGAAATTCAAATTATGGTCGACTATACATTAAATAAATATACTCTTTATAAAACTGATAAAAAATCTTAGTGTAGCACTTAGCACTAAAGTAAGCCTGGAGCCTTAAAAATCAAGAATAGAATCACAATTTATTGAAGGTGCAAATGGACATAATAGCCAGCCCACTTGCAGAATCGTCTTAGATCGAGTTATGTATAGTTATGTGAATATTACACATCGACAATCGGCTTATGCTTTGGCTATCCACCCACGAGTGTTTTGGAATATTCCTACAGATCGCAAACGATTTCTTGAGTTCTTCTTATAGTTTTCGGAGTTCAGTGCTGTGTTGTGTTGAGGTAAACTTCGGCAAATGCGATTATTGCCGATGTGCAATATTTATTGCCGGGTACTGTATCTGCAATTTGTGTTATGTCTTTTAGTCTCTTTAACTTTATAAATCTGCCAAACTGTTCGATCTTGTAGTAAGCTCTGCAAGTTGTTTTCAGACTTCCTTAGAGAATAATTCCTCCAGAATAATTTCCTTAGATCGATCTCGATCATGCTTGAGAATAATAATCAATGGATTATTATGCTCTTATCAATTTTAATTAGTTGATGCTGTGATTCCGTATTTTTGCAATTCATTATAGTATGACTGTTTCTCACTTGAAGGAAATGGATTATACATATTATTACTTTTATGCGGTTTTACCCACTGTTTTTTACATACTGTATATTATATCCCAAATAAAATCACCAATAAAATATTTCTAAATAATTTCCTGAAACTACCAATATACCCTAGCGGCGGAAAATTAAACAGTGAAAATGCAAACTAAAAAATTCTTTTACACTACTCAATACAACAGATAATCCCACCTGTTTGCAAAATAAATAAATAAACATGCCAATCAGCAAGAGTGAATTTAGTGATTAGACTAAGTGCAGTCAAGTTGAAGACTTTAATTAAAAGCATTTAGTAATGGCTAATAGTTTTTAGTCCTCGGGGAAATACTTTTAGATAGAGCTAAGAAAGGTCACGATTATATTAAGATTAGTAAGAGAGTTACATTATATAGCAATCTTACCACACCCTACATTCTTTCCTAAAATATCACAACGAATAAGCTAAGTTTAGGTCCCGCAGGAATAAGGAGTGAAGCTACTTTTTAGGGTTCCGTACCCAAAGGGTAAAACGGGAAGGATCGACCATGGCACAAATTACTTATAGCGCCGCCGCGCTAATTTTGTGACCATGGCATGTTTTCCTTGGAATATTTCTCCCGAATCACTTGATTGATTACACCTGGGGGTAACCATGAACTTTTAAAACAATCTCAAATCTGTCAAATTTCATACGTAATGACGTACGAAATTGACAGATTTGAGATTGTTTTAAGAGTTCATGGTTACCCCGAATACTTATATACCTATATCATTCTTTAAGTGTCAGGCGTCGGCCAACCAAAATCATTATTGCCAATGTGCGTCCTCGATGGTCGTACATTTTTTATAAAGCAGCTGCTGATTTCCAGGTGTAAATCATTTCTCTCAGAGTTTTGAAAATATATATTTCAATAGATCTATTGTCAACTTCGGCTGTTATACTCGTAGCCATGTAAATAAATTAAAAAGGTATTCCGTTGTTGTACCAAAAAAAGGCCAAGTGAGAGTCAGACTCGCGCGCAAAGGGTTTCGTACCATTATCTATAAAAACGGGACAAAAATCATGTCGTTGTATGGGAGCCCCCTTATACATATTTATTTTATCATGGTTTTTAGTATTTGTTGTTATAGCAGCAACAGAAATACAACATCTGTAAAAATTTCAACTGTCTGACTAACTATCATAGTTCATGAGATACAGCCTGGTGCCAGACGGACAGCGAATTAGTAATAGGATCCCGTTTTACCCTTTGGATACGGAACCCTAAAAAGATGAAATCGGTGCCTAATATACATTTTCTCAATTCAAATGATGTACTTATATTCGTACCTAATATGTAATAACTCAAACTATGTAATTAGGAAAGAATATGCAACAATGATAGGAATATTGAAATTAATTTATGTATACCACAGATGTCGCATATGACTATGAGCAGCGCAGGAAAAAAATTAGTTTCTCTTTCAAGATGTCTAATGGTTTTAATAGTACCTATCTATCTAAGTAAATACCAAAATAAAATTAATAATTTATTTTATTGAAAATACAAAATGACTCAAACTGAAAATTTAAAATCATGATAATTTCATTATTGTTTTGTAGACAAAAAGGCAACTTAAATGTAGAATTATTAAAATCGAATTTAATTATACCTACAGCAACATAACAAACAACGAAGTATGCATGTATGTCCAAAAAGACTGAAACAAGGAAAAATAAATGACTGCGCAACATGGCATAATACGATTACCTATGTGTAGGTACCTAACTACATAATTTAGTATCAAATTCCAGTCAAAGTATGGAATGTTTTATTTATAGTTCTTTGTTGGTTTGTGTTACTATTTTCGTTGTTTGGCTGATGTAGTAACAAAATCTTGTTTCCCTTTTATTAATCTATGTCTTTTAATTTAACTTTAATTAGAAGAACGTAGCTTTGTATGTTGTGCACACCTCAAAGTGTCATGTTGTTATTAGAAATATCTACAAAGCATGGTGTTATTATGAAATAAGTTTTATTTACAAAATTAACAAGGCAAAACAACAGTATAAAGTATGTTGTCGATGTGCCTTAATAAATCAATAAAATGAAACCCTCTTTACATAAAAATGTAGGTACATAAATGTGATGGTGACGTGTTCATTAAATCTTATGAAGCGCAAAATTAAAATTGGTAAATTTTTCGTAAGATGCTACATTAAATTTTCAATTTTTATTTGTGTCATCAGAGCATTATAAGTCTCTTTAAAACACGCTAAAACATTTAACTAATTGAGTATGATAGATAATTGATATCATAAGTGTAACTAATTCAAATGCGTCTATCAGTGACAAAATAAAGAGTCTCTCCATTGTTAAGCATTTGAATAATCACCCTAACATTCAGTATAATACACGATAACACGAGTGCCACCCGCATTAATTTTAACATATTTAACATCAGTAAGCTTGACGTCATATACGAGTATTTTAACTAACCATTGTGATTTGATACCTACTCGAATATGTAATTGTATAGCATAAGGAGGTGCAATCGAATAATCTGAATCATGATTGCGATTGGTCTCGCATACACATGCTAGAAATTATGCTCGCGACTTCGTCTGCCTAAATTAGTTACTAATCGATTACAAAAACGAATGTTAATAATGTTAAATAATAAAATGATGTTATACAATGTGATATTGGTGGGCGGCACTTCTAAGCCGTTAAGGCTGTTCGGTATCTAATTTTATTGACAAAATAAGTAATTTAGGGTCAATATCTGCAAAAATGTTTTTTTTCTTACATACAACAAACGTGTTTTTTTCGCCGTTTATATAGATAAAGGTACGGAACCCTTCGTGCGCGAGTCCGACTCACACTTGGCCGGATTTTTTTTACTAACTTTCAATAACTTGTTCCGGTGCTTGCGTATAAGTATCTTTTTATCTGATTTTGAAAATCTCGATTGTCAATTCGAATGACAAAACGACGAGAGCCTCCCGAATTAGGCGCCAGTGTAGGTTATAGGGAGGGCCAGACAGTGACGTCACTACTACTTTTACGTAGTATTATTCTTTCTCTATGCTACTACGTTTTGAACGATGTCACTATTACGGTGGCCAGAAATACCATCACACGTTACTGGAACAAATACTTCGAAACCGCACAACACATTCAGACGTTCATCGTCGTTAAGAGAGGCGAAAGATTTTCTTACAATTTCCATGCATTCCTATCCTATGGTAAAATATGTGACTAAAGTGATTGAAGACAATTATCTTTTATTTATTTATTTGAATAATAAATTCAAAAATTATAAATAAAAGTAAATTCTAGGTATTCCTAGAAGTTTTTTTAATAAGCAAGTACTACAAGGAAAATAAGAATTGCAATTAGAGGATACAACTTGAAACCTACATATCACGTATACTTACTTATATGATAATAATTAAAGAAGATACTAATCGTAGTCGCCATAACCACGATCATCTCAAGAACAAGAGATCTTACTATAAATCTGAAAAGTTTGACTATTGAGGTAATTTAAATTTAGTGATATTAGATTTAAATCTAATAAATAGTAGCTAATAACTTTTAATCGCGAAAATATACATTTCCCGAGGACAGCACGATAACGGCTCATTTGTAACAAACCTGATAAAAGTGCTAAATCAAACTACCCGAAGAGCAGCGAGCAGTAGCTAAGCGATAGTAAAATAGTTTTTCCTAGAAGTAAAAAAGGTTTATTTAATCTTTCCGGCTTCCCAATCCGCTTGCACGCTCCACATTTTGGCATCGCTCAATGTCGAGTCTGTTGGGTTGGGCGGGATCATTGAAATATTTGTTTGTTTGCGATTTCGAGGCCGTTGTGCTGCTGTACGTGTACCACACATAGAAGTCAAGTGGGAAACTATCCTACTATAATATTATAAATGCGATAGTTTACAAGTATGGAAATGGATGTATCGATGTTTCTCTCTTTAGTGCAAAAAAATATTGAAAGAATTTGGATGAAATTTTGCACACATATAGAATATGATCTAGACAAACATATAAGATACTTTTTATCCCGGTTAATGTCCATGTGGTATATACTGACTAAACTAAAGACCACACGAACGAAGTTGCGGGAAACAGGTAGTTGTACATAAACCCTGAACCGAGAGTGATTTCACGTTTAGGAATTGTTTGTAGTTTTGTCTATTACATACATACTTACAACTCACCTCTTTGATAAGAATGATTGAGCTACAAACATTATTAAAACATGTTTTTAATGATAGGTCTAAGTAATAAAGTAAATCGCCAGGCACTCTGCACTTTGCTTCTAAAAAGACCGCATTCCCATCCTGCCCGTCAATTGTCAAATTGAACGCCCTATTGTTTCAATTTAATTGCCATTAAATACCAATAAAAGCTTATATGTTCTAGAGAGCACGCATTTTGTTCTCTGATCATCGTTTAATAGAGCGCAAATAGCTGTCATGCTGTCAAATCAATTCGCTTCCATAATGGTGCGCGGGCGCACGCAGTGCCACTAGTATTATAGTTGCCTGCACTGATTAGATCGGCCTTGTACTCCGGTGATCATGACATAGGAAGAAGTGGTTTAGTGTACCCACGGGTTTAATTTTCGTGGGACTTGGTTTGTGGGTCATTGAGTGAGTAGTTTGCAGGAAAATTTTTATACTTGAACAGGGAGCGAATATCGGAGGTAGATTGGCGTTTAATGCTGAAAACCTTGAAGATAAAGTCACCTTGATCGTTGTAGGAATTTGTGAGGTTGGAGTAACATTCGGTAACAAGTCATAATATCTATAGTCAAATTCGCTTATGGTAACGTTATGAAATGGTGCCTCAATGTTAATTGTCGTTTCAGTTTTCGATCGGTATTACTTTATAAAGTACTTCCAAAATACGTGGTTAATTTTAAGTAACTTTAAAAGTACGCTCATTTATAAGTATTTCTAAAGCTTACTACTTATATAAACAGTATCTGTAGATTTCTCATTATAATTCGCCTTTTTTAAATATCTTGATGAATGATTATGAAAATATTATAACTTTTAGCTTTGTACCCATTATAATACATTATACCTTATACCTCAATAATACATTATACCTCAATGTTTGTATACCGCCAAGACTCCAGAAGAGTTATTAGTTAAAAATTGGAAATTGTTTACTTTTTGTCAAATTATCAAGATTTATCTAAACGGGAAATTTCGGCGTTCTGCTATTTTTTAAGACAGCACGGCTAGTTTATTATAGAAACTCTATCTACTGGCGACAGAAAATTTGTATTTTTAGATCACGTGAGAAGTAAAACAGATGAAACAACTGCGCATCGGCAATTTTTTACAAACGTTTAAGTCTCAGACTTGAGACTGAATGAAGCTCTCCAAGTTCTTTTAACCTCCAGCCAACATTTTGGCATGACATTGGGAAGCGCAAAAAATGTACATTCATCGACAGAGAGCTCGTTTAACGTTTTAGTAAATTTATATTTAGTCTTTATGCGTTAAGGAATAGGAGTGGTTAGGGCACGATTTAAGTAACACCAATACTTTTGTTGTTAAATGTACCAACCGAAGGTGATAATATCCAGTCATCTGTGAAATTCAACGAAACTTTTAATTATTTTTTGAGGGAGTTTTGTTCCTTTTACTAGCTTTTGTGTTCAAATCCAACAAATAAAGTCGTTACAGTTAAGCACAAATATTTGAAAATAAGGACACGCAATCCATTTAGCCTTCATTATTAAAACCATGCTGTGCATTTTAGAGATCTGAAAATGTAATTACCACAATACGATATCATGTTGAGTCTTAAAACTTACACTGTATGTCACAGATAATCAATATGACAGCATGGCGGGGCTTATAACAGTAGAACATTTATTTATGTGCAATTTTAATAGTTATCTCTATCTAATTGAGTTGACTAAGGTAATAGGAAGTCATTGTCACGCTTGATTTGCAAGAATTATACAGATTGTTCAAAGATAACACAAGAAGAATGGACATGGTGAATGACTCACGACTACCAATGGTAATATGAAAATATGTCGCAGCTACTGCTTCCGGAGATGTAGCAAGGTCGGTTCAGAAACCGTGACGGCCTATTGTTCATTAAAGGGATTTGATGTTTAAACTAGTAGAGAAACTATGTCATTATCCGTCCAGACATTGACTTATGGCCTGGCGTAAAATAGTCTGATAGCCATCGTTCTAACTACACCAAGAGAAAATTGCTGTTTTTTTATTTTAAAAATTTTCTTTTATTTATTTATTTGGTACATAAAACTATACACACACACGTCATCAAGTATAGGTCTCAATTTATATCAGAATGCCTTAAAATCCTATGTAAATATTATTCAAAGAATAAAACATAACCGCATAGTTCCTAAAGCTCAGCAGTTAGTCATATTCGCAGCCAGTGCAGCGGTACCTCAGTTCAAGGTATCCCAATACACGGAGACCCCTATTTCCAACCTTGAGGACCCTGCAGATGAACAACAGAACCTCTCGGTTTCCATCGTCCAAAATGAAAGATGATTGCCTACCTCTATTGCGATCGAAAAATTATCGGGCGTTGCCTTAATAGGTGCAAGGGCGTGTTCCCGTTAACCTAAATACATAGATAGAGGCACTTATATGTGTCAGTCAGGTCAGGAAGAATTCGAGCAAGATGTCTGACAAGGTCGCTGGTAATGAATACCTACAAGTTGCAACAGAGGAGGAAATTAAATAATATGAAGCAACGTCTGGGCATGGAAAGGAAGCGGCGGCGGTATTTAATTTATAAGTAAGGTGATTTGGCCAGAGATTAGAAGAACAGAATTTGACTGCCTGATTATAATGCAAAAACTATTTTATAACTTACTTGTATGAGGTGCTTAGTTGCTTTACGTTTACTTGATGTAAACTTTTCTATTCGTTAGTCGATATAGAGTTCTCTTTTAAAATATTTCTAACTTACATTGTAACTTGAATGTTTAAAGGCTAAAACCAGCCAAATGCGAGTGGATAGGGTTCCGTACAATGCCAAAGTCAAATGTGTGCGCCTTGCCACTTTATATTCAATTGATAGAATTCTTATAAGGTTTTCTTTAATTTATACAAGCAATGTACTATATTATGTATTGTTTTCAAAATTTTAGGCTCAGTAGTTTCGGAGATCAGGGTGATCAGAAATGGTAAATTTTCGTCTTCATTCATGAATAAAATCAAAATTATTTATTTTACAATAATAACAAAAATATATTTGAGATGCTCACAACGAGCCCTTTCATTTGATGTATAACACAGTAGGTTTGTCACCCGCAAATGACCCTTAATTTAAACAAATATTTATTTACTTTGCACATCTATAATTGTGTTTGGGTCATCGGATTATACCATCCTACCAAATTTCACCTGATTTGGTGCAGTAGATTCGGAGAAAATTGGCTGTGACAGACAAACGGACAGACAGATGCACGCTATTGATCCTATAAGAGTTCAGTTTTTTTTATTTTTTTGTACGGAACCCTAAAATTTATAAAATTCAGGTTTTTCATTTAAAATGCCCAGCATTGTACACAACAAACAGACTTAAAACTATTTAAAATTAATCACTCTGTCACGTTTCGAAGAGAAGCCAATAGATATAACTGGAGTTGTGTACAAACGAAATAAACATAGACCAATGGAATCTTGGTGCTCATCCAAAGTTCTCTTTCACCTTAAATGCCGTGAAGTAATTTGGAGTCACTTGAAGTCTCGTGAGTTTCAACGGAGACACGTTTTACGAAGAATCATAACATTCGAAATATCTACAATAACCGAGTGCACACAGCAATTATGATCCGGCTAAGTTAAGGCTTAGTTAATTGTATGAACCCTAAGTATTTTTTGATGTTCAATAGAGTATAAGATCTTGGGAGTTTCTTAATGCTACAATTGATATACCTACTAAATAAGTTCCTTTCACTATTCTTTGATTTAGAGAAATTTGAGTTAAAAAGCTGTTTGTGATTTGATTTGCCACTGAAAACCTTTTAAAGATTTCTTGTAGCATTCGCGTAGTGTGTTGTATACATATACAACATACATACTAGGTACTACATACATAACATATATATGTAGCTATTACTCAGTGATATATTGCAAGTACCTAATTATACGCCTGATGACGTGGTTTTAACGTTTTCAGAGGACATTCTTAAATTCGTTTTCAGCCTAATACGAAATCATTGTTTTCTTTTGTCCGGCGTTTCTAACAATTAGTTGTTTCATAAATTATTTGCCATTTTTACATTGTTTGAGTTAAGTATGTGAGTGATGTATGTTTTATGTGCTCCGAAATAACAATGAGTAGATATATTAAAGCGAACGTTAACTATGCTATCTTATACAAGATCGACCGAAAATTATATTAATTATTTCCCATGTTTCTCTAAAAACACGTACTATTGATAACAGTAGCCGCTTCGAGATAGAAATCTGTTTTGGAACCAGACCCCAATTTTTGACTCGAATTTATGGAAAATTAGAATCTAAATTAAACCGAACCGGTAGCCGAATGACGAATCACACTTACTGCGTTCACCCCGCTTCTACACCAAACGTTTGAACGCTCCGCAGCACACTTCTGCTCCGAATTTTTTGCTGAACCGTTGTGATCGATGAAGACGAGTTTATGGAGAGTATTCCCTGGTGTCATGACTTTAAATCAATGTGTCACACTGTCTCTCTACTTGTAACAATTCGTTAGTAATAATAACTTTCATGCAAACGTGGATTATTGCATTACGACCGTAGTAACGTAAAATTAATATCAGTTTGCCATTGTACGCCCGGGAATGCCCGACGAGGAAAAGCCTCGGTCTATTGACCGCTCAAGGCCTATTTGACGTTTGACCGACCCCCTAGACTAGCAATTCAACAGTTGAACTAAGTGCAAAATCACTGCTATCCGGCTCATGGAGAATTTGATTATTTTTGCGCTGAAATTGAGTCTTAACTAAAAGGCATCATGAGGGTCTGCAAATCAGCTACACAGTTTATTGAAATCGTAAACGACTGTATCAGCTCGTGGGATGCTAATTAGCTTGACTGGGCGCGTCATCAACTCTATACGTGGTCATTGTTTGCATTTAATGAAAAATAATTAGATAACTCACTTGTTCCCCACGTGAGTTTAAGGTACACAGACATTTCATGACTTTTAAATGCTCTAAGCTTATAAAATGTTATGTGCTACTAGTACAACTAACAAAACTTACGTCGATACGATCTGAGCAATGCTTGCGATATTGGTTGTCCAATATTTTCTTTTCTTTCCTTCTTTTTCCTTTTTCCCTATAAAATTCCTATATTCCACAATAATTAAAGTTGACTTTCATTTATGTGTCATGATTGTTTTTTTAAAATGGACATGGTTTTAATTTAAAATACAATCTTTTTCTGAATTTTCAAAAAGACGGTGATTCATAAAACATACATTTCTTAAAATCCCTTCCATCCTAGTGGTACTTTTTAGGTTACGTACTGCCACTTCTATTTTATAACGAATCGCAATTACCTTTTTTAATATCGATAGCTCCCTAAAGTATGCATCTGCGATTAAAGACATTCCGTTTAATCGAGACATGAAATTCATTCGACACGGAATAGTTATAGTTTATGGAATGAAAAAAATCTATAGCCAAGTCATTCTTTTCGAGTCACGCTTTACGTGTCTGTATGTACAAGGTGCACATGGTGGTTATCACCAACCTTCAACTATCACCTTTAAAAATTTAGACACTAACTATAATTAAGTCTTACTTACTTACTTAAGCTATTTATAGAGCCAATAAAACATTTCTTTTCTAAATCCAAAAGCACTGCCTTAGTTTTGAAATAAGCACTTTATTTTGTATCGTCTTAAAATTTAAAAAAATAAAATCATAATTCGCTCGAAAATATGTAGACGCCTTCGAAATCGTGCCAAGAAGAGATCCGTCAACATTACACCTATTTACAAACATGAAATTCATGTGGGTGTGCCTTCTAAATAAATTTGTGGCTGTGGAAGAAAATTTATAGAGACCACTTTAGTTTATGTACTGCCCCAGTCCTAGTAAATTTTGCCGTTGATGGTTATTTAGTCAACTATCATAGTGTTATGCTCTCCTAGTATCCAGCGAGGCTCTATTCGCTGCAGATATATACATATTCTGATGATTCTAACAACTTGGTTTTGTGTTATTCTTTAAATCTAGAACTTTGTTTGTTTTAAAACTCAATGTCAGAGCTTTCTTTACTTCCATACTTCTGACTAATTAATGTTCACTAAAAAAGATTTTTCGTAACTCAAGCATTGCAATTACATGCCTGCGGGAATACCTGCGGTAATTTTTAAATCATAAATCTCTTCGCAGGTTCTAGATTACTGGTACTTAGGTACCGATTAAGCTCAATACCAATAATTGGAGTACCTAGAAAGTACGCGCGGCGCGTCAAACATGCGCAGTGGCTTTAAACCTCGATACAGACCTCATAAGTTACTTATAATCCTAGATAAACGAAGGTTCGTTTATCTAGGATTGTATCTGTAGGTACAGTGTGTGTGAGCTTCTTGCTAGATTCCCGAGCACCCACTGAGACATCCGTTTAATAAAAAATAACTCCTAGAATAAAATACAAAGTAAAAATCAATACCTCAGGGACGTCGGATCTCTTGCGGTATTCTGCCAGCCTAGTACAACTAGATCTGCCGCAGAGCCGTTACCTTGGTTACTCCATGCAAGGTGCCTAGAGTCAGGCCAAACGACCTCCCGCAGGCTTCTAACCTCCGTGGAGGCAGATCTCTCCTACGGGCGTAGTTGGCATGACAACAGGTTTTTGTTTTGTTGGTACCTCTTCAGTAAATATGTAACCCTAGTAGATTTTGTATTCAACACGTGTTTTGAATCTTACCGTGCTATGTTGGGCCAAGCTGAAACATACAAAATTGGCACACTTAATATGTATTATTCTTACACTATGGTAATATGTAATGTATGATGTATATAATATATTATTAGATACACATTGATTCAAGCATGTTTATCCTCTTCATATTTTTATCTGTTACATAGCTATTTGTCACTTTTTCCGTATACATTATGAAACAGGCTCCTATAGGCACAAAAGTAAAGATAAAATGCGTTGATTTTTTGGTTATTGCAAAGAAAAAAAAGTACAAGCTTTTGGTTGCACTGGCTTTTTTTTGTATGAAGTGGAAAAAAAACAGTACAATTTTGCATTTGCAGAACTGCTACTAGGGTACCATAAATTGTAACAGTATCTTTAAAGATGTGCACTTAAAAGTACAGTCGGAAAAGTAAAAGCGGAGTGGTAATTTTTCTAATATCTCAGCGATAAGGGTGAAAATTGTACATTTTTCCACTTATTGTACATAGTCTGTAAACATAGTAGAGTCCTGCCAATAATATTTTTTGTATGCAATGCAAAAGAGAACAACATAAGTACACCTGTCTCATTTGCTCCTGGTTTCGTCCTGTAACTAAGAGTAACCGACAGGCTGTTGGCTGTTCCGTTCAGTGGTTTTGAATGCGCATGTGGCTTTCAATTTCATTTTGTTTGCAGCTCCTCTTTGCACATACAGAGATGCAAGAGATGGCTTTAAAGTATTGATTTGATACAGGTAACCCTGCAATTTCTTGCTCTCCTGGTACGTAAAACGTATCTGTGTTCTTACTTTCTGATATTGCCAAATATTGTCAATCCGACGCTTGAAAATAAACTTAAGTTTGAAGGTGTACAAAATTCAAGCATGCAAGTCACGCAATCGAAACATACTACTTATACGCCCATATAATGTCATATATAAAATAGGTACCTACTTGCAAAATACTTCCCCTTGACCTAGAACACAATTTAATGAAAAGAAACCTAAAATCGTTTCTTCTTTTATAACTAATATTTTTTTGCGATTACAATTGTATTGTCAGTCCAGCTTTTTTGCTGCTGGGTCTACAGTACGAGCCATGAGTACATGTAATATACAAACAATTAAGTCTGTGTGTGATTATTTACAGCTAAACTTATTCAACAACAAATACTAAAAACTCAGAGCTCGCATAGAACCCGAAATTCCCAACGGCATAAACGACATTAGTGATGGTGTTCCACTTGAACTATCTGTTGGTTGTTTTTATTTATATGGGACAAGATTTGACTATAAGTACCTATAATAACTTAATTTTGATATTGTCTTTGTAGAAACTACAGGGACAGGCTATGAGTGGCGGAGCCTTCAAGGGGGGATAGTAGAGTTTATTTCCATTCATTTTCACCGTACAATGTGCTGTCCTAAAATTAGCCAATTTTGAGTTTTTTTTAAATATAACTGTAATTAAAAATCATTAAATTTTGTTTTAAAAAGCTCTACTTATTTTTTATTTTCTTATGCTTATTAGGGTAAAAATAACGATAGTAAAAAAACAGTTATCTCAAATATGGCTAATTTTAAGACAGCACATTGTAGGGTCAAAATGAATGGAAATAAACTCTACTATCCCCCCTTGAAGGCTCCGCTACTACGAGTAAAACCTGTCATTCTGTATAAAAGTGTGCATTAGAGATAAGAGAGGTGTGTGATGCGTTTTATTTATCAACCATTGCTAATTATATTTACACATCGGACACTCTACAACAAATACTACTCTCTTCGTACTGCTACGCTGCCCTATGTAAATATTTGTAACAAATAGTCAATGTCAATAATACGGACACGACGCTATTATGTATCGTCTAGTTTCGTACATAACAGCCGGTATATTGTGCTACCGTCACGAGGTTCTAATAAGCAATACACATATGGTATATGACGACAACAAAGTAAATGATTGTAATATTGTGCGCACATCCATCTAAATCATGAGCCAAGGTCTAAGAAGAATTCGCGAAATTAGTTGTTAGGTATTTGTGGGGAATCTTCGTGACACGCCTCCCGGTGACGTAACTACCTACATCGGCAGTCGTAACTATGACTGTAGAGGAGATCGACAAGTATTTTTGTTTTGTAAGTGCTAGTTTAGGTTTAAAAATATACTAGTTTGTTTCTTTCATTTAAAAACAAAACTAGGAGTGCTGGAACTGATATAAACAACACCATTTCTGGAGATCCATCGGTTCAGCCAGGCGGTATACAAAATTTTTGTCGTTGCACTGGCGTTTAAATTAAATAAGGTTTATTAACATGCCTAAAAAACTATTATCACTCTTCAAAACGAATTAAATGAGCCCAAACACGTGTCATATTGTAGTGATTAAGAGTCCTACTATCTCCTTTCTGGCTTCATTATTAGACCAGCCCTTATACGAGTACAATAAGTATCAAGCCGAAACTAGCCCATGTTAATAATGCATATAAATAATAATATGGTGAAGAAAGAATTTTTAATTCATCATTTTTGAAAAAAAATATTTTTATACAAATCGGATTCTAAAAATTACCTTTGTACGAAAATTTTAGAAATAATATCAAAATTCTGACTTCACCATTTTACCATTACTTATTTCTACCTTTATTTTGACGTAATATAAAAAAAAACTGGGTTATCAATTTCAGATAATTTTTTAATTAACATGTTTAAATAAGTAAGTAGGTGTCATTTTGCACAAGTTTTGCTTAGGATACTTAAGTTCAAATTACAAAGCACAATTTAGCATTCGGATCAATTTCCGCTTACACCAAAACATCCGTGTTTCTTGCATTGTTTAATTAGCTAAATAGAAATACCTATTTCTGACTTGCCTGGGAGACGTGCCGAGGACTACAATAGCTTGAGGTGAGGTTATTGACATTGAAAACTGAGTTAGAGCGTTAATGAAAATTTTAAAAGTTATGAGTTCGATCATATCTCACAATTATAGTGCTCGCAAAGAATGAAAATGAACGACAAATATTAGGATTAGTAGTCGAAATATAGAAATTAGGTAGGTATTAAAATTATTCTTAAAGATACAATCGTATACTCTAATTATTAAAACAAACACTTGAATCAATGGACTTTCTTTTCAAACTTTAACGAACTTGTAGGGAATTGGTTTTCTATTAATAATACCTTTAAGTACTTATCAGGTCAAACTACCTACTCTTTCACTTTATTTTAAGTACCTACGCATTCAAAATAAGCCTGTCCAATTGTGAGTTCGAAATTATGATTACGATGCACGCAACATAAAATGATCAATGTCAAAGATCGTCTATATTTTTCCATCGCTCACTTTAAATTCTGAATTTGTCTAGTTACTGTCGGTTACGAATTTATTGATCGGAATCGGCAATAATCATCTTGAATTGTATGACATAATGTTGTAGGTACCAAGAAATCAGGAAGTTGACTTGTCAATAAAACCATTGTGAACAATAATTGTAACTATCGTTCTGCTAACTATTTCAACTGTCGTACTATTGTTTTTTTTTATCATGACTGCGTTGAATTTACTTTCTGTCGTCTTCCTGTTTTTTATATTTCGGCCCTAGTCGGTGGCATATGTCTTTATTCATTAATTAATTGTCATAATTATCGCGCACACCACACACAAGAAGAGTACCTACTACCTTTTGCTTGGCGCTTCTATAGGGCGCTGTTTTTGGGAATGGGATTTTTTCAAAACATCTAAAATGATGATAGAACTTTACAAAACCATTGTCTGTCATTGTCAATTTTTGTCAAATATTTCTATAGGGTGTTGACGGTAGTATACTACTTAGCTATACATATTGCTACAACATTGATCAGAGATACGCTGGCTTTGACAGCGAGAAAAAACACTGTAGGAATTTCATCTTGTCACGTGACGTCCTCGGTAGCTTAGTTGGTAAAGCACTCGCCCGGCATGCGATGGGACGTGGGTTCGAGTCCCACCTGAGGTCGATGATTTTTTTCAAGTGTTATTTATCTTCAATTTACAAAACCATTTTTTCTGGTTTGTGTTTGTTAGCCGATTTGTCCTAAATAAGTTGATCGATTATTCCAATCTTTAAGACTTCTTTGCAGTTAATTGAGGCAACTTTGTATAAGACTAGGGGAAATTAACGAACATAAAATCATATGAAATATTAGCCCAGAGCCTTACCTTTGGTACATAGACGTCACAATGTTATAATTTCATATTTTTCGTCGGTGGTTTAAGTTCTGTGACCCTGTTTTAATCATTACGTTAAACCAACTGCGGTTTTTCGCCTAGTACAAAACTGTGCTTCTAAATTCAACCACTTAGAAATGGATTTAATGATCCACTCCAACGAGTGCTAGATGTAGCCTAAATCAAACCGACGACGCGACAGACGAAATATTCGAAAACTAGAGAAAGTACTGTACAACTCGGAACAACCTAGCTTTTAATACTTATTTGTCTTTTATTTTAAATCAAAAGGCGTTGATTCCATCTTACTACTTTGATTTCGATTATATGTATATACCTTTTTTTTATTTCAAATAAAAAAGTCTTGTACCCAAATTTAAAAACCCAAGGTCTCATTCTCTCAATGTTCTCTTAAAAAATGTAAAACCAAAAAGTTGATTTACGAGAATAAAATGTCTACCGGGTCCATGTTGACTCTCATAAAATTTTTGTTGCTATTTTTTGTTTTACTACCGTCTTGGTTTTCATAATCACTCTTCATTAAAAAAAAACTTATGCTTTTTTTGTTCCTAAATTTTTATTACTACTATTGGAACACATAACAGACAATATCATATTATTTTTATTAATACTTTCATTATTAAGAAATTTTACAACTCATACCTTTTTTTTCATAATAATTTTCTTCATAACAGTCAGTGATCATAATTTTCTTATTCATAATGGCATTACTAAGAAACTATTTAACTTGTAATTATAATATTGGTAAAATATGTTTTTCGTGTAAAATTATGTCATTGTAAACCGTTATGTATATAGTAGAGTGCTGTACCAATTTTAATGACACATTTTTGAACTAATATTGTAATTTTGTGTGGTCACTGTTCTAACCTAACCTAACCTAGATAAGATTTGTGATAAGTTTAACCATAAATTTATTTGACACCCTCAAGTGCTTTTCCGTCGTGAGATGACTTAAACTAAGACATTGTAAACGTAGAGCTAACAACGGTCCTAACGTTTAACGACTATTAGATATCTTAAAATAAGGCCTTCCGCCCGTAAAGTTATTTAAACTATCCAGGGTATTACCTAAGGCATTTAACTTATTAGATAACCAGTTTCATTTACACCTATGACTAAAAACTATATGAAAATTAATATTAGTGCAAACAAATTTATGATTATAATTTTATGATTATCAACAATTAGGAAAAATAACACTTATGATTAAGAAATATATGAAAACAAATATTAGTATAAACGAGTTTTATTACTACTGATATTATGAGTTCCGATGATTATGAGTTTCGATGATTAGTATTTAAAAAAGTTATGAAGTGTGATCACTAAGATGTAAAATAGTATGAGAAATATTTTCGGACTTCCGATACTTAATAGGACTTTAAAAGTTATGTGAAAAAACGCGCACCCATGTCTTCCACCTATGTATGGAACACAGAAGAGTTAATCGCGTTTCGATCTAACTATTGTGGTGCCATATTTAAAGGTTTATTATTTATATCGGCTACCGATTGCTTCAAGTATATACTGATACCATTGACTTATATACGCTGTATTACTAGTTCAATCGCTTCATTGTTTTCGCTCTTACATTGGTGGCTGTAAACCAAACTAGTAAAACACAGCAATCGTACGTTTCTCAATGTATGAGCTATGGGTTTTAAAACTGGTTTCTTCCCAATTTATTATTCGCAAGTCGCAACCAGTTCGAGTCAGTTCATGTGCCACTGCGCACCACTGTGCTTGCC
This sequence comes from Anania fuscalis, assembly GCA_950371115.1. NCBI lineage: Eukaryota > Metazoa > Arthropoda > Insecta > Lepidoptera > Crambidae > Anania > Anania fuscalis. The sequence goes on from OX493324.1 coordinate 6,051,676, forward strand.
TTCGCTCTCCACGCCAAATTCATTTTTTTCTCCTCCTGATAAAGTTCGAAATTGAAAACTGCGTACGTCGGTTAGACGTGGTTAGACTATGGCAGGCTGTCTAAATAAAATTAGGGGAACGCTATTATTAAATACAAAATACACGTGAGTCATATTCACAAACGAAGGGGAGAACCTATGCCTGAGAACCCCCTTTCATTCAGTCTAGATTCCTGACATCGATAACAAAATGAATGTGGGCCCTTAAACACGTTACCATTTTTAATACTTGTAGAAAACTAGCTTTCAATGGCAGAACAAAGAAAAGACTAAATAAACAGGCAACAGTAAATCAATCTACAATAAAATCTAGAAACCTTAAGTTAGTATGAACACTTAGTTAGAGTATAGTAACAATTAATAATTTTAGGTTTTGTGGTGATTTAATGAGATGGATGACTGTACATAAGAGAGACACTCAAACGCTCCTATTTTTGGGCACTGTTTTTTTTCGAGCTCGTGAGACAGTCCACTTAATTTGACTTTCCTAAACTTTAATTTCTTCTAAATTCTTTCTTTGTGTAGAGGAAAATATGACATGCTAAGATTAAAACAAGGTTTAAATAGGAAATCTAGGAAATCGAAACCATTACACGAAAAACAAATTACTTAGTTGGTTATGTTGCTGATAGTGATAGATTTAACGACATGAAATATAAATTAATTAGTGAAACAATAAACAGCATTTTGTTTGCATGTAACGTCATCCATCATCATCGATCGTGGCGTAGAGTTGGCACTGTCGTCAAATGCGTTGCGTTGTTGTAAGGCTCGCCATCAACTATCGCTCTGTACTTATCTGTTGTAGTTCTATATAGGTATATAGAAACTTATCTGAAATAAAGAAACGGTATTTAGGTACAATTCATTTAAACATGCTGTCCATCGATCTAAAAATCGACCTGTCTGTTGTTGTATCCTTTAGAAAGTCTTAGAGCATTCAACCAAAAAAAGTACCTAATGGAACTTTCATGAATTTTCTGGTCGTTCTGAATTCAAATTACGAATTTCTCTTAATTTAAAATGACATTCCGGGAGTGATTTGTATGATAATTAGACTAAATAAGGTTCATTAAAGCCACAACGCAAGCGTCCAGGAAATTCGCGACTGCTTCAGTCGATCGTGCGCGGGAGCATGGTCTATTTTTAGCATCCAAAAATAACGACTTTACGGTGGTCACGTGATGTACGACCACGGTTCTGAGTGATTTCGAGCCTCGGAAAGGAAACGCGTTATAGGACTCAAACCGTTACTCACGTAACGAACATTTTTAACGCGTATAAATTCAGAAGGATAGTCGTGGTGACAAATTAGAATAAGAACATTATTTTGTTCCGGTGATTTGTTCTTTACTAACTGACGTGTGTTTCGTCCAAGAGACGTATTTTTGAATCATGCGAATTCCAATTCGAATACGAAATGGCAAGATTCGCATGCGAATGACCAAAATCGCTATTTTTGAAAATTTATTCTGTGAATTCTGCAACGAGTGGTCCGACCCACTCGTATTTCGATTCTACTAGTAGAAAGTTTAGAAGTATGACTTTGACAAGTAAACATATGGTTCACAGATTAAAAACGTTTTTTTTCGTTCCGTTCCATGCGATTCATTGCCGGTTTTTTAAATCAATAAGTTTTTGCATTCCGGTTTTAAATATTTTCTGCGTGAAACGAAAATAGTTAAAGAATTTTACCATAATAACACTGACACAGAATTCGAGTGGTTCAAAAATGCGTAAAATCGGGAGTGATAGAAATAGAATTCGCACACGAATCGTATTCGTGTTCGAATTCAAGATTCATTTCGAATGGTTCAAAAATACGTCTCCAGAACTACATTTGATAAATTGCACAAATATATCTGCAAATTACGATTTTGATTTTGATAGATAATGCGTTATGTGTCTTGAACGTTTTTTTACAACTACTAATAATACATATTTATTTAATTATATAAAGCATTCCTGCTTCCCGGACATATGCCAATTCCGGAAACATCGTTTTCTGAATGGTCACGACCGGGAATCCAAACCCATTGCCTCGTGCAGCTCGTGCTGTGGGCAAATAACCGCGTTTTTGCGCCAGTTAATATATTTCTTACTGGCGCAAAAATGAATTCTATAGCAAACAAAATAATTCAAAAAGATAATATTAAACAATTATGCTGATCGTAGGTACTATCTAGACGTATGTAAAATGATTAGAATACGTATTTAATCAATGTGTTTCTTTGTTGCAGAAACCCCAAATGCGGCCCATGATAGCCGAATATGATCCTAAGAAAAAAGGAGTCAGAAATGACTTGTCAGATGTCGTTATGGTCAAGTAAGTTCCACTGTTCCAACGCATTGTTCAGGACTCAGAGATCATGAAAGCAATAATCATCGACTTAGCTTTGACTGCCTTTATATGTGTTGTCAATAATTTGAGTTGATCTGGAGCCACATCTCACACAATTAAATGTGTTCTGCTTTCTTGGTAAAATAAACTTAGAAATGAAATCAACAAGCATGCCTCACAGCTTAACTTCATTTTTGTTCAAGCAAAGAGAGATGATTTTTAAATATCGAATTCATAAACTAATGATATTGACATTTTTGTTCAACAGGAAATCGAAAAGATAGTTTTAATGCTTCTATAAATCGGTTAGAAGTTCAGTTTAATTCTGCTACTAGGGGGCGCCTGCCTCACTTTCGAACTTAATCTGTTTTTAAAAAATATAATATTGTCGTGGTATTTTATATTGTATGTTGACTGTTAAGTACTCGCTCCTTTAACGAGCTAAATAAAGCTCGACGCCTTCGGAGACGATCCGGGAAGACGTGTGCTGCTTCCACGAGATTTAAGTCGTTCGTCGACCTTGATCATCTTGCAATGGACTCATACACCGGTACATCATTCCATTTTATGGTTTCAACTTTGTTTATTTAATATTTTTTGTTTGGTTCTGTTAAAAATATATCATGTACTGAGCGGCCGCTTACTCTGGCCCATCGCACTGCCCTGGGCCGGCGGCGGGCGCTCTTGCGCCATCTCTGTTCAGGCTCGGGATTGGCTCTAGCACTGGAGATTTGTACAAATTTGATTTAGCTTTATGTCTATTTTATCTCTATTGCAATCCTGTAACAAGAAATCGATGACAGAAAATAGTCAAAGATTAAATCTCGTTGTACAATTTCCTCATGACCTCTACGTAAAGCTGTATTGAATTTATAGTTGAGCCATCGTTTTGTAAATGCCAAGTCTTAACAGAGTGAAGCGCCCAAAAAAATAAAAGAATCTGTACATTGTTTTGGAGACCATAATGAATGTATCACACTTCACACATAACACTGACACATAGTAGAAGCTCAGCTAACATTATGTAGTAAGTTCCATTCGCGTAAGCTAATATTGCCACAGAGTAGTAGTAACCGCGTGTAGTTCCATAAGACTGACTCCGCGATCGCGACACCACCTCGTACACACCTCGATTAAATCACATTCAAGCTTGAAATGTGGCGCTTTATATGTTACCGCTACCATCAAAATACATAGTTAAGCTTAAACTCAACTTTGTGAATGATTGTTATTACACTCTTTACCGACTCACTTCTAACCTATCAACATTACTTAATTAGTTAGTGCTCTATCAGCAATGACAGTTACTATAACAGTTTTGGGGAAAATTTACACAGATACAAAGTTGACCCGAATGAGATCCCTGTGGAACAACAGGCGGGGTCAACCCTACCTCTCATGGAGATACCAGGTCGGGATGTGGAGGCGGATGAAGACTATAATCCGTTTGAGCACAGGAAACTTGCTCATCCTACATCGTAAGTGCACTGACTTATGCTAATTTAAAACTGACAAATCCTGATGCACTGCGCAAACCAAACACTTCGAATATTATCAAAATTACCTATGTATTACAAAATTTTTAACTATGATAGACTTTTACATCTTTATTGGTTCTTCTATTCTCGGTTCTTGTCATAAAGCTACTGATTTATCAGGCACGGAGAAAACTAATTTAAAAACAATTTTATCAGGATTTTCATTTGTTTTAATCACATGAACATGCAGTGCTGATTTCGATTATTTCGTTTTAGGGATATGGACACTCTCATCCATCTCCTGAAGGGTTCCCTAGGAAGTGGTATCCTGGCTATGCCGATGGCGTTCATGAACGCCGGTCTTTATTTCGGACTGGTGGCTACATTCGCAATCGGAGGTATTTGCACCTATTGTGTGCATGTCCTGGTGAGGACTGCGCATGATCTGTGCAGGAGGATGCAAAAACCATCCTTGGGATTCGCTGAAACTGCCGAAGCCGCATTTTTGTCCGGACCACCAGCTGTGCACAAGTTTTCAAGGCTTGCTAAGTAAGTTACACGCTTTGATTGCAAAACGAGAACTAAGAACTCTTTGCAGTATCGGGTTCTATATTAATAACTAAATAACGGCACAAATTCTTATTAATCGTGATTGTTATTTTTATTATCACTAATATCTCTTTTACTTGTTACAGAGCCATGATCAATTGGTTTCTAGTAATCGATCTACTAGGCTGCTGCTGCGTCTACATAGTATTCGTTTCTAAAAATGTCAAGCAAGTTGTGGATTATTACGCCAAGGAAACTGATTGGCATGATATCGATATCAGATACTACATGGCCGTGCTTCTCCCTCTTCTTATCGCGGTTAATATGATCAGGAACCTGAAGTACCTAGCACCTTTCTCAATGATTGCGAACCTTTTAGTCGGCACCGGAATGGGCATCACCGTCTACTATCTTTTCCAAGACGTGCCAAGTATTAGTGATCGGTCACCTTTTGCTGGATTCGAACGTTTGCCGACATTCTTTGGAACAGCCATATTCGCTCTTGAAGGCATTGGTGTCGTTATGCCCCTTGAAAACAACATGAAGACCCCGACTCACTTCATCGGATGTCCTGGCGTACTCAACACTGGAATGTTCTTCGTAGTTTCCATGTATGCATTTATTGGATTCACCGGATACTTGAAGTATGGACCTGAAACCCAGAGCAGCATTACGCTTAATCTGCCTGAAGACGAAATGTAAGTAGCCTCACGCCTACACAGCTCATTTTTATTTCTATTCTACAAATAGTCCATTAAAATCTTGTGCTTGACGTAAAATAACACTATTCCTTAATCCTTTACAGATTGGGCCAAAGCGTTAAGCTGATGATCGCCGTTGCCATCTTCTTCACGTACAGTCTTCAATTCTACGTGCCAATGGAAATCATTTGGAAGAATGTTCGTCATTGGTTTGGTGCTAAGAAAAATTTAGCCGAGTACAGCATCAGGGTCGCTTTGGTAATCATGACGGTTGGCATAGCTATTGCCATTCCGAACCTTGGCCCCTTCATCTCTCTGGTTGGAGCTGTCTGCTTATCCTTCCTCGGCCTCATCTTCCCAGCCGTCATCGAGACTGTCACTTACTGGGAACGGCCCAACGGACTCGGCCGCTTTAACTGGGTCCTATGGAAAAATCTCTTCCTTATCTCATTCGGAATCCTCGGATTCCTCACTGGTTCCTATGTTAGTGTTCTGGATATAATCAAAGGTGAAGATTAATGTTAGCAACGCATGACCACTCCATGATATGGCTCAATACCGAAATTAAGGGCTAAAAGTAACAAAAAAATATTTCTTTTAGATCTACGACATGTATTTTTAAATATTATCATTTCAATCATTAATATCTTTTTGACTATACATTATTAGTTTCTGTAATGCTCAAATGTCGTTGTTTGAGATTAATATCACTTAATTTAATTATTACAAGTTTAAGTAAAACAATATTTTATGATTCGCATGCAGTAAGTAGGTTGTGTTTCATAGTTACTATTTAATCCCGAAAGCCTCTGTAGCCATTTAGGTTTAAGACACTGTATGTAGATAATTTATCTAAATTTAAAATGTGTGAGAATTTTTCTAGTGCATTATCAAAATGTGATACAACTCTAGGTTTATTAAAAAGGCATTAGTTGCTACGTATAAGAAAATTTTGCCACAAGAAATCTTTTATGAAATCTATGTTTTGTTTTCGATTCTTCAGTTATTTGCAATTTATATCAGAATGATATTAGATTTAGAAATTACCTACCAATACACATAGTTTACCTAACTAATGTTTTTATTTGTTCCAATTTTATGGTAAATAATGAGTTTAATTTTTGGTTTTCTTAATACAACAAAAAAACATTGTTTGTGATAAGTTATGGCATTTTTCCTTACCAAAAGAGATATATCTGCTTAGGTAGTACGTAGATATTAATGTCGAGCTTTTTGAAATTTATGAACTGAAGCATTTAATCTTGAGGTGCCTAATAGGTACATAAGTAAGATTTATTCTCAGTATCATGAACTTGAAAATGTTATAGTGAGAAATTAATATAATTAACAAAAACAAATTATTTACTTGTGATTTGTGACAGTATGAGAGAATCTTAGGTAGAGTTTAAGATGTTATTGACACATAGTGAAAAAGTTTTTTTTTATTATTCCTATTTTACATCAAAAAACTAAATACAAATGAAAATTGTATGCCTTGAATCTAAATATATATAGTTGTATTGAATCTGTTTTTTAGATTTAGGATAAAGACTGTCTATTTTTTGTAAAATTTTCTTTTTAAAATGACACACTAAATTCTGACGTCTCAAATTATACATAAAGAGCAACGTTCATTACACGCACGATTAACGATTATGCAATGTTCCTGTGAGTCAGTTTCTGATATTTATTACATCTGTATGGATGTGTGCGGACTAGCGTAAGTGATTTACTGAGTAAGACTAATAAACGTAATTATATAAATAGAATGATTGCTATAAAAACTAGGCCCTTTTGCCTGGGGTTGTATTAGTCATTCTTTTAGTACGTAAGTTTTCATTGGGCAGTAGGCCAGGAATTGCTTTTCTGACAAACAAAAATTATGAATATAAGTAGTCCTTAGTGGCTATGATTAATTTGTAAAGGTAATTAATTAAAATTATATTACATAGACCGACACAACAATCATCTGTCTAATAATAACCTAAGTAGTAAGTACACATTTACAATTTGATTGAATATTTTTTATGAAAATGTTTTAATTGAATGCAGTATTTGTACAAATATTTGGGCTTTAAGATAAAACAAAACTTCGTGTAAATTTCCTCTGCGTTGTAAACTTGTTTCTAGTTTCATTTGCACTAATACATACCTACTCAAATATTTGTACAACTGTGCCATTGCAACGGTCAAATATTTTAACACAATCTACCCACTTTATTAAATTAATAAACCACAATACTACCTACTCATAGAAGAAAAAATCATAGAAAAGTATACGTAAGTATCGATCTATTGATTTATTAGACTACCTTTTTTTTAGATAGTAATGGTTGTTTTGTTACAGTATTAAATAGATCAGAGATAAGGGATTTTGTCTTTTATTTCACGGCACGGCTTCAACCTACAGTAAGTTTTTGACGACTAACCTAAGTTTATTTCTTCAACTAATTATGTCTCAGTCAAACTTATGCAGGGTGTGTTAGGTTTTAAAAAGTATAAAAATGACTAAGTAACTTAGTCATTGTCAACTCAATCATTAAAAAAATATCATGACAGTGTGCCGTTTTACAACGCAAAAATATAAGAAAAAGGATTCGACACTGAATATCCAGTCCCTCTGGTGCATTTCAAAGTCCATGACACTGTAGGTTCATTGCGGACAGGCTAGGGGTGGATTTGGAGCCTTAAAACGGCCAGGGTATTCATTCCAGCCTTACTTCCTTCCATTAATTACTATGCGGTACGAGTTATATGTGCAGCTTGAAGCTGCATCCATTGGCTGGCGTTAAATCTGCACATCACCTTGCGGCGTTTTATATCATTACTTATTTTGTTGTTTTCTGAAAAAATGTAATGCTATTACCAGTGCCGGATTTACGAATTCGCTGCCAGTAGGCTATTTAATTTTATTCCGCCCCTTCTGACTGACCGCTCTAGGACTTGGCCTGGGGGGGGAAGCCAAGGCGCGGGGAGGGGGGGTGCAGTCACATAGTCTATGTCCAGACAGGACAGGCTTCAATTAATTTGATTACCTATATGTTAAGAAGGATCAGAGAGATATATTCCCTGCCCTGAACTATAGGAACACTTGAAATACAGAGTGTACAAGTGAATGGGACACTCCTTAAAACCACGTGATCAGCTGGTCATATACAAAAACTTATTCTATGGGAGCAACATCGAAATCGAGATTTATTTTTTCAGCTTGTTGTGTCCTATTCTCTTGTACATCCTGTATATATTTATTGAAATAGGTACTTCAAAAATTTTCGTACCCACCATTAATTGAAACAGAAAGATACTTTAAGCAACGCAAAAATGTTTGCGTTCTGAATCTTATAATGTTAGGTATTTATTACACTGTGGTGGAGTCATTAAAGTAAAAAGTAAAGATACGGCTAACAGCAAGGAGTATTAAATCACTACGTTTTACTAACAGAACAAATCGCCTAGCATTTCCTCCATACATGACACACTAACCCCATCTGTTAGACTTTGATGTCAACTGTCAAACAGCATCATAGAGTAACCACAATTTACCCGTAGCGGCGTCGCGATGTAACCTTGTAAGAGCGGTTTATAACGAAAGAGGAACTAAGAAAAAAGTTTTAATAGATGTTATATTTAAAGTAATATCTTAGTACTTACTAACTTTTTGCTTTTTCAAATAAAAATACGTCAACATAAATTTAAGTAAAATACAATAATCTTTATTTGCTTAAACACGGTATACAGAGGTGCATGCAAATTAAATAAAAAAAATATTAAAATTAAATATAAAATTGAGTCTAAAAATTGCATTAAATTAACTTAGGTATAGATGTCAGTCATATCATAATAATTATGTTGAAATTAATATTAATTATTTAAAAAACTCCTCTATGGTATGAGAGATTAGCCACTCATTCAGTTTTGTTTTAAATTGATTATTAATCAATATCTTGAATTCATTAGGTATATTATGGAAGATTTTTTTATATTCATAGTCATACAGATTTTTTTATAGTGCATTGTTTAAGGAGTTTATAGTATTACCAGGATATTTATGTTTCAAATATATACAGGAACGTCAATGTTAGTAATTGCAACTGTGCAAATAGAGGACGACATGATGTTCGTGGAGGGACACCGCATATTGCTTTTATGCATCTTTTTTGGATAATAAAAGCTCTATTTATATTAGTGCTTTTTCCCCATATCAGTAAACCGTAGCGTAATATAGAACCTACATTATGCATGATAGAGCAATCGCAGTTTTTGTTACAGATCTAACCTGCTTTAAAGCATAAATAAACTTATTGACCCTGTAAGGATACGTTTAAATCTAGCGAACGCACCTTGAATGCGCAGGTCACGCGCAGCGCGCGATTCGCGCGCGTGCAGTTCTAGCACGTTCCAGCCGTTCCAGTCGTTAGGAATATCTTTTGTTTGACTTCATCAATTTTGGTGTCTTTATAATGAATATCAAGATTAATATATTTGTTTCTGTTAAATTTTCTGTAATTAGTAAATATTTTACCATCAATATTACTTTAAAATAAAACTATATTTTTCTTATAAGTTGTGATGACTAATCTATACATATAATTGAAGCTAAAAAATTACAATTTCTTTCTCAATCTCTTGAAATGAAACAAAAAGTATGATTCCGAATTCAGCAGCACGCAGCAGTGCTGGTCCCATATTTTTTCTATGAGTTTATATAAGATTACATTGACGACCGTCAATGTCGTGTAGTGGTTCGTGCTCCGGACTACAATGCCTGGCGGTTGCGAGTTCGAATCCCGCAAGGGGCAAATTTTAGTGTGACGAGCACGAGCATTTGCACGTAAGTCATGGATGTTAATAATGCCTATTGTGAATAAATAATCAATATATGGATATAAAGAAAACCAACAACCAAATCCATCCATCCATATACCTATGGATTATTAAATAAAAATATATAAGGCCGTACTGTTTTTTTATTGTATGTGTAAATAAATAACAACAAAAATGCTTGAAACCTAAGCCTATTAATTAAGCCTAACATTATTTTTGTGTTAAATAATTTCATATCAACACTTCGAATCCACACGTTTATTTTCACATTACACCGGTATAATATTCACATTTTGGGAATATACCCTGGTAGAATCCCAACTCGGTAGCTCAATGCGCATTTATCCGATTATTATTTTCTAATTAAGCTCGAATTGAATTTGACAGCAGCCTGTCCAGTATAAGACAGGTCAGTGGATAAGTAGTGTAATAATGTAGTGGTGGGTGGTACTGGCTGGTTGTACTGGTGGTACTGCCACTGAGGTACTGGGTGCCTATTGCAAGTTGCACAAAACATAAGACAGCAGCCTGTCCAGTATAAGACAGGTCAGTGGATAAGTAGTATAATAATGTAGTGGTGGGTGGTACTGGCTGGTGGTACTGGTGGTACTGGGGTACTGGGTGCCTAGTGCAATGCACAAAACATAATGTACTCTTTGGCACAAAATAAACCAAGTCACTCACTTAAATCGATCGAAAAAGAATACATATTCATATTGACTTTTCGAACGAAGTCAATGACGGCAATTCCAGCAAAACATCGTAAAACATTTACATTCCTGAAGCCCGAAAATGAACCAAAACGATATTTGATACGATCATCGCGAACCTTTGCCTGAACATTCGCCCGATTATATTTTTTAAGTTGGCAACTTTTATTTGTTTAAGGTTTGTTTGTACCGTAGTTTATTTGATCAGTGCTTTGTGCATGCTAGTGATTACTCAGTGCTTGCTGCGTGCGTTGACGTTTCGTGACGTTCCGCGAAGTGCTTTATTTCACTTTACTTCATTCATTCATTCACTTACTTTGGTCGGCCATATTGCTTTGTCGCCTTGCTTGCGTCTGATATTCAATCATTGAAGCCTTAGGTAATTATAATCATATTCTTCTTATAACGTTAATTTGTGACGATGTTTTAAATTGCCTAATCGTAGTGAAATAAGAATGATATTACACTTTATTTTTGTGGGGCTAAGTTATCCTGGCTCAAAGAGCCACTGCCACCTTGACTCTTGGATTATGTGTATTGGAGTCACACTTTACACGAGGTTCTTTGATTATGTTGGGTGTGCTTGTCATCAGTCATCACGACTATTCACGAGGGATAATTAAATCGTTATCAGGATTGAGTTAGTTTTAAAACCCCAGTGTTTCATGAGTAGGTAGGTCTTAGTATGTTTACGTACCCCCATGATAAAATATTTTCAGTCGGGAATATTCCAATGCTTTTACTATTGTTTTATTAAATTATTCGATTCATATTGTGGAATTGACTGGTTACGAAGGTAAAGAATTGCAAAGGCGAACTTGTTAATAAGTTGGCATATTTTGATTTATGAACACAAAGGCTGGTGAGTGTTGTCACTGTTACTTATTGTTATTTTATAATTATGGACTTGGTGTAATAATATAATAATTTATATTGTCTCTTTGATTTCATTAATTGGTGAAACGATCTTCAAGTACTGATTTTGTTTAAAATTTGCACACTGACTATTATTTATAGAGTAGGTAATAGGTACCTAGGGCATATTGTTTACATACCTCCATTAAATTTACTTCCACAATTTATAACATTCACTTACACAATGTATCTAGTAAAGTTATTCAATTTGACTTAAGAATAAGCTTTTATTCTCCCTGTTTTATAAAAAAAATGGGATTGATTAATATTCCATTTCACAAACAAATATTATTGTATTTTTTTGACATGGTAACACAAAAATTCGCCACCAGAACACCTCAAAATAGAACAAATATTAAAGGAATCAATTTTACAATCTTTTATTTCTTGAAATGTTACTAAATGAGTGTAAGCCCATGAAGCCCCAGAAATAACACATATCACATGTATTGAAATTAATAAATGATTGACTGGTTAACTTGGTAGCTGCTTAGTGGTTGTATGAGACTGTGTAACTGTAAAATGTATTTTGTTTCCTGTTTCTCCAACACTGATGAGTTAAAAATCTTAGCATAGCCATACATTTGTTATTATGGCGTTCTTGTGACAACTATTAGTATGGTTACCCGATACCAGATTTGCATGTCTATTAAGTCCTTTACAGCCTATTTCACCAAATCAAATTTAGAGTTGGTCCTTTGAATAAAATGTATATTTATCTTCAATGTATAACTTGTTATTTGATAATAAATATAGCGCTATATCAGTGGCCGCTATATCAGTTGACATGCAAGGAAGAAGAATAGAATCAGTAGTATTGTGACGACTGCTAAAACCATTACTATAATTACAGGTATTTCGATTAAATTTTAAATTGAATAAGAATTGTTTAAAACAAGAAAGTTTATTAAACCTAAATATAGATAATTACATTTTAATATAAACAGTAACCACTGACATGCTCTGGCTTAATGTGGGTGGTGTTTAAAATATATAGTTAGATGTCAGGTATATTACTGGATACTGTCAATCAGTTATCCCACAGTTTAGGGCAGGCAGGTCTAGTGATGCATTTATTTTATTTAACTAATTACCAAATTTGAAGTTCATTTTTATTTTATGGTATTATATTTAAAAAAATAATTTTCTTCATTTAAAAAATAACATTCTTAGGGCCTGTTTAACAATTTAAAGATAAAGTGTCAAACAGCTCTATAACAGACTAGCAGTCCATCTCGGCTTCGCCCGGGTGGAAATTTGTGTTGGAAACTTTTTACAATTAACATTAAGTACTTAAATGTGTCTATAAGCAGGACATAAGTTTTTTGAATTATTATTTATGTAGGTAATAATAGGTTTATTTTTTATATTTTATGTAATTTAAAAGAATTGCTGTTCATTTAATTAGTCTCGCTAAAACTCTATAGCACAATTTTGCTAATTTGGTCTTTAAATATTTGTGGAAGTCCAGGAAATGTTTAAACCATGAGATGATAAATAATGGAAAAATTGCAAGGAAAATACTAAGAACGTCAATTTTATTTTATCGTAAAAACTGTTTGTACAGGGTATGTAGGCGGCACGAAGTTCGCTGGGTCAGTAGGTAGGTAAGTTAGAACTTGTAAGGGCTTCATTTAAATGAATAAATTTTGCCTTACTTTTTTTAATTTTTACCTCCACGCTTCACTGTACACTGTGTTAGTAGTGGTATTTGTAGGTGGCAATAAAACATTTTGATTTGCAAGAAACTCGAGAAAGGGCAACATTATAATTGCCCATAAGAAAAGCACTCTGTTCTTAGGTCAATTCCAAGCATCGACAAAGGTTGTCTATAGATAAAAATATGAGGAGGATAAAAGTGCTTGAATTAATGTGTCATATAGCGTTATTTGATGGTGGTGAAACGCCAAAATAGTGTTTATCCTTTAAATAAGTAGAAAACAGTTTATTCAGAACTTATATAGAACTTATCCGGAATTGTGAAACAGGCCCCTATTGTATCAGTAGAATTAATGGAATAAATAAAAAAAGAACTATGTTTCTTTTTATATTGTTTAGTGTCGTGACAAACCTAATATTAAGATTTATTTTATTGTGTGTGTTATCGACATATCACTAGCAAAGCGAAAATATTGACCAGTTTATCAAAATGTGTATGTATTTTAGTATGAGTTTTTTGTATGGAGTTCGAGACCTTATTAACAAAGTTTTAAGCAATTTAAAAAGGATTGGTACAAAAAATACAATAACGAAGTCACTAGTCACAAATAGGTAGTTCCAAAATACAATTTTTACAAATTAAAACCATTTTTTATATAACATTCTGTTAATGTTTTTCTTAAAGGTGCATTATTTATGATAAGAGCACAAATTAAATCAGGTTTCATCATTCTTTGTTCAAAGTAGCAACTTTTGAACTTATTATTTTTATAAACTGTCAGCTTATCCACCATTATACCTCATTTTGTTAAAAAAAACAGTTCCTTAATACGGTCCAAAAGCTACAGCCCTTGACTGCAGGCTTTGTCTGGCAAATGAGGAACGCTCCATTAAAATATAGGCGCTCGGTAAACTTTCTGTACCGCGTATACCGAGCATGCTGATGTCGCGCCGCTGCTGCGCTGCGCCGACAAATCAGAAAACGGCCTTAGTTACCAGAAAATCCTGAGTATATTGTTTCCTAAAGTTTTGTAAATTATGTTCTCTAACTTCTCTCTTTGCTTTTAGGCGAATTATAATGTTAATGTACCTGCTGTCATTAGCTGTCAAAAGAAACCAAAATTGGATGACATTTATGTGTCTAAAATTGTTTATGTATTCGTGTCAGTGATGTATGCCATGAGTGCCATGACGCTTTTCACATTAATATCGATATCGAAAATATTAATAAGGAGTAATAGTCATAGAATTAATAGAACTGAAATATGATGGCATGGGATTTTGCATGGCCAAAACTACGATTCTGAAGTGAAATAAGAATAGCTATTTAAGAAAAACAAGATTTTTTATATCATTCATATTACATTTATTAATGCCCTCGGAAAAGATTATTTTGTTTAAGTTATTTCTCAAAGTTAGATTTGATACTTACATTTTTAAATTTCTTTTCACACTTTAATCTTACAGGGCACATGTTTCAATAATTCATTTGATATTATGATATCTGGAATAGGTAGAATCATACAATAGGTAGAGAATGCCTTATGGCATTAAGTCCACCTGTTGTATGTTTTTTTATCTGTGCAATAAAGTTTAAATAAATAAATATTGTGACTGTGACTATAAAGTAGATCTTGATCGACTGAACAATGTTTTTGTACCAACTAACTTCATAAGTACATCCAGTTAGTTGGTACAAAAACTTAAGCAATAGGTACTTACCTCAGCTGACTGACTGACTCAGCACAAAAAGCTGAATAGCTTTTATCACAATTAGTGATTTTCATTCATTATACTTATAATCATGCAGACTTTGATTTTATGGTTCCGTACCCTAAGGGTAAAACGGGACCCTATTACTAAAGATCTGCTGTCTGTCTGTCTGTCCTTCCGTCTGTCTGTCATCAAGCTGTATCTCATGAACCGTGATAGCTAGACAGTTAAATGTGGGTGGGTGGGACAGAAAAAATAACGCGATTTTTTGCTCGCTTTTATAGATAACGGTGCCGATGGCCGGTTTTTATTTAGTGATCATAAAAAATAAACAAATCGACGCACAGGGAAACTATGGTAGGACTTAAATTCATAATCATCAGTTTCATGATCATTTGACCCTGCTCATCATCATCATCTACGATCTATTTATACTGTTTTCTACCATTTGTTCTTGTGTAGTCTATATCTACTTCGATAGCGCATCATAAATTAGTCCTGCTGCAGCGAAATACATTGTTAATTATCAAACAACTTCAGTTATTGATTTAGTTATTTATAACTTGGTTTACTGTGCTGCGCGTGTGACATGTAAAATTTAATAAGTTCTCGTATTGTTTTATGGCTTAAACAATTTGGCTGACCAGGTTTATAACAGTTTAAAATTATACACTTGGGAATAACTTTTCGGACTCGAAACTCGTCGATTAAAAAGTTAGTTGTCTCTTTTATTCCGAGCAACACAAATCGCTGCTTTGCGAAGGGCTTACATCATATAATTATTGTACTTTTTAACACTTCAAGCGCTATGTTATATTTTAACCTGAAATATCTCTACCTACCTGTTTAGATGTGTGTAATGCGTATTTTCTAGTAAAAAATTAGGTCGTGTTTCATTTTTTAATTTCTTATTACAGCTGTTGCAGTTACCGCAGCTTACATCTTGAATAAACTACATTGTCTGCAAGTACCATGGGTGATCGTATCAAGTTTGGTCCGGAATGGCTCCGCAATTTGGCACCGGGGACGTCTGGGAGTAACAATCAGAACGCCATGCCACCAAGTCCTACCTCCAGTGGCGGAGCGTCTGGCGGCCCCTCGGGCGACAACACAGTATCTAGTTCCACCTCTGGAAACCTCGCCTCAGGAAACACATCAAACATAAACTCCACAAATACCCCGTCAAAAGTACTGTTGGCCAAACTTAGGTGAGACTTTGTGAAAAACCCCTTTTTTTGTGTAGCTGGTATTCATGGGAGGTGTTTAATTTAACTGCTATCCTAACTAGGGCGCAACTATGAGCTCTTTAAGCATTACATCAACCTTGTTTGACTTTACTTTTAAATAGGGTTGCCTTGCAATCTCAAAAATTTGGCAACCAGCAGGACAAGACGCGTGATCAAAAGTCCTCACCTAGGACAAATCCGGGCAAACCAGGTTGGATGGCAACCCTACTTTAAAAGAACACCAAGTTCGTACCAACAAAGTACGTAAGCAACATACTTTTTAGAGATGTTATAAAGATCGATGTCAAAACAAAGTAATTCCATATTATGGCGAGCCCAGTGATTTACGCAATGGCTTTATCTGTAGTTTTCAAAAACTTTTCCCATGTGCATATTGGCGATTTTAGTAAGCCACTATATTTTTAAAATAAATAGAGGCTGGCATCATTTATGAATGTTTTTTTTTAAATAGATTATTCAGGATTGCTCTATAAAAAAAACAGGTTATTTCATCACCCCAATATATAACATTTAAATAATTTTACTCCAATATAATTAGTAAGTGGCAATGGCATATCTCCTGTCATACCCTGCGTGTACAGACAACAGCACGTCGACCTACCCCAATAGTCATAAATTCTCTGATAGATTTTCAACTTTAAGCCTGACATATAGAGATCATTTTCAAATGAGATAATTTGACATTTTGTGGTAGGTCGACGAGCTGTTGTCCGTACCTAGACTTAGACCGGCGAGGATCTTTACAAGGCCACCGATAGCGCTATATCGGTGGCTGAGTTTTTGTCCTCACAAATTAGGTTGGGGAAAAATGCTTTATAGGTTCTATGAACTTGTAATAAAATCTTTTTGGCTGTACTATTTGTATCTGGCTGGTTTTGGTATCATTAAAAGTTTAAATTTTAAAGAAGATAATTCCAAATTCAAATTAGGAAAATGTGTTTTTTATTTGTTTTTCGTACTGTCAAGATGAGTAAATCTAATAAAGAAATTCGATACATTTTAAAATTTTACTACTTAAAAGGTAAAAATGCAACGCAATCCGCAAAAAAATTGCGATGTTTATGGACCTAGTGCAGTGTCTGTGAGAGTAGCACAAATTTGGTTTAAGCGTTTTCAATCCGGAAATTTTGATGTCAAAGATGCACGTTGCTCTGGTCGCCCTATTACGGATAAAATTGATGCCATTTTTGAAAAAGTGGAGCAAGATCGGCATATCAGTAGTTACCAAATAGCTGAAGAACTGTGAATTGACCACAAAACAGTTCTAGCGCATTTGAAAAAAACTGGGTACACAAAAAAGCTCGATATTTGGGTACCCCACGAGCTTACTGAAAGAAACCTAAGGAACCGTCATTTGTGATTCTTTATAACGACGTAATGAAACCGAACCATATTTGAAGAAGCTGATAACTGGTGATGAAAAGTGGATCACGTACGACAAGAACGTGCGAAAAAGATCGTGGTCAAAGGCCGGTCAGGCTTCACTGACTGTGGCGAAACCCGGGTTAACTCGCAACAAGGTGATGCTGTGTGTGTGGTGGGATTGGAAGGGCATTATTCATTATGAGCTGCTAATACCAGGCAGGACCATCAATTATGAACTCTACGAACAACTGATGAGATTAAAGCAAGAAGTTGAGAGATAGCGGCCGGAATTTATCAACAAAAAGGGTGTGGTTTTTCGTCATGATAACGCTAGACCTCACACATCTTTAGCCACTCTGCAAAAATTATGAGAGTCTGGCTAGGAGGTGTTAATGCATCCGCCGTATAGTCCTGACCTTACACCTTCAGATTTCCACCTATTTCGCTCTCTTCAGAATTCTCTAGGCAGTGTAAGGTTAACATCACGAGAGGACTGCCAAAACCACTTGTCGCGGTATTTTGATCCGAAGCCCCAAAATATCTATATCAATGGGATCATGTCAACTATTTGCCATCTTGTAGGTACAAGATGGCAAAAAGTTATCGAACAAAATGGTACCTACATACTTTAGTTAAATGTAAATAAACTATATTAAAAAATGCGAAGAAATTTTTCCCCAACCTATTAAATAAAAGCCTGAGTGAGTCGACACGCAAAGAAAGAAAGAAGTCATCCAAAAAAGCAAAATTCATTTGTTTTAATAAAAAGTACAAAATATTTTTCTTAAGAAAACACGAGAATTTTAAATGTTAAAAAAGACCAAAGAGGACGGTGGTGCTGGTCGCCAACATAGATATTTAGAACTTCTATTCGAAAGTAAAGGAGGAGCTTTTTAATAGGCTATAATTTGTTATGACAAATGTTTCATTGAGTCGTCCTATTGGCTTTGGAGCTACAATAATTTCATTAGAATAGTTTGTTACGGGATTGCTACCATGTACCTTATTTTTGAGTTCCCGATATCCACCGCCCGCACCGAAATCAAACTATGGAAGAGGTATGTAGACGACGTATTCTGTGTATTGAGAGGAAACAACCAAGATGTAGAAACTCACCTGTCATATTTAAATGGTATCCATCCAAAAATAAATTTTACCTGCGAGATAGAAGAAAACAGAAGCCTAGCATTTTTGGATGTGAAGATTGAAGTGCGGAGTGACGGTTCACTGAGTCACTCTGTCTATAGAAAATCCACTCACACTGACCGCTATCTCAACGCAACCTCGCATCACCACCCTCGACATCTTAATTCTGTGGTAACTGCACTGACAAATCGAGCCTATGACTTGTGTGACCTTGAACACTTAAACCAAGAGTTGGAACATGTTCAGAAAGTCTTACAGAATAATGGATATAGAGGGCAGCTACCATCTAGACACAAATCAAGACACTTTAAAGACACAGTAGACAGGCAACCTGTGTTCTTGCCATACATAAGAGGAGTGACAGACAAGATCTCAAACGTACTTCATAAATACTCACTTAATACTGTCTTCACTCCATTAAGAAAAGTAACACAATGTCTACGATCTCCAAAAGATAGTTTCCCAATGGAGAAACCGGGTGTCTATAAGATTGACTGCAGCTGTGGCAGTTCATATATCGGCCAAACAAAACGTACCATAGCGTGCCGAATGAAGGAACACATAAAAGCGGTCAAAAACAACGACAAACAGAAATCGGCAATCGCGGAACATTTGTTGGAATCAGGTCTCAATCACTGGATTGAGTTTCACAACCCTCAGATCATTTCGACAGAACGCCACGACATACCAAGAATGGTCAGGGAAGCGATTGAAATTACAAAGTACAAAAATTTCAATCGTGAGGATGGGTTTAAATTGTCAAGTGTCTGGAATCCAGTGATTCGTATGTGCAAAAACCGGAAAAAACAACAAACTGCTGTGTCGCGGTCAGATACTGTTAGTGTTGTGTGTCGAGAACAGGTGCGAGAAAATAGTGAGTTTGTAGACAATGGTACCGACGCGTGCAATAAAAGACTGCGAAAGAGGGTAGACCGATATGTTTGCCCTTAACAACTTACCCGCAAGATCTTCAGTTACTCCGTGATCATGGCGCTTGCAACAGTGCCGAAATATCGGGAACTCAAAAAATAAGGTACATGGTAGCAATCCCGTAACAAACTATTCTAATGTTAGTGACCATGAAAGTTTAAAAGAATATACAATAATTTCGTCCTAAATGTGTCTATGTCGTGCCTAGTATTTTAACGAGAAGAGTTTCCCCATGTGCCATATCCTTATTTTTTCAATTTTGACTGTCTGATCTGTAAACAATCTTCTACACTCGTATTTAACAATAATCTAATGCTAACAATATAGGCACCATGTCACCCCATAGTGCAGCCCCATAAAAAATGCATAACTCTTATGACGTCATTCAGCCGACAAAAGCCATCCAGTATTGATTTTATTGAAGGTGACTTGACTATTCATTGTGGCCACTTTATAAAAATAATAGTCCATTACGGCAAATTTTTACCTATCTGCAGAATGAAGTGTACACTTATTTTTATGATATACATTTTGTTTTACGATGGTTCACATGAGTTATTTATGGGGATTTTTCCTTATTATTTTTCAGATAATATCATGTTATTTAAAACCTTTAGTGGACATCCGGGGTATGTAACATTAAAGGGGAAAGTAAACATTCAGGGAAAAATGTTGAAGGATATCAAAAAATGTTACTGCCCAAAATTTGTATAAATGCTTGAAATCATCTATGTCTTGCATCATGTTGATACCCTTTATGATAGTAAATTTCCATGTCACTAAATGATTGCCCTCATCACATCACTTTCGGCTTCGGAGAAGTCTGCCATTTTCAATGCCGAGAAAACTTAGATTTCTCTCTACTAAACTACTTCCTTGCCATAATTCGATATAATAAAACCATAGCATTGAAATGTTTAATTTTTATAAGTAGGTACCTACGTTTTCGTAATGAGGAAGGCTAAGGCACAGTGTTTCACATTTGGAACTGATTTACATTAAAGAAAATGGTTTCATTTTAATAAAAAAAATCTACTACTTTAATAATTATATTTAAAACATAACATGGTTCGTTTGCTAGGAGGTTGGTTTTTTTTTTGCAAAAAAATGTTTAATATCCCGACTACGTAATTTTTTGATGAAAGAAATAGCCTATGTCACCCGGACCATTACTAAGAATCTATTGACACCTCATTCATTAAAATCAGTAGTTACGGCGCTACGGTGATACATACAAACATAATTATGAGGTCCTTACATAAATGAAATTTCCGATACTCAATACTGGCAACTTTAAAATCAAATGCATTGCGTTTGATTAGGAATTCCAAATTCAAATTTATTTCGAAATAAAGCCAGAAAAATATTGTTTTAAAATTCGTATTTCATTTGTTTTCACATCATAACTATAGACAAATTGAAAATTCGCGGTATTTACGAATACGAGTTCCACCGTGACACCAATGCCACCGTGACCAGGCACCGCTAACGAACGGAAACGTGAGTTTTTGGTTTCAACGTTTCCGTTCCGGAAATTTCGATTTACACAATGAGCCTCTTGGGCTTGGGCGACTTACTCAAGTAAATAACAAAGAATTGAAGGCGATTGTGAAAGCGGATCCATCTCAAACTACTTCTGCGTTAGCAGCAGCCTTCGGCGTAAGTGAGAAAACGATACATATCCATTTGCGCCAATTCTGAAAAGTCAAAAAACTTGAAAAGTGGTGCCCACTTTTCAAGTTTTTTCGATGACTAAAATTATGAAAGTAGCCGAAATATGCCATAGTCATCAACTTATTACAAAGGTGAAGAACGTTTGACTTAAGGGCTCTCTTAAATAAGACGTCGGACGTAGGCCGTGCGTTTGCAGTTATGATAAAACTTTTCATACGTTTTCGCGTAAAACGTCTAGTTTAAAACCGCCTAAAGGCCCTAAGTTGTACATTGGTTTTGGCAATTGTACATTCCGTAGTAGGCTGTTGACTTATACAGGTCGGGAGGTGATAGAGGAAAAAAATCCAACAACTTTCCCTAATCTCTGGACTTCCTCTTGATACTATTGTTTTGGCGGGACATCCCCAAGTCGTTTTTTTAATACATATTATTATGAAAACCTTTATTTTGTTAACAGATATGGCAGAGAAGAAATGTTGGCTTTGTATGATCGAACATCGGATGCGCCACCCGAGTTAAAATACATTGATATTTTATATCAGCCACGCGGGAAACCACCCTTTGCCCTAAATAACACATTTGAGGACGATATGGTAAGAATTGTACTTATTACGCGAACTATTTAGCCCTATACTAAGGAGGGCTTGTACTATTGCGTTTTGCGACTAGATAACAGATATACACACTTAATATTTAATTTAGGTTCAAATGCTTGTGCTTATCCATCTTAAAAATACTTAACCCTTGGATTAAAAACCGCGACCGCTTAGATTCGTAATCCGGAGATACAATTACTTGACATACTACTCTGTCAAGCAAGCACCGGGAAAAGATTAATAATACACAAAATGTTAGTTGTTTATCCCAATTTATTTTATCACCTTCAAAGTATGCTCCTTCAGAAGCGACATACTTACGCCAACGAATAATCCAATCATCAAAACATTTTTAAACGCTATCTCCGGAATCGAGTTTCGTCTTCGCCGCGAATTCTCCTTTATGTCTTCTACCGAATGAAACCGGGTGCCACGAAGTGGTAATTTGAGTTTAAGAAAGAAGAAGTCGGCTGGAGCCATATCTTTAGAATAAGGTGGCTGCTCGATGGTATTTGTTGAAGTTTTGGTCAAAAATTCGTTCACAATGATGGCCTTGTGGGAAGGCGCATTATCGTGGTGCAAAGTCCAAGAATTTCCATTCTACAAATCTGGCCTTTTTCGTCTAATTTGCTTTCTTAAACGCCGCATAACGCTTAAATAATACTCTTTTTTTTATCGTTTGACCTTCTATCGTTTGATAATCAAATGCCTGATGAATAATTAAGCGGCCAAATATACCTAGCTTGATGTAGGCACGACCGGCCGCTTTAAGCTGCTATATGTCAAAATGTTCGTGTATAGCATACACGAACATTTTGACTAGTCGATTTTCTCTATGCACTCGAATCTTATGGTGGTTGTTGTGATGTCTTTACAAAACCGTACAATTTACCTACACTTATCAATTATTAAACTACTAAGCCGTAATAATATTTAATACACTAAATTAATATTATTACTGCTTAGTAGTTTGATAATGTAGGTATTGTGGCTTTTCATAATCATATTTGTTCTCAGAGAGAAAATATGAGAAGCGGTCCGCCGATAGGTGTGGTGTCCCCGGGGGAGAGGTTTGGGCTGGGAAGAGGCATGGGTCGAGGGTTAAACATCAGTGACGGCCGAGGGAGACCTAGAGTTCCGTTCGTTCGTCAACCATCTACTGGAAGGTAATATTTTTGAATTGGCGTGCAACTGGCTACAAATATGCTAGGGAGAACGGACAGTCGAATTAAGACGCGATTGAAACTTATCATTTGTTATTTAGAGTTGAAATGATAACAACAGTTTTTTTAGTACGAGTGTCTACGAAAGTGTCTACTTTAGCAACTTACATATCATTTGAAGTTAAATTAGCACATTTAGAAATGGATGATATGGGATTGTGTTCTAGTTGTTGCATGCAATGAGTCATACTGTATGGATAATATTAAAATATTTGATGACTTACAATGTCAAATTAAATCAAGCAAACAAACATTTTATGTAAAAAAGGTAATAATACAATATTAAATAAATGTAAAAAGTAATCACAATATCTTTAAATGCAGACCGTCATGGAACTCGTTAATGCCCCATAGAGTCAAGGAGGTCTGTGATCATAATGAAGCCAAGTAGACCGGTAGCATAAATAGCCTAATTTTAACCACCATGGGTTGGTTTAAGATACCCAGTAAAACGAGACTGTATTTTTCCTGGTTCTGTGCGACATTTCAGTAATAGTAACAAATAACTATATTGTTAAGGGGCACCACATGGCATCACGGAATCCCTAAAATGCCTGGTTATAGCGGCGGGGCGGATGACGACTCAACACTTAATCTACGTTCGTCGTGGAGTGCCAGCAACGGGGGAAACACTCCGAACAGAAATGCTGGTGAGCAAGCGGAATGGACACCAAACAAAATGTTTAGAAGGTAAGTCTTACAAAAAGTAATTAAATCTCAATACTCATGACGATCTTGTAGCTAAGAGGCGAGCACGCCGAACTTCAAAGTCGTCATCTCTGAGATACTGGTTTCGATTCCTGGTCGGGTCGATGTAGATAACGATATTTTCTACTCTGTCTCGGGTGTGGGAGTGGGTGTTTTGTTATCGTCGTGGTTTCTTATTTTTATTACACAAGTGCTTTAGCTACTTACTTTATGATCAGATCAATGTATTTCATGTTGTCTAATATTGATTTGTTTATAAAACATTGATAGCTCCATAATAAACTTAAATACTTTAGGATGTTATTAAGCTTTTACTGCACGGCAATCGGAAGTGCGTCATATTGGGAGGATCAGTGTGGATTTAGCGGAGACAATATCTGTTGCATGTTTGTAAATTTTAATTTAGCTATTTATTATTCACTCCGTCAGGCATACTAGTGTTTTTTAAAGCTGGTATGCTTATTATTGTGCTCAATATGGGATTATAATATTTACGATAGTGTCCGACCGAAACATGTTATGTTGCCGAAACCGAACCTTTGAACTGAACTACGAATGTCCTATCCTCAAAGATATACCTGAGAAGTATATTTGAAACTACTTTGATTAAAACAAAGGTTCTGACTTCCAAAAGAAGAAACTAGGTTGCAGAGACCCTGCGCTTTAACACAAAGAACATTAGCAATACTAAACTGGATTTTAAATTACATAGAACAACAACTTGTCTATCTGTGCTCGTAACTTTTGTTTTGGAAGTTTCAATAGCTTCTGTGAGCTGATATATAGTCCGGTGATCTTAACTTTTTAAGGGCAATGAGTTGCTCCTAGCTTCTTTCTCTGTTTGAACACACTAGCCATAAGTCCAGAGATACCCCATAGTGCTAGATGTATGTTGTCTCTTAATGCTGGGTATGCCTTGAACACTCAATCAGACCAGCGAGGCATTGACACAACTGGTTTCCGTTCCTTTCTGTTTTACTCCCGAGCTTTGCATTGCTTATTAACCACAACTTAGCCATGATGTTGGCCATTTTTGTCCAATTTGATTAAATAAATAAATCAATTAATCTCTTCTTAGCTATGAATTTGCTTGACTTCCCTGAATTCTTTACTGAGGAAATATTCCCGTCAAGTTTTTCATCAGTCTTATAATAAATAATAATACATAATAAATATCGGACAACATCACATACATTGCTCGGATCCTAAGATAAGTAGCTAAAGCACTTGTTTTATAGAAATCAGAAACAACTACGGTACCACATTACCCAGACCCGAGCCAATATAGAAAAGTTCGTTTTCTACATTGACCCGACCGGGGATCGAACCCGGAACCTCAGAGATGGCGGCGCCATTTAAAGTCCGAAGTGCTCGCCTCTCGGCTATGGAGGTCGTCGAAGTCAAAAAGTCTTATGTTTATTTATAATGGCATCTCTTCCAATTTCAGCCCCCACTGCAATTCCTCAGAACCTAGCGCTTTACTAACTATCTTTATGGCTCATTAAGTGACGCGCTAACCTATTATAATATACCGTAGCAATCAGTATTTAAAGATCAATAAAAAAAAAAGTTGCCTTTTGACATAAAACGTTGATAAATCATAATATGCTGCTAATAATGTTTGCTTTATTCTGCTGATCACTCACAACCTCATAACTGATTTCATTGAAATGGGTTATTTTAACGTAAGTTAACGTGTACATTATTTTGAGTAATTATTTAGTTTAGTACTATCTATGCCCGCAACTTCGTTTGCGTGGATGTTTCGTATGACACAAAACGCGAACCGTACAAATAAATAACAATGTATAGAAAAATATCCCACAGGAACATTTAACTGGGATAAAAAGTATCCTATATGCTAGTCAAGATTATATTCTATATGTGAGCAAAATTTCATCTAAATCCGTTCAACCGTTAACGCGTGATTGAGTTACAAACATCCAAATATCCAAACATCCTCACAAACTTTCGCTTTTATAATATTGGTCTGATCATTTGTAAATCAAGTGGAGTAAGTATTGCTACTATGCTCGAACTCACTACTAAAGGTCTTCAAGCAGTTCATATGTAAAAATGAGTATTATTGTTTTAGTAAGCGACAAGGTCAAGCAACAAATTGGAGGCAGTCGCGTGAAGAAGGGGAGGAGTGGCGCTCCCCGGATGCGGGGCGATCTCGCAATAATCAGCAGGAGAAATGGGGTCAGTATACAAATACTCATTTGTAATTCAGATTCTACCCGCGAATTTGTCTGCGTAGACTAGCATTAAGCCAAAGGTTAATAAATAGAAATCTCATAGTTAAGAATATCAGATTTTAGCTAGTTTCGTTTAGCCGTGATTGAGTAGCCAAACATTTAAACTTTAACCATTATAATATTACATTTTGACATGGAGTATTAAGAAAGCCATTATTTACCTAAGGACAGTCCTGTATCTTTTACATGTTTGAACCCTTTAGTCCCATAACGTCTACTGTATCAAAATTTCCACTGTATTAAAATGTCCACAGTATCGAAATGGTCACTATAAAATGTCCTATATCAAAATGACCACTGCTCCAAATTGACCACTTTATCAAAATGTCCACTGTATCAAAACGTCCAAAGTATCATAATAATTAATAAATAATAAATATTGGACAACATCACATACATTGCTCTGATCCTAAGGTAAGTAGCTAAAGCACTTATATTTTAGAAACCAGAAACAACGACGGTACCACAACACCCAGACCCGAGCCAATATAGAAAAGTTCGTTTTCTACATTGACCCGACTGGGGATCGAACCCGGAAGCTCGGAGATGGCGACGCCATTTAAAGTCCGGCATGCTCGCCTCTCGGCTACAGATAATGACAACACCTCTTAGGATTGCACATGAAGATTAAGAAAACAAGTGACTATCGAGAAAACAAATGACAACCAAGAAAACAACTGACAATCGAGAAAACAATTAATAAGAATCAGGAAAACAAATGAAGATTAAGAAAACGTAACTATCGAGAATACAAATGACAATCAGGAAAACAAATGACAACCAAGAAAACAAGTGGTTGTCATTTATTTTTCTGGTTGTCATTTGTTTTCATAATCTTCATGACTGTGCAATCGTAAAATACTACTTACGGGACACCCTGTATATAATCACTAAAAAGTTGTCAATGAGATGTAGTCATAATGATACTTTGGACGTTTTGATACAGTGGACTTTTTGATTAAGCGGACCTTATGAAGAATGGACGTAATGATACTATGAGCATAATGATACTGTATACATTTAGATACTGTGGACGTTTTGATACAGTGGACATTTTCATACAGTAGACTTTATGCGACTAAAGGGTTTGAACTTTGCTTTACCCTAAAGCTTGGATAGTTGATTGATGCGAGGCTATTATTTTAATCTTTAAAGTATCAATTACTTGCCGTAGAACTTTATTTACTGAAATAAAATCAAGATAGCGATGAACCTACTCTACTACAATGTACTTTTACAGAACGAGATTGGGGTGATAGACCATCTCAAGACAAACAGCAATCATGGAATTCAAATCGTCGATGGGTTGGTGGGGATACACAAAACGAAGAAAACCTACCAGAATGGTGTGTACCTTTTTTCATTATCATGAAACCTACAAATATCAAGACTAACGCAATATAATGCCATATTAAAAAAAATAGGCGTTTAAAAAAGCTAGGCTTGTTTGCATCTGTATATTTATCAAAATTTATGTACAGGGCTGTAGACAGTACCGAAGCGTGCGGTGGTACGTTCGATTCATCGGGAGCGTTTCACGGCTATAGTAACGATGACACAAACTTGCCGAAAAATCAAGACACTGCGTATCGTAAGTTACACAACACTGTGTTCGAGATATTGACATTGGTTTAAACAAGTCTTAACTAGGACCTTTTTCAGCACTCACACGCTCGCACACACATGGCAGCTTCGCGCGCTCCAAGACCGTGGAAGAGGGTTCAGATGAATGGTGGTCTTCAGAAAAAGCTAAAAAGTTGTCTCCAAAACGATTTGAGGCTAGTGATGTTAAATTTAAAAAGGTATGAATCATCACTTTATTGCCACGAAAGTTAAGTTATTCAGCATAGATATATTTTTTATTTAAACTTAAGTTTTTTTTTATATCGTTAATTTGTATAAAGTATTTATAGATACGTTTTTCTAATGACCATCGTTTTTGCCATCCATAGCAAACCAGCGCTCCAGAAACATCAGATACAGGGACTGAATCATCAAAGGCTGGCAAAGACATGGATCAACAGGAAATGGGAGCTCGAAAACCCCTTAGGGGCTTAGAGTCATTAGAATCACTAACATCATCAGAACAAACAGATAACGCCAGTGGAGGCATAAGCGACGACGAAAAGTTCAATAAAAAGACACGTGATGTTTTCAAACCTAAGTTCTCCGAGAGCAACACTTTTGATGCCCTAATGAGGTCTGATATAAATCTTGAGGAAGCCAGCGATGAAAGAGGAAATTTCCAGTCGGTAATGATTACACCAAACAACAGTTTGCGTCAAAAACACCAAAACATAGTATCTTCAGCGTCGGACATGCCTATGAGAGATTCTAACAGCAACAAACAAGGACTCTTACAGCTTATACAGGGTTCAAGTCATCAATCAATGGAAAAGTGAGTTGTGTCATTTCGTGTCTGTAGGTTAAAATGTTTTGTCTCGATATGATAAAATAAATTGCTAAATTGTATTACTCCTTTACAGCGACATTCGCAAACGCCAATCTTCTGAAGACAAAATCGTAGAAGAAATCTTCGACATGACATTGGAGGAAAAAGATATTCTGACGAAATCGAAACAAATTTCCAGCCCCCTAGGCAACAATCAGGCCACACCCACTTCGTCTGCAATGTCGTCGATACCCCAGATGCAAAACCCAGCGATGCAGCTAAGACTATCAAGCCCAGGTTTTGCCAGCCCTGGATTAATGTCTGGTAAACCGAATATACCAACTGGAATGCAAGGGATGCCGACAGGACTGCAGGGCCTCCCCTCAGGATTGCAGGGCTTGCCAGCTAGCTTGCAAGGAATGCCTGCTGGTCTTCAAATTGGAGGATTACCACCATCACTTCAAGTCACTGGTATGCAACCCTTAGGAATGCAAGGACCAGGAAATCAGTCGCAAGTGATGCAAGGCGGTATGCAGCAGTCCATGCAAGGACCAGGGATGCAGGGTCCCGGTATGCAAGCGTCCGGCCATCAAGGAGGAGGAATGCAGCCTGGAATGCAACCAGGAATGCAAGGATCTGGAATGCAAGGAAGTATGCAACCATTGCAGTCAGTTGGGATCACTAATTCGGCCTTGAACGCATCGCTAGGGCTACCTATTGGGCCTGGCAGCAATGCAATGGGAATTCCGATGCAAGGCGTGCCGCCGCCAGTTATGCCTAACTCTGGGATGGGTAATCCTGGCATGGGTGGGGGACTACAAGGTGCCATGGGTGGTCAGATGCCTGGTGGTGCTGGAATGGCAGGCTTTTCGAATGCCGCTGGAATTTCTGGGATGTCGAGCGCGAACTCCTCTTTGTTCCTCAGTCAAAATTCAAATAATTCATCGGTAAGAATTGTTTTATTGTTTGCCAAGGTAAATTGCAATCCAATCGTCAAATCAGCAGAGTATGCAAATAATGATGAACACACCATTTGATTTTGATGTAATTTATACGCTATTTCATAACAAAGTTAAGAGTTGCGTAATTTTCAAATTTGATATTACTAATATTAGAAACTTACATATAAAATTGCCATTTAGTATCAAAAAAGTAAAAACTTTTTTAAATGAAATTATTATTTAATCAATCGAAAATATGCGCCGTTGTTATCGATACACTTCCTCCATTATATAGGCATATCATTGATCCCTTTAGAATAAAAATCCTGGGCGCGAGAGTCTTCTGAACTGTTTGAAGGTGGTTTTGACTGCCTCATCAGATTTGAATTTGTATTCTTGTAAAAAGTTATCCAAATTTTGAAAAAAGTAGTAACCTGTTGGGGCAAGATCTGAAGAGTATGGTGGGTGACGCACAGGTTCCAGTGGCTTCTCTAACTTGGCGACCGTTTGATGTGTAGTGAGTGGTCTAGCGTTATCCTGAAGGAGCAGTGGGCTAGAGCAATTTACCAGTCTCGGTTGTTTAATGGCGAGCTTTTTCGTTATTGTTTGCAATTGTTGGCAATAAAGTCTGCAGTAATCGTCTGGCCTGATTTGAAGGAGCTGTAGTGTATAACACCAGCACTGGTCCATCAAACACTAACCGGAAGCTTCTTTTAGTCAGTTTTCGTTTAGGGCAAGGTTTTGCCGGTTCTCCAGGGTTAAGCCATTGTGATGAATGCTTCCGATTGTAGTACAGGATCCATTTCTCACCACAAGTCACGATACGGTTCAAAATCCCCTCATTATTGTGACGATTGAGCAAAGAAACGCAGTAAGCGACTCATGTTTGCATGGTTTTCTTCAGTCAATTCGTGCGGTGGTACCCTCTTTTCGAGTTTTTTTACCTTTCCGATTTAGCGCAAATGGATAGTATCGTGTTGTCACTTACGCCAAAAGCTGCTGCTAATTCAGAAGTGGTTTGAGATGGATCCGCTTCCAATATCGCCTTCAATTCCTCTGTATTCACTTGAGTATCAGGTTTTCTACGAGGCTCATTGTGTAAATAGACATTTCCAGAACGGAAACGTTGAAACCAAGAATGCACCGTTCGTTCGTTAGCGGTGCCTGGTCCGTACACTTCGTTAATTCTTCGAGTCGTTTCTGCAACACTGGTGCCACGGTGGAACTCGTATTCGTTAATACCGCGAGTTTTCAATTTGTCCATAGTTGTTGTTATAGCAATTTTTAAGCTCAAACAAATGATGTGAAAACAAATGAAATACAAATTTTAGAACAATATTTTTCTGGCTTTATATCGAAATAAATTTGAATTTGGAATTCCTAATCAAACGCAAGATATTTGATTTTAAAGTTGCCAGTATTGAGTATCGGCAATTTCATATGTGAGGACCTAATACTAATTATTAGTTACAGTATAAAATCCAGATTTAACAAACCTCTCCTGTTGTGTATAATTGTTAAAAAAATATTTTAAAAAAATCAGTACCTATTATTGTTTATTTTCGTGCACAGATGGGGAACTCTGGCGACATTCCGATGCCGAACCACGCAAGCCACAGCAATATGTATCAGATGCACGGGCTGCAACCGTCTGGATCGCAGGGCGCTTTTGGTTCGTCAATATACAGTAACATGATGCAGCAACCACCAACGCAACCGCCGCCAAACCAACAGATAGCAGAACAGTGGTATTATGAAGACCCCGAGGTAATTTATGCTATTGTTACTAAACTGAAAGTAAGATATATTCTCCTTGACCATAGGACGCGGTACTTTAGCAGATGATGAAAAGTGGCTATTTGCCATCCACGGGCAAAGGACATGCAACTCAAAAGGTTTTGCCGACCTTTCTAAAAAATGATCTATTAGACTAGTACAAAATAGAAAAGTCAGTGCATTGACGACCTGTCAGAAATGGACTTCTTTACATAGCCCAAATTCAGACACTCATTTATATAGCGGTGCTGGAATGACAGTCTAATTGTTTTATCTTGACTCCATCCCTACCCACCAAATCCTTGTACGGACAACAGCTCGTCGAACTACCACAAAATGTCAAATTTTCTTATTTGAAAATGATCTCTATATGTTAGGCTTAAAGTTAAAAATCTATTGGAGAATTTTTGACTTTTTGGGTAGGTCGACGTGCTGTTGACTGTACATCAACTCAATAAAACTTAAAGGCATATTTTAGGCATTTATTTGCATGCCAGTATCAGTTTTTGTTATTGATAGCTTTCTGATCTTAAGGGTTTACCGGGACAGGCTAAACGTCCATCCTCAACGGATTAGTGACTTTCCAATTGAATCTTGTTAGCTTTCTTACCCATACTCAAACAGTAATTTACTGATGAAGTGATGGCAGAACATAAGTCGATCAAAATAAATATAATTTCTAATCATAGGGTATGTTCTCCACGGCCATTGTTGTAGCTTACCATAGCAGTATATTTTTGTGTTTGTTGTAGAAAAATATCCAAGGACCATTTTCATCAAAAGACATGTACAACTGGTACAGAGCTGGTTTCTTCAACCCAAGCCTCATGGTCCGCCGGGCGTGCGACACGCATATGCGCCCACTCGGCTCTTACGGGCCAGTCGTTCCCTTCTCCCAAATTGTAAGTAAATTATTTTATTAATATTGATAAGTCTTCCAATAACCACACAAATTTTCTAGCCCCAATTTAACCGAAGCTATTAATTACTATGGTCACTAGATAACGGATAAACATACAATACATTGAGAACTAAATTCCTAGCTCTAAGCCAACCAAACCTCTTACTTCAGCCACAAGATGACGGATATACATAAATACATTTAAAAAACCATAACCGCGTCGTAGTCCGGAGCGGCGTACCACTAGATAAGACTCAATATGATTTACCACTTGTTATATACACATATTTAAAGCTTAATAATTTATTATATATATTTTGTTTATATACAATTCTAATAAAGGAAAAAAAAAATTTGACTAAAAAATCAGGATCTATATTTTGATGCATCAAACGATTAAAATGTTTTAAATAAAATCGATTAATATTTTAAATCGTATTGGTAAAATGTGTGGGCTCTACACTAACTTTGAACAGTTTCGAACTCTCTTAAATAATATAAACGTATAGGGTATAGATTAAAATATACAGAGCCTTACACTTTTTTGTTGAAGTATATATAGTTATTTTATTAATTATAAAATCACTGAAATAATATAATTGCCAGCTAAACTTAGCAAACAGTGCCTTTGGATCGGTTATATTGTAATAAAAAATACATTTAAAAAAATTAGAGCTCATAACAAATTCGTCGAGTGATTAACGATGTCAACTACTCTAATTTTGAAAACTTTCATCCCTTATCTTCCAACTTCTTTTTGCACAGGATATCGTGAGTTTCCCGCTATCCAGTGGATTCGATCGGTCTCCAGGCCCGCACGAGTCCATGCTTAACTCACAACAAGGCCTAGGCCTAGAGAATGTAAGTACCCATTAAAATCATACATCTCCATATGTAAAAGTAGGTAGGTACATAATACCTCGCGAATTGCGCATCTACACGTATAGAACAGTTCCTGCATGTTGCTAAGTGCGCTTCATCATGTTATTAATCAGTAACTAACCACTAAGATTAACTAAACATTAAAAAAATCCAGTTATTCGTGACCAAAATAATTAATTCTGTAATAATATTTCAATAACAGTTCTATGTTTTAGGTGATGAATATGCAAAATTTAAATGATGCTCCTACTGTGAATTCAATGCAATTTGGATCAGTGGGACTAGTTCCGAATCCGCCATTTGGCCAGCAACAACCAATGGTAAAGCCTCAGTTGAAATTTATATCTTTCTTCTATATGATTTTGTAGAAAGACTATGGGAGGTACTCTAATTTTGTCTTGTAGACTTTATAGAATTTATGGAATGTGGTGGGCACTGCATCACAAATGGTAGAGAATACACTGTATTTATTTTAATCTATGCAATCTTCTGTAAGAGTCATACTTTGGCTGTCGTATTATGTTCGCGTTCATTTGCAATCATTTCATTTTTCATTGGATGGATAACATGCTTACAATTTAATTGTTATAACCCTAAAGAAGATAATTAAATTGCATAATACACAAAAAAAATGTCTATAAATATTTTATAAAAATAATTCTCTTGAATGTTTCACCATCGTAGTCCTATTCATAGTAGACATAAAATTAGTTGTGACAAAAGAAAATGAGATAGAGCTAAATCTAATAAGCTACACGAAATGGGAATTTGAACGTCATGTCGAATCTTGAAGGGTAGAGAATGGGGAGAGGTGAAAGCGAACCTCCGATAGAGCATGGATTTTAATTTAAATTAATAAGATAATCAGTGATAGAAGATAATCCCTAATAATGAGACAAGGGTGGTAGCGGTAGCTCAGTGACCTTAATCTCGCCGCCTTACAGCCGTATGTTCTAATTGCGACCCCGAATCGACCTTTAGAAATATATGAACGTATTTATTATTGTGGAAATCCTTGGGGGAGGCCTATGTCCAGCAGTGGACGTCTTTCGGCTGATGGATAGATGGGATGGATTTATACCATCTGCTCGTCGGTGAAGTAAAACATCGTGAAAAAACCTGGTTACAGATGGTCTGGTACCCCCTTGTCTGTAGAATTACACAGGTCAGATGGCAATTGCTTCAAATATACTTGGTACCTTAATAGGTAATTGCACTCGCCGAATAATCGGGGACAAAGCTATAAGGGGAAGGCGCTGAAGTGACAAAAAATAAAAATACTATACCTATCACATTATATAGTTAATCACCCTCTATTGCTGGTTAGGCTCATTGATTATAGGCTCTCACTAGGTCAAGCGACCACTGTTTTGTGATCTGCCTTTTGCATCCAGTTCAAATCGACCACCTTAAATAGCACATAATCACTAAAAGGACACATTATGAGATACTCGATGTAATCGTGAATTTAGTTGATTAAACATTCATTCATTTATGTTCGTATTTCTAATTTTGGGATTCTTTTTATTTTTATACTATGTAGTAAGTAGTAGTCATATACATTTGTAGGTTAGAATTGTCCCTAAAATGTATAAAGCGTTTTCTTTTTTCTTACTTTGTATTTTGCATAAAAGGAGAAAGGGTAAAATAACCTATGCCCACAGTCCCGCACCGATTTTATACTAAAAATAAAAAACTTTTATACTAACGAACAATATTTATGTATGCTTTCCTTTAACGAGTATAATGCCGTTAAAACAAACATCTAAATGTTTGTCATAGAGTATCTCATCTGACAAATCTAAAGCCTTTTGTCGTTTTTTTTTGACAAAGTTGCATTTGTATTTGATTGCGGCCAGACCGTGCTCACTGGACCTGAATGAAATGTAAAAAAACAGGCAGTTAATTTTTTTACTTTAAACAAAGATAATGCAAACATATTATTTGTGCCATTAAAATGTATTCAACTTCTGCTCATATTCAAGGAATTTCGCTACTTGTATCCTTATATTATGGTATGATAAAAAAGCCAGCGATTTTTAGAAAATTATCCCTTATTTTGTTATTATGCCAATCATACCTTTTTCTTTTTTTACGTGTGAAATTGTTCTCAGGTGGACTCGCTATGGACTCAGCCGTCTCCCTCAACTGAAATGCTATGGATGCAACAGGCCATGTCTCGCAACGACAACCGCGTCAACAACCTTCCGATGTTCTTTTGGGAACAGCAGGTACGATAGCTTGTTTATCTAAATGATTCATTATTAAACCTTGTGCAATATTAAACAAGTTCCCTGGCCAAATATCATAAAAGGCCCAACATGTTTAACATTTTCTTATACGGACGGGTACTAACATTGTTCTTGAAAATATTTACATTTTATAATTCATGGTACAATTATAAACTACGCTTGGTATTCGTAAAGTGTCTTCGTTCTTACACAGTATTTATGTTTATACAGTATCGAAACTACCTATAAACGTTCAAAATGACGTACTCAAACATTCGTACGCCTCAACAAGACCTCTCTAACCTGTCTATTTGTTAAATTTTTTTTGGACAGTTCAATATTTGTTACGCCCTCACACGTTACCAATTCGATTTGAAATAATACATTTTATTTCAGTCTATTTAATACATCGAAATATTTGTTAGTTTAAATATTAAATCATCGTTTATTTAAAAAAAAATACGTATATGTATGTATATGAAATAACCAAATACATCATTAAAATTTAAATAATTATACAAATATAGTACACTAGCTGTTGCCCACCGTTCGCGTGGTCTTTAGTTTATAAAATATATCACACAGAAACATTTAACCGGGATAAAACGTCTTATTTGTTATGTACATATATTTTCTGTGCAAAATTTTATCCAAATCCGTGTGAAAGAGTAACAAACGTCCATACATCCATACTTACAAGCTTTCGCATTTATAATATTAGTAGAATTACTGCCGGGGCCCACAAGTGCAACATAACTGTCCTATCGTGAGTATGTCGGGTATACTTGCTGGACAAGGCTTTTATAGTGCTTTTCTTAAACATGCGTGTAAATTAAAACAATAATTTAGTTAAGCATGTACATTTTAAGTCATTTATTTAAAATACTGTTTTAAAAATTGACAGTCTATTTTTCAGGAACAGTATTCATTTCATTAGTAAAAGTACATTTTAACATAGAATATATCACTCGAAGAACTAATTTTTATGTGAGAAGTCAACCTAGACTAACTAGTTATTACTTAAAATTACAAAAAGGCGCGCTCAAATATCGTTCTAATAAATAATATTTATTTAGTCATTTTATTTGTTTCATTTGTATACCCAATTACCTAGCTAGTTTAAATTCATAAGAAGTTATGTGATTATCCAAGTATATTTGCTCATAACTATTGATTTAAACTTGATTTGGCTATTAACCACGCGTTTATATTTAAATTTCATTAACGCTTGCATAGTTACTTTCGACGTCACCGTCGAAGCTTTGCGTTCATTATGTCATAGAACTTTGTTAAGTCGCACGCATGCCGGGGAAGGTCTCGGATTGGTGGCCACGCGGACAAAGTTACAACAAGCAGCTATAAATAACTTTTGATTACAAAAATTGAGAGTTGCTTCTCTAATGCTCGTATGAAAATTTTGCTAGTTATCTAAAGAAGAACATACTTACTTAGGGTGTTACCAGACTAATCGATCGATCCCGATCGACGGCATCGATCGATGGAAGAATGCGATTAGTCGACGACAGTCGTCTTCATTGGATCAGTCGATCAACTTCGATCGACGTTGTTCGATTGGTCTGGTAACACCTTAACTACAACATGTACAACTGCAACTACCGTAAGAACAGCGCTAGCTTAAAAAAAACTTTTTCAGGTATACAAAAAATTAAGAGGACATCCTAACGCTCTATTGACATACTTGACGTGTCAACAAATAGGCGTAGTTTCCATGCTGTATAGATATAATATATACTGTGGTACTGCGTTACTAAAATTACCATAATCGTACAGCCCGCGATCATCGAAAATTTTAATGTTTATACTTTTATTATAAAAAGATTTTGTTAGTACTTTTATAAATTTTCACGATTTTATGCAGTTTTAACAATTTAACAACGTACTATGAAGACACTTGTTGTGAGAAGTCCTTATTTTATTCAAACATGGCTTAGTCTAACGATTTTTAGATTACTTTTTGAATTCAGTCCGTTTAAGGTTATTTAAACTTGTCTCTCTTGAAAAAAATGTACTTGGTCGATATTATAGTCAAACCAGTTCATACTCATTTTTAATCAGAATTCGGGTATGGTGACAAGTGTGAGAGCCATTTCAGACTGCGCACTTTTTTAATCTTAAAAAACGAAAAAGAGTATGAAGGTAACTTATGTTAGTTTTAAATAGTTTGACTTTAATATCTGTATTTCATCCGGCTCAGTCGCATAATGTACCTTTCGCAAAACGTACCTTTTTCTAGATTAACTCATTTACAATGCATAAGTAATGGCATTGTCAATGAGTTAAAAAGGCAAACAACAACTTAGGGATTGATAATTTGTATATTTATATACAAATCATAATTTATTATAATAAAGTCAAACTTGATCATTCAGTAACACAGAATTTAAAAATAATGTCAAACAGAAATGTTGATCCATTGTTTTAATTAATATAATAATCTACATTGTAATTTAGGTATTTAAACAAAATAACACACACACACACACATAACTTAATAAATGTTAACTTTTCGCTTGTCACAAATTGTGCTTGATGTTTGTTCTATTTTTATTCAAAAATACCCATAATTTATTTTTTAACGCCTTGTTTTTGGATGCTTGTAAAAGGTACGTTTTGCGAACGGTGCGTTAAGGGAAAGGTTTATTATGAGAACGGTGCATTGTGAGAGTGGTACGTATGCGAACGGGGTACATTTTGTGAAAGGTACATTATGCGACTGAAGGTTTCATCCATTATAATATATAGGGTGACTCAATAAAGCCTTCTTCGGAAGTTTATCGTGAAAACGCTAACTATAAAATAAGATTTGTTTTATGTATGAACAGAAGGTAAGTCAATTCTTTTTATATGTTATTCCGAAGTGTATGCTTCAAAAATTGTATTATAGGTACTATGTTACAGCATGCCATATTTTTTCTACCTATAATATTGACTCACCCTTTATACTTATAGTTTAAACCCTATGCTCAGAAAATATTTTCTTCGCACTTGCCTCTATTAACAAGCTTACACTTAGTTTCTTCACCATTATTATTTACCCACTTAATTATAAAAAACTAAATTAAAACTTCAACCTTGCAATAACTGAAGTACCGCTCAACTTTTTGCTGAATGTTCATAGCATTACGGAAGAACGGGACATAAAATTACATTAGTTATATAAGTATAACCGGTTTAATTGACGTTTTATGATTATGGGGGTAAGTAGTAAACTATTTATTATTTAAACATTAATCAGGCAGTGGCAAAATAGTTACCTTGTTTTTTTAGAGCCTTATTTACTAGTCAAAGTAAATAACTAGTCAAATAGTCAAAAACCAACACCTAGCCTGGTTAAGGATATTTTTTTTTTAATTAAAACAATTTTCCTTTTTAATATTGAAAATTAAGTGTAAGTGTTAAAGTTCAGTGTTGTACCACATTTAGCTAAATAAAATTTACAGCTTAGTTAATTGTGGGAATGTTGAACTTCGCAATCCGCCGCTTGCCACGTAAGGAATCATGAATGACGCATTAACAAACTAAAAGTTCTCTATTGCATATTCTTTGGTGGTGTTTCAGTTAATAGGAAGTGTTAATTAATTTAACTGGTCACGTTTACCTAGACGCATTATGACATGACGAGATTTCAGGATTGAAGATTGTTTCGTTCAAAATCTATATTAAGCTTAGCAATATTTTAACTTCAGCTGTGCTACAGTATACAAATTAGAAGTCAAATAATGAAACAAGGTTAAAACTACAGTAATAATCTATACCTGTACTATAATCCCTTACAAGAATGTTTACTCATTTCCAGTCACCCTGTATACTGGTTGTACAAAAGAATGGGACACTCTTTAAAACCACGTAATCAGCGGGTAAAATACAAAAACTATTTCTATAAGATCAAAATCGTGATTTATTTTTAGATGCTCCATACATTATCATCGAGGTATACGAGTAAGTTTGTATGGAGCAACTAAAAAAAATCGATATTGATGTTGCTCCCATACAAAAAAAGTTGTTTTGACTAGCTGATTGCGTGGTTTTAAGGAGTGTCCTATTTATTGTACATCCCGTATAAATCATAAACTGATTGTTGGTCTATCAACGAACAGCCTAAACCGCTAAACCTAGAGACCAAAAATTTTGCATTTATCTGTGTACACCATATACTCGTACAGTGTCCCTACACTGTTAAATGTATCTATATAGTGTACACAGGAACACTAAGGAAGAATTTATGAAATTCCACCCACAAGGAAGTAAAATAGGGGGTGGGGTTAGGATCTCTAAATTTTGTTTTTAGGCTGGCATATGAAAATTGATATTTGATAAAAACAAATTCTTTACATTACCTTTTTGATAAAAAAATATAATCGAATATTTAACGTGTTTCATGATTTAATCCTTATTTAGAGAGTCATTTCGTTTTTAGGGTGTATCCTTAATTTACTAGGATGTTCTCAATTAAGTAAGATGAAGTTTGAACTTGTAACCTTAGGAACATTGTCTGTCATTTTAGCCATATTCGGCTATCGGTGGTAGTCTGCTCGCGACGAAATTCCCAATTGGTTCATGCTTTCTATTATGATGCGGCACAGATGACAGACGTCACGTTTATTGTGCGGTAAACGCATTCCGTCTAACGCAACGATTGTCACTGCATCAAACTGCAACTAAGCACGGTAATTGATTTATATGTATTAAAATATTGCGCGTCAATCGCAATACGTAAGGTACTAGTTATGACAAGCGCAAGAGGCGCGCGCACGAGGTGCTGTGTTTCGGGCGCTCTGCAAAATTGTATGAATTTGTATGCAACGGATTATATCTAGCGTCAGGCGCGCGTCGAGCGTGCGTACGAGGCGCGCTCCTCCTGGGTAGGGCTGCCATCGTCCGGGTTTCCCCGGATTTGTCCTAGTTTGGAGGGTGGTTTATTATTTATGCTTTTATTTATTTTTTATTCCTTCATGCTGATTTATTAATGTAAGTGTAAGTCTTTGTGCAGCACATTTTTCCATCTCCTCTCCTGTTGCCTGTCTTCGTTCATTTTTTTAGCAGCGTACCGTAGGAAGTTCGACAAATGATTGGACACTCATACGAGAAACAGTGAATTTTTTGGAAAACTTCTTATTCTCTGGTGATGGGTATTAAATTGATATAATAATCACTCTGCTTTAAATGAATGAACATGGTAATATCTTCGGAGACGTTTCTTTTTTGGATTTTCCTTTGCCATTTATGTGTATTAACAATATCCTTAAAATAATTACAGTAGAAGTAAACATGTTGATGGTTTACAAGTACAACGTAGTGTGGTCATAGTATCGCATTTGCCGTGCATAATGACATTGGTGACATGGGCGTCGAACGCGCGCCCAAAACGAAGCGCCTCGTGCGCGTGCCTTGTACGCTTCTCATAACTACTCCCAGACGCTACAAACAAATGCGCGCTTTAGTATCCACAGACATACTTCTTTACTTGTATGTAATACACACCAAACGATAGCGGTCGCCGGCCGCTTTGTCTAGTTTTTTCCATAAATAAAATTTATGCTGATGCACCAGCTCAACTGGTTGTAACAGCAATTACGTATGCTAGCTTAAAGCTTTATTATTTGATGATAACAAACAGCTGTTGTCATTTTAATTTATTCATAATTTGTGTAAACTAAAACTTACTTAGGCTAAATAATAAAATCAAAGCATTACTAATAATCACAGAGCGGATTTGAAGTAGCGATCTCAATATTAATATGGATATGACTGGTATAATTTATAATTTTTTTCTACACGAGATACTTCAAGATATCAATTTTGCATATTTTGTAAATATTGGGCAAAAGGTAAATGGGCATTTGTTCGGACCTTCGACAACTAATGATACTAGTTGGACTATGTTAAAGACCATGAATACTACCCGATGAGATTAGTCGCATTCCTCAAAAGCATGGGAAACTTTTTTTTTAGCAAAACAAGAATTATTATTAAAAAACGATTTTTTGTATATCCATGCATCTGAATGTATAAAATACTAACAAAAATGCACATCTTCCTAAAAAGGTACACGAATGTTTAGGAGCCTTTCTATATTGTTCCTCGCTATTTCTCTCTCGTCATCTTAAGCCGCCGCTTACAAAAATAAGTATACCCCGAACAAACCTAAGAATGCCCCGATTTTCATGCGGTTTTCAGAAAAGTATTTGTTATATTCTGGAGAAGGTTTTAGTATGCATATCATACTGCTGAGCTGATGATGGAGGCCGCCTTACGAGCACCAGAGATCGTATCACAGTAAGTTATAATGATTGAAAATCAATAATTAGGAATAATACGTTTAGTTCTTGAAGCACATA
The DNA here is from genome assembly GCA_950371115.1 of Anania fuscalis. NCBI lineage: Eukaryota > Metazoa > Arthropoda > Insecta > Lepidoptera > Crambidae > Anania > Anania fuscalis. Next base: position 6,093,234 of record OX493324.1, read on the forward strand.
ACTTTTTCCCCCATGCATTAGGATCAAAATAAAAATATTCCGTGAAACGTTAATATTAAACCATCATAAAAAACTTCATTTCAATAATGGTCGCGCACTTTAAGGTACGGGGTCCAAAATGCCCAGTTACCTTTATGATTATAATAAATTAAGACATATATTTATATATTTTATCAAGTTCTTCGTGCAATAACATAATTCTGTAGGTCTTTTCTTATAAGTTGTGAGAACTATATAACTATTCTATACATATAATTGAAGCTAAAAAAATAATTTCTTTCATATAAAATAAACAATAGTAGACTGTACAACAAGTGCATAAAACGCACCATTTTCTAAGTCAACATTCACCAAGTCAAACATAAAATGAGTTTTATGTCAGTTTGAGTTAAATACTTCGATTGTGAGGAAATTGAACAGCTAGGTATATTGCCAAAAAAAAGCAATTTCAAATTACAACACAAAGAAAAAAATAGGTCTTTCCGCTTCTCTCTCTATCTCTCTCAATCTCTTTAAATGAAATTAAAGGTATGATTCCGAACTCTGCGGCACGCAGCATTGCTGCCGCAGACTATGCACTGCACTGTGATCACTATCATGGCTATAACCATGTATGTATTAGTTGTAACTAATGCACGCCGCTACAAAGTTGTATCGGACATATGCACGGTAAATATGGCGTTGCTTTGTATAATTGACAAAGAAGATAAAAAATTGTTAAAGTAATATAAACAAGTTTTTTATTTATCAAATTTACAGCTTACCGGTGATATGTAGGTAATATTAGAATTTATTTTAGTGACCTTTCTTTCGTAATTTGAGCAGCCTTTCGATGAACATCCATACATTTTTCTTATAAATGACTGATCTCGATGACCGCCGACCACTGAGTACATCACTTCGGCCTCGGTAGCGTCTTATTAGGGTCTTTTTATCCAATCCAACACCGTGACGTGCGGTCCGCCCTGTCCTTAAGTCAATGGTTGTATTATTTAAACCAGAACTCGAGCGTTCGGATGAATTTAATCATCCAAAGAAAGGTTGAAAACCGTTAGAGAGAACTCACACTGCTAGGTTGCGTGGCGTCGTTTGTAGCTTCTTCCTTACAATGTCACTTTGTTTGCGTTATGTGACTTCAAGCTATAATCCGAAGCCGATGCACACACTGCATCCCGTGTGAGACAGAAAAAAACTGTAACTTAAAATCTTAAAATTATCATAAATAACATTATATCCGGGAAACAGCTGTAGTCAGCATGAGAAACCGCAGTGGTTCTAATAAATTAGTATTTGAAGCCAAAAAAGCGATCATCCTCTGCGCTTGCCGCTTACGTATGTCCGTCTTACGTTGAGTCCTCAGCGTCACCAGCGAATTGTTAAGCTCTCCGAGTTGTGGGAGTCAGGAAGAGGTCAAATATTATCTTGCTTTTAACATTAAAAAAATCATGAAGAACCAATTTGATTATTTGTGACATTACATACCAAACCACAGATAGCGTATGTACCTGACGCGTATCGTTGTTTTATTAGATTGCGATCTAATACGAAACATTTTGACTCTGTATTATAATAGTGTAAATTACAACAGATATTATTCATTATTTTTGCCGTTGCTGTCGTCGTAGTTATCTCGAATATACTGGGTGTCCATGGAAGTATGGATCAAATCGAACGGGCTGATAGCGGGATCATTCCCGAACTTTTTGGCTCTATGAATGTGGGTTCCATTTTCTCTCTACAGGAAAAAAGTTGTGATAAGTAGATTTTCCATGTTTTCGTAACATCGTATAGAACTTAAACAAAGCTCAAACAAACAAACTACCAAAGAGAACAGTTTAATATCTTGCTTCGATAGAATGAGAAACATGAGTGACAAAAAAAAAAGAAAAAAATCGCATTATCTGTTAAAAATAAAACCTACATTCGTAGAGCCAAAAACTTTAAGAATCATCCCCGCTATGAGCGTGTTTGGTTTGCTCTATACTTCCAGGGGCATCCATCCTATATATATATTTAAGTATACAGCTGCTAGTGACATAGGGTCACCTTATGTCGTCATGTGTAGTCTATTTAGCTTATTTTTTATCAACTTTATGTTATGACTAATTTTATGTTTATAACCAATTTACCGAGTCCGTCATATTTTTTTTATATCTTAGAGCGAGAGAGAAAGTTTTAGATAAAAAAAAAAATAATAGTTATGAAAGTAATCTCTTACAATTTTTACGCAACTTGAATAAAAAATAAAATAAAAGAATGAACAATTGCAGATATTTTTTTATTTTCTCGGACTCAGTAGACAGACTTAACTGTAAGACTGCGTCCAGATCTGGCGAACGCGCAGCTTGCGTGGAATGTGAACTAGAACTGCACGCGCGCTTTTCGCGCGCACTGTACAAGTTTTGCACGAGTTGCGCTAAAGAGGCGCACCAAACGATTACAGTATCTCGCATTAAGGAGTGCAATCTTGCAGCAAAATCTTCGATCTCGGTATTTGCAAGATTTAAGAGCTTAATCTCGCAAGATCTCGGTATTTTGCGAGATCTCGCAAATCTACGAATTATTTTAAACTAATAGTGATTTTCTATAGAAACATTGTAATATTATTGTTCTAGGGGCGAATAAAATAATTAATACACTTATACAAAAATATTGAATCATTTATTTTATAAGATTATTTTGTAAAAAAAACTCCTAAGAAATCACAACATATCTAATGTATCGTCGGCCAACTAGCTTTGGATGTTTCATGCTTAATACCGAGCAGCAGAAAAGGCCCATTCTGCCTCTACGCTTATAAATAGTCATTGATACGCTGACTTCAGGTGCTGCCCTTTTGCACCGCCTGCTAAATTAATTCTTGTCTAACATGTTTATCAAATAAAGAACCAGTTGCACGTGAAGATCGTTATTGTGGGCGGGCTTTCAAAATCATTTTCATAGTCGTCGTTATGTGCGATCGAAAGCGGACGTGTCCGTTGCACAACAGAATTATTTTAATTCGCGACTAGCGCAGCCAGCCAGCGCCGTTTGTTAACAATGGGTTCGCAACAGCTCATTGCTAATGAATTGTTGGCGTTCATACAGCACGCCATCGACACCATGGACGAGGTCAGCATCATGCAGATCTGCAAATACAATTTTAAGGAAGAAGAGATTTGTAGTGGCAAGGCTCTCCTGATCCAGACGCTCGGAAAGAGTTCCCAGATGCCGTCTCGCCGGAGGGATGGAGGCGAAAGAAGTATGCAGGACATTATAACCTTGCTGAAGGAGACTGATCCTGACGAAGTGCCTGCGTTCAGTGGCGGGCATTGGTTTCATTTCGAGGTAGGCAGTAGATTGTTATAATGATGAAAATCAGTGGTTTCCATCAATAATCCACATTTGTAAGTACCTACTGCCTACCTTATTTCGATTATCAGGTAGGCACTGCCTAATTGCCTATATGCACTGCACGCCCCTGCCTGCGTTCGTAGCAAAGGAGCTGCACAAGCTGCCCCCTGTTACGTTCGATCACGTCGACGTCACCAGACTTTTGAAGGACATCACGTTTCTGAAAGCTAGTCTGGCCCAAGTGCATGCCAAGCTGGAGGCCTCAGAGAACACCATTAGTGACTTACGTGCCAAAGTGTCGCTATTAAACAGCACTGCTCGGGTAAGTAGGTCACCTGAGGCCTGCAATGTCAACACACGTCGTGGGGCGCAGAATGCATCGGTCAGCAGTTTCGGGTCGGCGCGAAATGATGCGTTGCCTGTCGGGGTCACTGACATCGCCGCTGCGGGGCGGGCGGCCCCGTAGCGCCTCAAGAGACATCTCGCGTGTTGACCTCAACTCCGACACGTGCATATGCTCTCCACTCGTAATCAATGCGGCAACGCACCGACTGGACCGAACCACCTACTTCGTCCTGCAATACCAGTGACGCTGCTTTACGTGTCCCGGCATCATTACTCTACAAAGGCCGAGGAGATTGTAGAGTACATCCGACTGAAGACCAAATTCACACTGAGAATCTCGTCACAATACGAATTTCAATTCGTTTGTGGTAAGAGTTCCGACCGAACAGCTGTCGACCTTCATGAAAGCGGAATTTTGGCCAAAAGGTGTTGTGTATCGTCGGTTTCGTGGCCGGATACCTGACACCAAGTTGCGCAACACTACGCCGTCGAAATAGTGTGTCATTTATAGTGTATTTTTAAATTTATAATTTTATGTATGTTAGATAATAAGGTATTTATAATATGGGCCTGTATTATTTATAATGTGCTGCCTGAATTAAATAAATTATAATTTAAAGCTTTCGTTGTGTTAATACCGACAAGCAAGCTGGAGATAGGCTCCGATAACGAAGCCCTAATAATGAATATTTAAAAAAAATGTAAACTAATTATTATTATTGTATGTATGTTAGTCTTTAAAGTATTTATTATATGGGCATTTTATTATAATGTCATCTGTAATAGATGTTGCCTGAAATAAATCATATATTATATTATTATTATTAATACTTTCTTAAGTGTTTTATTGATGAAAATCTGTGGTTTTCACTAATGACACACAATTGTGCCCATCTCATTTCGTTTACCAGGTAGGCACTGCCTAAATTGCCTAAATACACCGCACGCCCCTAAATGATAATGATAACATCATCATGATGATAACAACTAGTGACCAACACAGCCACGATCCTGATTGGTTATGGAATGTGCTGCTGTGTAATCTTGCAAATCTTGCGAGAAAGCGCACGATTTTAGGTGCAAGATTGATCTTGCAAATTTCGTGCAAGATCTCGGTATTTCGAGATCTCGGAATACCGAGATTGCATTCCCTAGCTCGCATGCTGCGCTGCGCATTTGCGGCGCATTCGCCAAATCTGGACGTACCCTAAGAGAAATTGTTCATAAACTATATCAATACCGGAATCTGGCAAGCAACTTCTTCTAAGCATTCGCTACTATGTAACTCAAAAACATACTATTATTAGGTAGGTATAAATATTTTATTATTATAGTATAAATATTTTATGAACGCACCACTACCACTGTTGTTTCGCCAGTTTCATGATTCCTTAACACGCTATGACATCTTACATCTTATCAATAAGTCTTAAAGTATATCGTTTCTAGATTATAGTGTAGCTTTATCACTTATTTATTGTTTTACACAATATATTGCGAATCTTCAATGTATTATTGCGTTAGGCGTAAAACTTTACACATACGCTTATAATGGTGCTATTCTTATTTAATTTAAAAATGATTTATTTCATTTATTTGCACTTATCAAATAGTTTCCAATTTTACCTTTACTCCAACGGTAATAGCCACACAAATAATAACAAAAAACGTGCACTCTTTTAATACAGGCATTTTTCCTTACAATGAAAACTGATTAACCAAACTACGAAAACTAGAACTACCACCTTCACAGTTTGTTAAGGCAGGAACAACAATGTATGAACTTAAAGTGAAGTATTTTAGGATAACTCGCGTGTCTTTGGACAGTTGATATTTCGACACATGAATTTTTGTGCCAAAAATTTTCGTAGGCAGGAACAACAATATATAAAGTTGAATTGAAGTATTTTAGGATAACTCGTATTTTTGGGCAGTTGATATTTAGGCACATAAATTTCTGTGACCCTGTCACTTCTGTTTTTTTTCAATCACGATGTGAAACGTTAATAAATAACCAAACCCCTTATTATTTATGTTAACTCGACCCATAACTGATTCAAGACCCCATACATATTCCCAGTGTCTACAGCATCTGAGCTGATAATCGAAACACGTTTATTTGTTAAATTTTAAACTTTACCATGGAATAAAAATAAGTTCTTAAATAATTAGTTATGAATTATAATTATAATTATGTTAAAATAACCGCGCGGCCTCAACCACGGCATATTTTGCGATTAATTCGCTCCCGATATGACATCGTAGCGAGATTAAATAAGTAAGTTCTTAATTATAAGCTTTTAACCATAGGTTCATCGAAATGTTTGCTCGTTTTTACTTGATACTCGAACAAACAAAAGTTTGTAATAATGATAATCTGAAATTACGGATACAGACTCTAGTGTAGTATCCTTTTTTATTGTCAATAAAAAGAGTTAGTTATATTAGTATACAATAATAAAGTTATGGTAACTTCGACTTGAGGTTTTTACCGTCATTTTGTCATTCGTTTCCCAAAAATGTTTGTCAGTGTCAGTTCATTAGTCTTCATGATTCCTGATGAGTTGAGATGGGCGGTGTCTGATAAATTGCGAGTAAAACGGATAAATACTTTATCAGATTTGTCGTATATTTTCACACAACATAATATTGTTTATAAATCAAGACACGGATAAGCGTTCTATCGCTTTCTGTCTATTTTATTTTCGTAAAAATCGCCTAGTCTGTCGTCCAAAATATTTTTCGACTTATAACTTTGATCCAAACTTTTACGTTGACTATAGTCACAAGTTCCGAAGATGATCAGGTCAGAATTAAGGTTAGTTCACTTTTTAAGTCTTTTCTTGATTATCAATTAAGGCTACATTTTCTATTTCTTATAGAGGGTTCCGTGGCTGATTCCCCTTTAAAAAGTATACAAAAAATTAATCGCGAAGTCGTTAGGTTTATTGAGCGTTTTTTGATCAATTGATCAATAGTCAAGGATAAGATTATCAATTCATTAAAAATAACCAATGGATAATTGTAAAGTATTTATCCGATTGTAATGCTATCTCTTTTCCTAAAAATGTTTATGTGCGCGAGAATTCAGTTAGTTAAAACCAACCTTATGACTTTTCAGGGATATACACTGTAAATAGTGTCCGATTTCTGGCCGAAGCAGACGCCGATTAATCGGCTATCGCTACAACCTTCGGCCGAAGCCGAAGGTTTAAAAACTGTTTTGTTCAAGATTGGGATCAATAAATTTCGTCACACGCTAGGGGAGGGGGGGGGGGGGGGGTGACGAAGTGTGACAGGGTGGGAGGACTAAATTTCGTGAAGTTACATCTTATATGTATGTTCTTGTATTGAAACACAAAATTGGAAATAATCAATGATTTTACAACTTATGTATTTAATGAACAATTTGGTGGTCCATCTGATAAATGGGTCGTTTACACATGGCCCGCTAATATAGCGGGTATACGCACCCGCGTGGGTGCGTATACTGAGATGGATATTGAATTTGCGGACATTGGACTTTTTGTTTTCATGAGATCATGACAATTTATTGAACATGTAGCATCTACATGTCTCTTATACACCAAATGGGTATATTTATGATTTATCTCCATCACAGTAATCTATTTCGATTATAAAGGAATTACGCCTAATTATCATTTCATGTGAATAATATGCATCATAGTTTATTTTTTGAATCGCAAGCTTAAAGACTCAATAAAAAGTCTTAATGAAATTATGATCAGGTTACATAAAATAAATACGTGACATGTATTTAAATTTTTTGCTTGTTACTCTTTGTGATTTAGCTAGATTTAATCCTGGTGACCTAATAAAGGCCAGGTGAGTTCTCATGGCCAGAATGCTTCTGTAACTATCTTATATTTTTATTATAGCATTTTAACATTTTTCGTTGTACGAACGGCAACAAGTCAAGCTACACATTTCTATTATAGGCTAAATTATCACTAATGGGCAACCTGTACCATGAAAGTTCAGCTTTTATTGGAAATAAATTGCTTGACTTGTAGCCATGATGTACCTGCTTGTTTTAAGTTTAGTTTTTTGTTTGTGTGACGAGGATAGTAGTCAAGCATTATCGCCTCTTGAGTAAAAAAAACAGGCACAACAAACTGTAGCTTAGTTCGGATAATTTAAAATGTTTACTGTTAAGTTTGTTTATGATTAATTTGGCTGTTATTAATTACTGTAAAAGACTGAAAATTTATTTGAAAGACTGCATGGGAAAAAGGGATCAGTGTGCTCTAAGAGAGTGCATTTTGTGTGGATATAAAACTCAAGTCTACTTGTAACGTTGTTAAGTTACCAAGTTGTAGAAACTTAAGTAGGTTAAAATTAAGATTATTGAGGAGACGAATACCTAAAGGTATGTCGCATATAGGTAGACCGCCTTAATGAGACTTCGCCTGCGGGGTACGGGGGTACCGCGAGGGGTGCGGGCGGCGGGCATACACAGGAGGCGAAATGTGCGCTCGACAGTCTTCAGATATGTAACGTCAGTCGTAACAATGGTGGTCACTCTGAAAAAACATAATATCACGATAGAATTACTTACCTACGTATCTTAATATCTATACTAATATTGTAAAGCTGAAGAGTTTGTTTTAACGCGCTAGTCTCAGGAACTACTATTGGTCCGATTTGAAATATTGAACGGAGTAAATCAGTACGCGCGGACGAAGTCGCGGCCCGTCGCGGGGGACCGCTAGATATAATTTATAATCGTCTTTATATTATATAATAAAAGAAATTCGCGTTAGTTATACCACTTATAACTCGAGAATGGCTGGACCGATTTTTGCTTTGTTGGATTTGTCTTTGCCCCGAATAGCGGAATAACTATATTAAAATAGTGAAATTTATGGGGACGGGGCAGGACGGGTCGGGGAATACGAAGTTAGCCGGGTCCGCTAGTCTATAATAAAATGCAATGAATTGACTGAATTGCAAAAATGTCTCCTTCAAATGAAATCTGTAATTATATCGGTGCGGGGTAGTATAATATCTTTAGTGTAGGTAACAAAATAAAATATGAGATAAACTAAAAATGTACTATTTATGTACCTATGCAAGATTGATCAAAATTATAAATCAGTTACTTACGTTCATATCAATGTCACTGGATTTTGATTTTTCACTTTTGAAGCAGCTATCGTCAGAATCATTTAAATCGTCCTGGACATTTATAATAAACAACATTATCGCCGTCATGGTTGCTGTATTCGTCCTCGACTTTAATTTTATGATTAATACAATGCTCCCACTTGTACTGCCGCCAGTTAATAAAATATAGACTTCTCCAATAATCCAGTAACTTTTGCTACGGTTTGTTTAAATTAGAGATGGGACGGGTACCCGGTGTGGATCCGGTACCCGGCGGATCCGGAACTTTTTCAGGATCCGGCCGGGTACCGGGTAATGGCGCCGGATACCCGGCACTGCCGGTTCATTAGGTCTTGGATAAAATTTTAAGTAAAATAACTGTTTTTTTACGTTTTTGACAACTTCACTGTTTGAGTAATAGTTAATAAAAACACTTTTTGCGGTTATATTGTAAAAATCAAAGTTATCATTCCAAGCGCGTAAAAAAATAGTGGCAAAATGACCCTATGGGTAGGTACATCCCCTCTCCTTCCTAACGACCGAGCGTCCGCCGACCGGCACGAACGCGCGAGGCGCGCGCGAACCGCTTGACTTGATGCCCGTACCACACATCCGCTGCGAAACCGTAAAAGTGGAACCGCAATGATTTCGCCATGTCCTTTCAGCAAGTATGAGAAGCGGAACACTAGCGAAATTGCCTATTCTAGCGCATTGATTTGACAATAATGCTGTCTCTTTCCCCTAGCGGTTTTGCCGATCTGCTCTGACACGTGTCACACTTCCGCAATTATGTTGCGGCACCGCATAGTTTCCGCATGTGTTTAGCAATGTTGACAATTTTTAAGAAGCAAAAAGGAAATTCACTGAAAAATTGACCCAATAGGTCAGAAATAGACCGATATTCTGTACTTTACCTTGACCTTATTAATAATTCTGTACTTGCTTAGTCATCCAGAATTCCAGGCTATAATGACGACATTTCAGTTCGATTGTCTCAACCTTGAATTACGTTCCGCGCCGCGGAACGCTTGACACTCGACACTAAATTGCAGCGGAATGCATCCAGCGGTTTTTTTAGCGAGGTCTTCTACGGGCGTGACCGTCAGTCGCGCTCAAACAAGGAAGTAGAACGTAGGTACGTCTTTTTATGCCGGGTAATTTTGCCGGGTACCCGGCTACCCGGCATAAGCTTGCACCGGGTACTCGGTTGCCGGGCACCCGGCAAAAGTAGGATCCGGTGCATCTCTAGTTTAAATGTATATCTTGTTCATATTTAGCAGAATTTAGATCCAGTTTTTTTTCCCTAAAATAATCATGTAAGTACGTTAAAGCCATTTGCTTGCACCGACTATTAATTTAATGTCCGAAGATACGTCGACTCATCTTGAGAATTTAATTTCATGTGTAATTCTCTCAAAGCATCCGTAACTATTAACACGGCGATTGCTAACTGCGTAGCGAGCCAACTGAAATTTGATAAGAATTTGCCTGCCGCCCGCACCTCTCACGGTCTCCGCTCTCGTCTCCCCCCGCGCCCCTGTAACCCCGCAGGCTAGGACTCAATTTGGCGGTCTACCTATTAGCATTTACACTTGTGTTTGTTACATCTTATCATCATAGTTTATTTTGAAATAAAGAAATTCACTTTATTAATGATTTTATTATTTCATGTTTTCTAAGTAATTAATGGCGTTTTTATAAGTAATTAATCTTTTGGTTTAATTATGTAGGTAAGTATTATTCCTAATGATATAAATATGATTTTTTATCTTGCGCTAATTCGGACTTATTCGGATCATGTCTCCTCATACTCTGCACTTTAGCACAATTCTAAATGTTATTCTGATCTGAACTTTGCTATTCCCACCCACCAGATATCTCGTGGTTCTAGCCAAAGACCTGGCAGTCATGCAGTGTTTCATGAATCCTCACCTCAGTTTCTGTATCAAGGCGAGTACTTCTAAAGTTGTTAGAGAAGGACGAAAGTCCGGCAAAGTAAACGTGTGCGCGTTGATTCTTCACAAAATCGGTGTAAGGAGTATTAGGATCAGCGAAAATATCGGCCCGATTATCAGATCTATAAAAACTCTTAAGTGGAGGGACGGAATGAGGCCTTGATTAGACGAACTAGACGACGAAGATTAATGTATTGAATTAAAAACTTACAGGTTAAATATTATTCTGCATCCATATAAAAATTTACACACACTACTATTGTCGTTATCTCTTTTTTAAGGTGTATGTTACAAGTTAATAACACAAACATCGCTGGTAATTTACAACTGCAGTCAAGATTATTTCGAAAATGTTTGTTTCTGATTTTTATTCCGGTTAAATGTTCCAGTCTATGGGATATTGTTCGATACATTTTTTTGAACGTTTTGCGTTATGTATCATACACACATCCTGTAGTCCACGCAAACGAAGTTGGGGACACAGCTAGCACCGTTAATAAAATAATGAACTTCTTCTTAAATCAGTGTTAAAAAAAAATAAACTATCTGTTTGCTGTTTTGATATGATATGATAAAACACATTTCTTAATTAAAATTTGATACACTAATATTCTCACCATATACCTAGATTAAACTTTTCAATAGATACCTCCTTAATCAAACTACTTTCAAGTGAAAAAATATATCTATTTTGTAATACGGAAGTGTGCAAACATTAATAAACATAAAGGTGGTAAACATTTTCTGAATGAGACTTTACGTAGGTACCTTGTAATATTGATTTACTCGCAATAGTTGTTACTCCATCACGCATCATCGCGCAGAAATAGCGCCATCTAGTTGTTAAAAGAAACGATACGACTTTGTAGGTAGGTAGTATAATACTTACTCTGTGGTAGTACTTTACTTACCAGTCTCACCACTATCGCTGTCATTGCGAGAGTTACGGTGGCAATCTTTAAAGGAGAGAGGAGGCTTTGACCCTCTGTTTTATGTAGTGTTTCTTTACTCTGAGCTATTATTAACACTGGTTATATGACCATTATTATCCTGCATTAACAAAATGTGAAAGTGGGAAAGTGTTTTTGTTTATTTACTAACTTTAGGTGACTATTTTATAAACATAATGACGTTGATAGTTCAATTGGGGTATACAGGAAACACAAAATAACACTTAAAGCAGTAAGTAGTAGTAGCAATTGTAGTTTATACAGCACTAGATAGTAAATTATGTTAAGGTAAGTTACTAACTACTTGCCTCATTCGGTATGTAAAGTGATTTTATGGGGATTTTTTTTAACAGTAGTTATTTTTTTTATATTTTTTGAAATTTTTGACTTGATGACGTAGGAACTTTATAAGCCTGTCTATCGTATCTTCACTTACACATTCACATTTGAAATTTGCTGTGATTATTCAAATCTGTGGCATTTTGCATGCACAGACACGGGAAACATCACACACATGCAAACTAATGTTACAAATTAGATGTAACTTCTCTGTGATTATAGGACATATGAATGGCAAATATTTTTTCTATTTAAAAACTAGCTGACCCGGCAAACGTTGTTTTGCCATATAAATAATTTTAAGGTAATTTCTGTTAAGGGTGAACAAACCTTATCACTAAGGGGTATGAAAAATAGATGTTAGCCGATTCTCAGACCTACTCAATATGCTCACAAAATTTCATGAGAATCGGTCCAGCCGTTTCGGAGGAGTACGGGAACGAACATTGTGACACGAGAATTTTATATATAAGATAAACGTCATCTTGTAATTTTGAGTGTATTAAATACCAAAATGCAGTTTATAAACGTATAATCGCCAAATGGTTTTGGAATTAGCTTAGGTTATATTTTTCTTTACATACCATGCATGCATTATTTTGGTTTGGTTGGCGACTGGCGTGCTTTTATTTTCAATTTTATAGTGCAATATTCGTTGCCAACATAAAAATACGACAATAAGATAGATGGGTGTTGTATTTTTACGGCTTTCGTGAATGTCACGGTCAGAAATAATACTGTATGAATATTATAACTTATCTTATACCTTTAAACAAGCAATTCTTGTATACAGGCTGTCCCAAAATTCAATGATAAAACGATACCAGATGGTGGAACTGCTTATGACTACTAAGCAAAAAAATCCTCTTTTATAATTTAATTGTTTGTCACCGGCATTAATAACGACACGAAATTAAAATATCGTTTTATTTTTCTTGCATATCTTCTACCATTGATATGATCCGCAGTCTGGGTAATTTTTTCGAAGCTCGTCCAATGTTGTATGGGTTCTGGTTAGTAGACCTTGTAAATTTTTGTTTTTAACAATTCCATGCAAGGTTTAATTGAAGATAAATAACACTTGAAAAAAATCATCGACCTTATCTTCAATACAACAAAATCGAGAATTTCAGAGGTTTTAGTTCGGGTGAACCCGATAAACTAGGACCAAGGTGCCCGAACCAACGCCCTGGATATTCTTGATTTAAGTATTTTCGCACAGGACGGGCATTGTGAGCTGGGCAACCATTTATTGTCTCAAAGATGAGGTCTACTCAGCAGAACCCGTTACAATATTGGACGAGTTTCGTCAAAAAATCACATAGACTGCGGATCATATTAATGGTAGAAGATATACAAGAAAAATAAAACAATCTTTTCTAAGGTGATATCGTGTCTGTATTAATGCAGATGACAAACAATTCGAATATTTACTGTAAAGAGATGTAATAAATGAATAACATCAATGTAAATTGCAAGAGGTAACAAACTCTCGTTTTGATACATTTTATATTTTTAAGTACCGCAGTACCCACTGCTAACCATTAACAATAAAACAATCCACCGCTCTCATAAGGAGCATATAGGGTAGGGTAGGGTAGTAGGTTGTATTCCACGCAAGGTACGAATGGCTTTATATAACTCACTGGTGAAATCACATTTGGAGTATCTTGTTGAGGTATGGGGATGTGCTGCGCAAACCAATCTCAAACTTTTACAAGTATCGCAAAATAAAATTAATAAAACTCTTTGGATATGATCGCCTAACGAACACAAAATTGCAATATAAAAAAAACACAATTAATTAACATAAAACAAATTTACACTTACGCCACTTGCATTCTACTACAAAAAAATTTAACAAACAAAATACACTCGGAAATATCTTTCACAAAACGTACTTATAAGCATCATTTAAGAAACACAAATAAAGTCTGTTTGCCAACACCAAAAATTATAGCCACGGTAAAAAAAACAATGATTGAGGGATCACAAATGTACAACCGTTTACCTTATGACATAAAGGAGTGTGACTCATTTGGCCTTTTCAAATCAAAATTAAAGCAGTATATTTACAACAAATTTTTTAACACCTTCTGAATAAGTGCGATGCGTTGGACATGTAAAACATTACATATTTTTTATAAAATAGTTTATAAGCTCATTGTAAGTGAACCATGTTCTTTTATGAGTCAATAAATTCTCTCTAAACCGATTTTTTTTAAAACAATTACCTATTTTGGCACAAGGTAAAAGTGATTACTATCAATTTTTGAAATTTGGTTATTGTTGAAAATAATTCGTATTATTTTTTTGGCTAGTTTTCCTACAGTATTATGCCATTTTAGAATATTGGTTAGTTGCTTCATTTTCTTAAAAAAACTTGCCGTGGTAGTAAAGATACTTTTTTTTACACTACGATCAATGAAAGAGCACTGAAAGTAAAAATCTTTCAAAATCAGGGAAAAAACAATTTTGATTGATTTTTGTGTAAATCCTACTGGCATTCTGGGATATTTAAGGATTGTAGTGGATTGCAATACTATTTAGATTGCCGACACAAAAAAAATAGAAATATTTGAATAATTGTGGTCATGGTAGTTACAGCTGTTATAAGGGGTGTCTAATTTCAAGGATTATCATTTTTTTGTTTGTGATTAAAAAAGAAACCTTTTTTCCTCGGGGTAGTCATAATCTGAATCTCGGAAACGGCTCAAACGATTGTCATGAAACTTAGTATGCAGGGGGTTTCGGGGCGATAAATCAATCTAGCTAGGTTTCATTTTTTTAAGTGACATAATATTAATTATCCTATAGTTAAATAAGCCTATAATTAATAAATGAGCAAATATTGGTTGATAAAAACAAATTATAAATTATACAGGTGAGTGATATAAGCGTGGATTGCCAAATTATAACGATGTATAAATATAAGAAAACTCGTCTCGTTTACTTATTAAAAATATTAAAGGTAATAACTTTAAAAATAACCTCGGTAATTTTTAATTTGTGATACTGATTTGGCCATTCACTTACACCTTACACTAATTTAAGACAAGTAGTATTCACAACATCTGAACGGTATAAGGTAAAGTATATAACTGTGCATGCATTCAATTTTTTAGTAGGTACTTATAAGCTCAGCGCGTCTTTTAATTGAAACGTCTGAAAATTTCCTAAATATAAAAACGATTACAGCCATCGGCCATAGCTTCAAACGCTTTGTTACCGGAAGAAATCGCGAAGGAGATGAAAACAGAAGATCAGATTCTAGCGCAGCTCAGAGCTTCGCAGAACATGGGTGCGCCGCAGAATATGTCGTACATCAGTGACCAGGCCAGTGCGGGCGCAGCCAAGCCTGACGACGCGTACAACTCGCCCACTAGCGCTACTCCGAACATGGAGGAACTACAGAAACTAATACAAAAGGACACGCTTGCACCTAAACCTGTTACTGAAAATGCTGTAGAAAATATTGAAGTAAAGGTAACATAAAATATGTTTTAAATCAAGTTTCGTTTAACACTTATCTTTCAAAATAAAAAGAATGTTAGCAAAGACAGTAAATTTAATTATTCATATTTATACAAATTTATTTTCACAGCAAAAACCTGAAAAAACGACAAAAGCTGAACATATAACTGAAGTAAATAACCAGAAAATACAACATCAAACCCAAGAACAGCCCCAACAGCAACAACAGCAATCGATTAAACCAACTACAGAATTAAAGCAAGTGAAGCAGGCCAAAAACGAATTTGAGAAAGCGGCCAAAAATAAGGAAAACAGCACTAAGTCTAAAAATAAGAAGAAGGATGAGAAAAAAGATGAATTAGAAAATAAGGCTAAAGATGAAGAAAATGCAAAAACCGAGGTAAGATTTTTTATTTAGCGCCACCAGTATGGTAATGAAGTCATATATCCCTGACTGTTATTTTTTTACATTATTTCATGTCAATCAAATACATTTAAGGGCTCAGTCTTTTCTGTCTTGTAGCTTTATCATAATGGAATTTGTTTAAGTATCTTCATGAAAACTATTTCGTAGGGGATAGTCTTAACAATATTTCTACAATTATTCTGTATCTGTCTTATTCAGAGTGCATTTGCTGGTACGGGACTAAGGTTAAACCACTGATTTTTGTACCTCAGTACAGTTTAAGCCTGCATGGAAAATGTGTATCTTCTGTAAGTTGTATTTATCTTGAGGGTTTTCAAATTTAGGGCATCTAAGACATCGTCGCCAATGCTTATCTAGGAGCAGAAATATCTGCAAATTTATGATGTTAAAAAATAATTTATAAACTGTATCGTACAGTCGCCATCATGAGTGTGCAGATGTTATTGGTTAGTTGTGTGTATGGAAGTTAATTACTAGCATCTGCTCAGATATTAATGAAATAATGTATGTTCAAATATTAATGGTAACTTGTAGTCTATGGAACTTATTGACATTTTAAATTGTTCAGAAGTATTTGGTCACCTTGTTTGCTACAATATATCTGATGGCGACTGTACTACGAATTGTTCGTCCCATAAGTAGTTGAGGCTATTGCCTCAACTACTTTTGGGCCAATCGTCGCTAATACAATCGTGGGTTAAAGGGCTGTCGGTTTTTAACGTTGTATCAATTGGTTTGTCAACAGAAGAGGTCAGACGAACGGTCTCCTACGAAAAGCAAAAAAGAAGACAAAGCTAACAAGAAGGAGTTGGAGAAAGAAAAGAAGGTTTATAATATTTAATTTTTATAAACTGTATTTTTTTTACTTTAGTGCTACAATGTTACATTAAATGGTTTATTTTTATTTTTGTAGGAATGGCTCAAAGAAGGATTTACCATTGTAAAGGGCTCCGAGAAGAGTACCAGCAAAGATAACAAAAAGAAGGTTGAGGAGGCTAAAGCTGTGGAAGAAGCAGAACGCAAAAGGTACCGTTCATAGCATAATACTTTTGTTACATGCAGTAAACACAATTATTCACATCTATCCAAAACCGAAACCAGTAGGCCTACCGCGCAAGTGGCGTCGACTTGAACACGATACCGACGGCTCAATTCGATTTCGATGCCGACGCTGTCAAATCATCCGTACCGCGCAACTATTTTGTTGTCGATTTGGTGAGTCTCGATTTAAAGAGTGAATGAAAAAGCAGCGTCGGCTTCCGGCCCGTTTTGTTCAGAACATAGTACAAGAACATAAAACAAAGTACAAGTTATTGGAACAAATCTTTTTACATTTTGTTGCACAACGACAATTTATCCTTAGTTTATTTGATTGAATAAAGAAGTCACTTAGTTTCATGGTACTAAAAGTGTTTTTATTTAGTTACATTCAACGAAGTTGACGGTAACGGAACGTAAAATTGACAGAAGTAAGTAGAGGTTATAATCAGTGTTGCCGAACTATCGATAGTTTTGCTATCAATAGTTTAGCTATCGATAGTTGACCTCCGAAATCATCTATAACATCGATAGGCCTATCGATAGTATCGATACTGTCGATAGTATTGATAGTATCGATGGCAACATAATATCGGTATATAGCAATACTATTGATAGTATTGAAGCTCAATATCGTAATTACTATTGATAGTATCGATACTATCGATAGTATCGGCTATGACTATCGTTATACCAATCGATACTATCGATATTTTTGCACTATCGATAGTAGGCTGTGATTCAATAGTATTGTGTGGTATATTGAAATGTATATTGGTTGATGTAACTAGTAAATATTCTGAGAAATATTCTTCAAAATTATCAAATCGACGACTCAGGAGCTGCCGTATTGAAATGACACTTCAAAATAACGCGTCGAAATGACCTTCGGTTTTAATATTTTTTGCGCGGTACCGTTTATCTGTCAGATACAGCGTATCATTCGTTCTTTATGCGTCGGCATCGATTATCAAGCCGACGCGTCGGTTTAGGAAATTACGCGGTACCAAATCGCCGTCGACTGTCAAAAGTGAAGTCGATGACAATGCCGACGCCACTTGCGCGGTAGACCTACAGATGATCATGCCTCCTTTTTTTTTCGTAAAAGCTAGTCTAGTTACTACCTATTCAATGATATCGTAATTAATTAGTTCTCTGTTTTATTTAACCTGTCTCGCGATGAAATTTCATTCATAAGGTCAGATTTTACTCTATACTCATAAGATATTTATTTTTGTCTGATAGGAAGGAGGAAGAGAAGTTAGCAGCAGACGAAGACAAAAGGAGAAAGCAAGCAGAGGCATCGAGGAAACAACAGGTAGATATCACTAAGAAACCAAAACTAATGAATAATAAGAGGCATAATTTCGGTTATTTGATCTGATCCCTATAATATCTCCTCCCCAATACTAGTCTTCAGTTATTAATTGAAGTGGTATGAACTGCGTATAACCTCATATAATTTATGAGCGTCTGTCTACGCTATTAATTTTGCGCACGTTAACGTATATACTTGACTTAAGAGACTAGGAGCCAGCTTGCTTTAAAAAAACCTTTCATGCCGCAACCAACGTCGTCTCAATAGAAGTTTAATTTCATCGAATCAAATTTAAATCAAATTCTATTCAAATGACAACGTCTTTAACAGGAAAATCAGCAGCAACAACAAAAGCAAGCTGTCGAGTCGGTGGTCAAGAAGGCGCCGTGGTCCGCAGTGAGCAACCAATCAATGTTCGCCACCAATAAGGAAGGGCTCACACTCACCGAAATACAGCGTCTCGAACGAGAGAAGAAGCTAGAACAAATAAAGGAACAACAACAGATGATGCAGATCATCGCTCAGCAACAAGCTGCGGCGCTCGCGAGAGAACAGGTGATTATCACACTAGTCTTGGATTTGTCAATAGGCCGTATAGGCCGCGGCCTAAGGGCGGCCAGGTGGGCGGCAGCGTCTTAGGGGCGACAAATTTTAGAGAACGCTCAGTTTGGTCGGGGGGCAAACATTGAATAGCCTACTGACGGCAAATTTGTTAATTTACCTACATATTCAAAATCACGAGCCTATAATGCATACTTACTGCGTTTTGACAGTGTATTTTAATTTTGTTTGACAGCACGCCATAAACTGCCTTAATTGCCCTAAAAAATCCAATACATATCTTAAAATTGATATTTAGGTATTGTCTTAGGGATTTATTAATCAAGTAAAAATTGAAACAAGTAACTCAGTAAACATACACCATATTATGTTTTCGTACGCGGTATATATATCAGGAAGTTAAAGTATGTAAATATGTGAATATCTAAACATCAGTCATTAAACTGTGCTAGTACGTACTACCAGTTTGAGGAGTTCCCAACTCGAGATGATTGCAGGCCAAAAATTATTATCTATTTAAAATTACTCTAATATTCTAATCTAGATATAATTATTTTGTCTACAGGAAATGCAAGCTGGTCTGGGTTGGGCTAAAAAGAAGGGGACCAATGTAAACACTCCTGGGCAGAGCTTGTCAGAAATCCAGGTCAGTCATGCGTTCAGATATTATTTCTTCTTTATAGATCTACATAGCTAGTATGTGTCCCTGACTTCCTCTGTGTAGACTTCAGAGTTTGGCTAGAGGGCTAATGTCCCTTACAGTGAGTAGTGAGAGAGTAGAGTGAAGCCATACTAAACTCACTCAAGTCGAATTAAACTACTCAAAGAATCATAGCAGTTCAATTTTGAAGGTAAAAAAACAGATTTCTAACTAGAAACTTTGTGATTCATGACAAATATCTGTCTCATTAATAAACATATGTTATTAATGACATGGGTTGTTAAAACCACCAAATTCCCAAAAGCGCCAGACAACACGGTGATTTCATGTTCATCGAAGTGAGATAAAATACCACAACAAATTCGGCACAGACCCTGAGCTAATAAGATTGCGGCCCGATTATTCAATTATCAGTTTCGACATATGTACCAATAGTCGTATTTTTGAAGCATTCTAATTTCGATACACATACAAAATCGATAGAATCGTATACGAGTTCCTAGGAAATCGGGGAACGTTTCTTGTGATAAAAAAACTTCTAACGTCTTGTACTTGCCTTCACAGGCCGAAGCCCGCAAGCAGGCGGCGGCGGCGGCGGCGGCGGTTGCGGCGGCGGCCGCGGCCCAGGCCATGGACGAGGCCGCGCAGCCGCCCGTCAACAACGTGCCGTGGGGCAACGCGCCAAATGGGGGTAAAGTACTTGGATGGATGTGATAGAGCGCATACTCTATCTACGAGTCCAAATGCAAAAGAGATCGTCTAGTACCACGTATTATACGGATTTATACGTGTCTAATATTCAAAGAAAATTTTCGATAAATAATTTTTATTTTATTTGTTAAATAAAAACGATAGTGGTTTTTATTGAACACTAAATTAAGTTTATTTTCAATTAAATATATCAAAATATTTCCCTTTTTAAAAAAAATATATAAATCTCTTCGGAAACCATCCACGCAATAAACTTCGCCCATCGCATTCAACGGCGCAGAATAGCTCGTCTACCACTTAGTGCTGTCACCTTTAGCATCGATCACGGCCTTTATTCTTCGCGGCATCGTTACTACCAATTCTTCACATTCTTTTGGAGTTATTGAATCCCAGACAGATTTAATTTTAGACCGCTTTTAGACCGTTCTGGATACAAGCGCAGCATTTTCTTAATTTTCTACCATAGGGTTTCAATCGGTGACAAATCTGGACTACTGGACGGCCACTCCATTGTAGGGATCTGATTTTGGTAAAACCAAGCCTTAGGCATTACGATGTTTCAGCGTTGAAATCGAAAATCGAGGGCACGGGACTTGTTTCCAGAATGTTTACTCTCTGCATTAGCAGTTCCTTTAACAAAATGTAAACGACTCAAACCTCTAAAATTGGGCCCCCTGTCACCCCCCTCTCCCTCCATCCGGCGCACCTCCTAGACGTCAGGGCTTATAGTTGTTTTCTACCTAAGCTCCCGGAATAAGTTTCTGAAGAAATCGCTTAGGTTTCCGCTCACACACTCTACAACTATTTTATTGATTGGACTAAAAATAGTTTTTTATTAGGTTGGGGAAAAAGTCATTTCGCATTATAGTATGTATGTACTTGTAATAAAATCTCTTTGGCTGTACTTTTTGTATCTGGCTGGTTTTGGTATCATTAAAAGTTTAAATTTTGAAGAAGATAATTCCAAATTCATATAAGGAAAATGTGTGTTTTTCATTTGTTTTTCGTACTGTCAAGATGAGTGAATCTTATGAAAACTACGTAAATAAACTTTATTAAAAAATGTTTTGAATTTTCTTAAAAAATGCGAAGAAACTTTTTCCCCAACCTATTATGTTTGGAAATGACAGTGATGCATTATGTGGCAGATCATTTCTATTTTCAATTTAAATTTTACTTTTTTTTCATTTAAAACAGATAGAATTCAGACAGACGAACTCTTTTGCATCGATTAAGAACTAGACAAACTATTTTAAGTTAGCCGTAGCAAATTAAAGAGGCCCTAATTGGATATTTTAGTCAAATAAGGTTTTCTTTATAAGTGCCTGACTAACAACAATAATTTAAAACTCAATGAAACGGGAATTAACGCGATCATAATTTAGGTACAAAATGTTACCTCTTTTGCCTGACGTAACAACAATAAGATGGTCAATTTTACCCTATACTGTTTTTTTTTTTGTTTTATGTAAATGTAGTTATGTTAAAAACAGGCAACCTTTGCAGTATATGACTGGACGAACTCTTGCATTGGGGCTCGTATTAGGAACTGTCCGATTGAAGTTTCAGTTTCGGCCAAAGATTCGGTTTCCGCCAAAACAGCCGAAAATTTTGACGGCGCTGAATTTTACAACATCGTACTTTCAGGTTTTTTTTGCCAACCACTTTATTTCACAATTTACAAACAGGTTGCTGGATATATTGGTTATTCAGGATTTAAGTGTAGATGTTTACTTATTTTATTAAACGACTTTGAATGAAATCATGTCAGGAGTCGAGATTGTTCAATAAAATCATCATAAAACAGTATAATGCAGTAATAAGGCCATAGTCGCTTTTATTTACTTCGCTCTCTGTCGTCTCGACGACAAACAAGTCTTGATTGCGCTTGGCAGCCTAGTCTCTTAGCGTGGCCGGTCATTACACGTTTGTGCGTTTATTTTCTTTTCCATGTGTAAATATCTAACTATGACTGCTTTGTTGAATGTTGTATCTGTGAGATTAAATACTTGACTTGCGCAACTTTGTTTGTCTAATGCTATGTTCTCGAAAATTGCAATTCTACCATCAAAAATAACTATACAATTTTCCGCTTTTCTTCAAGACATTAGTAATGTTCTCCGTACTCCTACAGGCGGTTTCTGGGACACGCAGCCCAACCAGCAATCTAAGTCCACGGACAGGCCGCAGGAGTCGCCTAAGCCTGCAGAGCCGAAACCGAAGAAGAAGATCACGGTTTACGCGACCCCCAAAAAGGAAACATCCCCCGCCGTCGAGTTCGAGACTTGGTGCACCACTGTGCTGACGTCATGGAGCTCCAAAATTGATGGTAATAAATGCAGGATACAAACCCCTTGTTCCGAATTACGCTAAAAGCACTATTAACACGAATAAATATTATTATAAATGCAGTAGGTAGGCAAGAAACCCTTTGTTGTTTAATATTTGATATTAGGTTGGTTTCCTCTGTCCACCGCGGTGGACAGACGACGACGGTGCACCGTGTCCCGTGATACGAATGCTAGAGGTCCACAATTTTGTAGGATCAATTAAGGCCTTAACACGCTTGAATGACCTTAACGCGTCGCGCCCATACAATTTCGCGCGTGCGGATGACCTCTAAAAATCGAAAAAACATCTTTTTTATGAAATTAATGCCTTTAGCGAAATTTTTTAAATAAAACTCAATTTATAACATGTATATTTCCAAAATATTTTTGTATTAAAACAGTAATGAAATAGCTTGTGCCGTTTAAGAGAACATTTGCAATTTATGAAACAATAGACACTTTTTTGTGCATGTTTTAATCCAAGGGACTTAACGGAAAATCAAATTATTCAATTCAATATGTTTATTGAATCCTCTTCTAGCATATCGTATTTTAAATTTTTAGATTCAAGTAGCAGGTATTCTGACAATTTGATTTTCATATTCAAGATTTTAGATACTTGGGTGTTGTTAAGGCCTTAAGAGCAAATGCTTTTTCCGATGGATATATTCTGATTTTTGTCTACTTTGCATACAAACGATTCAAAGCCTCTCGCTGTTCCTTTCTATGACCAGCAGGGGATTTCCAATGAGATGCAGATAATTTCTATTTCATGCGAGCTCTTTCCATGATATGACATTAAAAGTAATTGTTGTATGGAAATTACAACGTGCTAATATATTTAAAATATTCCGATTTCTGGTGTACATGTTATTATATTCTTTTACAGTGCCTACTTTTGTTGGATTTCTGAAGGACATCGAATCGCCATATGAAGTCAAAGACTATGTGAAATGTTATTTGGGGGAATCAAAGGATTCCAATGACTTTTCCCGCCAGTTCCTTGAGAGAAGGTAACTATAAAGTTTTCATAATCCAACCTAATTCGTCCAGTTTGTGGCTGATTACAGCAATTTTTTACCACTATACTCAGACCAAAGTTGCATATTATGCTAGTATTGGTAATTTATGAAGATTGTATCCTTATTTTTTTTCAACAACGTCAAGATGGTTTTGTAAATTTGTAAATACGATGTAATAAAAGGTTTGTTGACCAATCACAACATATATTTCACAATTATTTATATTGTTTTATACATTAATTTATTAAATTTTGAGCAATTAAACCTAAGTCATGGATGTTTATAAACGTGTTTAAGTATGTTTATCCGCCAGCTAGTCACCATAGTACAAGCTTTGCTTAGTTTGTGGCTAACTGATTGGTGTTATTGTGGAAACAATGTATTTATTATTTCAATCTCAGGTCGAAACTGTTGCGCGTCGGTATGGTGACCCCATCCGATGATCTCTGCTCGCCAGCCATGGCGGTTAACCCGCGCACCACTTCGGGCTCCGATTACCAAGAAGTCAAGGTAAACATTATCTTTATACTACATTTTTCTGCGCTTGCGCTGCCTTGCGCGACATTTCACGACTTGTATCTTTCTGGTTTATGCAGCAGTTGGACTTCCGCGGTCGCGTCGGTCGATGATGGAATCATGACGAGTGCTTGGAATAGGTAGTGCAATTTAGGGGTCAACAACTTTAAATCTTATAATGGATACGCACGCGGGACTGCGGGATTGCTCTAGTAAAATGTTGGAATCCAAAGTGTCCTTAAAATAATCATATCAATCCTAGGTCACTTAAACAACAGCACGTATACTCGATGCACCGAAGAGCCAGATTTAGATTTACCGATATTATTTTATCATCTCTTCGAAGAGAGAACTATTCAAAGGCTAGATACGACACTTGCAACGAGAAAGCCGTCATCGACTGGGCCCCACAGGGTTATTCGTCTTGAATTACGGAAAATACTATTTTCAGGGCAAAGGCAAGAAAACCAAAAAGAACAAAATGCTGAAGGTTGACGCGCGCATCTTGGGGTTCTCCGTGACTGCGGCGGAGGACCGAATCAACGTCGGCGACATCGACTCAGTGTGAGAACCCTCGCCTCGTGTTCAATATAATATTAACTCGCCTTGTGATAACCCATCGGAAAATAACCCCGTCGCACGACTTCTAACTTAGGTTAACATCGGGAATTATTACGTAGCGCGGATACGGCCGGACGCACGATAATCGCTCAAACACACCTCCGATACGAACCGGGAAACTTGTGACTGCATGACAAGGCTGTCCAACTTATCTTAACGCGTAAATCCATTTAAAATCAGACCAACTAGAAAACGCTCTCTATATTCCAAGCCACAGATAATTGATAAAGCCATAGATTATTCGAAAAACTTGTAGACATTGAATGAATATCGGTAGCAAACTCATCAGTTTTTTATAACAAAACATCAGTTACAAGTTACTTCAGTCTATTGGTCTGTCTGATCGTGTAGCAGCCTCTCTGATATAAAAAACCTCCAATAAATGACTGTTCAAGCACCCCCGGTAACTTAAGCAATAATAGTATACAAACCTTCTCGCCAGATGACTCTCATAGCAGAAAAAAACAAAACATCCATATTATCGGATGCACAATTTTATACAAGCAAAAGATATATATATCCGGAATACCAGAAACGGCAATAGGCTGGTTTCCGATTTAATACCCAAGAGTGCGAGATTTAAAAAAAAATGCTACTGGATGTGTATTATAATATATAATAAAATACCCCATATAATAAAAGACTTGCCCTTCAAGAGGTTTAAAGTTACATTTTATAAATGGCTTGATGAACATTGTTTTTATTCTGTAAATGATTTCTTAAATCTCAATTGTTAATTTAAATATTGTTGTGTATTGTTGACATTTTTCTATATTAATTGTATTGTTTAGTTGTCTTGTATATTTTTTTTTATTTTTTATTATTGAATTCGTATTTATTGCTCTCAATTAATTTTATCAAATATTTGCATGCTATTTTTAAATAGCTGAAAAAGCTGAACTTTAAACCACAATTCTATCTAAAATGTACCTTTTTCACATGCAAATAAATTTCATTTCATTTCGTACGACCGGCCTCCAATGCGCTTACGTAGTAACACCCGCGGGTCTTAAGCCTCATATCCCCACTTCTCTTCACCATATTACAAATACTTGTACCCATTTTAGCGCCATAGAATCGGAATAAAACGGACGCACTCTTACCCCCTGGAGGGCATTGACATCAATTAGTATACCGCACGTTCTTTTAGAAAAACGAAGTGTTAGTGTTACTTGGTAGTTACGTTCAGCGATGATGACTCTGAACAGTTCCGTCTGCTATTGCATAATACAGCGACAATGATCGTGCCTTCAGTGTGTTGTGGGTTGTGGCCAATGGGTGGATGTGTTTAAGTATCTTTTTTATACGATTAAAATGTAAAGTAACTACGTTTCAATTCAACTTGTCTAACTGTTTACGTCATAGACAATGCAAATGTCAAACTTTTAGTATATTAGTTCACATCACAATACCACGGGAGCATTTATAAAGGTCACCCGCACTGTTTGACTGATGGAACACATGCGGGACAAAAAAGTAAAATTTTAAAAACAGTTTCCTGCCACTTCTGTCGCTTGGTCTTTTATCATACCTTCGAGGGCGTGTGCAAAACAATTCATAACTTTTACATTAGGTAGCGAAGAAATTGTTTGGAAACCAGCCCACACTATAATCTTTTTTTTGTTTTGTTAACTTTATGGTTACTTTTGGACCCACCGCCATATTTTTTCACGTCGTAGCACATCAAATTTATGATATAAAAACATATATATTTTTAAATTTTTTCATTCCTTTTTTTTACAAACACAAAACAAAATTGTTGCCACTCGTTTGTTCGTATGCGCTAGGTACGTCCTGTGACGAGTAACGTGTTGCGCGTAGGCGCCGCGGCTTGTCCAGCGCTAGTGTGATCAAACGCGCGTAGGAATTTAGGATTTAAAAAGTGACTGTAAAATCCGGGTATATAAAAGCATAAAAAATGTTTTCCTCTAAATAGTTTTTTATTACCTCCCTTAAATTATATTTTATTTTGGCGGGGGGTCCTAAAGTAACCCTGTGTTGCCTCGTGATCAATATTTTTCAAAATTATATTTCAAAAAATTGACCTGTGATATCATCGAGACACTATATTTTGCTGGTTTTATCTTAATTTACGGTAGGTACTCGAAATGTGAATCTGTCAGTTTCAGAAACGAAATAATAAAGCCAAACATCTCGGCAGCAGAAAAAACGGATACAGCGTCTATCTGTCAAATGGTGCACTTTTCCCCTTAGTTGGTTTTCTAGTCACTACATTAAACTAATATTATGTACTAATGCCACAGCAAATCCAATTGTCGCAATATAAACCATCTTGTTAAGGCCTTAAGATGGGTGAAATGTCAAAAATGTCGGATATAAAAGTCAATTTCTCTGAATACTTATAACTCAAATCCATAAACATCAAATAAGATATGCTAGAAGAGGATTCAATAAACATTTTAGAACAAACAATTTGTTTTTATATTTGCTTTCTTCTGTTAAAACAATCTTAAAAAAGTGTTATTTTTTTTATATAAGTAAATTTTGAATTGTCGCTCAAATGACACAATCTTTTTCGTTGCTGTTTTCACACAAAGCAAGGCTATGCAAATATAAATGATTTGAGTTGAAAGTTTTTTTTATATATTGCATTAAACTCATCAAAAATAAGGGTTTTCCGTATCCGGCGCCTTTGCGCGCAGTACGTTTACGGGCATTATCGAGGATAGACCGCGCGTCGCCTTCGGAGCAATTTCGTTTACTTTGATTTTCGGTTTTAATGTGTTTATATTAATTTGAAAATTTTAATGAATACCAGTACTTAGTTTAAGTTGTATCTGTAGATTAGGAACTGTTAATATTTTCTTTTCGAATAATTTACATTTTGTGTGGTCAAAGAATAATAAACACTGTAATATATGATTTGACCAAATGAAACTCGAAATCTGCCTTAACACCATAAAATACATGTTCAAAAAAAATCTTAACGGGATGGCATTTACAAAAGTAATTATTTTCATATAATTATTTGGATACCTATTTCTAAGTATTTAACTATTTTTTACTGGTAGTGTGTGTTGATAAAAAGTACAACAAGCGACAGCACATCAAGTCAAACCTGAGTCATTATTACTGTAACCATGAGGTTGACATTTTATAATGCTCTAGTAACTAGTGTTATTATTATGGTAATTAAATTGCATATTATACAAATTATTCTTACGGAATATCTGACTCCTTAGTGGTCTAAATTTGACAATATAGGCCTATTAATTTTAGCATATACGAAAAAGTGCAAAGCCACTTTAAGATGAGCCATATAAGTACAAAGGTATGGTAAAAACTTGAATCCTGGAATGGCCAGAAGGCCATTCCAGGATTCAAGTTATTTGCTTCTATAAATCAGGGTTCCGATGATGTCTGTAGTTTACTAACTATATAACCGAAAACCTTGAAATATTTATTAGAATTTTTTTTTAGTTCCATTTTTCTATAAAAATAAGGAATTAATGATATCGGGCGAAGCATTAATGATAAAGTGAGTAAACATTTTGACTTTCATTCCCTCTTCCAAGGGAACCGTGCTGAATTTCATGATATAAAGTATCCTATGTCCTACTTTGAAGTATGAACTCAAATCATGCCAAGATTCATTTAGCAGTTTCGGTTAGATCAAGATACAGAGACAGACATACAAAATAAACATTTAAATAAATACCTACTGTTTGGCTTCGGAATTGATTTTAGAGTGCCCTCCAAAAAGAGTATTCAAATCAAAATATATTTAATGTACAGAATTTGAACTCTTACAGCTTTACTACAAGTAAAGAGCCTTACAGACATACATACATCTTTGAAGAAATAATCTGTTATGCATGTACTTCTATAAATATTAAATATTTGTATTTTTAAATGAATCACAAAATATTGATTAAGAAATTATTATCAAGTGAATAGGTGGTTATTTTGTTATCAGTTACTTTCTTACATAAGTATTATATATTATATGTAAATATTTATAAAATCAGAACCTCGAGATTTTACCACATTAAAATGCAAAAAACTTCATTTAAATTCTCACGACAAACAATTAGAGTCTGAACCGCATTTCGAACTTTTTAAACTTTAATTATTTATATCGGTTATATACTTACTTACACTACTGCATACAAAATGGAATATTTAAAGGCACAATCACATAGGTACTATCGCGGTCTCCGATGCCTGACCAGTCTTAAAGTTAAAATCGCTTGCAAGCACCTCATTGCCACTCACTTCAAGCCACGCCCTACGTTCATTTACGTTTTGGGTGCAATCAAGACAATAGGTGTTTAGGCACAAGCAAGCAAGCTTCTATGTATCTAATTGGTTGTAGTAAAACGTCTTAAAATGCATAACCAATCAGGGCGGGTTGGGGCGTGTCCGGCGCGATGAGCTTACACAGGAATATTTCTAAAAAGGGGTAAGTCGACGGAGACCGCGATAGTACCTATTATTGATAAATTGATTCAATACAAATTATACGATTTTATTAAGTAAATTTGTTTTATAGGTTGTATACTGAAAAAATAACAAATAATACTACTCAAATTAGCATTTGAAACTTTAAACGCATACGGTATACTAAACGGTTTTTATTGCCTCCTGGACGAAACTACCAACTTAAGAATAACAATTAAATGTGTTCATATAGATAGGAAGCTGGGAAAGACCTATAATTGGGAATAAAACCCGGAACTCGTTGCGTTTTCGATGAGCCAACCGCGTCAATACGCCAGGCGGATAAAATAGGCAAAATATTACTTGTTCCCTCTGCGAGCCGTTACAACATTAATCTTTGAACAGTACCAACAGTACCGAGCGCAGCTCAGTAGATGGCGTTCACTTATCGCAAAAGACTCCGTGATGACAGATTCGTCAAGGTCATTCAAGCATCTTAAGGCCTTAAGTGAGTTGTTTTAAAAGCAGTTGAAGAATTAAATACATATTTGTATTGTTATCGTCCTACATATATTATTTATTTGGATGCATGTATTTGCCGCTAGGTATCGGTCGGCGAACCGCCTGTACGACCATCTTGTAGGATACAGTTAGGATAATTAAGTGTTTAATTTTATTGCATATTTCACAAAAAATACCCCGCAGTTAATTACTCGGAGGAACCTATTATTATTATATTTTATTAGCAGACAAAACACAGTAATGCTTTCTTCAGACATTTAAAAATCCGGTCTTTGTTGAATTTCCATGGCATCCGAATGCAGTTTTTATTATCTGATCATCTAATATAAGACATCTCTTTGTAATTCCTTCAGGGGACAACCAGCAGACATAACATCGGCTTAATCAGCAAGTGTGCGCACTACGGACCAAGTGATAATTTTCTTGTAGAAAATTACACACCGCCTATTGGTGTGACGAAGACTATAGTCCCCCTTTCCTTCTGCCGACAGTCCGGATTACCACAGTGCACAGTGGCCAAATTAGCGGGCGCCCCTTCGTAAACCAAAGTGATGACCAGTGTCACTCTGGAATCCGGCTTCACCATTTATTTAGTTTACTGAATGTAAGCCTCGATCTACCTTCCATCTTAATTTATTAAATTTCAATTACTTTATGTTTGGAAAATGCTTGACTTGACAATAATTGTACATATTACTAAACGGCTGTATACTTTGACCAGGAAGTTATTTTACTAGTTAAAACCATGCATAATAATAACATCACATACCCAATTGTTATATTTATTGACCTTTATAATACCTTGATTCAATGTTATTTCGTAAAGACTACATACATTTATACAATACTACATTGCTATAAAGCCACGCCTATTTAAAGACGAAAATTAATCAATGTTTGCGAATTATCAACATAATAAAGACTGGGGCTGGATAAGCAACCTTACAAACCGCACAGATAAAATATGGGATTGAGACAGATTATAACTTTTTACTGTAAGGTGTTTTCATAGTGAGTTACTATAAGGTGTGATTGATCACACGTTGTAGTGAGTTTTGATGAAGTCGAAGTTGAATATTAGTATTAGCTTAAAAAAAACCAACGCCGCAGTTGCGGGTGGAGGGGTGACCATTCCGACCATATTTAGTGACATTTATCACGAGCATCTCCATGCATCTCACGGGCGGGCAGACAGATGTAAATTTCTTCGTACGTATTGCCGCGATGCCGGTAATTTAATATTCTAAAAGGACAGGGGTAGAGATTTGAGTATGTAGCTCCCACGCATTCTCTTTCAATGAAGTGCTGACGGTGCCCAAGACTTTATCTTTCTAACAACTAACATCTTATTGTCGTCGTGTCCTCATGACTGAGAGTTGGAACCACTTTGAACAAAAGAATGTATGGACGTATGTACGTTGGTGTTATTCATCTCTTTCTTCATCCATCAATCAATTCATCGAAATGGTGACTTGCCTCTACTTCTTCTGCCTTCTTTCGGCAAACACCTGGTTGCTGTCTAATATCCTATTTCACAGATTCAAATCCTTCACAATCAGGTATTTGGTTGATTCGACCCATAGCCGGCAGAGCAGAATGTGTGCGTGGTTATACTATAAAACCAGACTAGATTAGGAGTTGCCTGGTTACTATATGGCCTTGAATCTTTCCTCGGTCTAGTTTGTTGAAATGTATAGTGTTGACTGAATGATAGGTGAAGAAAGTTGAAAGTATCCTAGCTACTTTTTTTACTGCCTGGTTAAAAGTTGATGAGGAAAGTCAGCTTTTTGTTCCATATTTTGCTTTTGACTCAATCGACCGAAAATTGGGATCAGCGA
This sequence comes from Anania fuscalis, assembly GCA_950371115.1. Lineage (NCBI taxonomy): Eukaryota > Metazoa > Arthropoda > Insecta > Lepidoptera > Crambidae > Anania > Anania fuscalis. The sequence goes on from OX493324.1 coordinate 6,124,723, forward strand.
AAAGATATAGGTATGCGGAATTTCTTCTCTCGTTTGCCATAATGTCAGAGCGTCGGTTGTGGTTGCAGCTGTAGCTTTACCCAATCCCATTGTCTGGGCGTGCTGTATACTTTTTACTTTCTCATGTCGCAACTAATAAATACATGTATTGTAGAAAATCAGATTTCTTTTTATCAATTGTACACAATGTCTTTGCAAACACATTTAAATTCGATTTGTACCGATTTTCGACTAGTTTAGTTAGTTCTTTTAGATTTCAATCCTGAGATAATCCGAATTACGATTCATAGCCATATGGCCTTGAGAATTTGCGATTGACATGTTAAAATCGAATCTACGTGTACGTATTGTACGAGTATTTTGACTGCATCAGTGTTGAATCCAGTATTTAGCTAAAATAATATTAATGTTGTAGACAGATGTTTAAATAGTTCAGTGTTATCGAAATAGTATAAACTCTCACTGTGAAGAAATGGTAGTTATACGAGACAACGAGTAGTAAGCCTGTTCCATAAAGTTAGCGCTCCTCACAAACATGTTATATCATTGGTATAGTTATTTTGCACTTTCTTTATAGCTGTCAGATAATTTAATAATCGACAAAATAATACAAAACGCGCTGTAACTATTCCAATGCTATGCAACGTTTAGTGCCGAAATAAATGTTTTAAATCTAAACCAGTTACGTATTTTAATAATGTTTAGCTTTCTACGCACTAAGCCGGCTGGAATAAAATTATTCGCATTTTTGATAAAATCTAACAGCAGCGGTGGTGAAAGCGGGGCGGGTGATACACTTCATAGTGGAAGCAGATGTAGTGGCTTTACGGATTATGCCTTTAGTCTGTGTTAGACGAATTGTGCTACTCACGAATGATTATCATCTATTTCTTCCCATAAGGTCCCGTAACAATCAAATTTCTATGTGACTATTTTTGCCGAATTTAGAGTTAGTTAAGCTGTTGTCCGATGTGGTTCCATAGTATTAAATTAATGAGGGCTACCGTTTTTGTGTTCACCAGTTGGCGCCACTCTCAAGCGTAGTCCGGAATAATACTCATTTATTAAGTAAATAGGCCCTCTTCCGCACACATACCAAGTAATTTTCAAAAACCTTTTTGCACTTCTATTTTTAGCTCCGCCTTTAAAGCACCAGCATTAATTAAACCTGTAACGTATATTTTCCACACTACATCTCAGATATTGCAAAATATAATTAACAATAATTATAATTAACTCGCGTACGTAGCCACCCACATACTGATGTTTCATTTGGAGAAATCACGCGACACAGCCTTATAGCGGCAAATTAACACGTGATAGCCCTCATTGGTGTAAAATTATTACCGCGCTGCTTCCTGCGAGCCTTTTGGTGGGCTATATAAACTTCTGAACATATACGCTTTCGATGCAGACCTGGATTGCATATTACGTTTCACTCTTCACTCGCGAAATAATACGAGGCATATAGGCAGAGACGCATGCTTTCAGTGACAAAACGACTTGGGAGCGCATCTTCTACACTTGTACTATAGGCTATTTTCATTTTAACAAATTTTACTGAACTGTTTTATTCTCAGGAACGGGATTATATTGGTATGAATTAATAAATAATGTACCATTATTCAGAAACTTACTTAACTTTTGAGTAGTATTGAATATGGGCATATATGGTAGGGCTACCCGTGGGAATGTTGTAAGACTTAAAATAACGACAAAACACCACTAAAACACATTTCAAGACAGAAGATTTCAATTGATAATATTTCTCAACAGAAACTACACAAGTTGAGGAAATCTTGAGCCTAAAATTACAGCTAACCTTATCTATCGTAACGTAATCAACCCGCAGTATAAGTTTAAAATAGTATCTGGACTAGAACTACGTACAATGACAATAAAAATATATAACAAACTACATGACGACATATTATATAGTACAGTCATTTGGTAGTTATACCTGGAAAGTTTTCCGGGAGTTATGAAAATTTGTAATTTTATAGATTTTGATGTGCTCTTTCCGTATTTTGACTTTGCCACCTTGTTTTTTTTTTGCCGCTTGCACCGCCGTGTTGGAAAAATTGCACCTTAAAGCAGTTTTTTTGGCAATATCTCCTTTCCGACTAATTTTACAACAAGACAGTTAAATAAAAACTAGAGACATTGGCTACAACTTATGTACCTACCTTTTTTTCATAAAGTCAATAGTTAATGCGTACCGAGTGAAAAAACTCATTTTCACACCACCTTGAGGTAGAGGTAGGTACCTCAAGGTGGTGTGAAAATGAGATTTTTGTGCCAAAACGCGTGTTGGACTACACTTTGCAGCGCTCGTACGCCTAAACTATTGACTTTATGAAAAAAGGTAGGTATTTACATAAATTGTAGGTATACTTGGCGTCACGTTAAAAGAGCGGTGGCCAAAATAGGAACTAACATTTTCAGTACTGCTATAAGTGTTCGGTGGAGACAAGTAGCGCCACCCTCCAGCGTTCTTTTTATTTGACGAAAATTATAATTGTCTCTTATTTCATTTTGTCTAACTGTTTTTATCGTAAAATTAGTCAAAAACGAGATATTGGAAAAAACTGCTTTTATGTGCCATTTTTCCAATATGGCGGTGCGAGCTGCAAGCATACAAGGTGGCAAAGTTGAAATTAGGAAATGGCACATCCAAATCTTTAAAAATACTTATAAATTTTCAAAACTACAGGAAAACTTTCCAGGTAACCACTGTTTTTCGAACCAAATAAATAAATATAAATATTGGACAACACCACATACATTGCTCTGATCCTAAGGTAAGTAGCTAAAGCACTTGTGTTATAGAAATCAGAAACAACGACGGTACCACAGCACCCAGACCCGAGACAGTATAGAAAAGTTCATTTTCCACATTGCCCCGACCGGGGATCGAACCCGGTACCTCAGAGATGGCGGCGCCATATACAGTCCGGCGTGCTCTCCTCTCGGCTACGGAGGTCGTCGTGTGTAAAATGACTTTACTAATAACCAGTGAAAAAAACTATAACATTTTTAAAGTTATTTTTTAATGTTGTGAAACAATAGGAATATTTTACGAAATTATTTTGATAAATAAACACATTTACCACGAAATGTGGGCATAGATGAATATATACTAGATAGCTTATTTCTAGTGTTTATTGAAACGTATTTATTCCTTCCGCCTTTGCTCCCGCCCCGCTGCCCACTGCGGTCGTGAACACGGCTTTTTAGAGAATACACACTACGCTTACCTTTAAAAAAAATCGTCTCCTAGTCTTACGTACAACAAAAATAAAAAAAGTGCATCCATACGCTTATGTAGCCACTTTCCATATCTTACGCAAAATCCGAAAAAGGAAATTAAAAGAGAGGAATGTTGTAAAACGTTGCTCCATAAAAAAAATCTACGGTGTGGATGCACTATTATAGGGATGACGACTAACTTTTTTCTTCGTCTATTGCGGGTAGATAACCGAAAAGTATTGGAAACATTTTTTTTGTTTTTTCACTTTTTCAAAATATAACAGATATGTTGATTTGAAATGTCACCTAGGTATTTTTTTTACTTTGAGCTGGTTGTGTCACGAGCCCATTGACACGCTCTATCTTTGGATTTTTTTGTTTGATTGACAAAAGAAAAAAATATGTGTATATTTTTTTTTGATAATCTACTTAACGAATTTTCTTTACAATTAAAATACATTATATTAAAAAAGTAAAGTGAGTTTTGTGCGATTTAGATCTAGGACCCATAGAGAACGAAATAAAATAGGACCTTGTGTAGCTTTTGTAGGGCCCATAATACTTGCCGTTGACTGCTATATGTACCCAAATAAAACAACGTATTATTAAAAATCTTCTCTGTTCGGAGTAAGAAATTTCATTTGGACGTTTTTTTTTATTGAAATAGTTGCCAATTATTTAAACTATTTGCTGTGCATTTAATTGAAAATCGTTTTATTTATGCACGTTTTTCTCGACATTAAGCATTTTATTTAGTAGTCATATTTAATCGTCGGCCACCATTACTCACAATAATTTCTCTTTTTGGCTATTTCTTTGCCTGATCGCTAAAATTACTATCTCCAATAGTTTATCATCACCGATTTTAATTAAACGAGGATATCTATTACGGTTACTTTAAATTGTTTAGTTGCTTCGCTACAAGCAAAGCGTATGCAGCTTTGGCTGTTAAACCTACCACAAAAAGTATTTTCTCAAGACTAAACACAATGCGACACCTATCGGGATAAATGTGCAGTGTGGTTCCCCATTTATGTTGAACTTAACTTTTGGACTTGAAATCTGTTGTGGAAAGTACTGTACTAACTTTAACAGTCCATTCGGCATAACTCACCGAGTAGAAATGCTTCCCGAAACATTTTCTTTTTCACTTGTTGCGGTTTTGTATCACTGAGTTCTTGACCTTTCACGCGTCGCTCATGTAACGTCACAGAATCGAATACGTAAACCCTGATAACTATATTTTATGACCAATTGTCATGGGGAAGAAGCAGTTTTGATACATCTTATGGGTACAACTAGCGTTATTAAAGCTGTGTTGATGTCATTAAATTAAAAATACTACAAAATGGCTATGGGGCTTTTTGTAGGGGTTTTAAAATCTATCATTTAGACCATTGTTCCAGAATACGAGAATCAAGAATTGTTGAATTATGGATTAAATGTATGTCTCTTATTGGGGGGAATAGTATAATCCTAGATGTTATTGTTAAGAGGAGAAGACGGTGACAATATGCGGCTGAGGCGTCACATGAGCGAATACCATTATGTTAACCTACTTTTTATGTCGTACACGGTCCGATATTCAATTTAATCAACTTAGTTTGCGCTCTGCTCTATGGCCGTTTTAATTTAGTTAAATATTTTTAATACATTTGTAAGGATTTTGTTAGTGTTTTATGTATATACATTATTTTAACATTTAAATATTGTGTAATCATTTGTATATACTATATAACTAATTTGTTTCTTATCGACGTTATTTTTTATAATAAAACGTTCAATTTAGTTTCCCAGTAATGTACGTTGACAAGTGAGTGTTCAGTGCAAACCAATATTTTAAGTGTTACTTGCACAGTCCAGTTTTAAAGAGTTGCGCTTTGTAAATATTTCAATTTATAGATTCAATAATTGTTAACCGAGCAAGTTAGATACGTGAAACCTCCCGTAATAGTGTATTTCGTTTTATTCGTTACTTTAAAAAAACAGTAACTGCAATGTTACTCAACGGCCGTCTGTTTTTTGTTATCTTTGCATGCAGAGAGATCTTTACTATAGTTTAGTTGCCCTTTACAATTCGTTTTTTATCAATGCAACTAAACTCTAGCAAACTCGTGACTGGTCATACGTTACTGACGCGGCCGTAAGTCTTAATTATTTATTTTGTCAAAGGCATTTCTGTCTTCAGTATTAGCCTCAGCCTTCTGATTCTACTAAATGTCGATGTTCAACTTCTGATCACTATGGGTCGTGTTTACGCACAAACACATTTATGTTGTTAAGTAATTGTTACTTAATTTTCTATTTACATTACAGTAGCTCCATTTGTATTAATGAAAATTCGGAATAAAATGACAGCTGTCATAATTATATATGCCAGATTATGTTTTTTTACAGTTTTTATTTCACAAAGTGCTTGTTTACCGTATGTTTATCTATACAAACGGTCAATTGTGTGTCTTGTGTGCGATCCACTTTTTAACTCTGACAGATATCTTACGATACAGTCAAACCGATTACATAATAAAACGACAAGGCTCGAACACTTTCAACTCTTATTTTGCTTATACATGTTGTGACAAGGTTCTAAGCTGGCCTATTGCAAATTAACTGTACGTACATGTACAAATACCATACACCAAGTACTTATATGCTTACAAGTACAGTGATGCTTTTGTATATCTAAGTACTTTTTAAAACATCTTAATTGAAATAGTTACTAAGGGGCGTACGAATCAGATAATGTTATAAATTTCTCTTCAATCGTGTGGCAAATTTGAGTATGTTGACAATGTGTTTTGTAAAGCAGTGTACATAAGTCTCCGTTTTATCAACATAGTGTTTTGTTTTCGAATCTAAATCTGTTTCGGGTTTATGAAGTAAGCGAAACCGAATTTGTAGTTCAATAATTTTCGTAAATGATTTGTTTTAGAATCGTTGTTCGTATATTGAAACACCTTGTCTTCTACTCTAATTGATAGTAGTATTGTGCGAGATTAGCATGTTTTGAGTAATCGTTTTGCCAATTTAATGTCAAATTAATGTGAGAATGTTCAAGTTAACACGACTGCCCTTCCAGAAACTAACTTAAGGCTGTATTAATCGATTTACTTATATGGGTAAGCTTATGGCGTAGGCCCGCTGTTCCATGTAGGTAGAGGAGCGGGACAGGCTATCGAGGGCGCCACTAGCCACTGCACCCGATTGTACTTGAGATAGAACGTGTCGGCATAGCTTAAATTATTTATACAGCCATAAATTAAAAAAAGAAGCAATAAGTGTATTGATCTTTTTTAACTCCTAATGAATGTTAAATGTTTCGATTATTATTATATGAATATGTTTTAAAGACGTGTAAATATTATGTTAGAGTTAAAATAAATAATTGATCATTGAAATTGAAGTTTTTATTAATTTTCCCATACTCTTGAAAGATAACTCAAAGTTGTGACCTCGTTGTCATCGGTCACATCAACATGGCACGGCTTTACCTCAATGGAAATAGTGTTTTATAGCTATGGAGACTAGACATAACGTTCCATTGCCTCAAAAGTACAAAACGTTTTGACGTCATAACTACAGAATAAAAATAATAATATTGATATCAGGCTGATGTTAAACTTCATAGAAATTGCGCTCGAGCAACGCACACATAAGTAGTCTTAGCTCACGGACAAGAAATCTCTGAACACTTTCGTTACTCTAGCGCGCAAAGCTTCTGTAACCGATCATTATTATTTACAAGCTGTCCTGGCGAACTGCGTACCGCCTAACAGTTTTTTTTTTCGTTCCCTTTCCCTATGTTGTTATATTATTTAATATAGCTTATTTACCTACATTTAACTAAAGTTTGTAGGTACCATTTTGTTCGATAACTTTTTGCCATCTTGTAGGTAGGGACATGATCCTATAGAAAATTTGGGGCTTCTGATCAAAATACGGCGACAAGTGGTTTTGGAAGTCCTCTCGTGATGTTAACTTGACACTGTCTAGAGAATTCTGAATAGAGCGAAACGGGTGGAAATCTGAAGGTGCAAGGTCAGGACTATACGGCGGATGCATTAACACCTCCCTGCCAAACTCTCTTAATTTTTGCTGAGTGGCTAAAGATGTGTGAGGTCTAGCGTTATCATGATGAAAAACCACACCCCTTCTGTTGATCAATTCCGGTCGCTTTCTCTCAACGTCTTGCTTTAATCTCATCAGTTGTTCGCAGTAGAGTTCAGAATCGATGGTCTTGTCTGGTGGTAACAGCTCATAATTAATAATGCCCTTTCAATCCCACCACACACAGCATCACCTTGTTGCGAGTTAACCCGGGTTTCGCCACAGTCTGTGAAGCCTGACCGGCCTTTGACCACGACCTTTTTCGCATGTTCTTGTCGTACGTGATCCACTTTTCATCACCAGTTATCAGCTTCTTCAAAAATGGTTCGGTTTTATTACGTCGTAATAAAAAATCACAAATGAGTAAACGGTTCATTAGGTTTCCTTTTAGTGAGCTCGTGGGGGGTACCCAAATATCGAGCTTTTTTGTGTACCCATTTTTTTCAAATGCGCCAAAACTGTTTTGTGGTCAATTCCCAGTTCTTCAGCTACGTCGTAACTACTGATATGCCGATCTTGCTCCACTTTTTCAAAAATGGCATCAATTTTATCCGTTATAGGGCGACCAGAGCGACGTGCATCTTTGACATCAAACTTTCCGGATTGAAAACGCTTAAACCAAATTTGTGCTACTCTCTCAGACACTGCACTAGGTCCATAAACATCGCAATTTTTTTTCGCGGCTTGCGTTGCATTTTTACCTTTTTTGTAGTAAAATTTTAAAATGTATCGAATTTCTTGATTAGATTCACTCATCTTGACACTACGAAAAACAAATGGAAAACACATTTTCCTAATTTTAATTTGGAATTATCTTCTTTAAAATTTAAACTTTTAATGATACCAAAACCAGGCGGACACAAATAGTACAGCCAAAGAGATTTTATTACAAGTTCATACATACTATATTGCGAAAAAACTTTTTCCCTAACCATATTAAGATTCTGTGTTATAATGTAGTGACTGTAAATGAACGGAGTCTTAACTTCGAGTGGCGTTTCAATATTTGGCTGATTTTCTATTAAATCCATTTCTTATCTATGTAACAAAACCCGGTTAAAAATGGGGTGGTTGAAAAAATGCTGACGATTTCTTAATTGTGGTTTGTCTATTTAGTTCTACGACGCGATCGAACAACAAAATAAACGTGTAAGCAAGAAACGGTTTAGGCGCATAATGTCAGAAACGCAAAATGACCAGATTCTCAAAATGTCAGAAACGCAATATGTCAGGTGGCGCAAAATGCCAGATTCGCAAAATGCCAGATTAGCAAAATGCCAGATTCGCAAAATGACAGATTCGCAAAATGACAGATTCGCGAAACGTCAGATTCGCAAAACGTCAGATTCGCAGAATGACAAAATCGCAAAATGACAGATTCTCAAACTGATAGAAATGCAGCAACCCTAAATCAACATGGAGCCTCTGTTCGCTAGTGAACATGACAGTGCGACTAATTTCAATAAAAGACGTGTAATTTGGCAGTTTTTTTATTTCTAATAATGAACTTTAGATGTTCAGAGAAAATTGACAGTATAATCAACAATAAATATGTTGTTAGGTACATAGTACGGACAACAGCACGTCGACCTACCACAAAATGTCAAATTTTCTCATTTGAAAATGAACTCTACACCGTGAATTTTGAGATACCCGAGAAAATTAACTAACATACTCAGATATCGATATACATCGAATTTGGCGAATAAAAAAAACGGAACGGCGTACGGCGTTGGCGTACGGAAGGAATAACTATGAATGAAAAAAAAATCATTCATAGTTATTCCTTCCGTACGCCAAAAATACGCGACTAAATTAGGTGGATTTTGGTTCCGTTAATATTGGAATGATAATGATTACTATTTGAATTAGCAGGACTTTTATAGTGCATATTTTTTAAGGAATGTTAGGGACCTATTAAATAAATTTGTCATAAAAAAAATTTTTTTATTCGCCGAATTCGATGTATATCGATATCTGAGTATGTTAGTTAATTTTCTCGGGTATCTCAAAATTCACGGTGTATATGTCAGGCTTAAAGTTGAAAATCTATTGGAGAATTTTTGACTTTTGGGGTAGGTCGACGTGCTTTTGACTGTACATTTGCCTAAATTTAGTTATATTGTTAATAAATAATTCATTATTAGTAGGTACTAGTAATGGATTATTTATAACACTATAATATTTATTTATTTATTTACTGTAGTGTATATGATAAATTTAAAACAATATTTTGTAATCTACCCTTTAAATTTATAATAATAATATGTATATTTGATTATAGACAGAAATGATAAAAACCTTTTTTTATTATTATGCTCAGATATTCAAATTCTAACCTTTAATGTCTTTTAAATATAATTCATATGTACATACCTACTAAAATAATTGTATTAAAACTTTTACACGACATAATAATAGGTAAAATATTCTACTATTGTAACACTGATAACTATTATGTTACGATCACATCTCAATAGATGGCGGTACCCACCCGGTATATTAGTGTGATGTTTATTTTTTTAAAAGAATCTGGCATTTTGAGAATTTGGCATTTTGCTAATCTGACATTCTGAGAATCTGTCGTTTTACGAATCTGTCATTTTGCTAATCTGTCTTTTTGCGTTTCTGACCATTTGCGACAATCTACTAACATCTGACATTTTGAGAATCTGTCATTTTGCGCCTAAACCCAAAAAACGTTTCCCAACCTTTTGACCCATGCATCGTCTTGGCTGACGCACAAGCACATGCATGCCAAAAAAGGAGAAGAGAGAGAATGTATTGTTTAAACTTTCAGAGTGGAGAATGGAGTCGTCCAATCTGGCCATTTAATGTACCGAGGTACACTTTAGGGAAAAATATACTCTATAAAACGCTGTATAATATACCAGGCTTACTTTTTTTGTTAGTCATTCGGAAAAGGCAAAAAATAAAAATTACAATTTGAGAAAAATACGCCAATGTCAATTAGGTATTAATCTGTGTTACGACTTTACATGTTCTGGAAGCCTAGTACCACCTAGTTACCAGTTGCACAAAACAACCAAGTCACATAAATTGATCGAAAAGTAATACAAATTATCATTGACTTTTCGAAAAAAGTAAACAACGATGCCATTTTGTTGCACTCACACTAGGGACTAGGCTAACAGAGCTTAGCGAGTCTTAGGCCACGTTCAAGGAGATACGGCGCGTCGTGCGGTGCGGGTTGCGTTGCGTCATGCGTTTCATCCGTTCAAAGTTAACGCAGCGTCGCCCAGAGCGGGGCCCGGAGCGGCGCCCGCTCCGTCACACGCTGCGTCGTCCGTTGCAGCTGTCAGTTACAGAGTAGGGGAAGAGTGGGCAAGGCGGGGTACTTAACATTTAAAGCTTCTAAAAACTGACAATAATGATTTCAATAATCCGTTTTATATTTTATACCTAATTCTTTGTAATCGGCGTTTGACAATTAATCATTAATTTGAACTTTAGTTTTTTAATAAACTTATAAAATATTAAATTGTGTATAAGATATGGGGTCCAACCGAAGTTTCGGTTTCCGCCAGTTTCCGTCAAAAATCTCTCTCAAAAAGTACAAGTAACATTCAAAATGTTTTATGACAAAATTTTCAATTTGAAAAGATATGTCTCGGGAACTTTGGTTTTTCTACGAATTTCCACATTTTGGATTCTAAAAGCGAGAAACCTTAACCATAGCTCTCTCCATAGCAGGTTGTGTGACCCTAAGCTTGTTTAAGAGGCCAATAGACAAAGACCACGTCACAGCACCGTATGTAATTATTTGTGCTCTGGTCTCGTATAGGTACGACGGACTGACACAGTGGCCTTGCTACACAAACACTTTAACACTTCTATATACCTATTAGTCGATCTGCCATCACTACAAATACTGAATGCCTAGGCTTCGACCGAATCGAAAACTTTTTTATAATTCACGAACGCTTAGTTGGGTTGCTCCATAGCATCAGTTAAAGTTAAGGTCAAAGTCAAATTTAACTTTAACTGTAACGCTAACTTTAGCTATTTGAGCGACATGGGTTGCACCATCATATTCGGTAGCATAGTTAAAGTTACCAGAGTTACAAGTCTAATGACGCCTTATTCACCCGAAACTCGCTGTGGAAAACTATTTGTGACATGGCAATACTCTACGTAACATCAAAAAGCTGATACGGTGTTATCAGTATATTTGATCAGTGGTGTTATCAGTCATTGAATTGTCAAATCATTCAGCTGTCAAACTATAACAAAGATTGTCAATTTCTTTAATTTAGGTACGGAAAATAATCGACGCCTTGCTTACAAACATTCCAACAAAGTAAGTATCTATGAGTTGCGTGTTATTTTTTGCACTGTTATGTATTGTAAATTCAGTCATTTTATTCTTAACGTTTCAGGGAACTTCAGGAAAGTGGAGATGGAGAGATTGCAATCAATTGTTGCTAAACATAAAAACATATTATTCTGCAAAAAGACAGACGGTGTTAGCTCGAAACAAAATGACAGTGCGTGGAGTGTGATCCAATGTGAATTCAATGCTCTCGGAGACACTCCACGCACAATGAGACAGATTAAACTACAGGAGCTGGAGCTCCAGAAAATAAGGGATTCAATGAGACACGCTCAGGAGGTCCATGACGTTACAATAAAGAGAAATACAAATTAAAATTCAAAATTTTACATTTAGAAATAAATATATTAAATAAGTTAATATTAATGAGTACCTATGTTATATTTTTTATCCCATACTAATAGTAGAAACTAGCTGTGCCCTGCGGCTTCACTCCCGTAGGTTTTCGGGATACTACTTATACATTATAGCCTTTTATCTTAGGCTCATGGATATCGCTATCGGCCTCGGTTGTAGAGAGGTGAGCATGCCAGACTAGGCGTCGCAATCTCTAAGGTCCCGGGACTCCCGGGTCAGTGTAGAAAACGAAATTCTCTATATTGTCTTGGCTCTGGGTGTTATGTTTCTGATTTCTGTAACACAAGTAATTTCGCTACTTACCATAGGATGAGATGAGAGCAATCTATGTGATATTGACTTATATTTATTATTAGGTATGCAAATGCGTCACCAGCAAACTGTTAGCTTTATAATATTAGTTTAAGTAGATGTAAAGTATTATGTTTGTTTGTGCCTGGTTTATAGTAAAACGGCTCAAAGGATTTAGATGAAATTTGGTGCACAGGTAGAGTATATCCGAAATTACTATTTATCTCAGTAAACCCATGAAATGAAATCCAAGGAGTAAAAGGAAATGATGTAATAAAACTACAAGTAAATTTTAAATTATATTTATTTGTATCAAACAAAAAAAACATCACTTCGGCTCGCATACACAAAAGTTATTGGCTCAGCCTACTACTATAGTAAACTGTTGCAATCATCATTCTGGCCAACTCTAAACACAACACATAAACACAACATCTTCCTCATCGGATGATAATTTTATGAGACTCAAAATCACGCTAGGAACTTATCTTCGCCTCGTTTGGCAAATTGATCGGTTCTTAGGATATATACTTTTCTTTTTCTGAGCCTTATATTGACCACAAAATCACTTTCATCTTCAGAAGTAGTTTCTGCGAATATTTTTCGTATCATCGACATGTTTGAAGGTTAGAATATTCGACATGCATGACAGATACTTGACAATAACTTTAACTTTAACTGGTCGATCTTGGGCGGTTACAGTTAAAGTTAAGTTATGACGTCATTTGACCATTGTCAAAATGGTGCACGCCATTTTTTGCCTAACCGGTGTTTTAACTGAACAGTTAAAGTTAAAGTAAGTTCGTGCAACCCAACCTAAATGAATCTACCGATGAAAGCGGCCGATTATACTCCTCAGTTTTCTGTGCAATCTGGTTAAATTTATTAATTAATTTTTTTTCGATGTAGAGTTAGACCCCTACGTGAGGGGTTTGTCGTCGATTTTTGATAAATTCAAAGCCCTTAAATTATATCAAAACCCGGACACACTGTATTTATATTTGTCGGCACTTCGTTATGTGCTAGAACATACGTGTTTTGTGAAATAGATCGCTTCATATGGCCGCTGCCCCGTATGACCCACTGCCCCGTCTTGCCCCCCCCCTCTTCCTCTACATTATAAAATAGGAAAAATAGGCCTATCTAGAGCACAGAGGTATAATGTACTAGAGAACAGACCTCAAACCAAATTGTTCTGCTAGGCGTTGTGGTCCTGTGGACAACATTGCTTCAGTCGGTCTGCGTCGTCCGACGCGACGGGCGGGACGTGTGTGTACCTATAAAATATTAAACTTGTCAAATTGCCTTGTGAAAAAAATAGGGGGCCATTCCACCGATGGGTAAATGATAAATCACTCGTTTTATGCTTTATTTTATAATGTCATATTATATTATTTTATAATGTCACAAAAGCGGGCCGAGCCATTTGTTTGGCGTTTTTCATATATTGAATATCATAGATGTGTCACATAGGTACTTTATTACCGTATTATTTATCCTTTGCAAAACAATACCCGACTAAGGCAAAGCCAAAAGAAAGGTTATGATTTTAAAAGGCTATAATTGAGTATGTTTTCATTTTTATATAAGGTGTAAGTGAATTAGTGTCAGGTATTTTTAGGAGTAACTTAGACTATCACATGGATCAATATAAGATAAATTTAAAATTATAGAACAAACTTCAAAAAAAGCGAAAATATAAAAAGTTTTAAAATAAAGAATCTACATTATCCTGTACATGAACCCAAACACCACAAGTAGGTTACTCCTAAAAATATCTGACACTAATTTACTTACACCTTATATAGTCGGTCATTAACCTTACAACCTATTAAACCTATACGATTTGATGATGGTATCATGCTAAATTATTTTAACCTGGAAAAGAGAATCTTAAGAGTAAAATAAAATTTTGGAAAAAAAGTTTAGGTGAGCCAAATGGACTCAGTTATTAGGGTTAATAATATAATAAAAATAATAAGTTCTGTTTATTGGCATTAAAAAAATAGTCATAAAATAAAGTCTGTTCCTAAGTCACTCAAATTCCAGTTTCGACCCACTGTGCGCCCGACGCAGCGTCACCCGCAACGTCCGACGCACAAAAAAAACAAACGCATGAGAAAACGCATCTCCTTGAACGCTCCTATACAACGCCATATGTTTGTTTTTTCCGGCTGACGCAACGCACGACGCACCGCACGACGCGCCGCATCTCCTTGAACGTTGCCTTACTTGTTCTGTGGACTAGGCCTCTGTAGTGATAGAGTAGTTATGACAAGCGCACGAGGCGCTGCCTTTCGGGCGCTAAATTGTATAAATTTGTATGCAACGGATAAGGCTGCCTTCAGACAGACTGCAACACAGCAACTGCACGCAGTCAATATAATCAACTGCATGCAGTTGTACGTTCGACTTCGTGCAGTCATGATATCAACTGCACGAGGTCGGCTGCAGTCGAGTGAAGTCAATATCAACTGTATGCAGTCGTATAACTTTTTAAACTATCTTGTTGCATTTTTAAACATAATCATTACACTCATTAAGATTTGTTTTTTGTCCAAAAAACAAATCGTTTTAGGTATGTAGTTGCATGAAATCCCGTTAGAGTGTAATGATTATGTATGCAGTCGTGCCTTCAACTTCGCGCGGTCGGCTACAGTTGTGTAGTGTCGGCGCATGCTGTCCACCGCCGTTCGCTTGCAGTTAGTCTTGGAGCCGAACGCGCGTCGGTTGCGTCGAATGTGTCTTGACGAGACACTGATTCTTTTAGTAAATCGTTTAATTGATCAAATGCAGCAACTGACATTCTAAAGTAGTTGTAAAATTTACGTTCATTTTGTCTTAATTTCGGATACAGTATGAAAAAATCACCTTCCGTATGGCAATATAATAGCAAAGGATTAATCCATATCCCCGCTGCACGTTGCAGCTTTTTAATTTGATTACATCGCTGCCGGCGGCGGCGTCGTATTAATAATACTTATTAAAAGAAGTACATAGTGTCTGTGCTTCCATTTCGACGTCAAACGTAACACTGAGCTCCTGGGCTAGATGCTTGGCGTCAACTGCGTGAAGTCAGATCCGACTGCAGACAACTGCATGCAGTTGAATATAGCGACTGCGTGCGGTTGCTGATGCGACTTCGTGCGGTTGTTGTGGTGCAGTCCGTGTGATGGTGGCATTACGTCAAGCATCGGGCGTGCCGTACGAGGCGCGCTCCTCCTGGGCAGGGCTGCCATCCGTCCGGGTTTTCCCGGATTTGTCCTAGTTTGGAGGGCGGTTTATTATTTATTCTCTTTTATTTCTTTTTCTATTGCGTATTGCTGATTCATTAACGTAAGCGTAAGTCTTTGTGCATCACATATTCCATCATCTCTCCTGTTGGTTGTTTTTCGTTCATTTTTTAGCAGCGTACCGTAGGAATTTCATCCATACGAAAAACAGTGATTTCTTTTTTAAACTACTCAGTCTGTCATAATGGCTATTAAATTGACATAATACCTAGTCTCAGCGTTAAATGGATGAACATTATCTTCATACTTACGTTTCTTTTTTGGATTTTCCTTTGCCATTTATCTGTATAAACAATATACCTACTTAAAAAAATTCCAGTAGAATTAAACATGTTGATGGTTCAAAAGTACAATGTAGTGTGGTTATAGTATCGCGTTTGACGTGCATATGCGCCCGTCAGGCAGCGCGTGCACGTGCGCGTGTGGTCCTTGGTCTTGTTCGTTCGGGAGCCAGAGCATTTTTTCGATTTTTAGGAAATAAAAGAATTGCATCTGAACCATGCTAGTCATGTTAATGAAAATTCCGGCACAAATATGCACAAATATACCGAATCTGTATACAAAAAATCATGAATGTGCGTTCAACCGTTTCCGATATACAGCAATCACCAAAACGTTCGCCCAGCAAAAAACTAAATAGCTCTGATATCTTAAGAGGCACAAATCTGGCTTTCACGGCACATTTATGATCGTATATAAGCTATCTTTTTGCATATTTAATATACAGCTAGGCCCATCAATTAAAAAAAAATTGCTGGGCGAACGTTCGTGCAGCAGAATCCGTTTTTCTTAAATTAATCTGAAGCTGTTGGACGCACAAATATAAAATTTCGGGCACATTTACACGATATAAGGCACTAATTATCTGCATCATCCAATCCTTGAAAAGCCGATTCTTTTTGCTGCGCGAACGCACACGCGCTCCTCCTGGGTAGGTGTGACATCCGTCCGGGTTTCCCCGAATTTATCCTAGTTTGGAGGGCGGTTTGTTATTTATTCTGTTTTATTTCTTTTTCTATTGCGTTTTTCTGATTTATGAATATAAGCGTATTAATGCAAATAAACGATTTATTTCTTTATTTAGTGTAGTAGGTAAGTCTTTGTGCAGCACATATTCCATCTTCTCTCCTGTTGGTTGTAATCAATTTATTTTTTTTGCAGCGTAGGTACTGTAGGAAGTTTATCAAATGATTGGACACTCATAAGAATAACAGTGGTTTTTTTTTTAAAACTAAAGTCTTAAATAATGGTTATTAAATTAAATAAAAGTCTCTCAGCTTTAAACAATATTCTAAAAACAATAAGCCATAAGCCTGACAGTCCCATACTGCGGCACTGGGTGTACACTTACACACACATGTGGCCAGGGTGTCGGACAGTACAGGCAGATATTTAAATTAGTTATTAGATATTTTTTCACATAATGATATTTAAGTACTAACATAATTAAAAGTTTTTCCTTTCTGTTACTAACAAATATATGGACACATCGTCTGAAATAAATATTTTTTTTAAATGGATGATATCTTCATAGATGATTATTTTTTGGGTTTTCTCTTGCTATTATATCTGTATTAACAATATACTTAAAATAACTACAGTAGAAGCAGTAGAAGCATAGAGAAAGAATAATACTACGTAAAAGTAGAAGTAAACATGTTGATGGCAGGTTGATGGTTCAAAAGTACAACCATAGATATTATGAGCGTAGTGTATGCTATGTCTATGAGTACGGACAACAGCACGTCGACCTACCACAAAATGTCAAATTTTCTCATTTGAAAATGAACTCTATATGTCAGGCTTAAAGTTGAAAATCTATTGGAGAATTTTTGACTTTTGGGGTAGGTCGACGTGCTGTTGACTGTACAACAAAGTGTGGTAATGTATTGCGTTTGACGTGCGTATGACATTGGTGACGTTGGATTCGGGCGCGCGCCTCGGGCGCTTGTCATAACTACTCCTTTACAAACATGATCATTTTTGATTAAACTTAGTGATTACCTGATCAGAGTCTTTGATCATCTCAAAGCAAAGACAATTTCCTTTGTCAAAAAGAATATTCAATGTCAATCAAAAAAATGTGGTACCATCATCATCTACTCTTTTATTACATAAATTAGGATTAGATAGCAAATTTAAAATGCCATCACATCATAATTTGAACTAAATTATCGTTATGACGACAGAGACATCTAAAGAAGACTGCCATCGTAAATCAGGGCGGCTGGTAATACAGTATCTCCAAGAGAGCAACAATGGTGCTACAGCGTCGGAGTTATTGCGGTACTTACGATCGACGTTGGATAATGATGTATCGGAGTTAAAGCGAATCGTCGACTCAGTTTTGTTTAATGGAACGGCGTTAGGGTTTTTGGAGAGGAAAGGGTCACATTATATGAACTGGTTAGCGCGGGATAAGTGCTGTCGCCGGCAACTACGCAGGCGCAGGGGATGTAGTCGGCGGCGACGGGTCCGGCGGCGTCGCAGCTGCGGGCGGTGGCGGAAGCGGCAGCGATGATGACTGCCGCTGCTTGAGCCTACACTTCGACAGGCGCGCCGAAGTACTCAGTGACTCAAGTGACTGTCCACTTAGGTTCAGACTGCAGTCAAGGACGCTATTATTGCGTTGTGATTAAACTTAACGTGGATGTTAGGGTTAGTGACCTGAGGGCCAAGTGCGAGTGCCACACCCTGCTCGCTATTTTATTTGTCACAATAAGCTTTTCTTCTCCTAGGACGTACAGTAGGGGTGCAGGACAGTGCGCGCTGTAGGCAAAATACATGGGTGCTATATGAATAAATTTGATAGTCACAAATTTTGGTTTTATTACTGAGACTGTAGATAGAGTGATCAACCTGTGTTTTAGTGCCATATGGATGCGTGGGTGGACTAATCCGCCAACGCCAAGAAACATGTCAACTATATCTACATGGAGTAATTGAAATAACGCAAATCCTCTTAGGTGCTGATTCTGTTGCTCCAATACAACACATTTTAGAATCGTAATAGCCTTCTTCATTCATACTAAGTAGCGACCAGCTCACATCAGTTTGCATGGAGATGTATTATTGTTACTGTATTTGAGCATCCGAATCAGCCTCTCTAAGCTTTTTAAAGACCACAAATTCGAGCGAGGCGAGCTAATGAAGCGAGCACCGCGAGCGAGCAGTGCCGAAGCAACTGCGACTGACTACCGAACTCTAATAGGTACCTACTTATCTAAATAGGTTGTACGATGAGGAGTTTTAACTGGCAGATAATGAAACTAAATTAAGATGATTACTTAGGCGGTTTTCTAATAGCTAATTATCAGAGATTATGACCATTTTGTAACAATGAAAATGTACATTGATCGACGAAAATCTTTTTTGTATCCATGTCGACTTGCGGTACCCACTTCACTCTTGTCCCTCCGAGGGATATTTACTCGGGACGCTTTAAAAGATTATTTCAAGGCGACAAGAGCATGTACTCATTACTAGGTTGCTTAGATACTGAGGAATCGGCTATAATGCAATTGGCCCGATGTTCATTTGACCCCAGTCTACCCTAAATGGTGTTTTTCTAGTTTCAGTCTTAAACATTATCCTCCAGGCTGTTAATAAGTTTGGAGAGATTACGTTCCCGTCTCACTCCGCGATGTAGGTTTGTATTGGAAGGAGATAGGTAGGTATAGTTAGCCTTCTAATTCTGCAGTACTTCTAGACCGTCATTGTTGCAGCGTGACACAAGCATGTCGGCAATTACACCGTTTTAGCGATTCGAAGAAGAAGCGTTAATTGTTTTCTCATATTTCATTTACGCCTATTAAGCATAATCGTAAATATATCGTCATAAAAATCATCCTCTAGAAATTCACTGCTGGAAATTAGGCTTCCTCATAGAATACCACAGCGAGCTCGGAGCCGTTTGCATTCAGCGGCTTAACGCATACTGGACTAGTTCATCAGTCCATTAGCTGGAATGGAAGGTCACGCTGCTTCTCCTAGTTCGGTTTTGCACTCGAGCACCTTTCTAGCCCAAAGGTTTTCAGCTCTGCGAGCATTGCAGCCTGCATTTGCCACATTAGTTCTGCCATATTGGCTAACACCAGAGAATATACAGAGTGTACAAAAAAATGGGACACTCCTTAAAATCACGTGATCAGCTGGAATGTCTCGATGTCTAAGGAACATGCTGTATTTACCTTTAATTATTTGTTGCACTAAACCTAGATATAGAAATTGTACTGTACCTACCCATATTTCAGTGAAAACAAATGTTGGTAGATCAATATAAAAAAAACGATATAAATTATGAGCCGACTTCAAAAATGAACTAAAAAGCAAAAAAATATGTTTAACACATACCCAATTAGTTATTGTTGGAGTCCTAAGAGGATTAAGGTATGTTTTAGAAAAGATTATTTTTCGCTTTGTCTTTTGGCGTTTTGCCCAATGCCAGGCGCTAAACGACCTATTTTTTTAGGGTTCCGTACCCAAAAGCCAAAACGGGACCCTATTACCAAAGAGTAAGTATTATACTACGTAAAACTATTTACTAAGCTAAGACTCCGCTGTCCGTCTGTCTGACCGTCTGTCAATGCATGCCTAGGCTGTATCCATAGACTTAAGATTCGCTACGCGCTGTATTGTATTAATGACCCGCGATAGTTAGACAGTTGAAATTTTCACAGATGATGTGTTTCTGTTGCTGCTATTACAAAAAATACTAAAAACCCGAATAAAATAATTATTTTTTGCCTTACAAAAAATGTAGACTTGTCACAGAGTGATTAAACTCTGGTCACAATATCAAGAAAAATACTCACCTATAATAATTACAATTACAAGGTTCATAACATAATAAAAACAGTTTAAGATTTAACACTTTTATTGGTTGAAACATTTGAAAAATACCAACGTGTTTGTAAGACTTACTGATAGCAATATTTTTTCAACACAGTTGCTCGTAAATTGACTCTTAGTACACCGTATTTTTATAATTCAGCATAATACCAACCTGCTGTAAAAACATTACCGCACAAGTGCTGTAGGCTGTAGGTACTTAATACAAACTTTTTTTTTAATTGCAGCAAAAGTTATGTCTGAGAACATTTAATATTTTTAGGGATAAGGTGACAATAAAATACTTAAATATTGGACAGCATCACATAGGTACATTGCTCTGTAAGTAGCTAAAGCACTCGTGTTACGGTGTTATAGAAACCAGAAACAACGACAACACCTAGACCCGAGACAATATAGAAAAGTTTATTTTTTAACATTGACCCGACCGGGAATGGAACCCGAAACCTCAGAGATGGCGGCGCCATATATAGTCCGGCGTGCTTGCCTCTCGTCTACGGAGGTCGTCAAATAAGCATTTCATTTTTTTAAATTGTATATTAATGTAACTACCGTATATTTAAACACCAATATAGGGTTTATTTTATTTTTTATATTGCTGCTGCTCCGGCTGCGCAGTCGGTTTTTCCTGTGCCTTTATGCCTGTCCGCAGGTTCACTGCGTGCGCATTGAAAGTGCGGCGCGCGAAAAAACAAAACTTATACGTGCCGTTTTCCGTAAATAATTGGTAAAGTTGTTGCTGTATGGTAATTATTACTATCAAAAATGTTTACTTGCCTCACTTACCTGTTGCCGTCAAAACCCAGAAAAAAATTCCTAACGGCTTACGAAACATTCAATCAGTGGAAAAACAGCAAAAACGCCGAAATAGTCAGAGGAGGTATTTTTAATTTGATTTGTCTTCGCAGTTGTGTTGAAAAACGTTAAATGCGATTCGGGTGCATTAACTATAATTGTAATTTACACACAGTTCTGTAATTACACACTCAGCTTCCTTACCGCGCTCGCCTGCGGCTCGCGCTTACAATAATGCCTCGTGCGTGAGTCGTGCGTGTGTAATGATCACAGAACAAGTAATAAAGGTCTGGGCACACAGCCGGCGCAGCGCGACGCCGACGCGACGCCGCCGGCGGAACGCCAGCGCTCATAGCGCTCAGTCACACTGCAGGCGTGACTGTCTCGCTGGCGTCGCGCCTGCCGTTCCGCCCGCGGTGTGACGTGATTTAATTAAGATTTTTAAATAAGATGTCAAGCGAGTCAGGCGTGGGAGCAGCTTTGCTTTTG
The DNA here is from genome assembly GCA_950371115.1 of Anania fuscalis. Taxonomy (NCBI): domain Eukaryota; kingdom Metazoa; phylum Arthropoda; class Insecta; order Lepidoptera; family Crambidae; genus Anania; species Anania fuscalis. The sequence goes on from OX493324.1 coordinate 6,146,509, forward strand.
TTTCATCATCATTATATCAGCCAGTTGCAATCCACTGCTGGACATAGGCCTCCCCCAAGGAGCGCCACAGCGCACGATCTCCCGCCCTTTGCATCCAGTCGCTGCCAGCTGCCTTCTTCAGGTCATCAGTCCATCTAGCCGGGGGGCGTCCTACACTACGTTTGCCTAAGCGTGGTCTCCATTCGAGAACCTTCCTGCTCCACCTCTCGTCGGTTCTGCGACAGACATGGCCAGCCCACTGCCACTTCAGCTTGCTACATTTTTGGACAATATCAGTCACCTTAGTCTTATGTCATATGACCTCGTTCCGGATCTTATCCCTTAATGAGATCCCCAACATAGACCTTTCCATAGCACGCTGAGTGACGTGTAATCGGTGGGCCAACTTGACTGTCATGTTCCACGTTTTGGCTCCGTAGGTTAAAACTGGTAGGATGCATTGGTTAAACACCCGGCTTTTTAGGCACTGTGGCAGTGTCGACGTGAAGATATGACGCAATTTGTCAAATTACTTTTGTTTGCTTTAGCTCGAAAGAAGAAGGAACATAAACGACTGTGGGTGCATCAGGTGAACTATATTCTTTGTGGCTAAGGTCGTATAAGAATGTGTAACCTCTGACACATTCTATCAGATGTTCAATATTGTTGCACTATCCATTTTTTGGTACTTAAAGTTGTATTAAAATACAAAACTCCGTCCCGCCGAGCGAAACACGTCCACGCTCCGTCGTCTGTGTGACTACTAAATACAAACATCGTATAACACAACGCTTGCCGTCCCGCTCACGCTGGGCTCGGCGCGACGGTGACCTGTCCCGCCGCGCTGTGTTTTGTATTCGCGCCCGGCGCGATGCCGACGTGACTCACCAGTTACCGCCCTGCCGAGTGTGGCGGCGCTCTGTCATTTCTCCCATATTTCTATAATATACAACTCGTCCAACCCGTCGGCGTCGCGTCGCCGTCACTTCGCCGTCCCGCCACGCTGGCTGTGTGCGCTTTGCTTGATGACCAACTTAGCACATGTCATAATGTAATACGATTTTTTTAAAGTGACAATTTATCTATTTAGTATCGATTTTAATATCAAAGGTTTGAAGTCCTTGGACCTATTTTAAATAACCACACAGAATGTGAATTAATTTAGTTAAAAAACATGATTAACGGATCCCGCATTCGGTACCATGTTTAACAGGGACTACTTAGAAATTTTTCCTCTTAGGAAAAATCCCGCTCCCTTAATACCTACGTATCTTGCGATAGCGAAAATTGAGCAATTCTGGCTTTAAAATCGCAAATTGACAGCAAAAAACAAAGCAATCTACCTACTGACAGTGCTGCCTATAGAACTTGACACTAAGCATCAATCGGGCGATGACTGCTCGATTATTGCTGATATCAAATTTTTAGGTTTTAAGGATGCTGGACGGAAGGCTGAAAGTCCGGAGATGTTCAGGCGAATGGTTGGTTACCCTTAACATGATATCGATTGTTTGATAATATAAACATTTTATTATTTTTCAGGAACTGAGAGAGTTGTGAGGATTGTCACGTACGACCATGCTTCGCTCAAAATCTGTAATTCAAAATAAATGTGTAGGTAAGTAATTACTCCAAGTAAAAAAAAAGTCCTATGGACCGATCCTGAATCCGATTTACACTTGGCCGGTTTTTCCTACTTGTTGTTTAACTTTGAGGTGTTAAAATTTTATAAGTAGTATGTATTGCTGTCAGTATTTTTTACGGAAGTGGGTACGGTATTGGAAGGTAAAGACAGCTCTTCAAAAGGGACGATTTATTTCCTCTTGCCAAGAGCCACAACACTGACGTAGTCTTCTTGTTCGACACGGTCCTCTTGACAGACGGCTCCGAAGAGTCACAGGGAGAAACTCCGAATAAGTACGATGCAGAATAAACTCAATCGATCTAGTACGGAACTATTGCATTGTATACAATACATTGAATTTACAAATTTATAAGTTTGTCAGAAAAAATCAATAAGTAAAGTTTTGATTTTAATTAGTTAGGACCATAATGATTCAAATGAAACTAGTGACATAGTCACTGGTGCTGTTTTCAATATTATCCCCGGTTCTAGGCCACACACAGACACATACACTGTATAAAAAGTATACCAAATTCGAAATCCAGACGCAAGCATGTAGTTGTAATAATTTCTCATACAAGTAAATTGTAATTGTCTTTGAGAAAAAAAAGTTAAACCTAAAGAAAATTTTGGAGTAGGTATTTAATGTAAATATCGCAAAATTCGGCTAGTCTTAACTTATAGTACCTACCTGGTTTTATTATCATGGCGCTGAAGGACTTACCACTCTCAAATTTTTCATCTTCACTAAAGCAAACTTCCATGCAGTCAAGTGGACAGGCGTTTGTGATCTAAAACCCATTAAATAATTTTATTTTGCATAATATGGATGTATTCAAAATATGGATGTATTTTGTTTTGTATGTATGTATGTATGTATGTATGTATGGCCTTTAACAAAAAAAAATTTAAACCTTTTGTAATCGTGGTCCGCATCTAGGTACCCAGTGGTTAGTTACAATTGAATCGGATGTAGCTCAAGCTATAAAATTAACATTATTTCTTAAAATAGCTCGGGAAAAAAGTATATTCAAATCATCATCAGCAAGTAGAAGTTAGAAGTCCACTGCTGGACGTAGGCCGCCCCTACAGGACGCCACAGCGAGCGGCTCTGGGCTTTTTGAATTAACCAGCGGCAGACTAGATCGTCAGTCTACCGCGTAACGCGTTCCGAATATAGTATGACTTGTAATGTAATCCCTCTGGCGGTAGGTAATATTTGTATCGGGCTAGTTTTGATTAGAACGTTAATTAAATAAATATAGTAAAATGTAAAAAGTCTAGCAACTTTTCATTGGTTTTTGTAAAAATTAGTGTTTAGGTATAATCATATCATTCAAAATTTTATATCTACCAAAAAAGAAAAAATGCAACGCAAATGACGTTTATGACTTAATGCAGTGCCAGAAATATATTGCACACAGTTGGTCTAAGTTGGTTTATGCGTTTTGAATCCAGGAATTTTGATATCAAAGATGCACCTCGCTCTAGTTACTGATAAAATGGAAATTATTCCATGTTCAAAAATCGGCGTAGTAGTTACAACGACATACTTAGTTGAAGAATCGGAAATTGACCACAAAACAGTTTTCACCCATTCCAAAAATTATTGGCATACTTAGTTACTGCTAAGACTTTAGTTTTCTCGCTTTGGTCCTATCGGACAAGAAGATAACAAAAGAACCAATGAATATTGTAAAAAATGATATAATTTACCTTATCATAACTATTTGTAGCAATGTTTTGATCCTCCGACTTTTAGTGTACCACAGGCAGCTGTAGGCGGCATTCGCCACACCCTCGCTCTAAAGTGAAACACGATATTTTCAACACGGAAAATGGAACTTTGGCATCGTTAGGTACGTTCCTCCTTTCAGGGCAATTCAGGGGGTGATTTTAGTACTCAAATACAATAAATTTTACAATATGGCCAACATTTAAAAGTATTTGTAGCGAATCGTTCTCAGCAAATAAAAAAAAAACCTAAAGTAAAACTTTTGGATGTGCGTTGTTTATCATCATTTTAGGCAAAAGGCAGGTCCACTGCTGAACATAGGCCTTCTTTAATGACTTCCAGATTGGCCGGTGACAGGTCTTCCGTCCACCTTGCGGATAGACGCTGCGTTGCGCTAGCTAGGCTAGCTGGAACGAGGTATATTGAAGAATCTGCTGAACCTCTCCGCCCAATTATTATAAAGTAATTAAAGTGATTAGCAAGCCTAAAGTTACAGTGGGCGGGATGAATAACACGTAGGTAGATAGAACTAAGGTTTTGTTTTAAATGTGCACGTAAATATTTACTTAAACTAAATATAAGTAAACACCCACCACACCTTAATGCCATAGTTAAGCGCTTGAGTATTATAAATATAAACGTACCGTATCGACAATTAATTGTCCTGACCAGTGCACGATGAACAGCCAAAGAGTTGTTACCAAGGTTTGCACTACAAATGCAAAGATGGCCTAAAAGAATATACATATTTGAACATAACGACTAATTATTTTTAGGTATCTTTATCACAGTAATTGATATAGAAGCCTTCTAGTGTACTAATAATAACTTTTCATATTTATTTCTCATACTTTTTTGTTCATAAATTTTTATAACTACTATCGGAACTCATAACAGTCAGTTCTCATATTATTTTTATTAATACTTTCATTACTAAGAAATGTTTCAACTCATTATTTTGTTTTTCATAATAATTTTCTTCATAACAGTCAGTAATCATAATTTTCTTATTAATAATTGCATTACTAAGAAACTATTCGAACTCATAATTATATTTAATTATATTATTGGTAAAATAAATTTTTAGTGTAAAATTTACGTCATTGTTAACCGTTAAGTATATAGTAGAGTGCTAGTACAAATTTTAATGACACAACCTTTGAACTAATTTTGTAATTCAGCGTGTGGTTTAGTTTTTTGTAGTCACTGTTCTAATCTAACCTAACCTAGATGAGATTTGTGACAAGTTTAACCATAAATTGATTTGAATCCATCGAGTGCTCTTTCGTTGCACAGATATATAAGTAAGGTCACAGAACAGCACCAGGTGTAACAAAAAGGCGAAATTAAATTTAAAGGACGTGTAGAGTAAGAGTAAATGTGTAGTTCCTATGCAAAACCACAAACTCGTGCGAGTATAAATTACTGAGTAAATTGATGCTAAAGTTTTAACAAAAACTTATTGGTGACAACCTTAAATATCAGCTGTTAGGTGTAAACAAACTCATAAATGGAGATTAAGTAGGAAACAGATGTGAAACTTTCATAAAATGTGTAGTGATCCTCTCAATGAATGAATTTATTTACTTAGTATGGGAAAAAAAAGTTGTTTATTTTTAACTAAAACTTTTACTAATTAATGTTCACATTACATTGTCATACATACATATCCTTAAATATTTTTTCGCCTTTTTGTTACACTCTGTATATACTGTATATAGGTTTTACCATATTTTAAAAATTTGAAACTGACACTTATTTTCGGCCCGAACACGTTAGGTACATTTAAAATTATTAAAAAAAAAAGATATTTCTTTGCTTCGAAATCAGTAAAAAGTTAGTCAGGTTTTTACTAACGTCTAGCACAGAGAAAAAATTATACACTTGCTTTCGCTATTGCCATACAAATTGTAAGGAAGATGAGCGCTTTGACAGCTCATAAAAAGTATGTTATTTGTTTTGTGGTGTGAACGTCTAGCTAGCCCATTCCATAGAGAAAAAAAATATTGTAAGTAAACAGATAGTGCAGATAGTACGCTAAAGAACGCCACTATTTGGCATATTAAGGGCTCCTACGCACTGTCCGGTTAGCCGTTGCCCGTTGCGGCTGCCCGTCCGGCTGGCCGCAGGCTGCGGTTGCTAGCCGCAACGGGAAAGTGCGGATAGGGTAACATGGCGGTTTTATCGAACTACACACATCAGAAGTGTCTGGATAGGGATCAAGTACCTAAGTTTTAGAGTATTGCTGCAATTGAGGTTTATTAACTTAACTTTTTTGTGAGTTCTTGAGTGAGTTTGATTCTTTTTAGTGAGTTTCAATATTTAAATAAGGAATATTGTTTAAATTTCTATAATAAAAGAAAATCGATTATCAATAAGGATATGTATAATACTGAGTAATGGCGTTTTGACAAAATCATTACAATATCTGCATCGGAACGAAAAAAAAAAACATTATTATATAGAGACGACGTCTCCCTCTTAACACTACACAAAGCGTCATAAGCCGCCTCTAGACACGCTATCGCATCACCAATCACGGGCACCGTAGCCGAGCGACATGGAGGACGATCTCGCATCAACACTCGGTCGTAGGTACCTCCAAAATACTGCTCGACGGAATCGTACCATGACCGCCATGATGTTGGTTACAAGGCTTTACAGCTCCCCAGGCTTCCTAATAAGCGATCAAACTATCCGAAATCGTTTACGTGAAGTGGGTCTGCGTTTCTGAAGGCCGCTGAGAGTCCCACCTAGAGCACCCTGCAATCGTAGGGTCCGTTTACAATGGGCTCGCGAACACAGAGATTGGAAGGAACAAGACTGGCGTTATGTGTGCTTTTCCGATGAATCTCGTTTCGATATGAGACCGGATACAAGACGTACTTGAGTTAGGAGGACATCTGGACATCTAGAACGTTTAAGATATTGTCAAGAAGTTAATCCACATGGTAAGGGAACAATAATGATATGGGTCGGTATCTGGATCGGTTGAAAACCGATCTCATTTGTACAACAACAACAACTAATGTACGACAATACACGTCCACACATGGCTAGAGTTTTAATGGGATATGCTTCAAAGAAGAGCCCTGCCGAGTAAGGAATACCGTGCATACTCCACAACATCTTTTTGACTTGATAGAGAACACATAGACGGCTATTCCTTAAAGTGATTTTGATAACTTAACTATATTAAGCTTGCCAAATCGTTGCGATTGTATGATTCGTGTTAATGGTGGAAACACAGATTAATAATTTTCATAACTTTACAATAAACATTTAGAAAATCATCATTTTTGCCATTTAATCGACGCTGGGTTATGATGGGATGGGTTAATTTCCCACAATTGGCGAAAACCGCAATTTTCCTTTATTTTTACAAAATATAGGTACGTGGTTACCTAAAACAGGAATTAAAGTAAAAAGTAAATCTGGATAACTAGATTCAGTAAATATTGCTGGAAAAATGTTTATTGAGAAAACATTATTTTGATCCCTAAACACTTTTGATGTGTGTATTTTTAATATGGACGCTAAAAAATTGCAGCTATTTAGGTATTATACATACATTCGATATATAAGGAAAAAAAAACAAAGAACTCCATAGCTGAGAATTATGTTATCTGTCGCGAGCGTCGCGTTGGTATATAAATGTATAGGATACAATGCGCCCTCAATGGCGAGCAACCGCAAACTAGCAAACTGCAGTGCATCCTCCATCCAGTGCAAAAAACTTACCAAATTCATGAAAAAGAATCCTTGAACTCCTATAGTAAATGATGTCCCAAAAAGTTGTAAAAAACACGTCACCGAATATACGTCTCTTAGTTCATATGCAATCCTGTAACATTATAAGTATCTGAATTACATAGATTTAACTATTGAGCATGAGCATTAAGCAGTTCTTTGACAAATAATTTATTATTTTGCAATACCTAAGTCCTACTAAACAGCAGCAGTATGAAAACAAGCACTCTAACTAGCCTAGGGGTTGTTTTAATATCATAATATGTTCGCTTACCAAGACAACAACTTTCTCAAAAAGTGCTCATTTTGCGAAGTGCTCATTCTGCGAAGTGCTCAATATTTATAAGAAGTGCACGAAATGCGAAAAGCAAATGTTTGGTCGAGTGTACGTTTTAGTAAGTGCACATTCTGCGTCAGACCCGATGAAAAGTTGGGGCGAGAGTATAGCTAGGGCCTATTAAAGCATTTTACTAAAACATCTTCAAAACGACGCAATATTGTGGATTTTTTTATTGCTTAACAAATTAAAGCTAATTAGCCAGATGTCATGTATACAAATAATGATCATCTGTTTAGTCAATTCCGAGATACAGCAATCGTGCAAACGTTACCCTAGCAGGATTTCAAAAATATTCGCAACCTTAACTAATACCGATATAAATTAAGTTTAACATTTAATTAAAATTCATATCTAAATAATATATTTACCATACATAACATTTATTTCAAACTACCCGGTAGAAAATAAAACATCTGGCTGCGGTAACGTTACTCCAGCAAGAACTGTTTTTATCAAATGAATATAAAATTATCAGCATACCAAATTAAAAAATCTGCTTACCTACCATTTACAGAAGCTGTATTTCTAATTATCTATTGCACTTAGATTACGATTCTTGGCAACTTCTGGCTGGGGTAACGTACTCAACTTAGCACACTTGTATCATATTGTAATAATGTTACTTCTTTACTCTTCTAAGCTATCTTTATATGTTTCTGACTAACCAGAATAAAGATGTTCTAAATCGACTCATATATGCGTTACAATTTCCAATCGTCCTAAAAGACCTAGGATATTTGCAATGATCCTAAAAATAGCTCGGATAGTGATGTCAAAATTCATTCTTAGATTCCAATTAGGTACCTATCCAGTTTTTTTGCAATCGTCCTAGAATTTTCGCAATGATTATTCCAATTATCCTACGATATGCCCACTATGGACTTAAATGGCTGAGGTAAAACAGTTTGTTGGTTTGTCGCTGACCGATACTAAGTGATACCACTTGGTTTTCTGTGTAAATGTTTTTTTTTTGTTAGAGCGCAGTGGTGAGTTGTCGAAATGTGTGGAAATTTTGATGAACTAAGTATATCATTATCACGCCTTTCGTCTCTGCGGCGACTGACTTCGAAAAGAGTCATTGGTTTTTAATATGTTATAAATATAATGGTGATAATACCATAATTATTACATACAAGGATAAGTCAATTACTTAATATAAAGGTAGGTACGATAAAACCGGAAAAACCATTTGAATTTATGTAGGCTATATATAATCAGCTTATGTAGGCGAACCAAGAAATTAACGCCAGAATGGTACCTTTACCCTATTATACCTTAGAGTTTAGAGCATTTAAAGGATTACTTATACCTACCAACACCGATTAAAATTACGGGTAAATTTAAATATCAGCTTACTTTATAACTGTTTGATGATTACGAATAATCTTTTTAAATCGTTCTTCGAGCTCCGATTCATGAAGTTCCGTACCCTGGCCCTCGATGACACTGGCCAGGTCTTCCTGCAGCGCCAGGAACAGCAGGCTCACGTTAATGGCGAGGGTGGCCAGCAGACAGCGATAGTTTATGGTAAAAAAATTCACCAAACCGACTAATAAAAGAAATAACCTCAGCATAAATAATTTATAAATATCATAACAAAATATAATAAAATAAAATAGTATGACTAGGTCTATTAATTAAAATGTTAAGTCATTTGACTTCATTTCAAGCTAAGTATTTACAGTAGTATTGCGATGTTCGTACCAAGTGTACCGATGACAATTTTAAAAATCAACTTCGATTTGGAATTACTTACAGGCTAGTGGGGTGATCAGGAATATGTCAACGGGATTTTTTCCAATACAGTAGGCTTCCGTGCTCCAGCTCCAGTTCGGTGCGTGACTCAGGACAAGGAGTATCATGGCTTTTGTGCGTTCAAATGATAAAAATAAGAATACCCCTAGAAGTAAATAAATTATTTTATAGTGTCCCTTGCAAAATCCGCAACATTGTAAGTTGTTTAGATTAATTTAGAAAAAATAAAGCATAGTAAGAAAAAAAATATAGGCAAAGTACCTATAAGTAGTACTAAGTAGGTAATATCAAAAATTCCTAAGGAGAGACATTAAGTACACCAAAAAAAAAAATAGCCGCGTAAATAAATTCTTTTGTAATGCTCGCTCACATAACTGGACTCAAATAAGGAATAACATGTCAACCCACAAAATTGAAAAAATACCTTTTTGATACCGTCACGTCGCCCTTTATTCTTAGAGAATTCAAGTAACTTAAATCGCGTTAATGCATTAGGACGAAAAAAAAATCGTAAGGATATGTCAAGTTCCTTGACTTACACTTTCCAAGTACTTAGCGCTAGGTAGGTACCTGTTATTTTACTAAAGCAACTCAGGAGACTTGACACAATATTGCAAAATTATACGTCACTGTGTTTACGAGTTATTCGTCAGCTCGGCCCACACGTATAAAACCCTTGGGACGAATTGCATAAGATCAAAATTAATTATAATTGTATGCCTTTCATTAATAACGTCTGGTATAGTTGACAAGAAAAGAGTTTATTTTAGAAACATATTATATTTTATAAACTTTTTTTTTTTAAGAATTTATCATAATTGATTCTGTTGTATTCATATTATATAATAATAAAAAGGTCAAGACTATTTTTTTTTAATTGTAGATTTTAATATTTATGATTGTTGATTATTAACTTTATAATTGTTGATTTTAAAAAATTGTAAATTTAGTACTTTTTAATTATTGGCCGTTTTATTCATTAATTTTATATTTTTTTGATCCTATGTAAAAGTCTAATTATTTTTATAAGTGTCAAATATTGCCTTATGTGTTCAATCAGATTACATCAGCGATGAATAAACATTTTATATTAAACGCACACAGCCTTATTATTTCTACACTAACACTTTTACTTCTGATTGTACCTTCAATCATATCAATAGTAACGTGGGACGAGTTGACGCATACAAATTTAATTAAATTTGAATTCCGCAAGTGGTCCCAAGGGTTTTATGCATGTGGGCCGAGTTGACGAAAAAAAAAGGTAAGTGTTATCATCACTATTGTTAGACATTAATATTTAAAGAATATAATACGTTACCATTTTTTCGTGACAATGAATAAATTATGCAGTCGCTGTAAATAAAAATCAAAGTAGACTCTATACCTTCAGTTTTATCAATTATAAAGTATAAAAACAGTAAATAAGTACTTAATTAAAAATACAAAACATGATTTTTTGCGACTGTCAGTCACTTACTTATTATTGCAAAATGTTGGATCTATGATAGCTACGCATTTTTCGATAACTTAGGTACTTAACATAGTTTAGTAAAATGTTTAGAATAGTATAAAACTCTTATTTTGGTGTCATGACTACAACATCTTTTTGCAAAAAAATTAAAACGAGTTTCAGGTTTTTTATGTAAATAAGTTTATTTAATTGAAGATAAAATAACACTTGAAAAAAAATCATCGACCTCAGGTGGGACTCGAACCCACGCCAAGTGTTATTTATCTTCAATTAAATCTTGCATGGAATTGCTAAAAACAAAAATTTTCAATGAGTTTATTTAGTTCAAATAAATTGTAAAACAATATCCCATCACTTTAACCATGAGAAAAAAATATACTACGTAAAATTTTTACTATCTTTCCTAGTGTTTAATAACTTTGTTTTTCTGTTCTATTTAATAAAATAAGTATCATCATCATCATTTCAGCCTATTGAAATCCGTTGCTAGAAAAAATAAGTATACAGGGTGTAAAAAAGGAGTAATTAAATTCTAGGGTGTGATTAAGTATCGATCATCATCATCATTTCAGCCGCAGGACGTCCACTGCTGAACAGTGAACATAGGGCCACCCCCAGTGACTTCCGGATTGACCAGTTGGAAGCGGCCTGCATCCAGCGGCTTCCTGCAACCTTTGCCAGGTCGCATGTCTTGTATTGTCTGACCTTGTGGGTGGAAGTCCCATTCCAGAACCTTTCTGCCTCATCGGCCGTCAGTTCTGCGTGCTATGTGAGCTTGAGCTTCCTTATGAGGCCCATAGTAAGAGACCCTTCTGTTCCGTATGTCATCACTGGTAGCATACCTGGTTGTAGAAAAGATGTTGTGAAGTTTCCCGAACGCCGCCCAGCCAATTTGGATTCGTCTATTGACCTCCTTCTCAAAATTGGACCTACCCAACTGGAGCTTTTGTTCCTGGTAAACATATTTGTCAACGTTTTCGAGTATAGAGCTCCTAACTGGTTTTGGGTAGGGTGCAACATGGGCATTCGACATTATCTTTGTTTGGTCCATGTTCATCTGAACGTCTACCTGTTTGGAAACTCTATTAAGGCCACCGAGCATTGTGCCAAGGTCTTCCAGCGATTCTGCCATGACTACAATATTGCCTTCGTGCTCTGCTCCTGTACTTGGACCGACATGGTGGCGTTTTTTAAATAGACACTACAGCGCTTTGATGTACCGATAGAATCAATATGGCACCGCTGGAGAGACTGTAACATTGCCCAAGTCTCGATTAAAATGAAGGTCTTCTCTAATATACTCTTCGGTCTTCTGTATAACTTGCCACAGCGTATGAATGTGGTCTAGGGTACGAAAGCCTTTTTGCAACTTTTGCAGCCTTTTGAAAACCTGCTTGATCAGGAGGCTGGAAGTCATCGAACCTACGCGAAGGACGATTCGTGATGAATGACCCTCAAAAACAACTTGTAGACAGACATGGATCGGAAGCGAGATAGGTCTGTAATTTTTCAGTAAAATGTTATCTCCTTTCTTGAAGAAGAGCACCACCACACCTCTGTTCAATGCCTCCGGCGTTATTCTCTCGAGCAAGACGAAGTTAAAGAGTTTCTGAAGGAGTTTCGTCCGGTCGAGATATGTCCCTGTAGCTTAATTGGTAAAGCGCCTGCGCGCTAAGCAGGAGATTAGGGTTCAAATCCCGACATGGAAGAGTTGTCTTTTTTCAATTTAAAAATACGCAATCCACATATTTGCAAAGTAATTTGCTAAAAGAAATACATAAAAAGTTAAGTTATTATGAAATAATAATTTATAAAAAGTAAAAAATCACGCCTAATTTAAAGTCATGGTGCGGCAAGCATCGACGCGAAAAAACAAAAAAATGGTATTGGTATATCAAGCCGAAACTAGACTAACAGCCTGTAAAGGAATAGGCCGATTTTTTTTATTTAAATTTCAAAATATTTTAAAACATTCGACATATTTTTAAAAGAATTAACGTGATCAATCTTTCATGTAACAATAACATTATAAGTCACTTGCATTAGAATTAAACTTTATTGCAATAAATGTGGTACATTAGGATAGAACAAACATTCAACATTTAGCATCTCACATCTAGCCTAAAACAATTGGCATACAATATTGAGAGAGGCTTAAACAGAAACAATAATTAAATAAAAAAAGAACATCATAACATTGAATTTCTATTACAGGCATTATTATTAAAAATTCATTAATTAATTAAAATTTGATTTTACATTCAATAAATTCATTTACACTGTAGAAACAATTATCACTTAAAAAATTATATAAATAATATTTAAATTCTTTAATAGGTTAGATCCTTAATTGCATCTGGCAGTTTATTAAATAATTTAATAGACATAATATAGCAATTTCCCTGACGACTCTTCGTAAAGGACCGCGGCAGCACTAAACGGTTTGGATACCTGGTCGAGAACTTACAGAGTTTACTCTTCCTACTGAAAAGTTCTATATTTTTCTTAGTGAAAACACATAAATCAAAAATATACATACAGGGCAGCGATAGCAGCTTTAACTGTTTAAAAAGCGGTCGACAGGAATCCATGGGCTCAGCACAACACATAGCCCTGAGACACTTTTTTTGTATTATGAATGCACGCTTCACGTCAACCGAGTTCCCCCACAGAACAATACCGTACCTCAAAGCAGAGCATACATAACCATGATACGCAGCTAGTGCTGTCTTCTGATTACTGAGTCTTGTAAGACGGTATAAAGCAAAAGTGAATTGTTTGTGATTTGTTGTTATTGTTTATGAAAATGACAATTTATTAATTATTAAACGTGCTAAAATATTTTTGTGGGTTTACTAGTAGCACAAAACCTTTAATTATTTATTTCATCCGAATTCGTAAAATAATAAATATAACTCTTAGAATAACCAAAACCATGACAAATATTCAGACTTTTTCCATTCAAATTAATTAGATAAAGAAAGATAAAGAAGCTTAGATTTTCAAAATGGCAGTCGTGTTGGTTGACATGTTATTGCTTATTTATATCTAGCATAAAATTGTATGTAACGAACAATTTAAAATGATTGATTTTTTTATCACCTCTTAAAAACTTGTGCGAACGGTGAAAAAAATTATTCAAAATCAATGTTTGCTCGAATCCCTTGTTCCTCGGCCATAACACATCAATTGATAATATTATATCTCCAATTTTCTTCTCATAAACATGCATGACGATCATCTTCGCTGCCACTGCAATGTAAACGGGTTTGAGAAAGTTCTCAGGCCTACTAAAATCATTTTATTGATTGTTACCAGAGTTAGACAAGTTGGAATCATCAGTAAAGATGGATCAAGGCCCATGATAAGTAAGTTAGTTATTTTGCGTACTTACACTGTCACAAAAATCGGATTGAAATTTATTAATCAATGCTGACATCAGGGCCCTAACCATGAACTGTTAAAACAATCACAAATCTGTCAAACATTATCATTTCTGTCAAATTTTGTATGAAATGACGAACCAAAATTGACAGATTTGACAACTTTGAGATTGTTTTAAGAGTTCATTGTTATGTCCTAGTTTAATGTTTTTCCTTTTGGCTTTGATAAAATGCTAGCCAGTGCTGAGCTGACAACCATCGTCAGTCACTACTACTCGTAGGTACATTATATCTCAGGCAATGAGAGAGCCTTATTGAATTCGCTACCATTATTAATCTTAAGTAAAAAAAAAAAAAAAAAAATTCTACTTTACAAATTTCAAATAGGTAAATCTAGTTCCTCGACCGACCCTTTCGATGTTTTTTTGTTTTATGTTAGCTTGGAATGATTCAATATCACGTATTGGAGATACCTCAATCCGAATGGAAAAAGTGCTACGGAAACTGGTTTCAACGTATGCAAAAGTGCATCGATCATTATTGGGAATATTTTGAAAAGCAATAAAACTATAAATGCTTTATTATTTGTGTTTCGGGTCTAGCGCTGATCACCGAAAATTCTCTCGTTGAAAGCCCTTTCTCCACCATCATATCATCGAAGATCTACTTTATCGATGGGCTATTTTACCGATGGGTCCTTTCACCAAGAAGCCATTTGACGAAAAACTTATATCACCGACAGTACATTTCCTCGAAAGCCATATTACACACACACCGTGCCAGCCATTGAGTGAAAATGTGTTCATTTGCACCGACTCCAAAAAGAACTGATTAGGAAGTGTTGCATTGGAAAAAGAACGATCCTGCGCTAGCAACGACTTCTGCGAGGAAAAGAAACGATCCTGCGCTAGCAACGACTATTTAATCCGACTGCAAGGGATAAGGGCGACTATCCGGCGCCGGCACCTTCGATATACTTCGTTCACTGTAATTTTTTTAAATTAATTATTCTGTTAACCGATTTGGAATTTCATACTCTAAATTCTGTTTAATTTAATTAGTTGTTAAATAAATAAGTTTTTTATTGCGTTCTCAATTACAATTCCCCACGCAAGCCACACAACACAAAAGATTTATTTTTGTTCTTGTTATTTTAATTTTACTTTAATTATATTTTTTCTGTATCCTTTGAACCCACGTCCTATCGCACCGAGTCCCACCTGAGGTCGATGATTTTTTTCAAGTGTTATTTATCTTCAATTGAACCTTGCATGGAATTGCTAAAAACAAAAATTCAAAGTTACTTTTTACATTAAGTGGTGTGACGGTGGTTAAGGTGGAAAACCATCCCATATAATTGATATCTGGTGCTCGGCGTCCCGCGCACCCTTCCCTACACTCCAACCAGTTAGCGGCTGTTCTGGTGACGTAACCATAGAATAATATATTGCGTTCAATACCGAGTCAATTTGAGAAATGAAGTTTAGTTTTTTTTAATACTGGGTGTTCTGGTTTACGCCCCCAGTAAATAAAAATTGGCTGTCTGGTACCTCATAAGCTCCACGTCTGCTAAACAAACTGCGAAATACGTTCTGTCGACAAATTGCAGTATTGTCTTCTACCTCTCCGTTAAGGAGTGCTGTGCAGCAACATGAGATGATGATCACCAGACCCAAAAATCAGCATTGAGTCAGAAAATATAATATGCAAAACACTATGTGTGCCTTTAAAATATGAGTTGCTCTCGATTTCCCAGGGTCTGGTCATGTTCTGATTCCCATCATAAGAATCTGATTTGGTGAAAATGGGACAATCTCGGGAGTCGGGAGTGGGTTACTCAAACAAAAAAAGATATTTTGAAATCGCTACATAATTGACGGCGTAATCGCGCAACATACAAAAAAAACAGTCGAATCGAGAACCTCCTCTTTTTTAGGGTTTCGTACCCAAAGGGTAAAACCCTATTACTGAGGCTCCGCTGTCCGTCTGTCTGTCCGTCTGTCACTAGGCTGTATCTCATGAACCGTGGTAGCTAGACAGTTGAAATTTTCACAGATTATGTATTTCTGTTTATATTACCGCTATAACAACAAATACCTACTAAAAACCAGAATAAAATAAACATACAACAAACGTGATTTTTTTTTGCTCGTTTTTATAGATCATGGTGCGGAACCCTTCGTGCGCGAGTCCGACTCGCACTTGGCCGTTTTTTTTTAAAAGTCGATTAACAATACAAAGTACGTACTTACACTGGCACGCTATAAGTACACTAGACATCGTTACCATAACGGGAATCTTAAAATAAATATTAATCTCCTTTTTAATAAATTGAACAATAATGTTTTGTATTAGCGAACTAATCTTCCAATATAATATAATAGCTGTAGTCAAAACTTTTAATAACAAACTGGAAGAATCTAAAACATTAATTCCATATATTTTAAAAATCGTCAGCCATGGCTTAAGACTGGTCTGATGATCTTTATGGAGGTTTTTAAATCGATCCATGATGCGCTTTCGGCCCCGTGTCGCACACACTTGTTTCGATACTAATGTTTCAATACTGCCTTCGATATCTGTTCAATATGGATCGGTATAAATATGGATGAATATGTAATCATAACGATTCCATGTTTGCTTATTGGAAAACTGATATAGGTAAGTTAAATATAATTAAAGTAACTATAGTCACTGTCGTAACAACAAAACTACTTATATCAGTACAATAAATTTAATAAAATCATGAAAGTGTGACATCACAAAAACGGACTCTTTGGTATAATAAAAGTACATGAATTTGGATATAATATATATATTTTTTTAAATACCTAGTAGGCAATACTGACAACATTTTAAATATATCGTGTTCGCGTAAATAAAAGTTGTCTTTTATTTACGCGAACACGATACATTTAAATGAAACTACTTTTACGGATTATTTCGCGATTTATTAACATTTTATTTAACCTGACGTTTCGAACACTTTACAGCGTTCGTGGTCACAGGTAGACTAAGGTGTTATTCGTCTTTACAATATTTTGAAAAAATATAAACTACAGTCACTCAGTTAATATTAATTTGTGTTCCTTTCTACGCAAAAAGAGCTAACTGTATCTAGAGGTCTTGCAGTGCGGGGCCTAGCATGGGACTTCGTTAAAACAGGATCCCATGCTGGTGGTATTTTCCAATCATCTTCTCTGTTGTAATTCGGGTATCTTCTAATTTCAATTGCCTCCCGTAACATGCGAGGAACAAATCGTCGTTCTGTTGCAAGGACTTTAGGCTGGTCAAATCGTATGAAATGGTTGGGTGTATCTAAGGCATGTTCACACACTGCAGACTTAGTATTCCGTCTATGTTTGATGTCGGCTATATGTTCTTTTACCCGCACGCCTATACTTCGTTTTGTTTGACCGATATAGGAGAGCCCACAGTCACATTCCAGTCTGTACACACCCGCATCTTGAAGAGGTATGTTGCACTTGACAGGTGGTAAAAATTGGTTAATCTTTTTCGGCGGCTTGAAGTAGGTTTTGATTGAAGCGCGCTTCAAAATGTTTCCAATCTTGTCAGTGACACCCTTCATATAAGGTAGTACAGCAGGTTGGCGTTCGACGGTGGAATGCTTGACCCGGGGTCTGGAACGACGTGGTACCGGCAACTGGTTTTCCCGTAGTACCTTCCTGACATGCTGGAGCTCGCCAGCCAGGTGTTGGTCGTCACAGATACCCCTTGCTCTCTGAAACAATGATTTGCCTAATATAGCTAGTTTATTGTCTGCCTCAATTTCCATAGTAAATTTGATTTTTGGGTGGATTGAATTTAAATGTTTTAGAAAAGCAGAGACTTGATTGGTGGGTAAAATTGTAAAAGTATCATCTACGTACCGTTTATAGAACCTGGGTGTTATAGGTGATGTGCCTAGAGCTCTGGCCTCGAAGTCCTCCATGAAAATATCTGCGACAACAGGTGATACTGGAGAGCCCATAGCTACACCATCTACTTGTACATAGAATTCATTGTCCCACAGTAAATATCCCGATGTTAGGCAATGTTCCAATAGTTCTGCATATTCTATAGGCATATCAAGTTCAACTAACTTCTTTTTAGTAATTTCAATGCAGTCCTGTACTGGTAAACTTGTAAATAGGGACTGTACATCAAAACTGACCATAGTTTCATTATCCGCTAGGTGTAGGTGTTTAACCTCGCTGATAAAATGGTAGGAATCCTTCACATGTGCTGTAGTTGTTCCTCTTAGCCGAGATAGTGATCTAGATACGTGCTGAGCCAGTCTGTAGGTTGGTGTATCAATCTGACTCACAATAGGACTTAAATAATAGAAATAATCCGTAAGAGTAGTTTCATTTAAACCTAGTAGGCAAGTTTAATTTTTATATATTTTTCCCTTACAAAAGACGTAGGATAGGAACCTGATAAACGCCCTGAAAATCGATATATACGTCAATACATACCTGACATACCCTTATACAGGGTTTTAAGTAAAAATTAATATATCAAGTCGAAACTAGCCCATGTTATCATACCGGGTAACATCGCAAGATAGTGCCAAATTTTAAAAATAAGATCTAGAGTTTAATATAAAAATGCGTTCATCGTTTTTTTAAAAGAATATCCGGGAAAAACGACACTGACCTGCTCGGTAATTCAAATAACAACGTACGCCTGTTATTTAAACGCCTAGGCGCGGCGCAGACGCCGAGCTAACAAAATCCCTATTCATTCAGTGCACATTGACATACGGTGCACCGTATTTTGTTTTAAAACATCCAACCTGTCCAACTAGCCCGCTCGTATTACGCCCCACGCTATTTAAGATTCCGTGACGGCCAGACCTTCGTTAATTTATAAAGGCTGCAAGTTCCTGTATGTATGGCCCCTAAGAACGATCCCCGCTTATAAAACTTGAGTGGCTTTGGCAGATATCAGGTAATAAAGGTACGAAAATTGGGTCTTATTTTCGTTATAGTAGGTCAAATGAACCACGGGTCAAATCACCAGAGCCGATTCCTTAGTAACTGCTTATAAGCAATCTAGTATTGAGTGCGTGACCTTGGTACACACACTCTTCTAAAAGGTCCCGACTCCCGTGTAGCTGAGGCATGAGCGCAGTGCGGACCATACGTCGACAAGAAGAAAAGAAATATTTTCGTCGAAGTAAGTATATTCGCCGTTACAAAATGGTCATCATAATTTCTGATTATTCGTAACTATTTAAAAATTTGTGTAATATGTTGAACTTTTAAGTGTATTACTTTACTTTCTACACCAGTTATGATCGTTTAGTTGATTGAAATCAAGTAGATAAGGAATTTCAGTAAACTGTGCCGTAGCCTCAATTGAACCACTTCGCGTGGTAATCCGAGACCGATAAGCGATATTGGTGTCTTCGCCTAAAAGAATTCTAAAGTTTCTATTTTATTTTCTATAGATACATTTATACCTAAATAACTTAATTTAGCGTTTTGTGTCAGATCTTGCTATCCTTATTTTAGGAATTAATGTTTATTTGTCTTTTTTATTTAATTTGATTTAAAACTGCCAAAATTAATTAAAGGTTTAAAATTATAATTGTATTGTTCCTAATATAGCATACATATAATACAAGCCTAGTTTGTGTCACTTTTGTCCAGTAAAAACTGACATAGAAAAAGTACCAAATAATTTTGCCAAAAAAAAATTCAAATTAAAAAAGTTTACTTAATGTATCTCAGTTCATATAGATATGCTTTTTATATAATTTTGTGCCAAAGTAAGGCATGAACTTTTGAGTATTTTAAATATTTAGATAATCCAAGCTACACACGCATCAAAAAAAAATATAAATTGTTACAGTTAACGTACTTCATACCACAAATGCATCAAAAATCGATTATGTTAATTTGTGTCACTTTCGACTACAATATATTTCATTGAACACAAAAAACTGCGCTCGAAGCGGACGCAGGCGGGTAGGAGGCGGTGACAGGCGCGGGGGGTATAAATCATATGGTACGATTTCTTATGCGAAGCGTTTATGCGTTTCATACTCTCGCTCAATTCTCGCACACATTTGTGACGGGGCCATTTTAAAAAAAATGTTATTCTATGTTACAAGTGTTACAACTCTCCAAGGTCAATAGTCTCCAAGCGAAATCTTGGACGGACAGACAGACGGACATGACGAAACTATAAGGGTTCCTTGTCAGGACTACGAAACCCTAAAAATTTGACGTAAAAAATACTGTTAGGCGGTACAAAGTTAGCCGGGTCAGCTTGTTACTTAAAGAATAATCGTGACTTAGCCGAGTCTTTCACTCTTAAATTATTGAGGAACGTCAAATTAGGAGTGAGTCGTACTTGCAAAATCCAATACAGGGTTCCCTTGTAGGTTACGTTATTAAAACCAGCGTCAAAAATCAGACCCAATTCCCGTAATTACTTTTACTAACTAACTAACTAACTAAAAGTTAGTTTAAATTAATTTAAACTAACTTTTAGTTAGTTATAATAATCCAGTGTCAATCCAGGGGGCCTAGCACGAAAGTGTATCTTTTGTTCGGTCGTATGAGCCTTACAAATTAAAATGGCCAGTCGCATGTGTCAATCCTTTGATAAAATATAACCAACTCAATCTAGTCGAGTAAAAGCCCCGACTGTTTTCAATTATTCATAAATTGTCAAACCTTTGATGCAGGGAATGGATGTTTTAATCTGATCGGATAATACGACCGACTGAACGATGCGCTTTCGTATTAGGCCTCCTGTCTTGCCAACATCAACCTCTTAAACGATATTCTCTTACACTAAAATGACAATGTCAAATTGACAAATCAACCCAAAGTGACCGTATTATGATTTAGAGTGGAAAATGGCCAAATAGTAGGTACTTCTACTAATTTAAATGTTAACTTGATTTGTGAAAATTGTCATCATGGATTTAATAGTCAAACTGGATAGAGCATTCGATAAACAGAGAAAAAAATATTTGGTTTGTGCCTATCACTAGAAACAAGAGGCCTAATATTACGAAAGCGTCTCGTTTGTTCGGTCGTATTATCCGATCAAATTAAATATCCATTCACTTGTATCAAAGGTTTGACAATTTATGAACATTTGAAAAGGGTTGGGTTTTTTACACGGCTAGATTGAGTCATATTTTATCAAAGGATTGACACATGAGACTGGTTATTATAATTTGTTAGGTATAAACGTCCGAACAAATTATACAATTTCGTGCTATGCGTCCAGTATTTTAATTTGGTTGCATCAAATAAATATAATTTACTACTAAGACCGAAAGTGTAAGTTACTTGCAAAATTTTAGAAGTACCTACTCTATCCAGTTTGACTACTAAGTCCATGATTGACACAATCATGATCATGATCATATTTCGTGCGCACGTTTTAATAGCGACGAGAATTTAGATTTTTAGTAACATCATAATCGCATCATATTAAAATCTTCGTAACCAATTAATGACAATTACGGGAATTGACCCCCAGGTTTCTTAATACTTGCAAATATTTATTTTATGCGAAAGTACACCTTACTATACAAGATTTAAAGAACGAAGTCGCGTGTCTAGACCTAACTAGTTTAAAACATAGAACAGTTTATAGATTTAAGCTAGGGATTGCAGTCCGGATTATCCGTAATCCGAAATATCCGGATTACACCGTATTTTTTTAAATATTTATAGATGCTTCCGCAAACAAAAAAGTGACGATCCAATTGACGGATTGTCTCAGACAGACGCAGCCTGAGGTGGCGGCCGCGGCCGCAGCCTGTTGTATAGAATGAAAGTCTTAGCACTATTCAAATCAACGCGGCTTGCGCGCGGCCCGAGCGCGGCTAGCCGCGGCCGGGAGCTCCGCCCACTCCCCGCCCTGCTCGGTGTGTGCGCTCACGCGGCCTGCGGCGCGGCCAGTTGCAATTTTTTACAAGTAGCCGCGGCCAATTTATAGTATACGTCGGTGATATTGACATAATATATCTTATTTATCATGTTTAAAATTGTTTGGGTAATATTAATCTAAGTATAAACCTAGTCCTATATTTTTGGAATAAGGGAATATAAAGTTTATTTCATTATGAAACACACTCGCAGTCTATAGTTTTTTTTTGTTTGCTCCTTGTAAATATGGACAAAAAAGAAGTTTATATCTTACTGTAGCCTGCGAGTGTGTTTCATAATTATTATAATATTATTTTCACGCGAAGTACCGTCACACACTACACTCACTGTGTCCCCATTCTGCACACTAACCGCCGCGAATAGGGACACAGTTAAGAGTAATAGTCGTTCAACTTAGTCGTTCCAAAATTCCTTAGAGGAAAGCATTAAAAGTGACTTAAATCAAGTAATTGCTGAAATATGTTGTGATAACAATGGGCAACTACGGATCCCTATACTCCTCGTGGCACGATACGCACTTGGGCGGTTTTTTTTCATTTCTTTGTTTTCCAACAAAATTCAATAAATTCGGATTTATCCGGATTAGTCACGAAACCCGTTTATGAAATCCGGATTGCAATTTGGGTTAGCTAAATTAATTCAAATTAAAAATATATGACGCTCCCCGTGATGACATTTTCTTGGATTTTTGATTTTTAAGAAAATAATTCTAAGACATGCTTGCTTTCTTTCAAAATAAAAATTACACGTTTATTGAAATTTTGCCAAATAAAACAGCGGTGTAATGAATGTTGGGAACATAATACTGCGAACAAACGTTACCGCATTATTGATCAGGCGACGAACTTCTTTAATCATCATATCAGCCTGTTGCAGTCCACTGCTGGACATAGGCCTCCCCCAAGAAGCGCCACAGCGCACGATCTCCCGCCCTTTGCATCCAGTCGCTGCCAGCTGCCTTCTTCAGGTCATCGGACCATCTAGCCGGGGGGCGTCCTACACTACGTTTGCCTAAGCGTGGTCTCCATTCGAGAACCTTCCTGCTCCACCTCTTTAATCATTGTTGTTAAAGTGTTCCGAATAAATGTTCCTTTTTTTGCCAGGAAACCGGTTTTAGGGTTCCGTATCCAGAGGATTAAACAGGACCCTATTACTAAGGCTCCGCTGTCTGTCTGTCTGTCCGTCTGTCTGTCACCAGGCTCATGAACCGTAATCGTAAGATAGTTGAAATTTTCACAGATGATGTATTTCTGTTGCCGCTACAACAACAAATACTAAAAACCAGAATAAAATAAATATTTATGGGGGCTCCGATACCACGAACATGATTTTTTGTTTTTTTCTATAAATCATGGTACGGAACCCTCCTTAGGCGGAGGTCAGGCGATGAAGGCTCGTCGAGGTTCGACAAATGTTAAACATTTTTTAACGTGAGGAAATACATTAACGCACCGTCCTCCAACTGCGGAGGAACGGCTGGAGGGGTGTGCGCGACTCCGGGCTTAGAAGGCGCCCGCCTACCCACTAAAACCTCACAGTGCTCTCCGGTGCCTTAAGTGAAATGGAGCCAAGGGTTTCGCCATTGGCCGCAGCCGCTGGATGGTTCTTGACTCGGCTTCGGCTGCGGCCCGCTTTATGGTGGGCTGGAGAAGGAGCTGTCACCTCCACTCTACTGCGAACGGCACGCGGGGTCATATGCTGCGCCGCTGTGAGTCCCGGAGGCACCCTCGTGTCTGTAGCCCGTGACCCATCTGGAAGGAGCAGGTGGAGGAGGTATGCCCTTCTCCGACACCCAACGCGCCTAAGGTGGATCATTGGGGCGGAAGCTGAGGCCTCCCGTTCCCTCTCCGCCGCTTCCTTCTGCGAGATGACTGCCTCGCAGATGGTGAGCATTGCCTGCCACGGTTTCACGCTTGAAGCCATCCTCGCGACGATCGCCGGCAGAGAGAGGTCACCCCCCACCACTGAGACCAGGACACTGTGTTCCATGTAGCAAGCTTAAGTGGCAGTGGGCTAGTCAAATTTGCCGCAGAACCCAAGGCAAGGTGGAGTCAACGGTTAGATATTATTATGTATAAGTGTCTGTATAATTTATTACACTCCCGTAAAAAATAATCAATGTATTTCAATTTTGATGGAGTATGTTCAATGTAGTGTAGGACGCTCCTTACTGTCAAGCCAGAATGCCAATTAAAAATATAACCGAAATATCAGAATATTGACTTACTAGATATCCGAATTATAAATAATAGGTTGGGGAAAAAGTTTCTTCTCATTTTTTAAGAAAGTTCAAAACATTTTTTAATATAGTTTATTTACATTTTACTAAAGTAGTACCATTTTGTTCTATAACTTTTTGCCATCTTGTAGGTTGGGATATACTCCCATTGCTATAGAAATGTTGGGGCTCCTAATCAAAATACCGCGACAAGTGGTTTTGGCAGTCCTCTTGTGATGTTAACCTGACTCTGCCTAGAGAATTCTGAAGAGAGCGAAACAGGTGGAAATCTGAAGGTGCAAGGTCAGGACTATACGGCGGATGCATTAACACCTCCCAGCCAAACTCTCCTAATTTTTGCTAAGTGGCTAAAGGTGTGTGAGGTCTAGCGTTATCATGATGAAAAACCACACCCCTTCTGTTGATTAAGCGGCCGGCGCTTTTTCTCAACTTCTTGCTTTAATCTCATCAGTTGTTCGCAGTAGAGTTCAGAATCGATGGTCCTGCCTGGTGGTAACAGCTCATAATGTATAATGCCCTTCCAATCCCACCACACACACAGCATCACGTTGTTGCGAGTTAACTCGTGTTTCGCCACAGTCTCTAGTGAAGCCTGACCGGCCTTTGACCATGACCTTTTTCGCACGTACGTTCTTGTCGTACGTGATCCACTTTTCATCACCAGTTATCAGCTTCTTCAAAAATGGTTCGGTTGTATTACGTCGTAATAAAGAATTACAAATGAGTACACGGTTCATTAGGTTTCCTTCAGTGAGCTCGTGGGGTACCCAAATATCGAGCTTTTTTGTGTA
Organism: Anania fuscalis; assembly: GCA_950371115.1. NCBI lineage: Eukaryota > Metazoa > Arthropoda > Insecta > Lepidoptera > Crambidae > Anania > Anania fuscalis. The sequence goes on from OX493324.1 coordinate 6,171,501, forward strand.
CCCAGTTTTTATTTAAATGCGCCTAAACTGATTTATGGTCAATTCGCAGTTCTTCAGCTTCGTCGTAACTACTGATATGCTGATATTGCTCCACTTTTTCAAAAATAGCATCAATATTATCCGTTATAGGGCGACCAGAGCGACGTGCATCTTTGACATCAAAATTTCCGGATTGAAAACGCTTAAACCGAATTAGTGCTACTCTTGCAGATACTGCACTAGGTCCATAAATATCGCAAATTTTTTTCGCGGCTTGCGTTGCATTTTTACCTTTTTTGTAGTTAAATTTTAAAATGTATCGAATTTCTTCATTAGTTATCATCTTGACAGTACTAAAAACAAATGAAAAACACACATTTTCCTAATTTGAATTTGGAATTATCTTCTTTAAAATTAAAACTTTTAATGATACCAAAACCAGCCAGATACAAATAGTACAGCCAAAGAGATTTTATTAAAAGTTCATACATACTATAATGAAAAACTAACTTTTTATCACGCCAGGGGTGCTAATTGTCTTGTACCTAGATCTGACATAACATCTGTCAGATTGTATGGAAATTTGCAATCATTCTTCTGTTTGTTTACAATATTTTCGAGGATTAAAGTCGCAATGCAACAGTGTGGTGCTTTAAACTGTAAAATTGAAGTAGTTCATTTATTCCCTAAGGACTATAAACGCAGAAATCAGTGGGAATCTGCTTTACGGATTAAAAATTGCACGATTACTCACAGCATATTTCATAGAAGAAGACTATTTTGGAAAAAGTATAATATACTAAACGGGTAACAGTTTGGTGAATTCATTGATACTGAAACAAAAGTACAGAAACCTAAAAAGCCCAAATCATGACAAGCTTTATGGATCAGTTTTGAACATACTAATACATTGAAAATATTAGTTAGTGTTTTACCCTGTCTTCTTCTTGAATTTATGAAGGACTCCACTACTTGCCTGTCTCTCTACTGTAGAGTGCTGTAAACTTTTAACTAAATGACAAAGCGGAGGCAATATACTCGCTGATAATGGACTTACAAAAGAGACAAAAAGAAATGTAATAGTTAGAACAGGCACCTCCTTTTCATAAAGGAAAATCTCAATTACTTACTAGGCCTCACTATAATGAAGAACTGAGAAACTTTCAAGTGCTGTAATTTTAGGGAATCTATTTATTAAAAAATTTAATAAAACTCTAGGAAGTTATATCTGTTTATTTATTATTATTTTCAAATAACATTCAAACATGTAACTTACTTGAAATATACAAGTACTTCATTATGATAATAATAAAAAAAATTAACATTTCACAAATGTGAGTATCATAATTATTATTACAGAAATAGTATCACGACTACATGCTATGCATCAATCAAATTGCAGAATTTCCTACCAGTACAAAATAAATATCTATGTGTTTGTGTGTAGTAAGAAATTTTCTTTTTAAAGGACAACTCTCTAACATTAATACTTAACTAAGGCACAGTAATTTCATATATCAAGCTTTTTTATATCTTTATGAGGGTGCTTGATTTAATTATTGTGTCTTTGCTTAGAAGTTCAAGACTCCTTAGAAATTCACAATCCAATCCACGCTTATCCACCACATATCCTAAATACACTTCCCATAATCTGGAGAACTTTCTTGACCTCTGGTATTGAATTAGATATACATGTTTACATCATGCATGCATACATGCCACTACCCGCAGCGCTCATAATGGTATAAAAGCAACTTTCTCCATCCTTGCTTTACATTATCCTTTCATGTACATGATATCACCAGCAGAGTAGAGGTGAACAGTTAGGAGATGACATGCTTCATACAGAACTTTTTCTTGCTTGCTGTTGTATCTGTGAAACAAAAAGCATCAGATGATGAATACTTATTATTATAAAAAAGTGTATTGAATAAATATCAGGAAATTATTTGAATATAAGTTCATACTTCATACCTTTCTAAATAAAGATGTATTTTATGTTTCCTTAGGCTAGGAAGTGGAAAATCGGCATCAATGTCTCTAAATTTCTCTATCGCCAGAGAGGCATAATGCAACATCATCTGTAATGTTATAGTCAGCGCCAAAGTTCCGCTCATAAGCCTTCAATCTAGAAGAAATAACAGATATAGTCCAAATTAACCAAAATTATGCACAGGAAATAGAATGTAACCTTCAATATTTTCAATGCTTACCTCTCTATCAAATCACAACTTTTCCGTTAATTGTTCTGGGCCTTTTACGAAGTCCGCTTTGAAGCTCAGAAAAAGACATTAATGAATACATTATAAACGCTGAAAAACTTTAAATGCAAAAAAATCACAAATACACACTTGACACTAGCAGTCAACTCGGTACAAGCGCCGATCGCGCCATCTACAAAAAGCTTTGCGTGTTCCTCCCCATTGGCCTATCATAGAATCCGAGCAATTTATAGGTGATGTTGTCATATAATTATTTATAAAAAATCTGTTACAGCTACCACTATCTAATCCACAAAACTGTTCTGTTTTAAACTATTTAGTTCCATACTGTTGTCTTTTATTTACGCGAACACGATACATTTAAAAGAAACTACTTTTACGGATTATTTCGCGATTTATTAACATTTTATTTAACCTGACGTTATTTAGTTCCAATCACGCGATTTTGTTCTTAAATTTGTGCACGATAAGGTCTATTTTCGCATAAAAAAAAAAAATTATAACCATGGTTTTTTGCGATGGTATTTAGGGTTTACGTCCAATATATGATAATATTGAACACATTAATAGTTTTCAACCTCCATTTTAGTATTTCCTATGCATCACCTTTTGTAATTTTACGTAAATACATGTTGCAACGCAACTCGCACCGAAAACAAACAACAATACTGTCAATACCGCGTTCGCGCTAGACCGGTCGGTAGAAGTGTGCGGGCGCGGGAGGCGGCGCGTCCATGCAACTCTCTTCCACGTGTGACTTTTGCGCGTAAACATACCTGTTTTTTCAAATAATAAGATTTTGTTGATAAAAATGACACAAATTCTGAAAATTGTATCATTATACTATAACAAAAATAATGCCTTAAACTCTAGAAACTTGCATTTTCTTTTGGGGCTTTTTATAAAGCTTTTATATGTAAAAACAAAAAAACAACCCATGTTATGGATGAATTCGACACAAAACATTTCGAGTAAAAGATACCAATGACCTAAAACTCTTAAAACTTATTTAAGTTACTACAATTTTCTTTTAGATCTTTTTCGGCGACATTTTAAGTACTGGTTAAATTACAGTATTTTTGTGGACAGAGGTGACACAAAAGTCATATTTACATCAGTTACTACTTCATTATTAACATGAAAGTAAAATTTTGATCTTTAATATTCTTTTCGTCCGTTAATAGCCGAAAAGGCAAATACCTAAATTTCTACCTAAGTAAGCACAAAAAATGACACAAATTAACGTGTTAGGTTTGGAAAATGGTCCGGAAACTATATGCGAATAAAACTTTAGTATTCTTGAAACCTCAATAGTCAGCGGGCTCGGCCTATGGGGATAGTTGCAGTGCACCAGTGCAATTTAACCCTTAAATATTTTTTATTATTTTAATCTTCTTTGTCCTGCCCTAATCCTATTATTTGGGGTCGGATCTCCTCTCTTCTCTCAACTCTTCGACCATCTATCCTGGATTGTCTCATCAGGCAAATGGGCTTCTTTAAGATCTCTTTGTATTTTAGACCACCATGTTAGTGGCGGCGCCGCGGCGGCCTCTACCTTTCTTCTGTTCAGGCAGATCTAGTGCAATCTGTACTACATGGTACTCACTGCTTCTTTCGACATGTCCTTACCATCTGAGGTGGTTTTCAGTGATTTTCTGGGTGATTGGTGCGACCTTAAAGCTGCCTCTTATAATATTCGTTGCGCACTTTATCAAGTCGAGTCACACATCCCGCCTATCTCAACATCTTCATCTGGTTGAAATGTACTTTATTTTTACCCGACTGCCAAACGAGGGTTATTTATTATTTTAATCATGGTAATAAAATATATTTTTGAATAAAAATCATTTATGTTTTTTTAGCTAGATTGCGCTGTGAGATTTCAAATAGAATATTTTTAGTTATTATTCAAGAGTATTTTGTAGTAGTTGCTATGAAATCTACCTTTGAAAACACTGTATCTTACAGAACCCAGTGTCCGAACAACACTGGCTTATGATTTAACTGGGCATACCGTCACAAAAAAAATGCGATTAGATTTCTTAAAAAAAATGTATATTATATTGTTTTAATTGTGAGCATGCTATGAAAGAAGGAAAACATAATTATGATGAATAGTATACATTTAAATTATTCCATATTTTTTGTACGGTGCGAATGAACACATTTTAACTCTCAATGTCTGGCACCGATACCAAAAAGAACTGACTAAGTATGTTTTAGTAAATATTATTTTTCGCTTTTTAATATAATTTTGATGTCGGCTTAGTATTAATAAAACTTTATTTTATTTACCAATTTTTTGTGTTCACTTTATCATCATTTCAGCCACAGGACAGGACGTCCACTGCTGCCGGTGGATTCTCTAAGAAAAAAGCAACGGACTCGCTCTAAAACTCGACTTAGCCGTACAAACGAACATAGCCGCAATTTTGTTAGTAAGAAGGTTCAATTATTTATCGTTGATGAGCGAGTGCAGCGACGAAGTGAGCGCGGTTTTGTTTACAGAATCGACAGGCAGAACATAGGCCTCCCCAGTGAATTCCAGATCGGCCGGTTGGAAGTGACCTGCATCCAGTGGCTTCTCGCAACCTTTACCAGGTCGTCTGTCCACCTTGTTTGTTGCGTTGCGTTTGTTCCATTCCAGAACTTGTGTTAACTTATCAAAACGTTAATCATTCAGAATCTATATACCATTATAGTAGTCGCTTTAAAGATAAAGTATTAACAGAAGCGGGGTCCAGTTAAAAGTAAGTCTGCTTTATTGGGTTGTCGTAACTATAGGATAAGGTCTTGCGTTAAATACCGAAGTAAATTTGAGAAACGACCTTTACCTACATTTTAAACCACCATGCACAGAGGGTGTGGTGGTTTAGGCCTTCCGTAAGTGAAATTACTGTCTTGAACTCGTTGCGAAAAATTGCAATACTGCAATACGTTCTGTCGACAAATTGCAATATTAAGTATCTACTAACTTCTCACCTTTAAGGACTCTTGTGACTTTCATCATCAGCTCAGCAGTAAAATGTGATGACTCTCAGACGCAAACATATGAATTAACTATTTAAAGTTAGCAAATACCAACAACACTAACTACTAACAAATATGCCTACATATTTTGAGGATTTTCCTTGATGTCATAATTGATGGAGTAATCGCGAAACATACAAAAAAACATACAGTCGAATTGAGAACCTCGTCCTTTTTTGAAGTTGGTTAAAAATTTACGGGATTACACACCGGTTGCGTCTGCAGCACGATGCGTTGCATCTGCGACGCGCTGCGTCTTAATGCAATTCACACCGGCGGACCCATGCCGCGGCATGGCGTCGCACACGCAACTCAGGGCGTTGCGATGCATCTGCGACGCCGCGCGTCTGCGACACCGTGTGTTCGTTTCGGATCAAATTAGTTATTTGAGCGGTTCTTATAATTTTTATTCTGTGGATCATATACACATTTGTATCTGCGTACTATATTGATTAACTTTTCGCCTATTTCAAAATCCATGATCACTAGTAACTTTAAATTTATAAATATTCACAACTGAAGTCCTTTTGCAGCCGGTGTCGCAGCTGCACGCAAACGTATGCGTCACCGCGGTGTAGCCTCAATTAGGATATCCTATGGAATACAACGTCATCATGCCGGAGCGCGTGTGCGACCTTGCCGCTCCGCTGGTGCGCGACCGCACCACAAATTACGTATAGCGGCGGCGCGCTAGTTGTGTTGTGACAGCACCGACGCCATGTTCGGTTTGTAGCTCGCGGACTGTTTTGTGACTGACGCACGCAAGCGCATCGCAATGCATCTGCGACACCGTCGGTGTGAACCTACGCGTACAAATTCATATAATAAAAATCCTGACGCACGCAATGCAGCATGTCTGCGATACTTTTTGGTGTGCGCCAGCCTTTAATAATAACGCTGGGACGATTGCACCACTGGGTTTAATGACCCAGCTACAATTTCATACAAAAAGAAATGTTTAAGTTATACATATCTGCGAAGTTATTAGTTATCCTTTAATTTTCTCTTCACGCTCTTTTGTATAGATTCATAAGCCACATTAAAAGACTCGGATATTTAGTACGCTTTACACAATGGCTAATATCATATCAGCCTGTCGCAGTCCACTGCTGGACATAGGCCTCCCCCAAGGAGCGCCACAGCGCACGATCTCCCGCCCTTTGCATCCAGTCGCTGCCAGCTGCCTTCTTCAGGTTATCGGTCCATCTAGCCGAGGGGCGTCCTACACTACGTTTGCCTAAGCGTGGTCTCCATTCGAGAAACTTATTTAAATTATTGGTTTTCCTACTAAATAAATATATTAATTTCATTAAGACGACATAATAAATACTTCGAAATAATTTGTGTTCGATTAATTTTAGCTGTACAATATTTGATTTTACAACCATTTAGAATATTTTCGTTATCTAAACTACTATTTAGTCCACTTTTACTTAATAAACGCACCGTAATTTCTCTGTCCAACGCCATTTTTGTTGTTATGACTGGCAGCAGTTAGTAATGCTCTTAGGACAACGGGTTAGACTAAACAGGCGCTACCTGCAGTTATGCAAAGAAAACAGCCTCTTGACACACTGTAATTTATTAAAAGACTCGGACAAACTATTTCATGCAGCAACAGGAACGCTTCCTGCGCCGACGGCGACTGCAGCGGCGGCGGCGTCTGCGGCAGCTGCGGCGCCTGCGCCTCTTCCTGCGACAACTTCGGCGGCGTCTACGTCGCCGCTTGCAGCAACCCATTTCGCGCGCAATCTTCGCCACATATCGGTCGCCCAGCCTGTCCAGAAAACCCAGGGCTGCACTGCGCTTTAACGTCTCTTCTGCTTTGCCCGTCAGCGCGTTCAACCGCCACACGTCTCCGAACTTCTCTTGCAAGTACCTGTAAGGATGCACTGGCTATAGTTATGATCTAATGATTAGAACTCGATAGTGTCATCTCAGTCCTAGGTACTTACTTAAGTACCTGTACAGTGTACAAACAGCAGTTGCAGACGTAGTACTTTAAACGTGTACCTCTAAACAGTAACCCTCTTATGGGCTGATTCTGGTGTTTTAATATGCTGTATTTATTTTTATTTGGGACCAACATCGAAATCTTAAGATGTTGATAGTCCCACTTACTTGTAATAAGCATTCTTGCGAATGTTATATCACAAAAAAATACGAGAACGTTTTTGCGAGCATTCTGTCTTGCGTTCTGGCGAGCATTCTAGCGAAAGGACAGATTTGCTTCGAGCTTTTTGCCGAGCCAAGCTTCTGTCATCGTTCCGCACCGCCGCTCTGCGACGTCTAGGGTTGCCAACCATACAACCAACATACTTTATTATTTAAAAAGAAAATAAAGTATCCAAAATACTTTATTTTCACCTTATTGACTCGAAACGCAACTGATATGATGTTATTTTGCGTAAAAAGAAACGCATTGCAATTAGTTTGCCACGTCCTCTATTTTTCTTCTTTTGACATCTTCATGAAGAATATCTTTGACGAGTATCGACTAGAGCGTTCGCTTGAATACTAATGATGTATATATATTTGGCTCTAGGTATGCTTGGCTCGGCTCGTTGTTCAGTTGGACAAATATTAAAACGGCGAATGCTCGATGTTCTGTTACAAGTAAATGCTCAAGTCTATCAGCATCTTTAACCAAAAAACATCCACGACGTACCACCAGTTTCATGGATATTTTTTTGGATAGGTGACCTACCTATCCAAAAAAATAGCCATAGAAAAAGATGTTGATTACATATTATAGCAAAAGAATAAGCCCTTTAAAGGGGTTTTGCGCATTTTAACCGTTTAGTACAAGATTTTTTAAAATAACTAACATAAAAGGTAAGAAAACTAAATGGGCGCGGGCCCTTCTAAAAGTTATAGAAAACAAGAAAGAAAGAGAATTTCTACCTAATTCTATTTGATTGGTCGAAATAGGTATCTAAAACTAAACTCTTAAAAATTTTACTTAAATATCTATCATATATTAAGAGCAGCTAAATGCTGACTAAAATCATGCATAACCATGATATAGCGCAGACGTGGTAAATAACCATATGGAACCAGAAATACCTTGTGATCTCATCTGCTGAGACGCCATCTTTGCCAGCTACTTTGTAGAACGTGTTCATCACCAGTTTGGCGGTGTTCTGCTCCTGCCTCTGCAGTACTTCATTGTGTGACATTTTGCCGACTCCTTTATAATTCTAACATTGTGATTTTAACATTATCCCCAAAAGTAAAAAAATCTATAAAAATATTTCTAAAGGCCGATTACGCAATTTCGTGAAACATGTATAAAATTTTGACATTAGTATTGACAAAAGAACGTCTGAGGTACCCAGTCATGCATTCTTCTTCGTCTAAAATTTCTCATCGGTCAAAAAAGACAAGGAAAAAGGTAAAATAATATTAAAACTCTTTACCTAGTTGGTTAACTTAGTTCGCCAATGGTATTTTTTTGGTTAAAGTTTCTTAGTAAGGACGAGGTTTCCTATTTCTTCTCTTCATCCTGTCCTTCTTAGCATTATAGGTAAAAGTTTATTTAATAGTTAATTTACATGATTTATATTTTCTGTCTGATCTTAGATGTCTGACATGCATATAGTCATCTTAATGGTTTTGTTTATCCTAGGTTCGACTATTACCTACATTCATGCATCCGTGTTGTTATTAATACAGAAAATAATTTTAACTCTGTAATGGTTGTCCGTGGTAATTAATAAAAAAAAGGAAAAAAGTAAAGTATGCCTATATACGTCCCACTGCAGGGCACAGGCCTCACCTCAACTATGAGGTGGTTTGGGCCATACTCCACCACGCGGGCCCGGTGCGGATTGGTGGAGGGGTGTTGTAAGGCCAGTGACTAAACCTTACTGTCAGATGTTATCAAGCCGCCTTAAGGCCTCTGACTAGGCTAAACGACCAATATCAAGCGATATTGGCCGGGACCAACTTTTAACGTGCCTTCCGAAGCACGGAGATGCTCGTGATAAAATGTCACTAAATATGGTCAGAATGGTCACCCATCCACTTACGACCGCGGCGTTGGTTGCTTAATTTTAGTAATCGATACCAAAGCGCTGCCGCCACTGAGCTACGAGCACCTCTTAAAAATATACCTCTTAATAAATAAATAAAATAAAATTGTTTCCACAACCAATTATCTAGCCCCAAAAGCAAAGCTTGTGGAGCATCTTACCAACTAGATGCTCTAAGTCTAAGAGATATTGCGACCAATGGCGGGCGGTTCAAGATAACGGACATGGATCAAATACCTATTTATTCTTAATAAATTTATGAATATTAGCAAATTGTTATACAAGTACATAACAACTACATAGATATCCATCAAAATATGAGGCTTGACCGTTTCGTATAAGAAATATTTTGACTAAGGTGTAGAGTTTGTGAAGTTAGGCCTTATAGAGCTAGGGCGTGTAGAGTTTGAAGTTTGGCTCTACTTATGATCTGATCACTTTTTGACAGTGCGAGTCATATGGTCTCGTCTTGGCAACATTTTACATGAAAATGTTTTTGGTGGGATTTCATTTCTTTTTGTAAGGCTTGTGACATTTTTTTTGCGTTGTATTTCTTGCACTTTAGATTATTTTGGGTAAAGAGTTTGTGAAATTGGGCCTTGAAGAGTTAGGACGTAGGGAGTGTGAAGCTTGACTCTACATGCGAATTATACAGAAGACCGAATCTTATAACTCCTTGGCGTTTGTAGACTATGAGAACGCCTTCAATACATTCGAAACATGGGCAGGGAATATTGACTATAACTACATGGAGGTGATGAAGTGCTTATATAAAAACGCTACCAAGCCACCATGTTGGTGTGAGTACAAGAGCAGAGCAGGAAGGCTATTCCTCTTTAGCGAGGCGTAAGGCAGGGAGACGTTATTTCTCCGGAATTGTTCAGCACCGCGTTTGAAGACGCTTTTAAACTCCTGAAATAGAAAAGCTTCGGCATCTACTTTAACAGCGAATACATGACTCACCTTCGGTTTGCCGACGATATTGTGGTCATGGCAGAATCGCTGGAAGACCTCGGCATAATGCTCGATGGCCTTAATAGAGTTTCTCTACAGTAGGCCCAAATTTTCAGACCTCTATTCAAAATAGCGGAAGTCTCATACAAAGTTACATCCCCTAGTTTAAGGGGTTGGGGGATAAAAGTTACAAGTTTTTTTCTTTTTTGTTGCTTGTGTACTAATACTAGGTTACATACCAAATACAGTCTGGTGACAGACGGACAGACAGACAACGATAGGGGATTCTAAGTCATAGGGTCCCGTTTTACCCTTTGGGTACGGAACACTAAAAGACTAGGAAAAAATTGAGGATATAAACTTTATTTTTATTTAATAATTTATTTTGACACATTACTTACATAAATTGAACATAAAAATATCATAGGTATGTTTTAAACATTATTATTTTTACATCTTTATTCTCATTACAATTTCCTAACTTTCAACTTACCATAATGCGATGTTATACGTAAATCTGCTGGAAATAGATGCATAAAAAAACCGAGGATTGGGCTCACTGTCGTGCATTGGGAAAGGCCTATGTCCACCAGTGGACTGACGTTATCACATAATCATCACACCCTCTTGGTTTGCTAGTAGGTATACTGTTAAATCTCATCTGTTTTGTTGGAATAACGTCTTTTCTGTCATGTTCATGGTTAGAATTAACAGAGCGCTGCAGTCCGCCTTCTTTCACTTGACTAGCTTCAATAAACTGCTTGTAGCAGCAACAAGTGCGTCATCTGCTCCTGCTTTAAGTATTGTTCTCGTCAGACTGCCTTTTACTACCTTCATCGTATCCGTCAGTAATTCGTTCGTAGTAATATAGAAATCCAATTTTTAATCCAGTTCTGCTCAGTATTACTGTAATTTATATAATTAGATTGAACTTACTTTCAATCATAGATATAAGAATGTATCCTAAGCATAGATACGTAGCGAATGCTTAGTCTATGCTTTCAATCAAAATATGTTTGACATGACATGAAATGTACGACATGACAACTTATAGGGAGTATTGATATCACTTCTAAAGCAGATTACTTGAGGAAGTCTCATACTACAACAAACTCCTATTCCCTAGTTTAAGGGTTTGGGGGATAAAAGTTACATGTTTTATAATTTTTTTGTTGTTTGTGTACTAATATTAGCTTGCATACCAAATTTCAGCTTTCTAGGATATTAGGAAGTACCCTAAGAATTTTAATTACTATCAGTGAGTCAGTGACGAAATTAGGCTTTTTTAGATATCAATAAAAACTAAAGTATAAGAGCTACGAAGTTGAAACTTTATATTTTTATCAAGTTTGCTAATGGCAACCATAGACTTAGCATTCGCTAATGTTGGCAACATATCCCGAGAATTTTGTTGATCTAGATTCTAGGTACTATCCAATCCCAAGTTGTAAGGGTTCAAAAAACTGACGAATCACTTCGAGAAAAGGTAGGTAGTGCCATTGCGCCTCGCTTTGCTCGACTACGGACTTAGAGACCGAAGCCGGGAGACTGGTCATACAGTATCTCCAATAGAATGAAAGTGCAGCAACTGCGAGCAACATCAAAAAGCTTCTGAGAGGGGACTTAAAACATGTTGCGGAAAACTTGGGCTAACTCGTCGAGATAATATTGGAGAATGGCACAGCTTTAGGCTTTTTGGAGAGAAAAGGGTCTCAAAATATGAAATAGATGGCTCGGGAAACTGGGACAAGACGCTGAAGTTGCAGTAGAAGACGGCGTCGCAGGATAATAAGGCACACGGCAAGGTTTTCGCCCAAGACGTTCATGATGATAGGATTCCAATTCCCGCTGATGACTACAGACCAAAAATAGTTCTGAAGCAGTTTCGTTTAAAAGTGCTTTATAATATCTTCTTCGTTCAAACATGGTTTTTTATAGAACGGTCATATCTCTTATTCACTTAGAGCATTGAATGCTCTAAGTTCTTAGCTTATTAAGGTGCAGCGCAGACGGCACACATTTCGTGTGATCGAATCTGCGGCGCACCAAAACTCGGCAAGGCGCGCAAAAAGTCGGTCGTGGATTTTTCACAGACTCAACGTACACGACGCACATCTTCGATCATTCTTTCGGCAGAACTGCGTTAGTTGTAACCGCGTTGAAGCCACTGATCAAATAAACTAAAACGTTGAATTGTTAGCGCACACTTTTTGTGCGGAGTTGCGCGGCGCGGCGCGGCTCGGTCTGCCCGAATACCACGGATTTTTTTGTGCGCCGGACTTTTTGCGCGTCCTGTGCGTTAATGCATACAATTACAAAGGTTCACAGACTAAAAAGTGCGTCACAGATAGTTTGTCGTCTGCGCTGCACCTAAATTTGTGTAGGTACCTGTTTTTTTATTAACACTAGCTAAGCACTAGAAGCTATACATACATTGCATTATTTTTACGAATTGAAGTTATAGCTACAAGCTGTGTGCCGCCATGTTTGTGCTATTATGCCATATAGTGCAGTGTGCGATCTGTAGTTAGTAGAACGCATCCTTAGTTTTCCCCATTCTTAGCTCGCATCGCTCGCTTCACTCTTCACCATTGCTACAAAAAGAAACAAGCTACCATTAGTCCGTTTGAGACAGAACCGTAACTTTGTAGCAACGTAGCACATTTCTTGTGAAAGCCAGCAGCTTATGGTATAGCAATTGGGAAAACTTGTAGTCCTTACAATCAAACTATGATAGCGCTATAACCTCGCTGTCTAAATAAAAATACTTGAGGAAAAATGAATTGCAATTTAATTTATACACCACAAAAATCTATTACAATAATAATTTAACCACTCAAATCCGCCAGAGTACAGAGGCATGAGAACACTTACATATTTTATAAACACAATACGACGTTGCGACGTATATTGTGACATGTTGCGGTGTTTTTTAAGATGAAAATTTCCACGATACGATGTCGCAGCGTGTCACGATGCACGACGTGACGTTTATGTGTAAGAGCCCTAAGGCTGCTTATTGCAACAGCACGGCTTCTTGCGACGCCTACGGCGGCAACTGCGGCGCCTGCGCTTGCGCACGCGGCCGCAGCTGCGCCTCCGCTTGCGGCGGCAACGGGTTTGCCGCGCCAGCGCAGCTATGAACCGATCACCTTGCTGCTCAAGCATCCCTTCAGCCGCGTACCGTTTTAATGCTTCTTCTGTTTTTGTTGTCAGCGTTGTCACCTGAGGAAATAATACACAAAAGTCTGTTCAGCTTGGCACCTGATTAAATCTAATGTTATTAGGCAGCTGCAGCAGCAGCAGAAGCAGAAGACGGAATATAGCTCGTATAGGCTAAAAGTACCTATGAAGGGACAGGTCATGTATATCTCTTGACTGACTTAAGCTCATTGTCGCTTGCATGAATTTAACCCTAAAATGTTAGTATTTAATAAACGAGTGAAAAAAGAGTCCTTGTGTTACGGGGTATCTAACTGAATAGGTTGATAGCAGAGTTATCGTAGGGTTATCTTTGGAAATCCCTTATTGCGTTCAAAGCGAATGTCAGCACTAGTATGACAATTCGTCGAATTATATCTAAGGTCAAGTAGAGTCACACAAAAAAGTCGTTGGCGTGGCACGATTGTGGTGCGGGTGCGGCTCAGGTGCTTCTTTCGTGGATAGTACCTACATAACATCACGTCTGTGCCTTGCCCGCAATGCTTGTGACTCGGCATCTCACGGTATGTATGATTTTTTTTTAGTGATGGAAAATTTCATCACCTGCCAAACGTCCCCGAACTTGTCCAGTAGGTACTTGGTGATGTCCTCTACCGTAGCGCCCCCGTCGCTGGCTACTTTGTAAAAAGTATTCATCACCAACGCTGCAGTGTTTTCATCCTGCCTCTGTAGAACGTCTTCGTTCGTTTCAGTCTGCTCCATTTTCAAGAAAATAACATTGTACGTGTGTAAAAGTAAAAAGATTAGAATTTTGAAATCACGCGAATTTTGAAACCACACAGAAATGATGTGAAAATAAAATGACGTTTGTCACAGAAAAAAATTCTTCTTTAATGATTCTCCGTGGCGATTCCATTGAGGTATAATGTACTAGGCGTTTCTCAATGTTTTAAATTGAGGAAAAGGTTTTACGTTTTACTATGTAACGAAATATTCACGAAATATTGACGAAAGCTTTATAAATAAAGCTTAAAAAATATATATAGGGTGTTATATGGTAAATGGTATATCAAGCCAAAACTAACCTATGTTAACAATGCATATAAATATTGTGGTGGCTTGATGCTTAACAATCATCATTTTTGAAAAAAATATTCATACATATCTTTTTTTTTTGGATTAAAATGTATATGATAGTCACGGATGATGTATCTAATTTCTAACTTCACCAAATAATTTTTATGCATCATAAGTTATCATAGGCTAGTGTCGGCTTGGGATTACTAATGTTTGGCCAAAAATCGTTTTCCAAAGTATCATATCCCAATCTATCTTTCCCAAATTTTCATTTGGCAAAACAACTTTTCGCAATTTCTCAGTTAGCAAACACTATTAATGAAATGTTATTGTTTAGCAAATAATTGCTTGGCAATGTTTTATTTTACCCAATTATTACTTAGTCAAATGTATGGTTTGGCAAAACTTACACTTCCCAAAATATTGCAAGGCATACGATTTACATAAGTAAAAACATTTAAAAAGTCTTTATTGGCAAGTTAAGAGTTTCGAAAATAATCTATTGGAAGCAAAAATTTTAATAAAGCGCTCGCCGGCCGCTGCCGCTGCATGCTCACTACGCTCGCTCCGTTCGCTCGGCTTCGCGCTTTTTGTGTGGTCTCTGTTCTAACCTTACCTAACCTAGACTCTGTAGGAAAGATATCTGTTTGTTAAGTAAGTTTTGGTAAATTAAGTAAGTAATAATATTACCTAATCTATGCATTAAGTCAACAACTATGCAACTTTTCCGGCAGCAGTTCGTTACTGTGTATATATGGCAATTGGACCAATCAATTTTTTGGGTTATATTATTTGCAAAATAAAACACTTGCCTAAATGAAAATTGACAAACTAAAATTTTGCCAAATGATAATTTGACCAAATGAATAAAGTGCGAAATGTATATTTGCTAAAGATTCATTTGGGAAATGAAACATCAGCGATATGTTTTTTGGGAAGTGAAATTTGGCGAAAAATAATTTGGCCATATACCGTCGGCATGATATACCTACTATTTTCCTAATGACCTGTGATGAAACGTAACCAAAACTCTGTTGGACCTAAAAAGGGGTGATTTTAACTGCTCGAACACAAGAACTTTTTCTAAGGGAGTTACATGGAAACCGTAAAAGGTCACGTCACGACGTATTTAAAAAAATACTTACATTATGATTATTCTATACATGGGATGGGTACGATTTCCGATTCGGGTATTATTATAAAATTTGCTCGACGAGACTAGTATTGGAAGACGCTCCTAACAAAATACATCGTCTATTACCTACCTACCTCATTGCTCATTCCTCAATTCGAGACCTTGGCTTGGTGTTTCTGGTAAAAAAAAAACTATAATTCAGGACCAATTCTTTGGTCGAGCGTATGAACTTTGCCTCCATTCAATCCGGTGGGGTCAGGTCAGAAATTCAGAATTTACTTACCCAGGATAATAAATGCGACACGCCATCGCCATTAGAGTTCTTTTACGTAGTATAATACTAGCTCTATGGTAGTACTAACTACTAAATACCACTGCAAATAATCAAGCGTATAGCGTTTTCGAGCGTCGACGTCGTGGCACCATCCGTTCAGTGTTGACGCAACGCTTGCGCAGCAGCATTCACTTAACGCTGATTAGACTGGACACTGCCACGACGTCAATGCTCGACAGGGGGAGGCCATAAATTATCACTCTTCCGTTTCGCCTGTAGCTGGGGTGTAGCTTATTAAGTGCATTCTCTCGGCAGAAATATAAGTTTTAATCACTTCCTAAGTCATTAATTGGTATTATTCTCCTTTTAAGCATAAACAAGTGGTTCTGTTGCGTGTGCGGTGCTCCAAAATGTAGCGGCCACTCGTAGGCATCATATTATCATCATTTCAGCGTTCAGCCATATCACGTCCAAAGCTGAACATCTAGGCCTCCCCTAAAGCAAACGTCATAGATTATTGGGGGCAATCTATGGGCAACGTGGTAAGATCAAAGGACCCCATTTACTTGGCAACCAGTAACAGAGGCTTATTATCTAAAGGATCTAGGGCTAATTATTATCTCACTAAGAGCTACTAGTAGCTTCGTTGTACAGAAATAGAGTTAAGGGGTATAAATAGAAGGAAATAGAAATAATAATAACTTGTTGGCCTCTGGTGCGAGCTAAGCAGTTTTATATATCTTATGCATTATCCTTTTGTCATTAATTTACTTACTATTGTTAATGAGTTATTTGCACTTTACGTGATTGCTAACTATTATTTATTTCAAGATTTTTGTCAATTTTTTTTTTTATGATTATTTTATTCTGGATCCCTGTAAAGTTCAAAGTGAGACAAGCTTTTTTTTTTGTTTTTCAGTGTATAACTATAATACAAATGAATCGCTCTTTTAAGTAAATAATCGCATGCAGCATCAATAACATAAGCGAGAGTACAAATAAAACATTGGTGTTGGTTATCGCATAATATACGTATATATTTCGTATAATGATTAAAATGCGCGCACTGTGTGCGCTGAATACATGTATTTGAGACAATTAACATTAAAAATGATCTATAACTAACAAAATAATTGAGATCCATTCGAATACAATGCAATATTATGATTAAGTACTTAATAATACGACACCAGTTTTTCTATAATGGCTACGTTTGCGGACTGTAAGCTGCAGTAGGCTCACTCCACAACCACTAAGCTCCTAATCCTTTCTTATGATACGTTTCTGAGTACCAGGACATGAGTCATGAGTTTGCAACACCGCACACTTACAGATGGTGGTTGATATTGATATAATTGCCCAACTTAGATTTTATTTTAAAAAAATGTGTGCGATCTTGAAAACGTACGCCACACGTCTTGCTAAAACGTCATTGAAAGAGCCTTAGGATTGAGGCCAGGGGTCGTCCACTAATCACGTAAGACTCTTTAGGGTGGGAGGGGGTCTTCGGAAAAAATCACGAAATATCACTAGGGGGGAGGGGGGACGTAATGAGTTATCACGTGTATTTATTTTTTCTTTTTAACTCGCAATTTCTAAATTGAAAAGCGGTACGTGACCTTGACTCGCCATTGCTTGTACGAAAAAAATACACCTGATTGTTGATAGGGAGGGAGGGTATAGTCTTAAACCTCACCACGTATCACTAGGGAAGGTTAAAATTTGCTAAAAAACATCACGTGATTAATGGACAACTCCATGACTTAAACTACGGTTGTACCGAATATATATTTTTTTATTTTATCGAATTCCGTGCAGGATGGATAGCGAACTATGAGAGTATTTGGAATTCCGAATACCTATCTACCGCATTTTCGGCCTGCCGAAACTTCGTCATTTGATTCAGCAATCGATATTAGCAAAATATATCTAATTCAGTAAATTTAATAATCACATATTCGGCGCATCCATATTTATAATCACAGAGCAAGCAAGACTCGCTGCCTGTGGCTCGCCTGGCAAATTTTGATAGAGGCTAGGCTTGTACAGGAACCGGCCGATCAAACGCTTTGTGTGAACTGTTGCGAGATAGATGTCGCAGCCAACTTGTTTAAATTGCCATTTAATTGGGCGGCTAGCCCTTTTATTTAACAACGCTATTAAACCACACTTCTAGAAGTCGATTAGCCGAGTCAATTTAGTGTGAATTAAGAGATATTTCGACGCTTTTACCCACCATGATCACGGCACATATTTAATAATTTTGTAACAGTTTTACTTACATTCAGTACCTAGCAAAATATTTTTAAAATTACAATCAAATAACATAATTGTATTTTTTTTATTATGTAAAAAAAATATTTGAGTCACTGGTTGTGGCACTTCATTATTTGTACTTGTGAATAATGTTAGGAACTTATTTTGATAATTGTTTTCTCCGAAAAACAACTCGCAGTGATTTAAAAAAAGTTGCTATTCACCGCCCACTTGTAGGTAAACAATACGAACAGCGCCGCGGTAGCGGGGAAATGTACTAATTCTATGCTGCGGCGTCTTTTAAGTCAGCCGTGATGTTGAATGTATCAAATGCCATAAAGATTCAAATATAAAACTAGGCGTGTGGTTGAATGGCGTTGTTCAATAAAAGGGTTAGCCGTGCAATGATCGGCTATTTCAACCAGTCGACTGCGACAGATACATGGTCTGTGAATGTGGCCATTCTATTTCAATACTCGATTCGGTATATGGCCAGTGAATCGCTAGGCTTCTGGCACTATCAAGCGTACTGCAGTGCATTTTGGGCCTGTGCCTGTAATGGCCAATTAAGGAAAGAAAAGCCCATCGCACACGTCATTAATACATATTGAAATTAGTCATGAAATCTGCATGACAGGCAGGTTCGGTATGCGGTTAAATAGCCTTATCCATATAATATAATCCAATGCATTTGCGATACAATAAATTGCCTCTGGTTAGTGAGCTCTATAAAGAAAAGATGCGAAACTTCCCTTTACTTATTTCTACGGATCGATATTATTTGTGAGATCTCCCGATGCCACATTTTGAATAATAATCCATCCGAGTAGGATTTCAACTTTTATGATCTGAAGACGGGATGCTAACCGGATATTAAGAATGATACAAATATCGATAAATAGAAGTCCAAGGGGGTAACCATGAACTCTTAAAACAATCTCAAATCTGTCAAATTTCATACGTAATGACGTACGAAATTGACAGATTTGTGATTGTTTTAAGAGTGCATGGTTACCCCACAGCCTTACGTGCGATATGCTTTACGAGTCTAGTGGGAGAGAGCCTACTGTGCTATTAATATTGTTGCAGTAAATTAGTAGTGAGAATAAACTAAGCTTTAGCTAGGTTTTATGTTTAGTGTACGGTTAAACGATCAGTATTTCATCAGTTTTGATTTGACGATTGACGCCAGAATAAAATATTTCTAAACATACCTACTTGGTTACCAGATTAGAATCATTTCGAATGAGCATGTTCTATCAATTTTTACTGTTGAAAGTAAAGTAGGCTCGTACTCGTAGGTGTAGTACTGATAATAATAATTCTTGTAAAAAAACTACTTACTTTAGACTGATCTTTAAAAAACTCGACATTCTTTATTTGTTGATAGGTTTTTAATGCTAGAAGGTGATTTAACATCATGGTCATCAAACAGTCGTGATTTTGGTCAATCAAACTAAACTTTTAAGTTTATAATCACCACTACCTTTAGCCGTAACAACGTATACAACGTGTAAAAAAAAGCAATAATAATTTAAGTGGACTCTGCTGCATAAATACATTATTGTACCATTCAAAATGTACTTTTCTCTGTGTACTGTTTGTTTTATGTGGTGTGCAATAAAGAGTATCTATCAATCTATTATTTCATATCGAAATAAAATCGATCTCTAAAAATTTGATGTGTTTTTAACAAAAACAACCGTTGCACAAATCGTCGTGTCATACTAAAAATAAAAATAAGAGTCCAAAGTTTAAATTGAATTTTAAAAAACAGTCTGATGTAATAATACAAGTTAGAATAGTTTGTTACGGGATTGCTACCATGTACCTTATTTTTGAGTTCCCGATATTTCGGCACTGTTGCAAGCGCCATGATCACGGAGTAACTGAAGATCTTGCGGGTAAGTTGTTAAGGGCAAACATATCGGTCTACCCTCTTTCGCAGTCTTTTATTGCACGCGTCGGTACCATTGTCTACAAACTCACTATTTTCTCGCACCTGTTCTCGACACACAACACTAACAGTATCTGACCGCGACACAGCAGTTTGTTGTTTTTTCCGGTTTTTGCACATACGAATCACTGGATTCCAGACACTTGACAATTTAAACCCATCCTCACGATTGAAATTTTTGTACTTTGTAATTTCAATCGCTTCCCTGACCATTCTTGGTATGTAGTGCCATTAAGAAAAGTAACACAATGTCTACGATCTCCAAAAGATAGTTTCCCAATGGAGAAACCGGGTGTCTATAAGATTGACTGCAGCTGTGGCAGTTCATATATCGGCCAAACAAAACGTACACATAGCGTGCCGAATGAAGGAACACATAAAAGCGGTCAAAAACAACGACAAACAGAAATCGGCAATCGCGGAACATTTGTTGGAATCAGGTCTCAATCACTGGATTGAGTTTCACAACCCTCAGATCATTTCGACAGAACGCCACTACATACCAAGAATGGTCAGGGAAGCGATTGAAATTACAAAGTACAAAAAATTCAATCGTGAGGATGGGTTTAAATTGTCAAGTGTCTGGAATCCAGTGATTCGTATGTGCAAAAACCGGAAAAAACAACAAACTGCTGTGTCGCGGTCAGATACTGTTAGTGTTGTGTGTCGAGAACAGGTGCGAGAAAATAGTGAGTTTGTAGACAATGGTACCGACGCGTGCAATAAAAGACTGCGAAAGAGGGTAGACCGATATGTTTGCCCTTAACAACTTACCCGCAAGATCTTCAGTTACTCCGTGATTATGGCGCTTGCAACAGTGCCGAAATATCGGGAACTCAAAAATAAGGTACATGGTAGCAATCCCGTAACAAACTATTCTAATGTTAGTGACCATGAAAGTTTAAAAGAATATATAATACAAGTTGTATAAAAAAAAGGACCCCCCGACTAAAACGGGGTAAGTAACCAAAGAAAACGCTTACGAGTCCATTTGCTGACCTGAAAAAATAAGAGAGATTGAATTAAATTGGTACATTTTTTTACGTACCTCAGTTTCAATCAGTTACTCAAACTGCAAGATAATTTAGTTTAAGAAATGGTAGCACCCGACGGCTTTGTTTTGGTGTACTTCCTCCTTTGAGTTATTCGTCAGCAGGCCCACACGTATAAAAAATCTTCGGACGGATTGTATATGATCAAAATTAATTAAAATTGTATGCGTCAAGTCGTCCCATCATCTTTTTTCGTTGGGTTTTTAACCTTATTAACGTCTGGTATAGTTGACAAGAAAATTGTTTATTTAGGAAACATATAATCATTGTTTTATTAAACTGTTTCTTTAAAGAATTTATCATAATTGCTTCTGTTGTATTCATATTATATAATATTAAAAGGTCAAGACTATTTTTTGTTAATTGTTGATTTATAATATTTATGATTGTGGATTATTACTTTATAATTAATTTTTAATTAGTGGCATATTAAATCATTGATTATTCCTTTTATAACTTTTTGATCTGAAAAAGTCAAATTAATTTTAATAGTGCTAAAATTGCCTTATGCGTTCAATCAGTTAAATCAGCGATGAATAAACATTTTATATAATTTTTTGTTATTTCTACACTAACACTTTTACTTCTGATTGTACCTTTAATCATATCAAAAGTAACGTGGGACAAGTTGACGCATACAAATTTAATTAATTTTGATCTTTCGCAAGTGGTCCCAAGGGTTTTTAGTTTTTATTCATGTGCACTGAGTTGACGAATAACCCCCTCCTTTTAGTCAAAGGGATTTAATGTTTTATTTAATTAAACGATAGCTTACAGGTTGTATTCAAGCTTATTCTCTTGCTTATAAGAACACTAAAAACATTTTGTTGCAATATTTTTACACGTTGTACAATATAATATTAGTGGTACTGTCCTTATACACGGTGTTACTTTGCATCCTTGCCATATTCACAGATATAAAAGTAGGGAACAATACCTATTGTTTAGATAAACTAGAGACTCCCATAAATAAAGCACACTAAGTTTTGAGTAAATTTGGTTTTGCAGTACACATAGGAATAAACCGATTTTGTCTCGAACGGTACGCGATCACTAATCAAGTAATACTACAAAGTCTTTTGTGGCGATGAATAAGAACAGTGATGTGCATGCGTTTCGATAATTAGTGTTGTGTTTAATAGATTGTCGATAAAATAAAATACTCAAGATTTAAAAAAAAATGGTTTTTCTTTTTTTACTGATTTGTTATTATTGTCAGTGATATAGTTACCTCTGTAAATATGGCAAGGATGCAAAGTAACACCGTGTATAAGATAATTTTATGCCATGCAAAAAAACAGATAAATGGTAAACGAAATCTTGAAACACCTTATAATAGATTCCTAATCTACCTTATTTGTATTACATAATATATTTTAAATATCATAATGATTATGTTCCAATAATTAGTCCTTTGGACAGTTCATACATAATTTTACAAGAATAGGATATATTTATCTACATTTTTGTGACAGCAAAAAATACAATAATTTTATAAGTGATACATTACAAAAATTCCAATATTTTAAAAATACATTTAATCAGCAGAATTCTTAGTAAGTATTTGACATATTTAGGGCCTGTTTCAAAATGTACGGATAAAGTGCCAAATAATATATGTAGGTAACAAATAAATTATGTGAAAGATGAAAGTTCCTGAACTTAATGTGTCTTAAAGCGCAAAAAATAGTGTTTATCCTTCAGATAAGTAAAACCGGCCAGGTGCAGCAGTGTATAGGGTTCCGTAGTACCACAATATATTTCAGCAATTACGTCATTTAAGTAACTTTTTTTTAAGGATTTAAGGAAATTTTCTTATACATAAGTTGAACGACTATTACTCTTAAACTAACTGATCTATTTTAGCCTTTATGATTTTCCTCAAAAGTTCATAAAAAGCACTATTATCTTGCTTTTTTCCTAGATTTTTCAAGTAAATAGTAGCTTTTTGTCGGGACGGACCACGACGATGCCCAACTCATACAAAAATTAGCACTTTAAAGTTTAATGTTTTCTAAACGGATCCCTAAATCGAAAAATAGTCCTAGCAACCCATAAGTCACTTTAAAGGACCTATTCAACGATACCCACACGATAGGGTAGACGATTAAAAAAATATCATCCATACACAAAATTACAGCTTTCTATTGTCAATCGTCTCCAATCAAAACCTCGGACGGACATAAAAACAGATGGACGAAACCATACGGGTTCCTTGTCAGGTTGTCAATTTTTTTAGGAAAAATAGCTTCTTATAAACTTATGCTGAACTTATTCGTAAATTGTGAAACAGGCCCTTATTAATATATAAAACAAAACATATATACTAAATTGATTTACAAAAAATATACACATGTATATTATAAAAATAGGTACTATCGCGGGCTCCGACGCCAGACCCGTCTTATAGCTAAAATCGTTTGCAAGCACCTCATTGCTACTTAATTCAAGCCACGCCCTACGTTCATTTATGTTTCGGGTTCAATCAAGACAATAGGTGTTTAGGCACAAGCAAGCAAGCTTCTATTTCTATCTAATTGGTTGTAGTAAAACGTAGTAAAATGCATAACCATTCGAGGCGGATTGGGGCGTGTCCGGCGCGATGCGCTTACACAGGAATATTTCTACAAAGGGGTAAGGCGTCGGAGCCCGCGATAGTACATAGGACTTCCGAGAATGGTAGGTGAAATTATTACCTATACCTTCCACGAGCAAAATCGTGTCGACTGCCACAGGGACGTGATAACATTTTTACACGTATTTTTTATAGATACTTACCACGTATATTATTCGAGTATAATTTGTGATAACCTAATAATACTTTTACAAAATACGGTAAAACGTAGAGTTATATAAAAATAAAGTGAAAGTACATTGAAGTAATCAGCCCCCCCCCCCCCTTGGTAATGATAAAAGTATTATAAGGGTTCCGCACCATTATCTATAAAAAAAACCGGCCAAGTGCAAGTCGGACTCGCTCACGAAGGCGAACGCACCATTATCAATAAAAACCGGTCAAGTGCGAGTCCGACTCGCGCACGAAGGGTTCCGTACCATTAACTATAACAACGAGAAAAAAATACGTTTGTTTCATGGGAGCCCCCATAAATATTTATTGTATTCTGTTTTTAAGTAAGTATTTGTTGTTATAGCGGCAACAGAAATACATCATCTGTGAAAATTTCAACTCTCTAACTATAACGGTTCATGAGATACAGCCTGGTGACAGACGGACAGACAGACAGACAGACAGACAGACAGACAGACAGACAGACAGTCAGACAGACAGACAGACAGACAGACAGACGTACGGACAGCGGAGCCTTAGTAATAGGGTCCCGTATTACCCTATGGGTACGGAACCCTAAAAACGAGAATAAAATCCCGTTTGTTGTATGGGAGCCTAGCTATCACGGTTCATGAGATACAGCCTGATGACAGACGGACAGACAAACAGACAGTCAGACAGACAGACAGACAGACAGACAGACAGACAGACAGACAGACAGACAGTCAGTCAGTCAGTCAGTCAGTCAGACAGACAGACAGACAGACATACGGACAGCGGAGCCTTAGTAATAGGGTCCCGTTTTACCCTTTGGGTACGGTTCCCCTTAAAATCACGTTTGTGGTATGGGGCTCCCATACCACAAACGTGATTTTTAGGGTTTAAATAATTATTGTATATGTTTTTTTTTGTATTTGTTGTTATAGCGGCAAAAGAAATACATCATCTGTATAAAATTTTAACTGTCTAGCTATCACGGTTCATGAGATACAGCCTGGTGACAGACGGGCAGACAAACAGACAGACTAAGGGGGTGGTTAAAAATTTGGTTTAGTGCAAGTACAGCAACAATAAAAATAAAACATTGTAAGTTATGAAAACTTTGGCTTTGAAAAAGTACCTAGTTTAGTAGAAGTACAAATAAAGATGCGTACGATTATCTTCGTATGATATGAGAAAAGAAAGTTTCTGTACTAAAATGAAGGTATAAAACATCGCTGTAATGGGTGTAGAATTATTTATTATTGTTAAATGTATAACTTACATGTTGCAATGTTTTTTAAAAAATATATCCTAGATCTAATTTCATCTTTCAAACACCTCCTGCCTGACAGAGGTGCTGTATGTAACACCTTGTATACGGCTCCTAATTTATACAATTCACTTTATGTTAAGGATGGTTCTTCTACTCAAACACAATGACTTATACTTTGGAAGCAACATTTAAATCTCAAAAAAATAAAATTTCCCCACTACCAACGTATGAGAATCATTACAATTCCAATATGAATAAATTCTAAGATTCGCAAAAAAAAAACATTGCGATTGTAGTGATTTCGTTTGCAAATCGGAATTTGTTCTTAAGCATGATAAAGTAAAAGTTTTTGTAGCTGAGCAAAATATTGACATCGGACAGAAAGTTAACTTTAACTTAAGCCCTTTCAAAGGGCTTTTTCTTTTACCTACAACGAATTGTTACAATTGTTTGTCCTTTCGGACTATATTGACCAAAATGTGGTCATGTCATCATCCAAGATCCAAGACGATCTTTTGGCGATCGTTTTTACTTCTCCTCGTTTATAAGTGAAAGGTAAACCATTGTCTTTGGCTACTATGTCTTTGGTTAGTTAGACCTAACACCCTATAAAAATATTTGTCATTGGTTGTCATTCACCACATATGATTGGTTCAAATTGGTCACATGTCAAGTAAGTTTTGTCGCACCGTGCGACTCGCTTGGTCCGCTCTTGATTACCAAAACGTTTTAAAACATTTTTCTTTAATTTGGTTGTTCAAAGTTCGGGGCGACGCGACGTGCTTAACTCATATAGGGTAATAATCCCCGTCATTGCACACTCGCACGAAAAACTCCAGCTACCGAGCCTGCTGCAAGCCGCGCATTAGTGATCCGCAGCGTACACACAGCGGGCACCTACTCACATAACAGTATCTGATACATTACAATATGTTATACCTATATCTAATGGTACAACGCCACCGTAACAAGCAGTTTCGTCTCGTTTGGTTAATTGCCCACCGGATACTCAAGCCAACTGGAGGCCTATTAAGAATGTGTTTCGTTCGTTAGGACGCGATTAACCTAACAAATTAAATGAACTATTCACTCGTGTCAAACATTTAACAATTTATAAACAATATAAAGATTCACAGGCGAATAAGGCTTATGTGGGCAGCCTACTCGAAACTGGACTTTGCTTTTAAGATGAAACTCTCTGCCGAACAAAAAGCCAGGATATTTAACCAGTGCATCCTACCGGTGCTCACTCATGGTGCCGAAACCTGGGTTTTCACCAAAGACACCATCAACCGATTGGAAGTGGCCCAGAGGGCAGTAGAGAGAAAGCTAGTAGGAGTGACACTAAGGGACCATATAACTAATAAATGGCTTCGAGAGCACAGCAAGGTCGCAGATGTAACTAAACGAGTGGCACACCTTAAGTGGAAGTGGGCGGGACATGTCGCCCGGAAAGACAACTCCTGGTGCAAACGCCTCCTCGATTGGAAGCCATGGGGAAATAAACGTCCGAAAGGTAGACCACAAATGCGCTGGAAAGACGACGTGAAGAGAGTTGCAGGCACGAACTGGATGCAAGAGGCTCAATGCCGCGAAAAATGGAAAATGTTGAAGGAGGCCTACACCAAATCGGTCGAGACAGGCTAAAGAAGAAACAATATAAAACGGTCGTGTATTTTACACGGCCATTATTTTTAGAATGAGTCGGTCATATTTTGTCTTAGGATTTATACAAGTGACTGGTTATTTTAATTTGTTAGGTTTATAAGTCCGAACTAATGATACATTTTTGTATTAGGCCTTCTGGAGCGGTGGACAGCTGGCCGCACCGCTAGGTAGGTAGTCCGATTGAATAATGCGGTTTTACGTGAATACAGACAACATGGATAGTACGTTGCACTCTGTCTTATACAATTGTAACACCTTTCAAAGGGTAAGATAATATACTTTGGATTCCAAAATATTTTTCAGGTTAACAGTCAGAATGGAAATGGAAACCAACAATGAAAGAGAGTGTTGCAAAGCTAAACTGACCGCAAATTCAATATTCTAGCAAATTCATACTCGCAAATCGAAATTCTACCGTTTAGCGATTTCAATTCGATTTAAATTTTCGTTAGCGAAAGTTGTAAAAAAAATTGGGTAAGTATTGTTATTTTTGGAATTTCTATTTCCAAGTATGAATCACCCATAATATCACAGATAATATGGCCTTCGAGTCAGCCAGTTTAGCCCAGCGGTATAATAAGTGTACCTAACAGACGAGTCTCTTGCTACCACAAAGAAAAAAGTAATATAATAAACAAACGACCAACTGTTTGGCCATCGGTCTTCTAAGCAATTTTAGAATGATACACAACCTTCTTAGGGTTGCATATCTAGCAAGATCGCAAGAGCCTCGTCGTTAGGGTAAGTCCAATTATAGGTTCGAGTCATATTTTAGGCGCCCAAGAGCCTCTTAACGGTGTAGCCGGGCACGGCGTACACCAGCAGCAGTATCATTATGGCCAGGCACAGGATTATGGCGGCTTTTAAGATGGTCCACTTGTAGTTGTGCCACACAATATAGCGTATTGACTTTAGTGGGTTTAAGAACCACATGAAAGACGCGTCCGGCCGGCTGAAAGTAAGACCAGAGAGTTAGAAAACTAATGTACACTTAATAAATTGATTCTACAATAGACACTTACTGACTGTTTTGGTATATGGATACATCAATTGCCATTTCCCTTATTTATATTACAACCTTGCTTATTTAAAGATGAAAAAAGTTAGTGTTTTCTGGTTAGAGAAATTGATATTTTTTTATGGAATTCACACACAGAAAGTCATGTCGGTTAGTAGGTACCAGGTACTTACTTGGGCTTATCCAATGGATCAGGCTCGTTGCGACCGAGGCCAGCGGGCACTTTTTCAGCTTCCTCCCTAGTCAGTAGATGGATTTCGGCTTCGACCTTTCCTGTAAGCTCCATATCTTCTGTGTCGCGCTTGATGTAGAACGGCCACCAGCCTTTCACGCGCTTCTGTTTGAAAATGTTTACCATAGGAACAGAACCGTCGTTCCTAAGCATATCAAGAGTGCAAAGCTTTGAAGACTTGGCGCCGCGTGGGAACCGATTCAGGTCCAGAGTTATAGCCCCTGTAGATAAATATTAACGTGAATGTGTGAATGTCTTACGTTGCCTTATGGTAAAGGATTTTTAAAGGTGTAAAAAATATTCAATGCAATGCATAGTCCCACCATAGGACCCATATTTTAAAGGGCGTTCACAAATACTGTGCAAATAAAATGACATAAAAAAATAATAGGAGTAAAAACCCACGAAGATACTTACCCAGAAAATCGTCAGCCGAGAAATGATCAGCATCCCAGACTTGCAGTTCAAGACGAGCTGGTATCTTGCACTCAGTCTCATCCCAGGAGAACACAGATTCTTTGCGGGATATTACAATTCTTTCTTCAGCCTCCAGATAATCAAACGGATACATAAAACGCCAGTTAAAGTTTCCTTCTCCAGTCAACGAACGGTAATGGATATCGGTGGACTGGCAATCATCAGGTCCGCGGACCCATCTAAAACAAAAGTTGGTACCCATTATAATATTATTAGCGTTTCAAACTGTCTTAAAACATGATGGTTTATCCATGATGTTTTTATGATCACGTCAAAAGCGTCATAGTTTTAGCTCAGATGTAATCGACAAGCTCAGACTCATTGGCTCGGCACTGCCACCAACTGATCAGATACTTACATTTTTATCTGAATTTAAAAAGCAAACCACACTACTGTAGCTATTAGTTTATTTATAACCTGGGCATGAAGAATCTGTTTTGTACTAGGTACAATGATTAGTAATCATGATAACAACTTACCCCTTCACATAAATATCAGACATCTTTTCCCCAGTAAAGAATGCGTCGTCTTCTAAGACTACGTCATCAGTATTCCAGATGATAACCCTCATCTCATAGGATTTGGGCTTACGAGCAGAAATATCCATCGGTGGTCCCGGCAATGGCATATCCATCGGGAACATATCTACCCACATCTCGAGACGTCCTTGTTCGATTCCTTGAGAAAATTTAAAAGGGTAGGTATCACAAAAACTCATAAAACTGTGTATGGCCTAACAGTGTCTTATACATTATGTATGAATATAAACCCTCTTCCGGGTACTTACTTAGACAAGTCCCAAAATACCTATATCAGTTTCGATCGGGGTTGTAACTTTCAACTCGCTAGTTATAGAAATGTTTGGCTGTGACTTTTAAGGACTAATTACTAACCTGGTTTGCTAGAATTGTAAAGTGGTCTGGTTTCAACATGCTCAGTAACGAGCTTGGTCCCTACCCTTGGTACCTCTTCCCAACGACGCAGTACTACTAACGCCATTTGTTCTTCGATTGTATCAGGGTTGGAGAATAGTTCAGTATCATCCATCGGCATATTAAATACCGTTCGTCCAACCTTAACTTTTCCGTGTTCGTAAATAGGAGGGTCTAATTTTCCATCTTTGCAGAGTTTAGCAAGAATCTGAGTTGGTTTCATAGCGTCACGCCAGCGGTTGTAACCCTGCCTAAATAATACAACACCATTTAGTGATATGAATGCCTAAATTTTATATTCGTAAGGAATTCTAAATTTGACTAAAGTCTACGTACTCTTCATACTTCATGGGCAATCCGCAAGTTGCCCTGTGGCGACTATAGAAGCGATTCTCCAAATCAATTTTGGTTTCTCCAATTAAATCATCTGCGCCAAGCAAGTCCCAATCAAGAACCTGAATAGTCAGCATGGAGTCCTGAGGGAACGTGGCCTCGATCTCAAAGCATTTACCGAATACTGGGTTCAGTTGCTTCGACACATAGTTTTCCTTGTCACTTATCCTCTTCGAACCCAAGTGCAGCACTATATATGGGTCGGCTTTTCCGTTCAGATCCATCGGGTGGAGATCAGTGGCCTTGACAATATAAACCCTCACTAAAACATGTATCGGGTCATTATTTGGGACTCCTTGGAAAAAACCATAATTTGGATCGAATCCCATCACTGTATGATCGTCGATTCCTCTTGGTAGAGGCCACTTATAAACTTTTATAGCACCCTAGAAAAAGAGATTTCCTTAAAAAAAAATAAGAAAAAAGACAAACAAACACAAAACATCGATCTGTAGTGTGTGTTGATAGTATAGTAGAAAAAGTGTGATAAGACTTTACCAAAAGGAATCAACGAGTAGAAGGAGAAGAACAGGCAAACAATTTTGTGTAATACAATAAAACAATGTATCGCCACTTGTTGAGAAAGAGTTAGATAATCTGTGACGTGTAAACATTTAAAGCAGTACAACACAATACAACAATTCACCTTAAAGCTACCGACTACACGGCTATCATCTTCGGAATCATCGCCGGTCTTCTTTCCCCTGTACAGTTCAAATGAATGAAGCCATTCTTTGAACTCGTCGTACTCTGGTACGGCCTCGAGCTCGTGAGGGTAAATCTTAAATACAAATTAAATTAGGCACACTGAACAAACATTTAATATTGTTTTATACACATTAGTATTCCAAAACAGTTTTACCTTGGTTAAAGCAGATCCGGGTATTTCATTTTTTTTGGGAATAGTAGGACTCAGTTTAGTACGAGGTGAAGTTGGTTGCCGACGCTTGGCGCCTCGCTCAGCCCACGGTGAGTGCGCCTCCTCGCGTGGTGAACGAGTTTCGTCAACGTACGACACTTGCGGTGGCTGGATGAATCCTTGTCGCTCCTTTTTAGCTTCTTTTTCTTTCTCAATCATTGACTCCACGGAGGCAAAATATTTAGTCCACCAGTCCTTGCTACTTTCATCATCGTCTAATACTGAGGCAGTACTTGACTTCCTCTTCTTTATTGATTCATGCTTGCTGAACTTTTTGCGGATTGGCTGCTTAACGCCCGATCCATAAGACAGGTTAGAGCGTCCATCCCGGTTCAACAATGGGCAATTTTCTTTCTCATTTTCTACTGCGAAGGCGTCATCTTGCACGATGCAGTTTGCTCGTAAATCAACATTTTGGAGTTGTATCAGTGATTTCTTTCTTTCTTCAATGTCTCTCTCCCGTTTACTCATTGGAGTATAAATGTATTTGTGAATAGAATTTATAGTATGCGTTCCAACAAGAGTGATTCGACCAAAACTGCGACAGTCCACGACTCGGATTGTCAAAGGTGGTCGATATAGATCTTGGTCAGGGAGTTCAACATCAACAAACTTGACAGGGTTTGTAAAGTTAGGGTTTCTTTTGGCATTTTGTATTACTGTTGAGTACAGTATGTTACCTGCGCATTCGATATCAACTCTAGGTTTGTCTACAGTGAGAAGATGGATACGTTTAACATTACGTAAGCCCCAAAATAAGACTTCGATTCGATACTTGGACAAAGTTGGACGTATGCCCCTTGGAACTGGCAAGATTGGGCCCTTGTTGGTATCTATCGGTGGTTTACCATTAGCCTCTCTAGGTGTAGGAAGCTCTGGCAAAATTGACGCATCTTGTTTGGATGGAATTTCGAGTAATTCAAAAGTGGCCAAAAGTTCCCCAGCGCGATCATCGCCACGTGTGATATCGTACCACTCAAGTGACGGAGGAAACTGGGGTCTTTCATAAGTGTCTTCAAAAGCCTTGACACGCGGTTTGGCTAATGTACGTCCGATGAATTCAGACTTTCCAACTTTATCTTGATCGAATATTTCTATCACAATTGTTGGTGGATCTGATTTAATACGTTCTATTGTACTGTATAGCAAAATATCATCGAATACAAGAAGTTCATCCCACGTTGGGCTCAGCGTTTCGTCAATGACCTGAGTGGTAGCGGTGCTGTCACCAATCACCACTCTAGCAAAAGGATCTGACAATCCTGATGAATCTGATCCAATAAGAGATCTGGCTTGATAAATGTACGCGCGCATTTGGAAGTTCTGCAAAACAAGAAGTTAGTGGTAGTAAAAAGTAAATTCATTATAAATTATCTGGTCAGGCACGTAAAAATTGTATCCATACATGTTTCTCGGCATAAAATATAGCTGACGGGGCACATGACCGTGGCTTGTCAAAATTTTTCAGTTCATAGCTGACCTCGTAGCCCTGAGGTAGACCATCGATGTAGTGTTTCTTATCTTGTAAAGCACCCAACCAGAGATAAATAGTAATTTTTGCAGGAATTGCCCATCCGCTTGGTGTGGTTGCCTTTTTACCTGGCCACTATAAAAAAAAAACATTAAATATTCATAAACAGCAGCAAATATGAAAAATATCTATCAGACTACAATATAATAATATAATGTGTTTTACCTTCAGAAATAAGGTTTGCATTTTACCACAATGTTTGCCGCTCTCGTCAGCAAAGTCAGAATAAATAATATCTCTTGCTGCAATCCTATAGTAGGCCAAACGTTTACCGTTGCTGATCATCCAGATAAATATATCTGGCATTGCGTGTTGCGACTGAAAATTGAACAAAGACATTTAAAAATCCATACAAGATGTAGCTTACCTTCTGTGTCATCTATGTGTATGAAAGAAGTTTCAGGCAGTTACGAAATTCTCCTAGACATGTTCAGTACTATATGGCCAAATAAGTCAAGGGTGTATTGCCAATATTAAAAATTAGGTGCAGTGGTGCTGGTGGTGGTGGTGGTAGGCGCTTATAACTCAGGAGGGCCATGTTATGTTAGTTCCATGTCTGTCAGACGAAGACTTGGTTAAGGATACGTCAATGATAAAGGTTACGTCTGTGACTAGACTAATGGACTTACGTTGGAATTTCGTCTCTGGAGGGCCTAAGCGTTTTTCTGGTTAAGTGGCAATAAAGCGTCACGCGCTGTCTTTTCTACCAACCATGTTTCAGTTCACTTATCATTATCATCATCATATCATATCATTTACGCCGGACTTTAAGTGGCGCCACCATCTCTGAGGTTCCGGGTTCGATCCCCGGTCGGGTCAATGTAGAAAATGAACTTTTCTATATTGGCTCGGGTCTGGGTGTTGTGGTACCGTCGTTGTTTCTGATTTCTATAACACAAGTGCTTTAGATACTTACCTTAGGATCAGAGCAATGTATGTGATGTTGTACAATATTTATTATTTATTGATTTATTATTACTTATGAATGTTTAAGTTACTAAAGTTTAATGTTTAACTTCACGTATACATATAATACCTACGGTTACCGATAGATGGCGCTGTGCCTTTCTGAATCGCGGTGACATTTCGATGTGAATCTCATATATACATGACGGCTCGGAAGTGCATCAATCCACGTTTGACGTATCTCCGTGTGACGTCTATTCCCTCTACAAGCCTTTATAAGGCGATGCACAGCACAGCGGAGCTCATTGTTCTATTTGTTATTGTTTCGTCATTTCGCGATAGAAGCAACTTGCTCTGTGAAACCTATGCCCGTTTCCATTTTTATTGTGATTTTTTAGTGATTATTGTGGGTTGAATA
Source organism: Anania fuscalis (assembly GCA_950371115.1). Lineage (NCBI taxonomy): Eukaryota > Metazoa > Arthropoda > Insecta > Lepidoptera > Crambidae > Anania > Anania fuscalis. The sequence continues at coordinate 6,205,170 of OX493324.1, forward strand.
AATCAGTGAATCAGTTACTACGTTTGCTTTATTTCCGTGGGACGATGGAGGACCTATCTTCAGTGGGGAATAGCCCTGACGATGCTGCTGGTCAGATAGGCCGATTCGGGCTCAATCTAACATCAGAAGCGAGTAGAACCCGCCCATCCGACGTGTCGCCGCCCGCCGCACCCTTGGCTTCACCAGTTCTGACCTGCCGATTGCAGCTGCTACTGGAGCTGTACTAGAGGAACCAAACACGCAAGTACCGTTGTCGTTTTTCAACCAAATGATGAACATAATGAGTAAAATGACTGAAAGAATTATGTCTCAGAGCCAACCCAAACTTAAAATATCCGACATATTTTTGCCTTCGTTCGATCCAGAGGGCGACATAAACGAGAGAGATTGGTGCAATCATATTGATTTAGCTCGTCAGAAGTATAATTTGGATGATTTTGAATTACGCATGAAAGCTAGTAGTCTATTAAAAGGGCGAGCTAAGAAGTGGGCAGAGCGCTGGCTTATTTCTACATCAAACTGGCAAGAATTTAAGCAAAATCTTATCCTCACGTTTGAACCTGAAAGTAGGTATTCTCGAGATATAATCAAATTTAGAGAGCATGTTTTTACACCTGATAAGGACATTGCAGAATTTTTAACTTTACACTTCACACACACTTCCTGTTTCTTGTGGAAAAAGATCACGAAAGATCGACTTAGTGATAGAGACACTGTTGAAGCAGTCATCGGTACTATCGATGATAACAACCTTCGTATTCAACTTTATAATGCAAAAGCTGAATCAGTCCCAGAATTAATTTCAGTGGCTTCCTGTATAAATCTTAAGTGACCCTGTCCACCTGAGATATCTTCGATACCTTCGAAAAGATTTAAAACTTTTGATAAACGTTTCGAACAAAAGCTACCTAAATACTGCAATCATTGCAAGATTCCTGGGCATACTGATAGTAATTGTTACCACAAAACTTCTGAACCTAGTACTTCCAACAATCGTCCCAATCATTCAAGAGACAACTCAAAACCGACCGACAATATATTGAAGTCCTGTTCTTTTTGTCATGGCATGGGTCATAGTTACGAAAATTGTTTCAAGCGATCTAAAACGATTGCACCTCAAGTTAATAATGTTACTGATTCTAGTAAATCAAAATCATCCTGACTAGACATTTTGATTTCTCAGTTTACATTTAAAGCATTGTTTGATAGTGGTGCAGACTGTTGTGTGATGCTAGAATCAGTCGTTGCTAGGGTGCCAGGCAAAAGGGAATTTTCTGCAACTTTTTTTAAAGGAATTGGGTATCCAGTCCTTTCAATTCAATCTTTAAAAACAACTTGCAATATTAACGGGATCAATATAGACCTGGACTTTTATGTATTACCAGATAAAGACCTTTCAGTTGATATCCTTATTGGTACTACCTTGCTTACAAATACTGGCATAAGTTTTCAAATAAGCCAACAAGGTACACCACTTGTATACCAACCCACGGTGTCAGGTGCATTTACAGGTGAATTATTTAGATCTCAACCATCTAAACACAGATTTATCATGTGACATTGAAATAGAACAGTTAAAGATTCTGCTTAACAAATTTATTCACCTCTTCATTCAAGGTTATCCTAAAACACGAGTAAATACTGGCCAGTTAGAAATCAGACTTAAAAATCCAGATGAATATGTAGAAAGAAGACCATACAGACTTAATTCTTTTGAACGCGAAACAGTTCCAAAAATTATTAACGAGTTATTAGAACTTAAAATTATCCGTGAAAGTAAGTCTTCAAATCATATCTTAATTCAAATACAATTCGTGATCACTATCCTCTTCTATTAATAGCTGATCAGATTGATCAACTTTCTAATGGCTATTATTTTTCGTCCCTCGATATGGCTGCAGGTTTCCACCAAATCCCTATAGCAGAAAATTTTGTGGAAAAAACTGCATTTATAACACCGGATGGCTTATATGAATACGTAACTATGCCGTTCGGTCTTACTAATGCACCAGCTGTATATCAAAGATGCATTAATAAAGCGTTAAATCATCTTCTTGGCAAAGTAGTACAGGTGTATATTGATGACGTATTGTGTACAAGCAGTAATTTTTCAGAAGGTCTTTCTGGTCTTAAACAAACTCTTATGGCACTTGAAGCGGCTGGTTTTTCCATTAACATAGACAAATGTAAATTTTTCAAACGATCTGTGGAATATCTAGGAAATGTTATATCAGATGGTCAAGTTCGACCCAGTCCAGGTAGTAGAAAGCACTTGTTAAATCTCCGGTTCCCACCACTGTCAAACAATTTAATGGTTTAGCGGGATATTTTCGTCGGTTTATTCCAAATTTTTCAAGGATTATGATCCCTTTGTATGCCCTGACTAAGCAAGGTGCTAAGTGGTCTTTTGAACAAGAAGAAGCGCGAAATCGCATAATTGCTTATTTGACATCTGCCCCAGTACTCACAATTTTTCAGGAAACGGCTCCGGTAGAGCTTTATACTGATGCCAGCTCACTTGGATACGGTGCTGTTCTCGTTCAGATTATCAATGGGCGACAGCACGTAATTGCTTACATGGGCCAGGGAACAACTAGTGCTGATAGTCGATACCATTCTTATGAATTGGAAACTTTAGCCGTAGTAAGAGCAATAAAACACTTCCGACATTTCCTCTACGGTCGAAAATTTAAATTAATTACAGACTGCAATGCCCTTAAGGCATCCAAGACAAAGCAGGATCGTTTACCACAAATCCACAGATGGTGGGCTTTTCTTCAACACTATGATTTTGAAATTGAATATAGAAAAGGAGAGCGCTTACAACATGCTGATTTCTTCAGACAAAATCCAGTTAATCATTCCGTAAATGCAATCAACAGTAATGATCAAAATTGGTTGATTGCAGAACAATATCAGGATCCAATACTTCGACCTATGATAAATCAACTACGAGCTGGCAAGAAATTGAGCATTTCATTATGGATACTGACGTTTCAAGCGTGTTTAAGAGAGTGATGTAATTGGTCAGCAGAACTTGGTCGTTGTTCCCCAAGCCTTTCAATGGAGTTTGATCAATTCTTACCATAATGCTCTTAAACATGTGGGTTGGAAAAAAACGTTATTGAAAATAAAAGAAAGTTATTGGTTCAATAAAATGTCAACCATAGTACAAAATTTTGTAGATAATTGCATTGTCTGCAAATGCTCTAAAAATCATTCTGGGCCCATTCAAGCCGAGTTACACCCAATCCCAAAACCAACAACTGCTTTTCAAGTTGTTCATATGGACATCACTGGAAAACTCAGCAAGTCGAATGATGAGTACGTCATAGCCAGCATTGATGCCTACTCTAAATACATACTTTTATATCATGCGAATGACAAAAGTCAGTACAGTACATTAGCAGCTCTTAAACAGCTAGTTAATTTATTTGGAGCTCCTGCCCAGATAGTTGTGGATGGTGATCAAGCGGTTTTAGGCATTGAAATTCATAGTATCGCACCAGGAGTAAGTCGAGCTAATGGTCAAATAGAGCGAGTTATAAACGTTAAAAAACGCTTTGACTGCTATTAAAAATTATGAGACTGAAGAATGGCACACAGCTCTTGAAGAATTACAATTGGCTTTAAATTGCACTACACACAAGACTACTGGATTGTAACCATTAACGATTGTTACAGGTAGACAACATTGCGTTCCAGCAGAGCTTTTAAATCTGGTTAAATTAGATGAAGCACGTGTGGATCATGAATTACTGCAAAAATATGTACAAAGGCGTCTAATCAAAGCAGCGATCAAGTCGAAGGAGCGATTTGACAGAGGCAAGGCTATGATTCAACACTTCAAACGCGGAAATTATGTTTTAGTCAAAAATAATCCACGAAACCAAACTTCATTCCACTTCATTCAACTTCAAACCAAAAAAAAAGAAGGGGTCTCTGCTTTACTATGTAACACGGCGTTCTAGACCGCCCAGAGCATAGTATTGAAATACCTGTAAGTGTTTGATTCCTGGTGGACATGACAAACATAATACACTTACTATAAACATTGGGGTCCATTTACAATAAATGACCACAATGACTCTACGGAGTGTCTTTATTTAAAAGCAACAATTCCTCATAAAACCTCTATTTCAGATTGGCACAGAGCACGCACCAACTGCCAGAATGGCCGTGATGGCTCGAAAGTGCATCAATCCACGTTTGACGTATCTCCGTGTGACGTCTATCCCCTCTACAAGCCAGCCTTAAGTCAGTGCCACTGATCAAATAATACTACGTAGAAGATAGCGGAGTAGGAATATCGAAGAAAGTAAACGTCACTTATTTCAATTGATTGGAAACTTTTTCGTTGAGTGACAAAAAAAAAGAAAAGAAAAAACTCAGAGTGAGATACTTAATAGTGATGTGATGTCTGATGACCGTTAATGTCCACAGGCTATATAATATCGCATAGATCTAGACATAAACGAGATATCGATGCACTTTAATCGATAATCGTTAATCGATACTTTATAATCGGTTGGTAGGTAGTATGCGCTGTATAGTAGCTATCAGAACCTGCAATAATAATAATAATGGGTACTTTACAATAAAACTGTAGTTAAATGAAAATTTTATATTTAAGTACTTCAAAATAAGAAATACACTTAGTTCAGTCCCATAAATACAGATTCATCGTCTCAGATTATCTTCTCGTTCTCTTGTAGCTGTAGCCGAAAAGGAACTTGCATTAACAAACAGATCCAGAAGGCATAGATAGTTTCAATCAATTTTATTGACTCTCATAAGTACATCACAGAATGTCATAGAACCTCAGAATAAGAAATACACGATTGGTCCATATATCTGCATAAACAAGAGTTTGAACTCTTTCTGCTGTTTTAATTTTATACAGCTTTATACAACTTGTATGAGCATGCACTTTAGGAGCACTATATGTAATTTAAAATATATTTCGTGGAAATTCAACAATTCAGAATTTAATTTAATTTAATGACTTGACACTTGACAGACGCCAATGACACGCCGAATATCTTTTGACAAAAAATAAATTCAAAGGAGTATTAAATCTTATAAAAAAGTATGTACTGTTCATTAAAAACTTTTTGTAAAATCAACCATGATTCGATGATATAAGGCACTACACACAGTGCACAGACGAAGGCACAGGGCGGAACAGAAATGTTATTACTAGTAATTACCACAAATGAATATTACACATCTAAAACATAAACCATTAAACTAAAAATAATAAATTAAAATCACTACCTTTTTTAAGCGCGGCTTATTCTACTGTTGTAACGTTTATACCTAACACGAGTTGGATTTAGATGTCAATAACGCTTAGTTTGGTTCGGAAAAGTAAAAAGTGAGTGACAAAATCTACTTACTAGTTACTACCATGGAAAAGCACAAAACAAAGTTTATTATAATTAAATAAGGTATTTCTAAATACATACATACATAAACGTACCTACCTTCAAAATCCAAACCAGCGCTGATTATTCAGTGATTATTGTTTTTAACAATAAATATTGATTATTTTGATTTTAATTAAGTGTTTTATTTACATTTCTGCTAGAAATTTTCTTTAAATATATTTTTACTACGTGTGGATATTAAGATCCTTGGGAGAGGCATATGTCCAGTTAAGTAGTAGACTATTTTGGTTGAAACGATGATGACGACAACCCAACATTTTTTTGAAACTTTATGAAATTTTCTAGTGATTTAATATATAATTTATTAGTGATCTCTTTAAATTTGTGTAATTTAATACTTATTAGGACAAACCTATTATAATACATACAAAATCATTTATTTGGTACTAGACCAGATATCTCCATGATTTTTGGTGATTTATTGTGAAATTGATTTTATTTTGTTTGGTGACTACATTTTGGTGACAAATCTTCTATTTTGCGGGCAAACCCTATTATTTAAGAAACACAAAACTAATTAAATAGGCGATAGCTTCAATGATATTCATTTAAAATAGATAACCCACACAATAACGAATACTAAACAAGTTTAGTGTACTTGCACTTGAACTTATGTTATGTTTAATTACACATTAAGAAAGATACCTGAAACTATTTTTTTTACAAGCTTTTATTTAGTTTGTCTGTAATCAAATCTGGTAAGTTAAATCTGATCCACTTCCCGGTTACCGATTGAGCTGAAATTTTAGCATGCATGTGTAAACCGCGTGACAATGCAATATTATGATGAAATGGTGGTGATCTGATGATGGAGCTGGAAGGAGGCCATAGGAACTTCACAATGAAACAACCTCATCGAGTTTGGGCTCGTTTGAATCGTCTTGAAGAGTACTTTGTCTTTCAATGGTAACCAGGGTCTGGTGATGGAGCTGGAAGGTGGTCATAGGAACTCTGTAATGAAACGACGAAACTCCATCGAGAATCGGCTCTTTGATTCTTCTTGACGAGTAGGTACTTTGTTTAAAGAGGGTTACCAGGGTCTGATCTGATGATGTAGCTGGAAGGTGGTCATAGGATCTGAGTAAAGAAACGACGCAATCCCATCGAGTCTCAGTTTGTTTGATTCGTCTTGACGAGTACTTTGGTGCTAGATGGTAAACAGGGTCTGATGATGGAGCTGGAACATGGCCATAGGAACTCCGAAATTAAACGATGCAACCCTCTCGAGTTTGGACTCGTTGAATTTGTCTTGACGAGTACTTTGATAATAGATGGTAACCAGGGTGTGATGATGGAGCTGAAACGTGGCCATGGGAACTCCGCAATTCAACGACGCAACTTCATCGAGTTTGGGCTCGTTTAATTCGTCTTGACGAGTACTTTGATAATATATGGTCACCAGGGTCTGATGATGGAGCTGAAACGTGGCCATAGGAACTCCGTAATTAAAATACGCAACCCCATCGAGTTTGAGCTCGTTTAATTCGACTTGACAAGTACTTTGTGTTAAGATGGTTACCAGGGTCTGATATGATGATGGAGCTGGAAGGTGGTCATAGGAACTCAGTTAATGAACTACGCAATCCCATCGAGTCTTTGCTTGTTTGATTCGTCTTGACGAGTACTTTGGTGCTAGATGGTAACTAGGGCCTGATGATGGAGCTGTAACATGGCGATAGGAACTCCGAAATAACAACGCAACTCAATCGAGTTTGGGCTCGTTAATTCGTCTTGACGAGTAGTTTGATAATACATGGTAACCATGGTCTGATGATGGAGCTGAAACGTGGCCATAAGAACTCCGTAAATAAACGACGTAACCCCATCGAGTGTGGGCTCGTTTGATTCGTCTTGACGAGTACTTTGATAAAAGATTGTAACCAGGGTCTGATGATGGAGTTGAAACGCGGCCATAGGAACTTCGCAATTAAACGACGCAACTTCATCGAGTTTGGGCTCGTTTGATTCGTCTTGGCGAGTACTTTGATAATAGATGGTAACCAGGGTCTGATGATGGAGCTGAAACGTGGCCATAGAAACTCCGTAATTAAACGACGCAACCCCATCGCGTTTGGGTTTGGGCTCATTTGATTCGTCTTGCTGTATTTTGGTTGGCGTCTCCATCTATATGCATCTCCAACAAATTTAGGAAAAAAGTTCGTTGCGTTTGTTAGGAATGTGAATTATTTCTGTTTGATTAGATGGATTACCCAATGCCAAAGTGAGCACGTGTCGAGGGCTGAATGGTATAAGGGTGTATAAGCATTTCATATCGCCAACGTTGCGCCTCAAGTTATTACATAACTAATTTAAACATTATTTTACCCTACTGCAAACATATAAACATGAGATATTTAAATATAAATAAAATATTTTTAATTACGGGTCTAAACGCTACGTACTATAGTATGTAGTAGTATTGATGCTACTTACATTCCTCGACGAGGGGACGTCGCGTTTAGACCCGTAATTATAAGTTTTAGTTATAATGCAACGCGAAAGTTTAAATGATTATAAATAAAAAACATATAAACTTAAAGTGCCAAGCTTTTATTTTTTTTACTTTAGCCTGTCCCGTTGTCTGTAATCAAATCTTGCAAGGTAAGCAAGTTAAATTTGATCCACTTCCTGGTTTCCGATTGAGCTGAAATTTTGCATGCATGTGTAAATCGAATGACAATGCAATATTGATTGTGATGAATGTGGATTACGTCTGATTGATTAGATGCCAAGGTGAGCACGTGCCAAGGGCTGAATGGTATGAGGGTGTAAAAACATTTCATATCGCTAACGTTGCGTCTCAGGGTACCAGGGCGAACCCTGTTCTACTGAAGCCCTTATACAATGGAGCCCTTGGGAGATGGACCGTTTTTGTCCTATACTCGTGGGAACAACATGAACAAAAAATATCGAATGAAAATACTAAAAAGTTAAAAATAAAATTAAAGAAAAAAAACTATTTTAAAAACAAGCTTTTATTAATTGGTAATAAAATGAACTAAGAATTTAAAAATAAATTTACCTGATGAGAAAAATACCATTATATAGGTAGCATTTAAAAAAAATAAAAGCGTGTTACATTGTAATTGCAGAAGAAAAATAATGGCGTATAACCTAAATGTTGTTTAGTGTTCCATCAAAATGTAACTCGCTTTTATTTTTTTGAAATGCTACCTATATAATGGTATTTTTCTCATCAGGTAAATTTATTTTTAAATTTTTAGTTCATATAATTAACAAATAATAAAAGCTTGTTTTTAAAATAGTTTTTTTTTTCTTTAATCATATTACGTATCTCTACCACTGAGTCTTCCGGCAGCTCGTACCTAATCATTTTTACTAAAGAAACCTTTGCATACAAGACTATTATCAAACGTTCTCTACGAATGGCTACAAGGCATTGTTTTAATAAACGTATTTTATCTTTAGGAAACATGACCTCCCATTTTTTAAGCACATAGGAACTGAAAAACATGGTGGGATTTCGATTCTTATAAAATATTTATTGTATTTAATTAAGAAATACAAAACTTCAACACTTCAAATATAGGGGCTCTGATACTTGTGACAGGTTTCTAGACCTGACGTCTCAGAGCTGCCACCTAGTAAGCGTCATTTCAGAATACCCTCATTAAAAAACTAGCATTTTTTTTTTTCTTATTTCTGGGTGTACTGGTTTACGCCCCCAGTAAATAAAATAACTGACTGGTACCTCGTAAGCGCCACTTCTGCCTAATACACTACGAAATACGTTCTGAAGACAAATCGCAGTATTATCTATTGACTCCTAAATGTTAAGGAGTTCTGTGGCCTCTATCATCAGCTCAGCAGTATGATATGCATACTAAAACCTTCTTCAGAATGTAACAAACGTCCTCGATTTTCTCGCGTTTAGCTCATCCGATTTTGATGCGGTTTTCAGAAAAGTATTTGTTACATTCTGGAGAAGGTTTTAGTATGCATATCATACTGCTGAGCTGATGATGGAGGCCCCAGAACTCCTTAACGGTGAGGAGTCAAGGTTTTTAATATCGTTGGAGTCAATAGATAATACTGCCATTTGTCTACAGAACGTATTTCATAGTGTATTAGGCAGAAGTGGCGCTTATGAGGTACTAGTCAGTTATTTTATTTACTGGGGGCGTAAACCAGTACACCCAGAAATAAGAAAAAAATGCTAGTTCTTCAAATGAGGGTTTTTTGAAATGACACTCACTAGGTGGCAGCACTGAGACGACAGGTACAGAAACCTGTCAAAAGTATCAGAGCCCCTATATTACTTACTAATATTATAAATATGACGCTTTCACGCCGAAACTACTGAATCGATTTTGATCAAATTTGGTACAGAGATAGACTAAAGCTTAGTTAAGGACAAAGGCTACCTTTTATTGTAAAAAAGGTCTGAAGAGTTTGAGATGAAACTTTGTACTTAACAAATTGATAAAGAAAACATTTCTAACGTTTTTGAAATGTTAACCTATACTATGGGGATGAAAGGTTGTTGTAGGTCGTATGGACATCCAAACAGAGTCACACTTTTACGTCTGTTTGTCTTTTGATAAATACAGCCCAAGTGTTTCGAACCCAAAGTAAAAAGCTCATTTTTGATGCGTGCTGCAGCGCAGAGCACAATGATGCTGAAGTATGAGACACACCAAATAACCTGTAGTCCACGCGAACGAAGTCGCGGGCACAGCTATTAAATTATAAATGTTTACTATCAATAATACATATTTCTAATAATATTAAATTATAAAGGTTACGACTAAACCTTTGAGGTGTCTAAAATATCTTTATCGAGATGCTCGTAGCTCAGTGGCAGCAGTGCTTTAGTATTAATTACTATTAAGTTAAGCACATAACGCCGCGGTCATGAGTGAATGGGTGACCATTCCGACCATGTTTAGTGACATTTAATTACGAGCATCTCCGTGCTTTGGAAGGCACTTTAAAAGTAAGTCCCGGGTAATATCGCTTGATATTGGTCGTGAAGCCTAGTCAGAGGCCTTAAGGCGGCTTGATTACATCTGACAGTAAGGTTTAATCACTGCCCTTACCTACAACTACCCACCGCACTGGGCCTGCGTGGTGAAGTATGGCCCAAATCACCAAAAAGTTGTGGAACTTTTCTGAACTAAAAACAACGTTATTGACATTAAACTCGTGTTAGGTATAAACGTTACAGAAAAAGCCGCGTTCAAAAAATATAGTGATTTTAATTTATTATTTTTAGTTTAATGGTTTATATTTTAGATGTGTTATATTTTATTTGTTGTAATAAATAGTAAAAACGTTTCTGGTCCTCCCTTCGTCTGTGCAGTGCCTTATATCACCGAATTATGGTTGACTTTACAAAAAAAATCCTAATGAACAGTACATACTGTTTTGTAAGATTTTAAATACATACTCCTTTGTATTTTTCTTCTGTCCAAAGATATTCGCCGTGTCATTTACGTCTGTCATGTGTATCAAGTCAATAAATTTAATAAAATTTCTGAATTGAATTTCCACAAAAAATATTTTAAATAGTATTTGATGCTCATACAAGATTTATAAAGCTTTATATAATTAAACCAGCAGAAAGATTTACACTCTCGTTTACACAGATATCTGGAACTGGAACCAATCATGTATTGTTTTATTCTGAGGTTCTGTGATGTGTACTTATGTGAGTCAATAAAATTTATTGGAACTGTCCTTGCCTTCTGGATCTGTTTATTCATGAAAGTTCCTTTTTAGCTACAGTTACAAGAGAACGAGAAGATAGTCTGAGACTAGAAATCTGTATTTCTGGGACTGAACTAAGTGTAATTCTTATTTTGAAGTTCTTTAATATACAATTTTCGTTTAACTACAGTTTTATTGTAAAGTACCCATTATTATTATTAAGGTAGGTTCTGATAGCTACTATACAGCGCATACTACCGACCGATTATAAAGTATCGATTAACGATTATCGATTAAAGTGCATCGATATTTCGATTATGTCTAGATCTATGCGATTTTATATAGCCTGTGATCATTTACGGTCATCAGACATCACATCACTATTAAGTATCTCACTCCAGCCTTACGTCAGTGCCTATTTAGATTTCTATGACAGCCAAATGTCAGCTCGACTTACTTTCGATGACGCCATGACAGATGTTTTCTACCCCTTTTATAGCTTCTTAAGCGTAGCCAGTATTGTTAATAAGATCTGTCACCTGGCTGAATGAATACAATTTAATGATGTGAATGAATAAAACAATTTGTGTGAACGAGTAAAAAGTGTCGAAGCACGATTTGATAACGTAATCTATCATATCTGCAAGTTTCGGATTATAATAAGCTGTTTCCGGCCGATATTAGAACCCTTTTTAAAAAACGACCTTAGGCTCGGTCTATACGCTGCCGGAATCCGTAAGCAACCGCAAGAATCCCTTCAAAAACGACGGTTTTCAGTTTGACCCGTATGTTTGTATGTATGTATTTAAATCGCGGACAAACGTTCTTGATTTTCTCGCGTTTGGCTCATCCGCTTTTAATGCGGTTTTCAGAAAAGTATTTGTTACATTCTGAAGAAGGTTTTAGTATGCATATCATACTGCTGAGCTGATGATGGAGGCCACAGAACTCCTTAACATTTAGGAGTCAATAGATAATACTGTGATTTGTCTTCAGAACGTATTTCGTAGTGTATTAGGCAGAAGTGGCGCTTACGAGGTACCAGTCAGTTATTTTTTTATTTACTGGGGGCGTAAACCAGTACACCCAGAAATAAGAAAAAAAATGCTAGTTTTTTAATGAGGGTATTCTGAAATGACGCTCACTAGGTGGCACCTCTGAGATGTCAGGTCTAGAAACCTGTCACAAGTATCAGAGCCCCTATATTTGAAGTGTTGAAGTTTTGTATTTCTTAATAAAATACAATAAATATTTTATAAGAATAGAAATCCCACCATGTTTTTCAGTTACCATCTATTATCAAAGTACTCGTCAAGACGAATCAAACGAGCCCAAACTCGATGGGGTTGCGTCGTTTAATTGCGGAGTTCCTATGGCCGCGTTTCAACTCCATCATCAGACCCTGGTGACCATATATTATTAAAGTACTCGTCAAGACGAATTAAACGAGCCCAAACTCGATGAAGTTACGTCGTTGAATTGCGGAGTTCCCATGGCCACGTTTCAGCTCCATCAATATGGAGTCACAAATTACATACATTTTAAAAGGTTTATATTGGACTGGACGTATGAATTAGGGTTGGATTCTAGAGTAGACTTGTGAGTTGATATGTTCTAAACATTTCTGTAATAAATTGCAAAGTATAAACCTTTACAGATAATAAATATACGAATTTTCCAAATGACTTAAAATTTGACCCTTGTTTAGGTTTTACAAATAAAACAAACTATGTATGTACTTATTAAATGGTTTATTTTTATTTTTATTTTTAAGAGCTTATTTATTATTCTTTTAAGTTTTATAATCAACACTATAATCTAATACTTTAAAAAAATTAATGATATTTAGTATAACAGTGAAAACAAAATCCTTTTTTGCAAATTGCACACCAGGCCGTGACTTTAGATGCAGAAGCAGATGCTAATTTAGCAGATAGTCCATTTTCCCTTTTCTTGTGGTAGCAACCGAAACATCTCTTCTTATTTGTCTTATTCCCTGTTTTAGGAATTTTCTGTAGTTTTTTAATTTTTTACAAACCACTGTTACACCATAGACAAATAATGTTGCCAACTTTCTCATAAACTTCAATTTAACGTCGAACGTTCATATGACTCCAATAAGACTCATGTTTTTCCAAAGTGACAAGTCCACAACTCCGAATGGAGTCACATTGTTTTTTTTGTTTTTTTTTAAGAAATTCCTAAAATAATACCAAAGTATAGTGATTTTGTTTCAGTATAGGTACTAAACAATACATTATTACAAAAAAAGTGTGGACGTGACAGGAAAAAAAGGCTATTGTTTGGGGGACAGGGAACGTGTTAATATCCACACGTAGTAAAAATATATTTAAAGAAAATTTCTATCAGAAATGTAAATAAAACACTTAATTAAAATCAAAATAATCAATATTTATTGTTAAAAACAATAATCACTGAATAATCAGCGCTGGTTTGGATTTGAAGGTAGGTACGTTTATGTATGTATGTATTTAGAAATACCTTATTTAATTATAATAAACTTTGTTTTGTGCTTTTCCATGGTAGTAACTAGTAAGTAGATTTTGTCACTCACTTTTTACTTTTCCGAACCAAACTAAGCGTTATTGACATCTTAATCCAACTCGTGTTAGGTATAAACGTTACAACAGTAGAATAAGCCGCGATTAAAAAAGGTAGTGATTTTAATTTATTATTTTTAGTTTAATAGTTTATGTTTTAGATGTGTAATATTCATTTGTGGTAATTACTAGTAAAAACATTTCTGTTCCGCCCTGTGCCTTCGTCTGTGCACTGTGTGTAGTGCCTTATATCATCGAATCATGGTTGATTTTACAAAAAGTTTTAATGAACAGTACATACTTTTTTATAAGATTTAATACTCCTTTGTATTTATTTTTTGTCAAAAGATATTCGGCGTGTCATTGGCGTCTGTCAAGTGTCAAGTCATTAAATTACATTCTGAATTGTTGAATTTCCACGAAATATATTTTAAATTACATTTAGTGCTCCTAAAGTGCATGCTCATACAAGTTGTATTAAGCTGTATAAAATTAAAACAGCAGAAAGAGTTCAAACTCTTGTTCATGCAGATATATGGACCAATCGTGTATTTCTTATTCTGAGGTTCTATGACATTCTGTGATGTACTTATGTGAGTCAATAAAATTGATTGGAACTATCTTTGCCTTCTGGATCTGTTTGTTAATGCAAGTTCCTTTTCGGCTACAGCTACAAGAGAACGAGAAGATAATCTGAGACTATGAATCTGTATTTCTGGGACTGAACTAAGTGTATTTCTTATTTTGAAGTTCTTAAATATAAAATTTTCGTTTAACTACAGTTTTATTGTAAAGTACCCATTATTATTATTATTGCAGGTTCTGATAGCTACTATACAGCGCATACTACCTACCAACGATTATAAAGTATCGATTAACGATTATCGATTAAAGTGCATCAATATCTCGTTTATGTCTAGATCTATGCGATATTATATAGCCTGTGGACATTTACGGTCATCAGACATCACATCACTATTAAGTATCTCACTCTGAGTTTTTTCTTTTCTTTTTTTTTGTCACTCGACGAAATAGTTTCCAATCAATTGAAGTAAGTGACGTTTACTTTCTTCGATATTCCTACTCCGCTATCTTCTACGTAGTATTATTTGATCAGTGTCTCACTCTGAGTTTTTTCTTTTTCTTTTTTTTTGTCACTCGACGAAAAAGTTTCCAATCAATTGAAGTAAGTGACGGTAACTTTTTCGATATTCCTAGCCCGCTATCTTCTACGTAGTATTATTTGATCAGTGCTACAAGCCTTTATAAGGCGATGCACAGCACAGCGGAGCTCATTCTTCGTCCGTTCGCGATAGAAGCAACTTGCTCTGTAAAACCTATGCCCGTTTCCATTTTTCCGTGATTTTTTATAGTGATTATTGTGTGTTTGAATAAATCAGTGAATCAGTTACAACGCTTGCTTTATTTCTGTGGGACGATAGAGGACCTATCTTCAGTGGGGAATAGCCCTGACGATGCTGCTGGTCAGATAGGCCGATTCAGGCTCAATCTAACATACAATATTAAATCGTATTACGGAATAAAGTGACTTGCTGATGGAACTTTGGTTTTATTCAAGTTTAGTGGGTTTTTTGGGACTTGTTCACATTTATATAACAGCACTTACGTCTTCGCAAAGGTATTTCAGCTTGTTCAAGTAAGTGTACGCGGTGCGCAAACGGTCTTTTATAGAGTGTTTTGTGATCAAAGCTTTCAGGCCACGTGCCATCGTACTTATTTGATCCTGCAACATAAAATTTATTAAGTAGTTGCTACTTTCCTACCTATTAAATAGAAATTGAAGTCACGTAAACCACAAGCGACTTATAAAAGGAATGAAGTCACCGATTTATAATCATGACATACTAGTTCATAGAGACACAATTTCTGCCTTTCTCTATCCAGCTTAGTATTTCCGATTGGTGGCGAATTAGTCATATGCTGCACATAGTTAGCGCACGAGTTGCTGAGAGATTCCAGGACTGTCTTCAGAAGAACAACACAGTTGATTTCTGAGTCACTATATGTGGCGATTGCAGATTGGACGTCCGTCAAACCTTCCTCCTGTAAACATAATGCACGTGTTATCAGCTCGTCACTGCTTGCTTCATTGTTAAAACATTACGAATAAAATAACATTTAATATGAAATATATTATCCCCAAAATATAAGCCGGCAAGCATTATCAGTTACATGAAATAAAACACGTTTTCAGATAGGCCAGCATAATAAAATATCACAGATACCACTTTACACATCATACACGTGCTAGAAAGAAAACAATTATATTGTAGCTTTTCCTCAGATATTACTGAATATTATAATTTCATTTCATAATATCGTAACACTTCCTGACAACTATGCCCGTTCTCCTAATACCTAATTCATGCCTTCAAATAAAATCAGTAATGTAGAAGCCAAGCGTAGATTTATAATAAAATTGTAACGTGCAGGGCCTATAATGCGGGTATGCTTGTAATCTATCCAGCATTCAAAAGCAGTAGCTAAAAAGCAGGCCTGCTTTAATAGCTCATGGTAAGAGGCCATCAATTATTTTCAGAAGTAACAACTCGAATACGCACAAACTTCTCTATAATTTTAGCGATGAGGTTAGAATTGTACATGCGCCGACGGTGGTCGGGCCAGATGCTGCGAACGTGCATACACTGCTTGTGATCCCAGTAGGGAAGGTAGTAGTAGTTTTTGTCGCTGGATGTCGCCTTGGTGGGCTGCGTCGTGCTCTGCCAATACCCCGTATCGGCACATAGATCATCTAAATAAATAAATATTCATTGAATATATTTCCGAACAGCCGAACATTGCCTACCGAAGTGACAGACTATGCGCGGGAATAGAATCTGTATCTGTACGTTCGTGTAACCATTGATTTCGTTATCGTATGCAGAAAACATGGACAAACATAGAACATAAACATAGATAACATTTTAAGATAAATTATAGCTACTTAATGATGTTTAGCCACTAATAAACAAAAAAAAAGTTTACAACCAAAAAAATGGTATTATAATTCTAGGCAACATCAATAAAAAAATAGACTATAGAAAATAGAATCAGTGGTTGAGATATTGGGAAAAAAATGAATATTAAGTTTGTGCAAGTAGACCAATAGCAATTAGTTTGCGCTATACGTACCAAGTTCATCAGTTTCAAGATCTTGAGGTTTTTTCAATGATTCGTTGTGTCCGTCCAACGTATTTCCAGTATTGCCAATGCTCAGCTCAAATTGCAAAGGTTTGTCAACAAGACGCTTGTCTATCATGTTGGCGTCGAAGACGCTAGCGAAGAGGAAGAACTCCTCGTTCTTTTCGAAGCTAGACTCGTTAATAGGTGGCACCGGTTCTATCTCGACTTCAGATGCAGGACATTCAATGCTGTCCATTATTTCAGTACGAATGGAAATAAGGACTCTGAAAATCGGATTAAGTTATAATTCTGCACCGCACTCGGTTTTTGAAGCCAACTGTGACTTTTTGCAGCTATGCAGAAGCGTAGCAACACTTACAAAAATTCAACGTTGTTAGGCACATAGCACATCGTTATCTTAAAAGAAAAAAATATACCTGGCTCTATAAGATACGCCTTCGCCCATACCCACGTTTAGGTTAGCGTGTTGGTCCAGTAGGCTGTAGTCTCGTGTCGACCCATATAGATAGATATATGCGGGGCCAAACGTTGGGAGAAAACCTGAAAAGCATAGAAACAGACATTATTTATTAACTAAATTAGACATACATAAATGATTGATGAATTCATATTGACTGTAGCGGCAGATAAAATAACGTAGTGAGGTACAACTATATCTAAGTATATTGAACCTATATCAGTGAGCATGCTATTAGAAGACGCAATTGATAAAATATTACGCACTGGAAAAAGTGTGGCGGAATACTGGTCACAAATAAATAGCTGTTCATACAAAATAAATAGCAGATCACTAGGAGATCTTGTGTTTTGATTGCGAGGAATTCAGTATGGAGTTACTACGTACCTCTTTCTCCGTCATTGGAGATGGATTTTAGGTCAATAAAATGTGTTCCGATCACGTTGGGGTGGACCGGATCATTGTCTCGAAGCTGGATCTTGATGCGCTGGCATAGCGGTGGGAACATCTCATTGAACACGATTTGCTCGTTCCACGTGGGGGTGTGGCAGTTCTTCTTAACTGACGTGCAACCCTGGACGATTAGTAAGTAAGTTCCGTAAATAGATAAGCAAATTATGAATCAGGCCAAAATCCCATTAGGTATTTAAAGCAAAGATCAATAAGTAGCAAAGTTTCGATCCGGTCGATTGAAATTAATTTTAGACTGGTTTAACCAATTTTGTAGAACAGGCTATGAGACTTTATGTTTGTAAGGCTTCAGGAGTTAAGCCTTTGTCTGCTACGAAACTAGACACAATAGAACATTTATTGTTTGGGGGTTCACCGGTGACCACCATGGCGCTCAAAGTGTAAGCTTAGATATATGTTATTGCCCAGGGGCATACAGTTCTCCTTGTCATTTACCACGAGTAAGGAGTACTAACGCAGCGAGGTCATTTTATCTACTTTCAATAGCTTTACTGTAGGTAGATCTACAATTCACGTACTGATAAATGCAACATGAAAATTGAATGGTAAAATAGAAGTTTTAATGGTAGATTAAACTAAATTATTTAAGTTTACATGTAATAATGCTAAGTTTTTTTATACAGAATAAATTTTATGTTATCTTATCTTAGTATTATCCGCTTTCGGCATATATATATATTTCCATCTTTAAATACACGCCGACCCCAAAAAAGATAAGTACATACAAACAGATTTTTGTAAAAAAATCCATTCTGTTGACCCTTAGCGCGTGCTCGTGAATTATTAAAACGTAAACGAGTCCTTTTCTGTATCTTAGGGATCTATGAATACTCGAAGTAGGTTAGTGCTTACTCTACATTAAAAATTTACTCAAAAATGATCACTAACAATAGAATAAATAAGTAGATCAAGATCAAGAGCTACTTATTCAACACTGTAAAAGGACATGATTTTTTTGGTACTAAAATAAAAATAAAACGAACTAATACCATTTATATAAAACATTACTTTAAAGGCTAAATACTATCATTCTGAACAGCTTTTAGATTTTCAAAGAACTCTATTTAATTAATAGAAAAATATGGTCTTACTACAAAAAAGATAGACAACACGTGTCTATCTTTTTGTTGGTTTAATGCTCTAAGTTTTTGTAGTAAGGCCGTATAATGTTTATAAATACGTTGATGCGTTTCCGAACGAAAGTTATTGTTGTCTGACAGTGACAAATGTCAGATTTCCTTTTCTTCCACCTTATACAGGCAAAGATCTACCACCTTATACAGGCGAAGATCCTAAAGGCCATGCTGCCAATTCATTAGTTATTTATAATTACCTACATTATTTGATTTGTTAAAAATCAGGAAAAAAATGGCAGATACCGCCGCATACGAAGCGTCAATCATACTTCCTCTTTTTTTTACACAAAAAAGTATCGAGGGATCTTATAATGTTGCTATTTCCAAGCCAAAATATTATTTTGTTTTTTTTTATTAATAAAATCAAAAGTTGGGGTCTTTAAATTATTTAATCAGCGATCAATGCATTCATAATCATTTATTCTTCCAACTTTTATATATCAGTGTCAAGTTTGAAGAGTTTTGATTTTAGTACCAAACCCCATAGTAAAAAAAATCTTGTGCTTTGTCAATCATTTAGTACATACATCATCATCATCTTTATCAGCATGTGGAAGCCCACTGTTGGACTTGCCTGCCCTATAGATCATCACAGCGAGCGGAATTGGACTGTTTCCATCCAGCGACTTCCCGCCATGTTGACTACGTTGTCCGTCCACCGGGGGGATGACTGTGAGAACTGCCCACGCTGCTTCTTCCAGTTCGTGGTCACTGGAGGACCATTCTTCCCCAACGGGTGTGAATTAAATAGAAACTGGAATACGATTAGGCAGCGTCTGTACTGCTGCATGCCTAGCTTAGCACTTGACGTCTAAGTAAAACAAATGATGTGACCAATATCCGGACTGTTTTTTTTACAGAGTGTAGTTTAACTCAGTGTGTTCATCAATACAAATAACTTAAGCCAAAGGTAGACGCTCTATATATTATCGTCGAGGCGTATGTTTGCAGCAACTGATTTTTTTTTCACGTTTTTAATGATGACCCGCAATAGTTAATTAGCTCTTTAAAATTGTTCGTATTGATGAACATAATTTGCCGCTATAAATATTGAGACTGATTTTTCCCTGAAATAATAATAGCTTATAAAAAGGGCCTTAATTGTAGCCCAGTATTTTGTACAGAGAAGTACTTACTGTCATCCCAGCGAAGCAGACTTGCACGTACGGGTCGACAAGGTCCTGCGTCTCTCCGGTGAATGCCCTCTTCACATTCGCCAAGATGGAGTAATTCATCTTCGGTAGACCATCAGCGCGGTAGATTTTGACGACGAAGCGAGCGCGCTGCCGCTCAATTGGCATTCCATCGGGCAGGAGAAGGTTCCTGGGTGACGAGGACAGTTCATTAGTCCAAAATCTATGTTTTTCTTACTTTATCATTAAATATTTAGAAGACAAGTGATGGACACAATGACACAAGCCTTCACATCACAATAGATGTCCCGAGCGGCCCAAGGGGTCTAGCATCAAGTGAAAAATCCGCAGCCTTAAGTATTCCCCGAAAATTAGCAATCAGAGCAATAATCGCGCAGTCATCGTCCGATTAATGCTTAGTGTCAAAATCTATTGGCAGCACTGATTTTAAAGCCAGAATAGTATAGATTTTTTGTATCTGATCAATAAATATATTGTTTTTGCACTAAACAATATTTTATAACACATCTTTTTGTATTATTATTATAATTTTAGTTTGCTGCAAAGTGCAACTTGACATTAGGTCATGCAATGCGCTCTTTATAGTCACTAACATTAGACATACACAACCTATGGACTCCCATAATTTTCCTATTTAATAAAGAAAGATAAATAAATTCTTAAAACATATTCCCGAAATAGGTGAAGGCGAAAATTGTTTTTCGGGCTAGTATCCCATGGGATCGGCCCTATAGACGCAAAAGCAGTACAGTAACTTCAGTTATTACCACTTCTGTAAATGTAATACAAGTTCTTACAACGTAAACTTCTGAAGGTTCGATGACCTCCAAATTTGTTGTAAAATAATTCTGACTCAAGTAATTACAAAGGGCTGTTTTGTTGAGATTTTGACGTGCCAAACTTTAACAATGTCTTATTTAACTAAATAAGACATTGTTAAAGTTTGGTTATCATTAATATTCAGTGCATTTTATATATCTCCAGCTTTTATATAGGTTTTTAGTTAGCTTTCTTACACTTAAATTAAAATTAATGTGTCTAGTAGACTGTCTACGTAGGTTGTAGAAGAATATTAATGCTTATTTTTGAGGTTTCAATCTTGCCTTTTGGAACTGTGTGAAGCAATTAAACTACGTGTATTTACGTGGAAGTCTTTTGAGGAGGCCTTTGTCGACACCAAGCTGTTGCCCGTTACAGACAAATGAAATTGAAATTCTTTATTCTGTATATAGGCCCTTTTACGGGCACTTATACACGTCCCAACATATAACTTAGCCCTACCACCGCTTCGGGACAACATATCGGGTGGTGATGAGAAGAAGCGGCGCAACAAACTCAGTCACCTTTGTCAGCCAAACATCCAGTTGCCGATAATAATTTAAGTAATTTATTAGAAAAGTTGTTGTATTTGAGCAGTAGAATCCCCTAGAAAATAGTTAATGAATAAATTTACACCTTGAATATAACTTTTATACAATAACTTCTTTTCTTAAATAAAAGAACATTGCTACATTTGTTATAGGAAATGAAGGTCAAGCGTAAGTTCATTTGGATTTCAAAGTAAAGATCCCTTGCTGAAGGGTTTTTTTATAACCTACAAAACAATTTGCTGGTTTTACAAAGCAAGCCCCAAAGTTGGCGGCCCTTTGAGATTTGTAGTTATGGTCCAAATAACTTTGTAACTCGCTCCATGCTTCTCATATAATTTTTATCGGATTTTAAATCTTTCTTATTATTAACGATTTAATGGTCTGTTTAAATGGGGCTGGCCAAAGTGATCGAGTTTCATATATGCTGCTTTTTCTCGGCATAAATCCACAATATTGTCCCCAAGCAGTGGTAGTTAAAAAAACCGGCCAAGTGCGAGGCCATTATCTATAAAAACGGAAAAAAACATGTCTTTTGTATGGAAGCCCCCTAAAAAAATTTATTTTATTCTATTTTTTAGTATTTAGTATTTGGGACGAGGTTATAACGGCAGCAGAAATACATCATCTGTAAAAGTTTTAACTGTCTAACTATCACGGTTCATGCGATACAGCCTGGTGATAGACGGACAGCGGAGTCTTAGTAATAAGGTCCCGTTTTACCCTTTGGGTACGGAACCCTAAAAAAAGTATAATTTAAATCTTTTTAATAATCTTTACATGAAGTCGAATTAAGTGTTCTTTCAAAGTATGAAAAGGGTCTTCAAACAAATAATCGCCCACGATAAGTTCCCCACAACAATTGTAACCTATATTAAATTAAATTAAATATTGGACAACATCACATACATTGCTCTGATCCTAAGGTAAGTTGCTAAAGCACTTGTGTTATAGAAATCAGAAACAACGATGGTACCACAACACCCAGACCCAAGCCAATATAGAAAAGTTCGTTTTCTACATTGACCCGACCGGGGATCGAACCCGGAACCTCAGAGATGGCGGCGCCATTTAAAGTTCGGCGTGCTCGCCTCTCGGCTACGGAGGTCGTCGTGCTATAGCATGACTATAGCATGATAGGTACCTGTTGCTGCCTCATTACGTGATTAGCTCCGAGAACAATTAGTGTCAATTAAAGACTATCTATTATATACTCGTATGTTATAATTATATTAGCTTTGCATATTGATGATATTACATAATAGGTATGATGTTTGTAACATCCAATTGGAATATTAATTTCAATCAGATATGCCAAAGCGGAGGAGATTAGTTAAGTTTAAGCTTAATGAGATTCGAATGTATTAACTGCAAGTATATGAAAGATTAACATCACAATTAACATCTTAAATTTAATAGACATGTATTAATAACTGCCCTGCTCGCAAACGTACTACACTTATTTAAATAAATAGAGTCTGATAATAATGCACCGAGTTTCCTGCACTGCTTGTTCTCGGCGTTGGCTCATAATATTGTCCCAAATTCAGATCACAGCAAAGATAGGCCTTCAGTACAGTAGGCTTACTGCTCACTAGTCTAGTAAAATTCATACCTAGGTATTTTCACTTTACTGCACCACGAGTACTTCATATGTTTTTTTTTGCCCTCAACGAATAAAGCACAAAGCTTAGCGTTCATTTTAGCAA
Source organism: Anania fuscalis (assembly GCA_950371115.1). NCBI lineage: Eukaryota > Metazoa > Arthropoda > Insecta > Lepidoptera > Crambidae > Anania > Anania fuscalis. The sequence continues at coordinate 6,228,310 of OX493324.1, forward strand.
CTAGATAAAAACCCTACATAAAAATAGTATGTACATCTCTGTGTGTAAGTCAAAAAATGTTCGTAATCATCTCTGTTATTTGCGCTCCAGAAAGGATTCAAAACTACCTACATACAATATTATTATTTTCAAAAAGTATACCACTGAACGACTAATAATATATTATGAAGTTTAGTAATCGGGAACCTGAAAGATTTAACTACGTGCGGTGTCTGTGTGCGTTACCTGTTGCACATAATGCGCTTTTAATGAAGAGTAAGGCTACTGTATATTATATAATAATATACTACTCTGAGTCGCACACTGTTATAATAAATGCCTATAAGGTTCGAAATAATTGCCGATTGTGTTGAAGTCGGGGTTTGTGTGACAGGATTCGTGGAATCGGTTTTATTATTTTATAGAATTATGTTTTAAGCTGAGAAATTGGTTTTGCTTGGTTTTGAATTTTGAAATTTGTTTTTTTTTTTATTTCGGTCTTAATCTTCCAACGTAAAAGAAGTTTGGTTCAAAACTTTTAAAAAGAAAGTGCAATCTCCGAATACGTACGTAATTATTCTGTAGTCAGGGGCGTGCAGTGCATTATTAGGCAGTGCCTACATGATAAATGAAACCAGGTAGGCAGTGGTTACTTAGTACTTACTAATGTGTGTTATTGACAAAAAACACTGCTTTCATCAATAAAACACTTAAGTAAGTATCTACCGCCTACCTCGAAATAAAACCAATGCCCGCCACGTTTGTAGCACACAGACTTGTTTGACATTCATTGTTGAGACCTTTTATTCTTCCTTTGTAGCTCCGCTTCATTACACATTTCCGTTTATCGTAATGTATACCATATACCACATGTAATTTTTTCCACCTTTTGTTTTTTTTTCTTTGGGGAATAGAACAATATCGTCCTAGTTAACTTACTTTTTAATATAAAAGTTAGATCATCCTCTTTAGTCGTAGAAATTGTGGACAAAGTTTCTTTCATAAGTTTGCACGTTAAGAATAGAATTGATCAAAATCTAAGCTAGGTTGTGTAACCGTTCAATATTGAGTACCATTTTATGATTAAACAGTAGGGTGAACTATGGAAGTTATCTATCACAGTTTGCGGTATTTGCTACCTATTTTAAATGATGAACAACATAATCTAACTAAATAATTTTCTTCTCCAGGGACCTACATTTTACAATTTAACTTGGTAACTTGTAAAGCCTCGTGATAGTTTTCTTTTTAACTTTGGTGCATAGGTAATACATGCTACTGTCGTGAATTTTTTAAAGCACTATTACGGTGGCATGCAGCGGGGCAGTGGTAGGCACAATGACTCCCTCGCTCCCTAAAAACTTTTCTTTCAATATTTTATTCTTAGTCACTACTTTGTCAGCAAGATCGACTACTATGTGTTACCTTACAAAATCACGGCTTTTTAGTTCTAAATGTCTTTGAACCCTCAAACACAAAGCGAAGAATAAAAAAAACAGTCAACCAAAGTCTAAACAGAAAACAATGGTCAGCGTAATGATATGGTATCTTAGATGAGCATCAGCTCAGTGTGGTTTCGCAGCAAAATTGCGGCGCTGATTTTACTCGTAGTGAAGACCGAGTTGTTTACAATTTAACGGATTTTTTGCTTACTGTACACCAGGTTACGCGGTGTCAGCGGTGCCTTCATTACAGCTAGCTTGTAGACAGACCGTCGAACAAACTCTAAGGATTCCCAGCTAATATCCATAAAGTAAGATGAATCTGTATATAAAAGCCAATCAGTCCTTTGGATATTTTCCCGTAATTGAAAACTTTTTGTTTTCAGCAACTCATCAAAGTTTAGCATTGAATACCTACTAATTAGTACGTAAAGTCTAAAATAGAGGATTAGAAAATATGGCACCGAAAAGTTGGAAGCTAAATCTACTTTTCTTTGTTTAAAAGAACATGCATTTTACAATTTCGTTATTAATTAATGCGGCTTTCACGGCGACGTCATATTATTTATTTATACCCGGAGCAAGTAAACTTGCGCGAGCAGGTATATACACAAGAAACTTGCTCGTTTCCTTATGAGGCGCAAGCTTCAAGTAAAAGCTGCTCACGCGAATAACATGTATGAGATTGGGTACACGATTAACTCTGTCTTATGCCCTCATATCAGCTGGCTCTGCCTGCCGTTATTATCATTTTGTTACTATACTGTAGGGGCAGGTGCGAACAGCAGATAGCGCAGGTAACTCGCGTTGATACATATTACTTTATTTGACACATGCTAACTGGGGTTCAGCAATTCTTTTACACGGTTCCTAAACATGCCATGCCATACATACTCATATATGAGTACAAGCCTTAAATAAAGTACTTACGCCTCAATGTCGTCCTCGTCCTTCTCGCTCTTGGGCGGTATCTTGATGGTGTCTCCCTTGCCGATGACGCTAATGTCGCACTTTAGGTACCCCTTGGGGCCGGCGGCGACGTCGTCGGGGTCTGTCAGGAGAGCCCACTTGTGGTAAAACTGGCGCTCTGTGAGAAAAAAATACGCTATTATTAGCTTCTATTATTCGTTAGTAACAGATACTAGACAGAGATGAGCTAAGTCAAATCTTGAGAGTGTTTTTAACCTACTCCTAAATGTCATGTCGATTTGAAACTTTGCAACTAGGTATGACATTCGGATGGCAATACAGACGTGGATAGAGGAAAGGCTATTGTAAAACCTTCATGTTTGGCTCATTTGATTTGTTTGAACTCATCATATTTATGTGTGTTTTTTTAAGTTTGTTTTATATTTAAACTCGATTTAACTCTTCGTCATCAACTTTTCGAAATCCGCTGCTACGCTTAGATCTCGAAATAAACTATAATGGCAAAACAATTTCATTAGCTCTAATGGCCTCATGAATATTTAAGTCATAGTTTTATCTCTTCAGAATATACTGTAAATATAATGTATTATGAATTTAACTTGTTAACCTTCATAGATACGAGCGTCTATTCCAGGTAATTGTGTCAATATCTTCTTGAGAGCCTTTGAATAATTTATGGTATGATGTATGAGTAATAGGTAATTCATGCAGGTTACAAGGTGCCTTCGTATAGGGATCTGTTAGCAACATCTTGGCTGTTGTATTCTCTAACTACTGTTAGTTTATACATTGGAAAACCGAGTAACAATGAGTTTGACATCGAGAAGCAATCAGATGACCATGAAACTTAATATCAAATCATCAGCTTACTGCCGGTCATAGGGCTATCCGCCGCAATATTAACAACAGCAGGTTTTATGTAGCTAGCTATTACCTCTTGAAAATGCAAATAATTTGATTAGAATAAATTCGTTAATTTTTGAGTGATGCTCAAACCAATTAACAGACATCAGCAAAAATTCGTGATCCTTTTTTGGAAATAAATTTTAGTCTTGTAACGCTTTTGTTTCATTTTATAAATTATAAATAAACTTTTAGCTATTCTGCCTATATTATACCTGTTGTATTTGTTTACGTACTTTTTGTTATGCGTAATTAAGTTTCATAAAAGTGCTTCTACTCAACATAATGATTTATGAGCTTCAAAGGTAAATGTTCTTAGCATGAATTATGCGTTAGTACAAAAATAAATCTATTTTCCTTTTAATATAAATATTTTTTATTCCTTTGAAGCGTTTAAATTAGGTAATTACCTACCTACTTTCACAGTTAAAAGCCCAGTCGGGGAACAAATTGTCAATTATGCGAGCTTCTCGAAATCATGTGAAAACCCCTTGCCATGTGAATAATAAATAAAGTAACTAAACGGACAACGGTGGGAAATCAAAAATATAATAAATGGACGGAATATTTATGACGTACGCAACAGATATTTTGTTTCGCAAAACATTTTGGGGTCGGAGTAAACGTCTTGAAACTGAGAGCCTACTACAAAAATGTTTCATTCGTCCGGACGTATCCTAAGAGCTAAAAAAGAGCTAAAAGACCTAAGAGATAAAAATTACCGTCTCCTTGTATAAGTCGTAGCCCGGTCTTAGAATTAATCACTTCATGATGTGGCCAATATTTCATAAAATTAACGTTTTTCATGATGCGGCATTGTACCCGCTGGCCACATCATAAATGGTTCGACCAGATCAATGAATCAGTCAGCGTTTGATGATATGACCCACTACTTCATGAAATAGCACAAACTTTGGTGATCATATCGTAAAACTGTTATATTATCCACCGGCAGAGGCGCTGTTGTCGCTTGTTATTGTGGTACCTACATCATGGCGGCGATCAATAAATTCTGTTCTTAAAGTGAATAATAATGTGTAAAGTGAAGATAAAAGTGAATTATCATTAAACATTGAGCTAGGCGACTTTTATGAAAATAAATCGAAAAACGGTTGTACTTAACGTCAAACAATATGGGTTTCGACACGTAATTTTGGAGGTTAGGTTAGTTAGGATATTTAACTATTTCGATCTCTTTTATTTATTAGTTTCCTTTCAAAATTACAAATATTTAAAATGTTATATTTATGTATTGCCCAAAACTAATATTCAACGAATTCCAGTAACTTGTAAACGTATTTTAATAATATGGCCAAACGTTGAATAACATAGGTATAATCAAACGTTGACGTTTAAGCGATACAACCAGTTTTAGTTGGCTGTTTTATGAAAAAAACAATTTTATGAAATGGCCGGCTACATCATGAAGTAATTAATTTTAAGATCGGGCCACGACATAAACACAAATTACGTATAGCGGGGCGCGCTAAACATCCTTTGACACTGACCAACTCAACTTAGCCGTGTAAAACACGACCGTTTTTAATGGTTCAGAAATTGTCAAAGGTTTTATACAAGTAAATCATAGACTTAGAATTCGCCTAATATCTATAAAGTAATGGTTATTTGGATTTGATAGGTCCGAACGAACTAAACAATTTTCGTAGTAGGCCACCTGAGTAGAATACGCGGTTCAATTTCGCAGTCCCAGTATAGGTACTTTGTATTTTCCGTACCATTATTCCCTAAAAATTAGCAATCAGCAATAACCAATGCACTCGGCGCCCGATTGATAGTTGTCAACCTATGGGCATCACTGACAGTTTTTGTTTTTTGCTGTCAATTTGCTATTTTAAGGCCAGAACTGGACAATTTTCGCTATCGCATTGCTTTTGCAAGAAACGGAATCAGAGGTGCGATTGTGTAAAGCAATCGTATTCATTTGAGGGTTCAAAACGTACGGTATGATCTTTCAAACGGGAAATTCTAATTGTGTAAGGAGTTCATAAATCGTTAACGATTGGGTCGTCAATTTAAAACGATGAGTGAATGATGTACATGATTTTGACAGATAATTCGAATTGCGTATTTTTTTGAGCTCATTGCTAATGTCAAATGATTGCGGTGACTCTTGACTCATGACAATCGTAAATATTGCTGGTAAACTTACGTTCGCTCGCTACGCCACATAAAACAAAGAAGAAGAAGTAAATATTGTGTAAATAAAGTGTGTTTTAACGATGAGTGTTTATTGTTAAAATGGAAATAAAATTTGGTGAGATTCAAGGGTCCTTTTTAGCACAATTTATTGTTAATCTGTGTTTTTTTAGAATAAAATGGCTCACGCTTATATGATGGGTATGATTGAACGCGAGCGTCGCATGAGACGCTCGCAGATGAGGAAGAGGGAGCTGCGGAGATCGTCGATGCCCTGGGACATGCCGAATGGCGAGTTCATCAACAACTACAGGCTGTTGTTACCATTATTTCAACAGCTTGTTGATGAACTCGCGCCGTTCATGCCCCAAAGGCTGAGATCTACAGGGATCTCTGCTGAGCTCAAAGTGAAAATGTTTTTTTTTTTTTGATATGATGTTACCATTATGTTACAGGAATAATACGACTGTTATAGTGAAGGTTGGGTTGTTGTTATTTAATATACACTTTGTGTTGTTTGTTTTTGAGAGAGTGCTTTAATTTAGTAGAATATTTGTCACTTACTTGTGTTTCTACTTTAAAACAAATTTAAAAGTTTTCTGACACACTGACAGTTAACACTTGTCATTCTTCACAGCACAGAAAACTTTACGCAGTCCACTAACGCCACCTATTGTAGAGTAGCAAAAAACTTTGCCCATCCTCTAGGGACGGGTAGCGAAACTTGTATTTCATTCGTTCTTTGCGTTTGGTTATTTGAATTGCAGAGTTAACTTTTTAGTTTTAATTCAATGTTTTAATGAATAAAAGTTTGTTCTTGAGGTGAAATCGTAAAGTTTGATTAAAAAACCGCACTTATATTTGAATTCGATTTAATATTTGTTAAAAAAAAATGAAGTTTTACTGAATGTTTTGCGATAGTAAAACGCAAATCCATGAAACGTTTTTATACCACCGGTCACTTTTCGGTCTTCATGGAATGGACAAAATTACACAATTCGAATTACTTTAAACGATCGATGATCAATTGTATTCATTGTCCATCCATGAACAACTTTACACAATCGCACTTCTGAGGTGCGATTGTGTAAAGCAATCGTATTCATTTGACGGTTCAAAACGTACGGTATGATCTGTCAAACGGGAAATTCTAATTGTGTAAGGAGTTCGAGTTCGTAAATCGTTAACGATTGGGTCGTCAATTTTAAACGATGAGTGAATGATGTACATGATTTTGACAGATAATTCGAATTGCGTATTTTTTGAGCTTATTGCTTATATCAAATGATTGCGTTGACTCTTGACTCATGACAATCGTAAATATTGCTGGCAAACTTACGTTCGCTCGCCACATAAAACAAAGAAGAAGAAGTAAATATTGTGTAAATAAAGTGTGTTTTAACGGTGAGTGTTTATTGTTAAAATAGAAATAAAATTTGGTGAGATTCAAGAGTTCTTTTTCAGCACAATTTATTGTTAATCTGTTTTTTTAGAATAAAATGGCTCACGCTTATATGATGGGTATGATTGAACGCAAGCGTCGCATGAGACGGTCGCAGATGAGGAAGAGGGAGCTGCGGAGATCGTCGATGCCCTGGGACATGCCGAATGGCGAGTTCATCAACAACTGTCGTTACCATTATTTCAACAGCTTGTTAATGAACTCGCGCCGTTCATGCGCCAAAGGCTGAGATCTACAGGGATCTCTGCTGAGCTCAAAGTGTTTTTTTTTTTTTAGATATGATGTTACCATTATGTTACAGGAATATTACGACTGTTATAGTGAAGCTTGGGTTGTTTTTATTTAGTGTGTAAATCAAAGTGTATATCTTTGTGTTCTTTGTTTTTGAGAGAGTGCCTTAATTTAGTACAATATTTTTTACTTACTTGTGTTTCTACTTTAAAACAAATTTAAAAGTTTTCTGACGTACTGACACACTGACAGTTAACACTTGTCATTCTTCACAGCACAGAACACTTTACGCAGTCCACTAACGCCACCTATTGTAGAGTAGCAAAAAACTTTGCCTATTCTCTAGGGACGGGTAGCGAAACTCGTATTTCATTCGTTCTTTGCGTTTGGTAATTTGAATTGCAGAGTTAACTTTTTAGTTTTAATTCAATGTTTTAATGAATAAAAGTTTGTTCTTGAGGTGAAATCGTAAAGTTTGATTAAAACACCGCACTTTTATTTGAATTCGATTTAATATTTGTTAAAAAAAAAAGAAGTTTTACCGAATGTTTTGCGATAGTAAAACGCAAATCCATGAAACGTTTTTATACCACCGGTCACAAAATTAGACAATTCGAATTACTTTAAACGATCGATGATCAATTGTATTCATTGTCCACAGTATTATTTGATCAGTGATTGTCCATCCATGAACAACTTTACACAATCGCACTTCAGGGTACCGATTTAATCGAAGCAATTACTATTGTCTAATTAGAGAAAATCGTTAAACTCAAAAGAGAACTTTAAAGTTACCTTTCTTTATTACCACTGTCATACATGTAGTGGCGGATTTACAAATTTGCTGCCAGTAGGCTATTCAATTTTTACTGAGCGTTCTCTGAAATCTGCCGCCCCTTAGGACGCTGCCACCTGTAGGCCGCGGCCTATACAGCCTATTGACAAATCCAGGACTGGCTGTTGTGAAATCAGTAAAAGCCTTCCTAATTATATAAATGCTGAAATTTTTTGTAACAAATAATACGCGTATATATGAAAAAATTACAGTTTTGCTACCTGCCGAAGTCACGATGAACCTAACTTCAAAGTTGCCGATCGTTCCTCCTACCTTTGTGGTGCCATGCATAGAAAAACATTCGATCAGCTTTTATTAAAATAATGAAGAAATCTCGAGCTCTTAGGCAATTATTTTTTAACGGCTGAAAGGAAATAGCTGAAAGTTTCTGAAAGTAAAGTATTTTATGTTGTTTTTTATTTCTTTACCTTGGTAAGATTGTTCATTGTTTTGTGGTTTAATTCTGAGGTCTACAGAAATAAACCCCGGGGCTGAAGCATTCTCAAATAATGATGAGTTAAGTATATTTTAAACGTTGTTAATAAAACTAATCAGCTTTTATAAATAGCTTTTTGGGGTGGTTGGGATCTACCTCCTAGCGGTACACCCCGGGCAACGTCATCATAATTTGTGATGGCGGCAGAAGATCCCAAAGGCAATGGTAGGCCCTGGAAGGGGCCGCCTGGCTCGCGACCACCATCCCGCCGGAGTCCGGCGCCAAGCAGCCCTGCTGTGTTCCGTCGGTGTGCGGGAGTGCCAGTGCCATTGGGGGTTTGAAATTAAGTCAGTTGCGCTGTTGGCACCGGTCTCTGTCTTTAGGCGATGCTGTATCGGGTTACTCGTTCTGGAGGGTAGCGGGATCCGAGGCACGGTCCCAGCCGTTGGCCGACCGCAGTCAGTAGGGGGCCCGACTTACGCGCTAGCCACGCGTAAAGGCTGCCCCGCCAACTTGCGAAAAATCCCGTTATGCTCCACCGTGCCAGTTGGCGACCCGGTGGAGTGGTATCGGGGGGGCTCGGGCGTCCCCGCAGTCTCCAAGCGAGTTCCCCTCTGATCGGCTGAGTATAAAAGTACGAGTAGGGTTTGCTTAGCAGCGCCTCGACTATAGTTTTCTTTCCCCTACTAAAACACTTAAAAATGACAAAGCAAATGAAGAAGAAAAAGGTTAATCAACGGCGACACTTCCTCCTACTCAAAGTGCACCTCACCAACATCCGAGGTCTGCACTCAAATCTCGACCCGGTCCACCACCACCTGGAGACCGAGAAGCCGCACTTATTCTTCTTAACGGAGACGCAGATAGCAACACCGTCGGACGTGGCATACCTCAACTACCCTGGATACACTCTCGAACATACTGTTATCGGGTCCCAAGGAAAACACTTTTTAAAAAAAGGCTTTCTTTAATCGATGAATAGGTATACAGGATTACACTTGAATAATAAGAAATAATAAAAAAGACGGGACCCGGGAGCGGCCGTTCGGTGCGACGACTAACGACAGACTCCCCGAGTGATGTATGAAAATGAACCAATACAATTATAAACATATGGTAATCACTTTAAAGGATTACATGGCTCATCCCCATACATAGCTCGGGTATAACACCTTCCCCTTAAGAATAAACTTCGAGGTTAGAATCACGAAGTTTTTTTTTTATTTATTTTATATTTTATGTAATTTATTTAGTTTACTTATTTTTTAAATCAATTTATCTAATTTAATTTATTTAATAACCCTTATAGAGGGGGAAGTATCTGTTTTTCGGAATTACTGATATTACTAGATTGTGGCTGTGGCCTTGACGTTTCAGTGGCTTCAAGCTCTTCTGATTTGTGTTTAAAGATATAACTTTTAACGCGCTGGCGACTCCCAGGTTTTCGTGAAATTACGCAATGATACACTCTATATGTAAGATAACTTAAAATAATTATAATAATACAAATTGTTAAAATCGAGTAGTGTGTCCCATACTTTATAATGTGGGGTTTTTCTGTTAGTTTATCTATGTTAATAAGAATTTTCGTGAGCCGATCATTTTCTGAATTCATGTTGTCTAAATCTATGTTTTGCAATCGAGTAGGAGACACATCACTTACGATATTTCTAAATTTATCAAAGTTACAACAAGTGTCATTTATTAAATTGAATTCAAACATTTTTAGCGGTGACGTAATATTTAACACGTCATAATACTTAGATACAAGTGTTGTTGTTTTACAATAACCCTTACAATGTCTGGGCATAGATAAAATACCTACTCCCAGTATGTTAGATTCAAATAAATTATTGTTTACACAATCTATCGATAATTTTGAAGTTACGGATTGAACAAAAATCCATTTGTTGTTGGACAGATAATACCAAATGTCTAAATGTCCGAATATAAATTTAGTTTCACATTGTTCCGGGATGCCACTAATCACTTTTGTAAGGAGTTCACTTTCACAGCTGGGTTTCGCGTCTGAGGTGTAGATATTTGTGACGTCACAGATATAACTAGCGGGGACAACTAAATCACACACTTCTAAGTCGCGAAGGTTACAATACTGGGATTTGTCCTTGGTCATTGCTATGTATTTTGTTCCGGGTACAATAACACTAAAACTGTTAGGTTTGTTTATATCATAGGGTACAGGCAGACCTATGCTATGGTATAACATAAATTGTTTTAATGAAACTAAATTGAGTCGCCGCGCGCGCTCGGTAACGTTCGCATGCAGTCGAGATGTCTTCCGAGAAAATAAAGTGTACGAAATGTAACATCGTTATTAACGAGCTATTATGTTTTGTGCAAAACAAAATAGATATTATGGACGAAGAAAGTTTAGTTAGAATCGGAATTAGTGCCTATAGTGCAGCCGAAATTACCAGTGCAAAGGATTTGTTGTTCGAGTCGCTAGCCACAGATACCCGAAATATTTCGCGTCGAAAAAACAAGGAGCAAAAAGACATGGCAGACATCATTTGTGTGTTTAAAAACACAGAACCCGATATAACACCGATATTTGTCGCGAGAGAACTGGAAAAATTACCGCCAATATCTTTTGATCATGTCGATGTCACGGCCCTACTTAAAGATATTGTTATATTGAAAACTGAAATAAAACATCTCAAGGAAACCAGTGTTACAGTCGATCAGCTTAATAGTGTGAAAGCAGAAATTGATCACATGAAATTTGCGTCTATAATAGGTCCAGAACGGATCTCCTGTGGCACTACATTTGTTAACAAAAAAAGGGGCGCATACTTGTTAAATAGTGGCTGTGATAGTGGACCGTCGGGTATTTTGAATATATCAAATCAAAGTTGTAACGACGATCTTGAACACATAACACAGGATTGGCAATCTCCCTCACCCCCACAGAGAAGAAACGGCAGGGCCGACGGTACCGCAGCGGCCGCGACCGAGTGTAACCGAACAAGTTGCCGAGGCGAACCGAGTGACGGAGAGCGCAATGATCAGCTGACGGGCGGCGCATCGAATCCGTTATCTACTATACCTCCTGCGCCAAACCAGTTATCCAAGGAAATAAACAGTGTACATTCTAACGGCGCATTGTGTGAAAATATGTCCAAAACATTGGCGGATATAACGCGTGAAGGCGCCTGGGCTAAAGTGAACCCTAGTGAGGAGTGGATTAAGGTGCAAAAACATAGACAGAGAAATAGGTACTCCTCAGAATCGGAAGGCTATGCCCGTGGAAGGGCTGCTTATAGACCCGAGGACAAGTTTAAGCCTGCAAATCGGTTGATACCTCTGTTTCTATCCAATGTTCATAAGGACACTTCGGAAACGGACATTGTAGATTACATTTTTTCAAGGACGAGTGAGAAGGTGATTATACATAAAATTAAAATGAAATCAGAAAAAGAATATAGTGCGTTTAAAATGATGGTGCCGAATACAAAGCTAGACAAGTTCCTGAGTGACGAGCTGTGGCCATCAGATATAACGTGTAGACGTTTTAAGCCATATTTAAAACGCACGTCTTAAATTATACGAGAAAGTTTACGTTACGTTTAGATGGATAATACAACCTTAATTACATTTAACTGTAAGAATATCAAGCGGTCAATTGAGGACATCAGACAGCTGTGTGCTTTTGCGGACATAATCGCGCTGCAAGAGACATGGCTGCTGCAGGACGACCTTCCTTACCTGGCAAGCGTGCATGCGGATTTCGGGAGCACGGGGACCTCGGCTGTGGACTCGGCGGCAGGTATCCTGAAGGGTAGACCCTTTGGCGGAGTCGCGCTATTGTGGCGTAAGGAGATGTTTCCCTGTGTGTCAGTGATTCAGTGCGATAACCCACGTATTACGGCTATACGTATCACGACGGGTGATAGATCAGTGCTAGTGTTCAGTGTATACATGCCCACGGACTGCGCAGATAACGTACCTGAACTCACGGACAGCTTAAGTTACATTAGTGCCATAGTCGAGGACAGCGGAATAGAATCTGTGATTATACTAGGAGATTTTAATGCTCACCCCGGAGAGCGTTTTTATCATCAACTTGTGAGTTTCTCCGCAGATCAAGACTGGACTTGTGTGGACACTGCTAAATTGCCAAAAGGTACGTTTACTTTTATAAGTGACGCTCACGGGTGTAAGCGCTGGTTGGACCACACCGTTGTGACTAGTTTTGCCTTAAGCTGTGTAGTGGATGTGTATGTAAAGTACGACGTTTTCTGGTCAGATCACTTACCTTTAGTTACTATTTGTAATTTTAATATAACTAGGCAGAAAAAATGTATTGAAAAATCTGACCTTAATAGAATACGATGGGGTGAGAGAAATGAGGTTCAATGTATTGCTTATGAAAAGTTGTGTAATTCTAAGCTAAAGCAAATTGATTTACCTAAGGATATGCAAAAATGTTGTGGCAAATACTGTAGTAAACAATATCACAAAAATGTTATAAATCACATGTATGAGCAAATAGTGGATATTTTATCTACTAGTGCTTCTGAAACGTACAGTTTTAGGCCAGGGAAGAGAAAAAAGCCGTTAGCGGGGTGGAACAAACATGTGAGCGAGGCTCACGGGCGTGCTAGACTGGAATTCAAAAATTGGTTATGGCATGGCAAACCTACAAACGGTGTCATTTTTGAGGCAATGACGAACGCACGAAAGATCTTTAAAGGTAAACTCAAGTGGTGTCAAAAAAATCAACACCAAATAATTATGGACACCTTAGCCAAACATCATTCGGAATCAAATTTTAAAAGCTTTTGGAAAAACACTAACCGTTTGAATTCCAGGGCTGGCATACCTGTGAGTGTCGACGATGTGTCCGATCCCAAGGATATTGCTGACGGTTTCAGGGTGCGATTTGCGGTTGGGTCACCATTGGGGCCTCCATGTCGGGTGTTCGATGCAGGGTCTCAGGGTGCCGAAGTATCGACGATTGTATTGGCGAAGGATATCAGGCTCATACTTAGGAAGATGACCAGAGGCAAGTCCCCCGGTTACGATGAGCTCAGCGTCGAGCATCTGAAATATGCTGGACCCCACCTGCCCCGCGTACTTGCTCTTCTTTTTAACTTGTGCATTGGCCATTCGTGCCTGCCACCGGGGTTGATGCGTTCGCTGGTGGTACCTATAGTTAAATGCAAAACTGGAGATGTGTCGGATGGTTCAAATTACAGGCCAATCTCGCTAGCCACCATCATAGCGAAGGTCCTTGATAGCGTGCTAAACACTTATTTAAACAGGCATGTTAAGCTTCACGACGCTCAGTTCGGTTTCCGGCCTGGGCTGTCTACTGAAACTGCCATAATAGGTTTGAAGCACGCTGTCCAGAACTATACGGATAGGCACACACCTATCTATGCCTGTTTTTTGGACTTGTCCAAGGCATTCGACCTGGTGTCATACGACATACTTTGGAAGAAGTTGGAAAAGACTACGTTGCCGCCAGAGCTCGCTTTCATTATCAGATACTGGTACGTAAATCAGGAGAGCAGGGTGCGCTGGGCGGGAAAACTATCGGATCCGTGCAGGCCGGAGTGCGGAGTGAGGCAGGGGGGGCTAACCTCGCCCGTACTCTTCAGCCTGTATGTGAACGCGCTGATCGAGCGGCTCAGTAGCACGCGTGTTGGATGTTACGTTAACGGAGTGTGTTTCAACAACATAAGTTACGCGGATGATTTAGTGCTGCTGGCCCCCTCGGTTAGTGCACTCCGTAAGCTGCTTGGGGTGTGCGAGTCGTATGCTGCATCACATGGCCTAATTTATAATGTTAAGAAAACTGAGTGCATGGTCTTCAGGGCGGGTACCAAGTGCCCTATCAGTATACCACCGTTATTTTTGAACAACAAGCCCATACACAGGGCTTACACTTTTAAATATCTGGGTCACTTGGTAACGGACGACTTGAAAGACGATGTAGATATGGACAGGGAACGCAGAGCATTGTCAGTCCGGGCGAACATGCTGATACACAGGTTCTCACGATGCACAGTAGCAGTCAAAATAACGCTGTTCAAAGCGTACTGTACCTCGTTATACTCGGGGGCCCTGTGGTTCAGATATACCCAAAGGTCTTACAATGCTCTGCGGGTCCAATACAACAACGCATTCAGGGCGTTGTTGCGGCTGCCGCGATTTTGCAGTGCGTCGTCTATGTTCGCCGAGGCTCACACGGACGGTTTTGACGCCACCTGGCGTAAAAAATCGGGCTCACTTCTGCGCAGGCTGCGTGGCAGCCCCAACATCATGCTGCGTGCGATAGCCGACCGGCTAGACAGCCCGCTTGTCTGGGCGCTAGCCAACCGTACTAAATCCTTGTTAAAAATTAAGTACTAACATAGGTTTTAAGTTTATTGTCTACTAACAAAATGGACCTTGTAGTCTTAAATAAATAAATTGAATTGAATTGAATTAAAGGTATTTGCAAAACAAAAACGATCTTATAGTTAGAAAAATAACATAAAACCTTAGATAATCTTAAAATAATATGTATGTTACTTAAATCTAAGCTTACAGGCATTTCTAAATTGTTAGGCAAGTGCCTATAGTTATCGGCAAGCTCGCGGTGCAGGTGCGCCGGTGTTATCACGGCGGGATGCAGGATGTTTTGGCTACAGAGCGTGATAGCGCTTATTATGTCTTCTAATTGAAAGGACAAAGTTAAGATCGAGGTTTCTAAACTATTAAATATAAAATTGAATTCCGACTGCAATTGGAGTTTGTTAGTAATTAGAGTTAAATTGCTCAAATTGGTAGAGAGCTTGTCGATAGCTTCATTTAAAGTAGCTTCGTTCATTTGAATTTTGTATAAGGTTTTATTGTAGTTAAAAATTACTGATTTCGTTATCATAATGTTTTCCTTCATGTACGAAGCTAATTTATCTTCATTATTTTGTATCGATATTATGGCCTCGTTGAACTTGATGCCATCGTTTTCATCTAAGTTGCCGAAAATTGTTTTAACAACCGTTCCTAGCCCACCTATCCATGCTCCACGCTTTGAGCGGTTGTCCACCAAGTGGGAAACAGAATCTGATTGTCTTAGAATGTCATGATACTGGACTGTCAAAGGTGATAAAATGTTGTGGCAGTTTATCTCGTTAAATGCTTGAGATCTTTTACATAGATATCTTACGGTAAATGAGATTTGATGTGAGAAATATCAATGGGCAATATAACGTTAAGATAACTATTTCTAATTCTAAGGTTCCCTAAGTAATCGAAGTAAACGCCAGAACCCGACGAGATTGGCTGAATGTATTCCTGGCTAACTTCGGTTGCGGCCAACCTGTTGTAAACATAATATTTATATTAATGTTATATGTGTTTATATACTATAATTGTGTAATATATATATATATTATATTTGTTTATATTTAGATATGTACGTGTATTTCCTTTTTACTAAACCTAATACTTAGTATTACTAATCCTACTTAGTATAATAATTAAAAATGATTAATGCTATGTGTCAAGGTTCGAGACCTCTGCGTGTTTCACTTCGTCGTAGTGATGGCGTACATGGCGTCTGTTGATAAGGACGGACAAGGTGTTGCCTCCGTGTATCTTAACTATTTTATAGGGGTCTTTCCATACTGGCGAGAGCGCTTTCCGTAATCGCAAATGATTTTTAATATACACATACTCACCTACTTTATAGGATTTTGGTGCACTTCTCCTGTCATAGTAAGCCTTAGATATTTCTTTGGATTTCAGTATATTTTCTATAGCTTTTTCGCGAGAGAAGTTTAACCTTTGTTGCAGGATGCGGACATAGTCGGGATAAGTAACGTCGGGAGATATGTCGAAGATTGAATTAGGTATATATGGTTTGTTTCCGAACAGTAATTCATAGGGTGTGAAGTTTGTAGTGCAGTGAACAGCTGTGTTATAAGTTAGCATCGCGGTGTACACATACCGGGGCCAGTTATCTTGATTGTCATTAACATATGATTTTAAATATTCCTTGAGGGTAGAGTGACTTCGCTCAAGGGCTCCTTGTGTCTGGGGATGATAGGGAGAAGACCAGAGTTGTTTAATCTTCAAGAATGAACATGTCTTCTTGAAGAGGTCAGCTGTAAAATTGGTACCCTGGTCTGTGAGGATTGTTTTAGGTATTCCAAACAGTGAAATGAAGTGGACGAGACAATCTGTAGTTTCTTCGGCGGAAACGGTGCGTATAGGGTAAGCGACGGAGAACTTCGTGAGGTCATCTTGCAGGGTCATAATATATTTTAATTTAGCTGTACCCGATTCTGGTAAAGGTCCAACGATGTCGAGTGCCACTCTTTGGAATGGACCGGTAGATGTTGTGGTAATCTGCATTGGTGCCCGATTGCATTTTCTAAGGGCCTTATTAGTTTGGCACTGGGCACAGGATTTGACGTAATGTTCTACATCAGAACGCATGTTTTTCCAATAGTAAGTTTCTTGAATGCGTTTTAACATCCGGTCAGATCCCAAGTGTCCAGCTATAGGAATATCGTGGTTTTCTTTCAGAATTCTGGGTATTTCGGAAAGTGTGGGGTAATATATTGTGTTTTTGTAGATGTTTATCGTGATACCAGTGTTATTGAATAGGAATAGGAACATGTTGTAAATTTTTATGTATTGCAATCTATCAAAGGGATTCTTAAAATCTGTTACAGCTATTTCTGTAATGTCTGGGTTAAGCGGATTAACCAGTTCATTCCTTAGGTTCCGTAATGTTTTATAAATGTCTTCATACGTATGGTTATCAAAATAATGTACTTTTGTGAACAAAATAATATATTTTTTGTTATTATTTTCAAATGAAGCGAAAGAATGTAAGGTTTTTTCCTGGGCATATATTTCATTTGATTCGGAAAAACCGGATAAAACGTCACGAGCGGAATGATTTGATTCGTCGAGGTCCATAGAAGCAGGGATTACGATAATCTTACTGGGTGATTTAGAAATGTCAAGGTTATGTTCTCGGATGACAGCATTCGTAGTGAAATGTTTAGACGCAATGGTCTGAAGGAATTTAGAATAACTTTCGTTTAGAGAACTGGGGTTTAATGGGTCTTGTGGTAACGGGTCGGCGGGTGTCTGATAGGATGTCGATGGTTGCGGGGATACGGGTTCTTCTTGGTTTGGATCTGGATGCGAATCATCTACTAGAGGGTCAGCAGGTATCTGGTAAGATGTCGAAGGTTGCGGAGATGTTGATCCACCTGGGTTAGGATCACGAACCTGATCAGGAGCAATCCCCTGCTGGAAATTAAAGTCGTCTGGTAATTCGATATTATCGTTTTCTAGGAGGTCAACTGACGGAAGGTCGTTGCTATTTGTACCTATGCTGGAAGGCAGATTGATTTCAAGATCTTCCAATGTCAGGGGGCTGAACAGAGGAATTTCTTGATTTTGTTCGGTATCATCGTCGTTGATAGTATTTGAGGCGTCTATTTGAATACTAGGATTATTTTCAGGTTGTTGGTCAATATCTTCTTGAACGGGATTAACGGGGAAACGTGACAAGGCATCGGCGTTGGAGTTTATTTTCCCTTTCTTGTATTCAATATCGTATTCGAGCTCTTCTAACTTGAGGCGCCATCGTACAAGGCGGGAACCAGGATCCTTACAGTTAAAGAGCCATTGTAGGGGTTTGTGGTCTGTTATAATCTTAAAACGATTTCCATACAAGTAGGGTCGAAAGGTTTTTGTCCCAAAGACAATCGCCAGGCATTCTTTTTCGGTCACACTGTAGTTATTTTCTGCTTTATTTAACGTGCGAGACGCGTAGGCTATGGGGCGATCCTGACCTATGGGACCCTGGGATAGGATAGCTGATATTGCATAGCTAGATGCATCGCATGTTAAAAGGAATGGTTTTGTGAAATCGGGGTAAGCAAGAACTGGGGCAGTAACGAGTTTGCTTTTTAGTGTTTCGAATGAAAGTTGTTGTTCATTCTTCCAATCGAAAGGGACGTCTTTTTTGAGAAGGGCTGTAAGTGATTTTGCATGTTTCGAAAAGTCTGGGATAAATCGTCGATAGTATGAAACCAACCCTAGAAAAGATTTGATATCTTTCGGTGATTCTGGAATCGGGAAATCAGTAACAGCTTTTACCTTTTCAGGGTTTGGCTTAACCCCATTTTCACCAATTATGTGTCCCAAATAAGTAACTTCTTTGCGAAGGAATTCGCATTTCTCAGGTTGCAACTTAAGGTTGAATTCCCTGAGCCTGTCAAACACAATTTTAAGATTTTCAATATGGGAATTTAGACTAAAAGAGTATATTACGATGTCATCTAAGTAGACGAAGCATCGCGAGCCTTGTAGCCCTGATAAGCATGTATTCATTAATTTCTGGAAGGTAGATGGAGCGTTTTTGAGGCCAAACGGCATTCTGTTAAACTGGAAATGGCCTTGGGGCACAGAAAATGCTGTTTTAGGGGCGTCTTCTGGTTTAATTAATATTTGATGGAATCCAGATATTAAATCTAGCGTTGAAAAGTACTTACTACTGCCCAGTTGATCAAGTATTTCAGAAATTTGTGGGATAGGGTAAGTTTCACCAATGGTGATATCATTGAGTTTCCTGTAATCAATCACGATTCGCCATTTTCTTTGGCCTTGCGAATCGAGTTTCTTAGGGACGACCCAAATGGGCGAGCTCCAAGGAGATGAGGATGGTTCTATTATGTTCTGCTCAAGCATATTTTCGATTTGGGCCGACACTTCCTTTTTATGGCATTCGGGGAAACGGTATGATTTGGTGTGAACGGGGACGTCAGTGTTGGTCTTTATTTCATGATGGAGCGCGTTTGTAAATGAGAGTTGGTCTTCTGGAAGGTGGAAAATGTCTGAATAATTAGAACAGAGTTCTGTAAGTGCTTCGTGTTCTTCCTTATTCAAGTGGGAAGTTCGAAGCAATTTAATGACATTGCTAGTACGACTGGAAACATTTCTTGGGTAATTTACTTGGTTCTGAAAAGCACACGCGTGTATTGGTTCGAGGTTAAGCTTTAAGTTTGTGCTAACATTTACTGGTTTTTCGGAAATATTGGCAACAGTCACGGTGACAAGATCATTTTCTTTTACCCTCGTCAGGCAATTTGAAACTAGTACCATTTCCGATAAATGTTGGTCTATGATTACACCCTCCTTTAGTTCCGGGTTTTTCACAGTGCATTCTATGACGGTTTCAGTGCGAGGAGGAATAATGTAGAACGGGTCGCAGAAGTAAAGCTTCATTGTATCCTTGAAAATTTTAAGAGTGTCACTCGTGTAGTTAATATTACAATTAAATGCGGTTAGAAAGTCCGATCCAATTATACCATCGTAAGGTAAATTAATTTCTCTAACAATATGAAATTTATGGGAAATCGATTTACCCTTTCCCGGTTTGAACTTCAGGTTAAAGTGACCGAGGGTAGAAGTTGTTTCTTCTCCTGGGTCAATTCCTTTGAGTTTAATTATTTCTTTTTTAATCATTGGTTTTTTTGAAAGACATGATTGTTTTACTAGACTTACTGCAGAACCAGAGTCTACGAGTAAGGTAAGTGGCAGGTCTGAAATTTGCGTGTCGATCACGACGTGAGGTAATATCCTCTTTGAGGTGTCAATATTTACTTCGTAGATTGGATTAGGTTTTAGTTGATTTTTGCGAGGGTTTCCTGTTTGGGGCTGATTACCCTGCTGTATAACCGCTCGAGGAGAAATAGTGGGACTTCCCAAAAGGGGCTGGTTAACTTGTTGTGTAGTCTCACTAATAGAGATACGAGGACTTCCATTTTGGGGCTGGTTACCCTGTCGTATAGTCTCTCGTGTAGGTATATGAAGACTTCCGCTTTGGGGCTGGTTACCCTGTTGTGTAGTCTTGTTAATAGGGATACGAGGACTTCCATTTTGGGGCTGGTTACCCTGTTGTATAATCTCTCGTGTAGAAATGTGAAGACTTCCGCTTTGGGGCTGGTTACCCTGTTGTATAGCTTCACCGTTTTGAATGGCATCGACTTTTGGGCGTCGTCCCGTGCGATGCCTGGACGAGACGTTTATTCGTTTTTTGGGGCCATGACGTCAACTTCGTCATAGCCTTCTTCTTCATCGTCATCTTCTTCAATTTCTTCTTCCGAAATTCCTTCGACATGGTTTACCCTTTTAATAGGGTAAATTGAGTTTTAGAGTTAGGGTCTCGTTGACGATTGTTAAAGTCTCTTCTTTTGCAATCTTTTATGGTGTGGCCAGGTAGTTTGCAGTAATTGCACACTATTCCTGAAGAATTGGATGGCCCTTGGGCTGTGTGGGCCGTTGAAGGAGCAGTTTGTGGGCCTGGATTTGGCCTTGGTTTAGGTTGGAACCGAGTTGTCGGTTTTTGTTCACTGGAGTTGGTCTTTTTATAGAGAGTCTGCTGAATTCTTTCTTCAGAGACGGCTAGGTTTACTGCTTCATTAAGATTTCTAGGTGCTCTGCACCTCACGATGTTGGATATGCGGGGATGTAACCCCATGATGAAATGATGCATGGCTAGGTCATTCATGGCAGCTGTCCTGCCGGGTACTTCCATCTTTTTGGTAGTTGATAATGAAACTTCTGTCAGAAGTTGGGAAAGACAGGTTTCCACCCGTAAGGAGTAATGGCTTACATTTTCATTAGGACTCTGCTTACTTTCTTGCAGGTCCATTAACAAGTGAGCATAATGTTTCCGCTCGCTGAATTGGGTTTTCAAAAATTCTTTAAGCTGTTCCCAGCTGGTAAACTCTTTGATAGAGCAGGCGATTTCCGCTTTGCCCTCTAATTGACTTAAAATATATTTAAAAAGAATTGGGGTTTGTACTTCTGTGGCCATTTCAAAAGCATTATTACAATTAACAATAAAAGAATTTAGAGTTTCTCTGTTACCGTTGTACGGCTTTATAAATTTAAGAAGAATGCTCAGATCTATTTCCGGCATGGTGACAACTTCTTTGGACTTTGTCTTTCGTGTAGAAATTATAGGGGAGCTAGGAGTTTCAGGTATTTGCGGAATTTCAATACTTAGAACGTCTTCCGTTTTTAGAGATAAACCTTCGTTATTCATATTTTAACCTTCCGGTTACAAAGATATTAATAACACACACAGAATAAAATTACTGAAAATTAAATGCAAAACTAAATAAAAGGGTTTTATAACGCTGCTTTAGAACGCTAAAACTTAAGACTAAACAATGACCAAGGACTCACTGTGATAGCGCGTAGGCGGCGATAAGGGACAGCGCGAACAGCGACTGCATTCCGGCGCGATGACGTCACAGGTACGTAGATCGATGTTCAGGATGCGCCAAGGGTTTTGTATACCTTGGGCCTGGATACAGTGGTAAGTAGGATCACGATGACACTTCCAGCCGGTCGGGTTGAAGGCCACGGAGAACAAAGAATACAGCGACGAGTAGCTCACGATGACGCTTCCAGCCGGTCGGGCTGAAGGACACGGAGTACACACTGGACACAACGATGGATGTGGAGTACATAAAGTACGGCCAGGTTTCTCCTGCCGCACGGATTTGGAAACTTTCACGAATCACTTCACTTTAGAAACAGAGTTATGGTTAGCGACGTAAACGCGGCACTGGGGATTTCCGATCCCACCGCTGCCACCAATTGTTATCGGGTCCCAAGGAAAACACTTTTTAAAAAAAGGCTTTCTTTAATCGATGAATAGGTATACAGGATTACACTTGAATAATAAGAAATAATAAAAAAGACGGGACCCGGGAGCGGCCGTTCGGTGCGACGACTAACGACAGACTCCCCGAGTGATGTATGAAAATGAACCAATACAATTATAAACATATGGTAATCACTTTAAAGGATTACATGGCTCATCCCCATACATAGCTCGGGTATAACAATACGTTCAAGAAATGTGCAGGGGTCTGTGTGTATGTTCGCGATGACATCTGCTGTAAGCGTCTCCGTTGCTTTGAGAAGTCAAAATTTCCTGTGCTGTGGCTTTTGGTGGACACTGGGGTAGAGAAATCTCTCTGCGCTAGTGTTTACCGGTCGTGGAGATCGGGAGACGACTGGGCTAATGGAATACTTTGCTGAGACGGCAGACTCCGCACTTGAGCGATATTCAATAGCAGAGCTTGTTTTTCTGGGGGACTTCAACGCCCACCACAAAGAGTGGCTGTTCCCATACCAGAAAACTGACCATGCTGGGCGAGAGGCCCGCAAGCTAGCATTGGCGCTAGATCTCACTCAGCTGGTGGAACAAGCGACGCGAATACCGGATATCGCTGATCATACATCCAATTGCCTGGACCTACTGCTGACAACTGATCCACACAGACACTCGGTTTCAGTCTCGGCTCCACTGGGATCGTCCGACCACTGTGTAGTGAAATCCGTATCGATCTGCTCTTTTCCGGATAACACCCTTAGGGGTACGAGGAGAGTATGGCGATACGAGTCAGCAGACTGGGATGAGATGCGAGCTTTCTTTGCATCATACCCGTGGCGGCAGTGTTTCTCTTCGAAAGACCCCTCATGCGTCGCTGATGCGATCACAGCTGTTATCCGGCAGGGAATGGAATATTTCATTCCATTATCCGACATCCCGCTCGGTTACAAAGCCCGACCTTAGTACAATGCGGACTGTGCTCGAGCTGAGGCTCGTAAAGGCGATGACAATCTCGTCAGCTTCAATGCCTCTAAGACGCAGGCGTGTCTTTTCTCTACAAAAAGGAGTCCTTTCACCCTTTCTCCTACTTTCCGAGGTACATCTGTTCCAGTGACCGACACTCTACAACTTCTTGGCATGGAGTTGTCCTCTTACCCCAACTTTGGCACCACCATCGAGTCTAAGGCTCAAATTGCAGCTAGAAAGTTGGGCGTCCTGAATAAAGTCAAGCGGTACTTCACGCCTGGACAGCTTTTAACTCTTTACAAAGCCCAAGTCCGATCTTGCATGGAGTACTGCAGCCACCTTTGGGACGGCTCGGCGAAATACAAACTTGCTGCACTAGACTCGGTGGAACGCAGAGCCAAGAGAATAATAGGCGATAAAAAACTGGTGGCGTCCAAGCTGCACAGCCTGGTTCACCGCCGCAAAGTTGCTTGCCTATCGGTCTTCTATAGATTGTACTTCGGAGAGTGTGCTCATGAGCTGCATGAGCTCATACCACCGTCACCTTTCTTCCATCGGACATCCAGACGCACGGCCGGCTACCATCCGTTCTTAGTTGATATACCCATAATCCGCACTAAGCGCTTCTCATCATCTTTTATAATGCGCACAGCTAAAGATTGGAATTCCCTGCCTGCATCTGTATTTGCGAGTGCATATAACCTGACTCTCTTTAAGTCCAGAGTGAATAGGCATCTTCTGAGCAAGCTCGCTCCATCGTAGATCCCATCTATGCTTTAGAGCAAGATTGGGGTCAAGAGTAAGCCCACCTTAAATTAAAAAAAAAAAGTAGCTTTACTCATCCCTGCTCTAAAGTAATCGTTAAAGTGTAAGGAGCTTAGTTTAAGAGCAAGTGGGGTAGATATTTCATGTTTTAAGTGTTTTTTAATTAGCGTGGTAGCAGTATAATGAAAAGTTATGAATATTTAAGCACTTGAGAAGCACGGCCATAGAAATACTTACTTTATTATTACCATTAACCATTAAACTACGCTTTAAAGTTATATCAAGCTCGCGCGGATGGGGCTATAGTCCGTGAATAGAGACGATTTTATTAACAAAATAACGGTCAAGTGTGACTTTTGGGATAGTACAGTCTCTTGAGTGGCATAGTACAGCCCTTGGGTTTTAATCAATGATTGGTGACTAATTAATACCACTACATAAAAAATAAATGTGTGTCCGTGAGGCACAGAGGCGAGGACTCTGGCAGCGTGGGTTTATTCTTTCATATATGATGAATAAATTTATTTGGCGAGTACCTACCTGGCTGGCTCCAAACTGTGGCAACGTCCAGCTTGAAGCTGCCTAGAAGCTTGTTAGCGCGGAGGATGTTCCGTGATTGTAGTACCTAGAACAAAAATATTCGTTGTAAATATACTGTTGACATAGAACAAGTGAACTCGCTACGTTTCGCAAAAGTGCAAGGTCTCCTTCTGCTTTCAAGCCTTCTGAATTCATGCCAAAATCGGGCTTCCGTCCTCATGTCAAACGTCAAACTTTCCTGAATTGTTTTCCGACTTATATGGTTATCATTAAATTTACCCTCTGTCGCCCTTGCCCCGTGTATGTTTTGTCAGAGAGTGTACAAGAAGTGTAAAAGTGTAATATTGAATGAGTTAACATACTTCTTATTATGTTGTTTTTCTCATTATTACTTATCTGTTAAATTCAATAAATAAATAAGGTGTTTCGCACAATTTGTTTGAGTAGGACTTGACATTAGCATGCCAATTTTTTCGTAAGTTAATGGTTGATCCATATTAAAAGGTGTTTCTGCTATTCAGAAGAATATCCGATAGAATTGTAGCATAGTATAATAATGATTTTGTGGCCTACGCTTAACCTAACTCTTCTTTCCTAGCGTTTTGTTCGTTCTTGGTAGGATTTGAATGAATGCACATATTTTTATTTCATGAAAGTTAATATTTACATTATTTTATTAATAACATCTTAAAGTCTAAATAAGGTTTGACATATTATTTTTTCTCTAAACAAAATGTAATTAAAGATAAATAACACTTGAAAAAAATCATCGACCTCAGGTGGGACTCGAACCCACGTCCCATCGCATACCGGGCGAGTTGCTTTGACCACTAAGCTACCGAGGACGTCACGTGACAAGATGAAATTCCTCAAGTGTTTTTTCTCGCTGTCAAAGCCAGCGTATTCTGATCAATGTTGTAGCTATATGTATAGCTGAGTAGTATTCTACCGTCAACACCCTATAGAAATATTTTTACAAATATTTGACTATTGGTTAAGATCAGAAATGCTTAGACATTGTAAATTTTGTTTTAAGCAATTCCATGCAAGGTTTAATTGAAGATAAATAACACTTGAAAAAAATCATCGACTTCAGGTGGGACTCGAACCCACGTCCCATCGCATACCGGGCGAGTGCTTTGACCACTAAGCTACCGAGGACGTCACGTGACAAGATGAAATTCCTCAAGTGTTTTTTCTCGCTGTCAAAGCCAGCGTATTCTGATCAATGTTGTAGCTATATGTATAGCTGAGTAGTATACTACCGTTAACACCCTATAGATTTTTTTTTACAAATATTTGACTATTGGTTAAGATCAGAAATGCTTAAACATTGTAAATTTTGTTTTTAGCAATTCCATGCAAGGTTTAATTGAAGATAAATAACACTTGAAAAAAATCATCGACCTCAGGTGGGACTCGAACCCACGTCCCATCGCATACTGGGCGAGTGCTTTGACCACTAAACTACCGAGGACGTCACGTGACAAGATAAAATTCCTCAAGTGTTTTTTCTCGCTGTCAGAGCCAGCGTATTCTGATCAATCTTGTAGCTATATGTATAGCTGAGTAGTATACTACCGTCAACACCCTATAGAAATATTTTTACAAATATTTGACTATTGGTTAAGATCAGAAATGCTTAAACATTGTAAATTTTGTTTTTAGCAATTCCATGCAAGGTTTAATTGAAGATAAATAACACTTGAAAAAAAATCATCGACCTCAGGTGGGACTCGAACCCACGTCCCATCGCATACCGGGCGAGTGCTTTGACCACTAAGCTACCGAGGACGTCACGTGACAAGATGAAATTCCTCATGATTTTTTTTTACAAAATGTAATTAAATAATTCTGACCATGATCTCAGTTGCCGCAAGTCTGGTTTTAACAATAGGAGCGATTTCTATTAGACCTTAATAGCCCTAAGACAGGGCAACCATGCCATTTTTATTATAACACAGTGTTAACTGAAGGTCTCCTACCGCTGAACGATAGATTTTGAAAAAAAAAACAAACAGAGGCGAAACAAGGGTAGCAGACCCATATTCGGGCTGCCATACAAAAAACGTTCTGTCGACAAGCCTAAATTCGTTATGGAGTTTTGTGACTTTCATCAGGGTTACCCTGGGCGGGTTGTCGTCGATTTCCGAGGAATCCCAACATCAGATTCTGACTTAAAAATAATGGGACCACCTAGGGAGAAAAGCCTTCGAATAAAAAAATAATTTTGACAATCGGTACACATCTGGCGGAGATATCGATTAACATACAAAACAAATGTACAGTCGAAGATAGAATCTCCTCCTTTTTAAGGGCGGTGTGTTATTACATCATAAATAATGTTCCATTTCGGTTTTGCCATGGTTTCAAATTCTCATTTTTTACAATCTCAACGATTGCATGCTAGAAAATATATATGCCCAAACTGTAATTTATATGGAAAAGCACAGCCAATATTCCTAAGCCAGCAATATTGAAGAATATGTCTGCCGTGCGCGCGAATATGGTAATAAATAATATCTAATGTTGGTATTCACCTCGCTGTGCACATGGTGTGTGTTACATAGATTTATTGATCGATCGCGTTTGCACTAGGCTTATATTATTTAATTGACTTGACGCGAATAGCATTGCAGTAGGCATGATAACTGCATAAACACACATTATTAAGTTTACAGGGCTCTGTGTACAAATGACTGTGGCCTGTAATTGGACAGACAGACAAAAGTAATCCTATAAGAGCCCACACACACTGCAGACTTTTAATCTGTTTCGGTTCGGCCGGCATCAGTTGGATCGATCTTTGAATTACTTACTATGAAAGTTGGCCGATCGCAAATAGTGTGTGGGATTGTAATAGTTCCGTTTTTTTCATTCGGAGATATGAAACCCTAAAAGATGTCCTGTTTCAATTAATCCATGTTCTTCATCTAATACAAATATACCTATACTATGATGTACTCGGAATTAATTGTAAAGCTAGGTATAGTTTAAAATTAATTTATCAAAGTGTACCTACCTAGCCTAGCCAATTGAGATAAGTAATTTCGACAATCCGATAAGCGTACCTAGTGGTGCAGATTTGCCTTGAAATTTAATTTTCAACCCAGTTCGGTCAGTTTAAAAACAATGTTTTCTAAATTAAATCGCGTGTGGATACTAGGAGATGCCTCTGTAAATAACACACTGCTGGGCGGAAACCACGAACTCTTAAAACAATCTCAAATCTGTCAAACATTATTAAATTTGTCAAATTTTGTATGTAATGACGTACCAAAATTTACAGATTTGAGGTTGTTTTAAGAGGTCATGGTTACCCCTGCCCTACCTAGAAACATAAGGATATAAGTTCCTAACTTCGAGATAATGCATGAAAATAAATAATTATGTGGTGTCTGGCATGTGTAAGGAAAAGCCGACGCATTAAGCAGAAAGACGTCAAATGTAGGTACGTAATTTTTCTGCGGGTTTCGGTGTGTCCTGCGATCTTTTCGATGTAGTGTAATTCTGATAAGATAAGTCAGTAGATTATTCGATCTTTCATCAGTATTAGTTAACTAGTTTTGTTTTTTGTGGTGGTACTGTGTAGAGTGAATATTTCAGTATTATGGTACCTTTATTTTATAGCTACGACATAAAGAGCAAAAAACTATTAAAATGAATGCCTACTTAATACAGAAAAAATATTTCTTGAAAAATCTAATAAATTACGATACAAACACATTAAAGCAAGTAATTCGTTAAAAAAACAGACTAAGCTGTACCGTGATAATGTTTATTTATTATTGAAAGTTTTAAATAGTCTAAGTAAGGGCCTGTTTCACGATGTGCGAATAAGTTCTGAATAAGCTATTTGGCACTTTTTTCACAAGTAATTATGTATGTGTTATTAATATACACTAGACCGGTTTTTATAATCCATTCATCACCTTAGTGTCTGTTTTAATATTACTTTTCAGCTCATAAAAACTGAATAACTGAACTGGGTGAGTTGATCGACCAACACAGAGCTTTTAAATGACCTAAGGCACAGAGGGAGTACATGAGCAGTCATGGTACATTAGCTACTTTCGGCAGACGTTGGTAACAGCTACAGCATTCGTTTTTAACTGAAGACTAAAGCAGCCATAATTTATCTAGTTGTAATATGGATTTCAGGAAAGACTATTGTTACTCCTGATAAAACCAACCAATAAACAACAACGGGAGACGTGACGCGTCAGAGGGAAAATCAAATGTCACCCTGACCGCTCGGAAAATATAGTACACTATGCAGTCATAGCTTATTTCAGTCGATCTTAATCTTCAAGCTGCCCGTTCTTACAAGCAGTGTTGTTTTTACGATAAATATACCTAACTATTTTTTTTGTTTGTTTTAATACAAGGGCGTTAACAATAAACAAAATATTCAATTCAAGATGTTATTCAAATCCTCTTCTTGCAAATTGTATGTTTAGTTTTTGGATTCAAGTAAAATGTGCCTATTCTAATAATTTGATATTCATATCCGAGAATTTAGACATTTCACTTATCACTTAGAGAAATGTACCTACCTAATGCTAGTTGATTTTAGTCGTTCCGCGATCGCTTCTGTTCCCACTTGCCCTAGTTGTCGTCATTGCGATCCAGATCATTTTCCGGTGAGGTTTTGTGCCGTCAGACATTCAATAACCGATTCAGGTCGGGTTTTAACTTCATTCGTGTTTCCGGAACGATTCAATCGATGAGTATTTAATCATTTTAAGTAAGAATAGACAGAAAAATATTTTTCTGCAAACATAACGATTACTATGTACGACTAGCAGCAGCTGTCCTCGCGGCTTTGTCAGCGTTGAGTACGCGTAATTAAAAATCATTGTTTTATTTATCGAATTAACGTTGTAGTACCTACGTTAATAAAAATGAGACAAAAAAGGTAATTCAGCAAAAGAGTAAAACTGAGATGACAGACAAGAAGAAAAATAGACACTAGGCGACAAAAGAATTATCTGGTGTTTCAAAAACGTGTATTTGAAGACCAATACAAGTCCTACCTTACCCAAACAACTTATATAATTAACCTAACTTAAGTCGAGGGGTTAGCAAAAGTGTAGTGTGGTGCCGGCACGCTAAAAGAATTGCACCACCCCTTCTCTTCCTATGGGTGTCGTAAGCGTGCACCTGCCAAGCGTGGCGATTATGGCAAAAATCCTCCTTTAGGTGAGGCCTGCAGGGGCGTGCGGTGCATATGGGCTATTAGGCAGTGCCTACCTGATAAATGAAATAAGGTAGGCAGCAAGTACTTGCAAATGCGTAAATTGATAAAAACCAGCGATTTTCACCCTCGAAATAAAACCAATGCACGCCACTGGAGACCTGTGTCCAGCAGTGGACTGATATAGGCTGGTGATGATGATGATGGTGATGAACTTATATTAGGTACTGTATGTAAGGGAAATAAAATCCCAAACTTTTTTTGTTATTTTAGTGCATTATAA
This sequence comes from Anania fuscalis, assembly GCA_950371115.1. Lineage (NCBI taxonomy): Eukaryota > Metazoa > Arthropoda > Insecta > Lepidoptera > Crambidae > Anania > Anania fuscalis. The sequence goes on from OX493324.1 coordinate 6,258,105, forward strand.
GGTAGACTTACAGAAGATTTTTTTATGCAAAATGTACAGACCGCATACTGAGCTGTTGTGTCTTTAAAAATAATATATTAACAATATTATAATGAGGAGATGGGTGACCGACCACAATAACTGACAACATCTGAAATTTGGAATCACAACAAGATTATAAAACGAATAACCCGTTGGTGCCTGTACTTTTACACGAGCGGGACAGTCCATACACATTTTCGTTTAGTCGACAACTCAATCAAAAGCACTAAACTCCGTTCCAGCGACACAATTCATCCCAAAAATTATATCCATGTTCCACGCGACAAATGCTTCGGATTGCATTGTCTTTAAAAGATATTAATATCATCAGGGCCTGTGCCGGTGTAACTTGTGTAGTGCAAGTTTATAGTATGTACCTCTACTACCTACCTATTCAATCTTAATTAATTACTTAACAAATCAATGCTCAAATTTATAAGTCTAACGTCCTATTTTATCATTAACTTTTTAGGGGAGGTTCCGAATTACTTACAACTTTATTTACGAGACAAATGGCGAAGTTGCTTGAACTTATATTAAAATAGCTGATCAACTGTTAAGTAGGGGTATAGGAGAAAAATAATTCGTTCTTTATTCGAGATTAAAGGTAGGTAGGTAGGTCTCATGATAAAAGTTCATTTGAGTCACGTTCAGGATTTCTCTTCGACAAAGACGTGTTACACGTGCTAGAGGTTTTAGTGTCTAAGTGTGAGTGCGCGCCTACTGTTTATGTTCTTAGGTATGTGTATAGGTACTGTAAGCCTCTATTGTACTGAACTGTACAGCTCCAATGCGCTGAAGGTCTTCCAATGCATCCTACAATGTTTTGATGTTATTTAGGTATCGGATTATTGATTTCTATACAAGATCAATATTTAATGTTTTTTTTAAAAACAATGAATCGTTTATGAAAACTGCAAAGTTTCGGAGTTTATTAGATAATAGAGCAATAGGAGCGATAGTAATATTTATTTCCTAAATCACAATACCTATAGTTGTAGTAATAGTATAGATTGCTGTCTGACCCTGGCCTTAAAAGAATACGGTAATAATGATTACTATTGTTCCCGGCTCGAATGTTCTCTATTTACATATGGAATTTCGTTCTTGATTCGACCCCGCCGGGTTTTAATACTCTGAGCATACATACACCATTTTTACAAATGCGCAATTCATTCAAACAAAAGAGCAATCAATAGTATGACGGATAAAATCAAGTTCGTTTTATTTATCATTGTGCGTTTTGTTTGCGATAGATATGCCTTTACAGTTACCGTCAAAAGCAGCCGATTAAAAACTAAGAGCATTCAACCAGTTGGTTGAATGCTCTAAGCTAAACGCATGAAGTACTGACTTCTCCAAATTTCACAATAACCTGACTTCCTCGTTGCGCTTTTGCGAAGTGATTTTGTCTTAGGCGTGTTAATTGTTTTTACTCTTACTTAGGCAAGTGATATGTTTTGCAATGCAGTTCTTTTAGGAAATTCAAATATTAAGCTACTATGATGTCGAATATACCTCATTGCATTCCTATAGGTACCACACTACATTGTTGTGCTCATTGTATTATATATAACGTTTGTTTCATAAGGGACATCGGCAGACCTCCATACATGATTTTAGTTGATGTAAATATTTTGCGTTTAGAAATGAAAAATATCTTAAACTATTCAGCATCCGCTCCTAAGCAACATAAATTAAGGGTTATTTATGTTGCTCGGGAGACTTTAGACTTACATTTATGTTGTAAGTCTACAAAGTGTCAATAAAAAGATATTTAACTTTTAGTTTTTTGAGATTAAAATAAGTTAGACACTTTGTAATGTGCGAAATTCATAAAAATAGCCGCCACCGCGTAGTAAGGGTATATTGCTATCAGTTGACCTGTGATGTGCGTCAGGTAATCGCAATAATTACACAAAAACATTGGAAAACACACGGCAGAAGCAAAGCATATTATATTAATCTGTGAAGCAGAGTGAATGATACAGATTATTATATTATTATGTGTTAAGAAGGACAGACAGTAGTATTTTTTCTAACCACCAAGGGAAAGGACACGGCCATACAGCCAAGAGTGCATGACAGCAAATAACTGACTTATGGAGCGATAAAAATGATTCATAATATATTGCTAATACAAATATCTCTAGTTATATGTATAGATATATAGACGAGTTAAATACCTTTTTCTAACTTTTAATCAATATTTTGCATTCTCTTGCTCTTAATGCTGCCTGGAGACGTGTGGGGCTTGGGATGAATTTGGACAAGACAAAGGTAATGGTATAGGTATTCAACGAACATGTCATCCCGGAACCAATTTTCGTCGAGGGCACTACGCTCGAGGTAGTCCAAGGATACGTCTACCTTGGACAAGTACTACAGCTCGGTAGAGACAACTTCGAGCGGGAAATCGCCAGAAGAGTGCAGCTTGGCTGGGCACCATTTGGGAAATTACGTCATATCTTCCCGTCGACACTGGCGCAGTGCCTGAAAATCCGGGTGTTTAACCAATGCGTCCTACCAGTTTTAACCTACGGACCCGAAACGTGGAACATCACAGTCAAGTTGGCCCACCGACTACACGTCACTCAGCGTGCTATGGAAAGGTCTATGTTGGGGATCTCATTAAGGGAATAAGATCCGGAACGAGGTCATACGAGATAAGACTAAGGTGACTGATATTGTCCAAAAATGTAGCAAGCTGAAGTGGCAGTGGGCTGGCCATGTCTGTCGCAGAACCGACGACAGGTGGAGCAGGAAGGTTCTCGAATGGAGACCACGCTTAGGCAAAAGTAGTGTAGGACGCCCCCCGGCTAGATGGACCGATGATCTGAAGGAGGCAGCTGGCAGCGACTGGATGCAAAGGGCGGGAGATCTTGCGCTGTGGCGCTCCTTGGGGGAGGCCTATGTCCAGCAGTGGACTGCAACAGGCTGATATGATATGATTATCTTGCTCTATTTTTGCTACTTTTAGCCGCCAAGCAACACAGTTGCGCCCACAGATCCAGGTCATCCAGGTGTCTTAAGGGTCAGTGGGCTTACCACTACTTTTTATGTCAATTATTTTTTTTAAATATTTTTGAATTTTTTCACACTCGTTTACAACAAAATTATGTGTTGAAAAATCTTCAAACATATATTATTTTTATTAGGAATAACTAAATTCATATTTCTTAACATTAAATAAAAAAAAAAAAACTATTTCGCCATTGTTCTTTTCCAGCGAGGATTTCGCAAGAGCTTTGAAATGAACAAATGTGAAATGTATATAAATATGTGTATAAAATAAAAAACTTAGGCAACAATCAAACTAGTTAAATAGTCCCATTCTTAGTACCTACAGCGTGTGATATAGCGACTAGATAACGGATAAATTCTTAAATGCATCTACAATCATTCGTGACTTGCTTATACTCATCATTTAAACAAACCTCAGGCGGGATTTGAGCTCATACAACTAGCGGCACCGATGTTGAGCGCTAGGAAAGATACGCAGAAGACCATATCGATTACTTGATAGGCTGGTCGTGCGACGCGCCTGCACCGCCGCGTCGGCTGTGATGGTCGTTAGCTCCCTCTCTGTCACGATTATCAGACGATTATCGTGACAGAGACGCGTAAGAAGCGCAAAGCGATCCCCACTCTGTGCCCCAGCGCTCGACATCGATGGCCGGAGACTGTAACCGACCGGTTTTGTAGTCCGACGAGGCACAACCACGAGGCAGACGTTGTTATACGAGGATACTTATTATTTGTACCTTTCTTTACATCCCATTTTTAGCCTCACTTGTTAATAACTTTTTTAATCTTGAAGTCATGTTTGACCTCTGCTCACTGTCATATAGATTTGATAGTTTATGACTAATCTGACGTATTGTATCGTATTTGATAGAATTGGCTTATCTGAATATAAAACCAGGAGGTGGATAAATGATTTCATCAATGTGTACTAGAACACCTAGTCGCCCTTTTATGACCTCCGTAGCCGAGTGGCGAGCAAAACCGGCTAATGGTGCCACCATCTCTTCCGGGTTCGTTTTCTACATTGACTCTACCGGGGCGGGTCAATGTAGAAAACGAACTTTTCTATATTGTTTCGGGTCTGGGTGTTGTTGTACCGTCATTGTTTCTGATTTCTATAACACAAGTGCTTTAGCTACTTACCTTAGGATCAGAGCAAAGTATGTGATGTTGTTCAATATTTAAATAAAACACGTGCACCCTTAGTTTATCTCAAGCTATCAATTCAAAAAATATTCTAACAAAAAAAGAAACAAAATAAGGAAGGGTTATACTCACTTGTATACACAACAAATAAAAATACAAACTAAAAACTTTCGGGTTCTTAAAGTTGAAAATAAATTTACTGCGAAATCTACTTGAGTTTCTCTCAAACTTCGCTCCTAAACTAAACTGTTAGTTTCATATAACTTTAGTTCAAAGTCAGCTGCGGGTGAAACATTTATCCAGAATGAAACAAAAACCGGATAAAATGTATTTTTTTAAGTGAAGAATTGAATTGATGTGAAAGGTTAATATCAAAAAGGCCACTGGCATAACATGTTCTTAAACGGTTTTAACACGTCATAATCACAGAACAAGTAAGACTCGCTGCGCTCCGCTACGCGGTCTTAAACTGTACTTACAATGAGAAAATAAGAGAAGAGTCTTACAAATAAATTTTGATAAATAAAAAAACACTAATTCTTTTTGCGATTTTAAAATTAATTCGCAATGTTGTTGCATTTTAACAGTAGATTCACTTGTAATGGAAATTAATAATAAACTTACATACATACAAAAATCAGTTTGCGTAATCAGAACGTAATCAAAACATGTGAGGTACCACCTTCATAAAAAAACAGCCAATTTGGTAAATTTGATCTCTGAATATAGGTAATAAAGAAATTGTATCGACCCGCTTTTTTGAAGTCGGTTAGTAAAATAGAACAAGTACTCATTACACAGTACACTATCGCATGTAAAAGTTCGCGTGTATTGTTGTATGATACAAAGGTGTGGAAGCCCAACAATAAAGCCACGCTAAAATGGTTGTTCGCCGCATTGTTATTCCTCCTTGGGTACATGCATCACAGCTTCGGGCTTTAGTTCAACGAAGGATGCAGCCTGGTAAAGATTACATAAATTATGCAATTTGGAACCGTACTCAAATGTACAAGGTAAGCTATGCAATTTCTGTCACGTAATAGAAATAGGCATAGAGAGGAACTTGAGGTAAAGTGATACCTACCGCATGTAAGTATCTTCTGATTCCTTTTTGCCAGCGATGAGTTTAAAAAAGAACAACTCTCTATATGTGTTTACTCAAAATAAATTGCTCAAAATAGGCATAAATAATCGAAAATTCTCGGTAGTACCAAATCACCTTTTTTTACAATTTAACAAAGTGCTTCAATTTATTCTGTAGCAAAATTAAGATTGACTGATAAACTTAGTAACATGGCTTGGTAATTTTTTATACATACTTTGTCATAAAAAAAATTGTCATAATTCAATTTTTTTTTTGCAATTTCATTATTTACTCACAGTCTTATCAGGTAAATGAACGTTGCGAGAAGTGGGCCTCACAATGAGCCTCCTCCACAGTGGGCCTCATAATGTAGGATTAAATTTGATCAGTATTAACCGCGCCAAGTTTAAGTTGTTCACATTGCCCAGACGTTCTCTCTAAAGGGTGTCTAATTAAACGCATGTATACCCGGTACTCCTACGCCAACATACTGTATAGGCTTTCACTTTAAATTAATAGAGGTGTGTGCGCCAAAAATTATTCACATCATCTAATTTAATTAGAAGATTAATTAGAAAACTTATTTCATTTCGGAAATTAAAACAGGAAGGCAAAGAATCGTGACTACGGATTTTTTAACCGACTGCGGCAAGTCAAAAACGAGGGTTATCATTTTGACTGGTATACGTATGTATGTATGAATGTTCATCTGTTCCCTCGTAACTCCCATACTACTGATCACAATTTGACAAATGAGGTATCCTTAGAAGCGTCTTAATCCCCCGCTGGTTATTGGTTATCTAACGTCACATTAAATTAGGTACGTCATGATAAAAAAAAAAAGATTTTTTAATGATGCCGCGTTGGGTATCAAATAAAAGATTTAAAAATCAGATTTCAAATATATGTTTATTATTGTGGGTTATTCAAAATTAAAAATTCCCTAAAATAAAAGTTTAACGACTAAAACTCTACTACGTAAAAAAGGGGCTAAAAGCAATAAACAAGAAAATAATTCAGATAGAAACCTAGAAATGCAAGGCACAAAAATGGTCATGGTAGAGACGTGGTCGCACCCACTGAATTCCTACCATGTATGTTTAAGGAGGTGTTCCTGGTACCCACATAATAATAGTAGGAATACAGTAGGTGTAACTAAACCTCCTCTACCTGGCCATTTTTGCATCTAATGCATTTCTGGATTTCTATCTGAATTAATTTCTTATTTCGTGCTTTTTAACTACTGGCCAAGTCCAACGATATTAAAATCCTAGCTAAATCTAAAACCGTGGTACAAAAACGTGGTTTATAATATCGTTGCTACTGGCACTGACTAAACGGCATTGTAATATACGTCGAATTCTATAAAGAAAAAAACAAAACAAAAATCAAATAATACTCTGTTATGAGCTCATTGTTAGGCATCAGCTAAAATAAATTTAAGGTCCTTGCTTTTTTTCTAAAACAGTGGGCCAAAATGAGTCTTTTAATGTAAACAAGCTGCATGGATTTATCTTCATAAAGTTGTATAAATGGTTGACGGGATATCATCATTACCATTTCAAGCATGGGGCGTTCAATGTTGAATATAGACTCTTCCAATGACTTCTTGGTTGGTCGGTTGGACCCGGCCTGCATCTACGCAACCTTTACAGGTCGTCTGTCTACCTTGACGGGATATAGTAGGTGTTAATACTTGGCCCTGCGTAACTAAGGTCGAATATTTTTATTTGTTCGCTTTTTACAACTTTTTACATAAGTCGTTATGTAGGTACCTAATATAAATCATAATTATCATATTATATAAAACATGCTTAATCTTTTATAACTTTACAATATTTTTATCTAAGTTACCATGGCCTAAGTATAATAACAAATGGTATAATTGCGTGTAACATGCCACCTGCTCGGAAAACGAACGCTTTTAAACCGAGTAAAAATTGCGGAATTAAATTTTTAACCGAAACAAACATAAGTTTAAAAAAGTAAAATGTATTTTATTCAACACATGTTTTATATTAAATAAATGTACCACTTTCAGTTTACATATTGGCTTAAGTATCTATACGTGTTTGACCCGTACATGAAGGACATAAATAATAAAACCATAATAAAAAACCCCAAAATAAACAAACCCCAAAAAAACAAACCTTAAAATAAAAAACTCAAAAAGCTACATAAAAAAATAAAAAATAAATATGTAAACTATTTGTTAACTCTTTGGCCCTTCAACTTTATTACAAGAAATGTTGCCTAGTTATGTTTTGATCCAAGCGTCATTCGCATTGACGTAATAGTTTAAATATTTGTTTTTACTTTTTATATGTAGCTATTTGAGTCGAGGGTTTTTCAAATTTTTTTTAAATTTTTTTTTAATACTTTTTATACGATTAGCCCCAACGGCTCAATTCGCAATTTTTCTAAGTGTATCGCTTCTGAAGGAGCATACTTTGAAAGTGATTAAATTTTGGATGAATAACTAACATTTTGTGTTAATCTTTTCCCGTTACTTTCTTGACAGAGTAGTAGTTTCCACTGATCAAATAAACTGTAGTTTCAAAATGGATGGATCTCTGACAATCCATTTTGAAACCTACATACATACATAGACTAGAAAGAGCACATATTGCATTGGAGCATAGTACTGGCCGTAAATAAAAATGTCAGACGCAAACGAAAGAGGTAGCGACGAACAGCGCAATCCAGACCAGGAGACGTATTTTTGAATCATGCGAATTCCAATTCGAATACGAACAGGCAAGATTCGCATGCGAATGACTAAAATCGCTATTTTTGAAAATTCATTCTGTGAATTCTGCAACGAGTGGTCCGACCCACTCGTATTTCGATTCTACTAGTAGAAAGTTTCGAATTATGACTTTGACAAGTAAACATTCCATGCGATTCATTGCCGGTTTTTAAAATCAATAAGTTTTTGCATTCCGGTTCTAAATATTTTCTGCGTGAAACGAAAATAGTTAAAGAATTTTACCATAACAGGAACACAGAATTCGAGCGATTCAAAAATGCGTAAAATTGGGAGTGATAGAAATAGAATTCGCACACGAATCGTATTCGTGTTCGAATTCAACATTCATTTCGAATGCTTCAAAATTACGTCTCCAGAGGTCGCAAATCCAGACGTCTACAGCGACGAAATGGAACTAGCCATGTAAGCCGCTTAGCAATGTGAATTTGTAGCTGAAAACGACAGAAGAGAATAAAAAATATACCTTCAATGAAAACTACGCCATCTTCAAAGTTGTAGGTTTACAGACAGAGCTCTTAGCTCTTTTACAGCGGCATATCCACCCCTTTATTGAAGAAAGTACATTTACTCGGCGTAATGTAAATAAGTATCTCAAACCTTTTTTGTTTGTAACGTTATATCATGAACTGTTGGGGGCATAATATAAGTAAAAAATTTAGTCGATTCAGATAAAAACGAAAAATACGAAAATTTTTGTTAGCGTAGTTGTTTATTAGTATTGGGGCTATCGATAGAGCGAGCATTGGCCAGCGGCTCGTAAAATATAAAAGGTACTTTTAGTTCACAGCTTATTCGTATCGAAGCTTGTGTATCCCAACAAAAATAATATTTAAAAAAACAAAATAATAGTATATAGGCAGCAACCATCGCCAAAAGTTTTAGAAAAATCAGATATATAATATTTTAGATATTTCATCAATAATATCGCAAGCATTTAATAATCATTAATTCGGGTACTTAGCATAAATAACCCAATAAAATGTTTACACATAGCAAGAAATTAAATACAGTCCTTGAGGATTAGGGAAATTAGGGAATTTTAGTCAACAACCATGCAACTTTTTCGGCGGCAGTTCGTTTCTGTGTATAAATGGCAATTTGAACAATCATTTTTTGGGATATAATATTTGCCAAAATACAACATTTGCTATGTTAACATTTGCCTTAATGAAAATGCACAAACTAAAATGTTGCCAAATGATAATTTGACCAAATGAATAAAGTGCGAAATGTATATTTGCTAAAGATTTATTTGGGAAATGAAACATCGGCGATAAGTTTTTAACATACAGACAGACATGAGGGGTTCTGTTTTTTGCCATTTGGCTACGGAACCTTAAAAAAACAGAATAAAATAAATATTTAAAGGGGGCTCCCATATAACAAACGTGTTTTTTGCCGTATTATAGATAGTGGTACGGGACTCTTCGTGCGCGAGTCCGACTCACACTTGGCCGGTGTTTTATTATTTGACCCGAACCGAAAACTGAAGACGGGACTCGTTGCGTTTAAGCTAAGGGAATCACACTTCACACGCTCCCCTACCCTAAAATGATGACAAACTGTCAAATAAATACAGTAACTACCTGGCACTAAATATTGCACATCGGCAATAATCGCATTCCCGAATACAAACGAATGCCAATTTCCATGTCCGTTAATAGGCTAGTTGACACCACCAATCAATTGACATACTTTTTATGAGCTTTCAAAACAGATATCTGCCTTATAATTTCTATGGCGATATCGGATTATGACGTCACTATCCGATAAACTCAACAGCCTTACTTTTTTACGGTTTTAAAGCAATCAAAAATCAGTTTGTCTCTTAAATAAAATTGTACCGAGTTATTAGGCCTAAAATAAAGTGTCTGTTTTAATAAATGATGCCTTAGAATTATTTATGAATGGGGTCAACATCCCTATTATTAGATTTATCTATTATCAGAATTTGGATTTAGCGGGGTAACCACAGTAGCGAGTCTTACTTGTTCTGTGGGGGTAACCATGAACTCTTAAAACAATCTGTCAATTTCGTACGTCATTACGTACGAAATTTGACAGATTTGAGATTGTTTTAAGGGTTCACGGTTACCCCCTGAACTAAATATTCACTTTATAGTTGTTTTGTTTTAATTTCCGCGTGAACTGTAATGCTTATTGAAGGAAAACCACCCCTAGGTCCATTTAAAGCAGTGCCAAAGTTAGTTCGGTCGCGTCATGAAGATTGTTAATGCATAACACGATAAATTAGTCCGTGTGTATGGTGCACAAGGCACAAATTGAGCGATGAATAAATCATACCCTCGCAGCGGCTATGCCAGTGAATTTTTAAAATAGCTCTCGAGGTATCGGCGACAGTCGGAATACTTACTGTCAAAAATGTGGTTGAAAGTTTAAAAAAGATTTACCGTGTCTGACCTTTTTTTCCTTAGAGTTTTAGTGGTAGATCTCCTCTACTCATGGTTGTGTTGTGTGATGATGAGTAGAAATCAAAGTAAGGGCCGATTTTTCAATGGTCAGATACACATTGCCTTGTAAGTAGTCAGAACTTTTATACTTATAACGAATAAGTTTGGTATGTTAACAGTTTTCGTAAAGAATGTTTCGTTAATTGTATACGTCATATAAAAGTTAGGTGGTTGAAAAAAACAGTCATAATGGAAATAATAATACTAACGTAAGTGGGTCGTATTCAAAATTATTGTAGGTACATTAAAAGGAAACAATAATGAATAGTGTGAGAAAAATGAAAACTGTATACGTAACAACATTACAATCACATCTGTTTTTTTTATATAATTTTTCAAACGCCAGTTAATTAAATCTGATGAAATAACATTGACGTTTTCACACATTTTAATACAAAAGTTGTCAGCATTTCAAACTTTTTCGTCGTGTAAAAGTTTTAAAATTCGTTCAAAATCACATTAAGCCTTTAAAACCACGTGATCAGCAGGTCATATACAACAACTTTTCCTGTGGATGCAACATCGAAATAGTGATTTTATTTTCAGATACTCTATACATTATCATCAAGGTATGCGAGTAAGTTTGTATAGGGAAGCTGAAAATTTTTTATCGATTTCGATGTTGCTCCCATAGTAAAAGTTGTTGTATATGACCAGCTGATCACGTGGTTTTAAGGAGTGTCCTATTCTCTTGTACACTCTGTATAACGAACAAACAACTATAGTAGTTTAGGTCAGCGCTAGCCGAATCATCCCGGGTAACATTATGACAGCACACGCTTCGCTTACAACTACAAGGAACTTTCGCTCAGCACTCGCTAACAATACAAATCGCATAACGTTCGAAGTTACACTAATTACTAGTAGGTCTAGTACTTACCGAGAGGGTTATTATCTTGTCGAAAAGCATGATCGGCGGCATGTGGAAGTCGAACACGAAGTACTAAAACAAAAGAAACGACTGTTATTAATTTATCCAACACGAAGACAGACGGAAAAAAGAAAGTAGAAAACTGATTTTTAATTGACTAGTTTAGGGTTTTTAAAATATTGGGACGATTGACCGCTTAGTTCCGTCCTTATGAGTGATAGGGGTCAATGACATCGTACATCGTCACATCCCCCGTGTTACAGATCACATTTGTGAGACTACCCTCTCCATAATGGGACGTCATAATGTTTTTTTAATTTAGGATTTTGACGTGTGACGTAATTTATGGATGGCCCCTAATTAACGCGCAGCACACATATCGTTGGCAGCACATTAAAGAATCGGATGTCAGATATTTATAGCTATTGTTACTAAAACCATTTTACAATAAGATTTTTTTTTAAACAAAATGATACTTATATAAGCTTCGTCTTGACAATATCTGTATTAATATTGCTTCCGGATATTGAAAATAATTGTGTCACTAAAATATTTAAGAGAAGTCTTGTCTGGTGAGTAAAAGGACATAGGAACGATTCCCACACAGTTTCGCAAAATTTATAAATATAAATTAGTTTGATAATTAACTTAAAAAAACAAGCCTTTTGTACCCTCATTACGTCTGAAAGCCGCAGCCAGTCATTTATTTAAGTGACAAGGCTCTTCAAGGCAAAGTTGAACCCCAATATAAAAAGTACAATACCGTTACCAAAAGACTGGTTAAGACCCCTTAAACTCTTGCTTTGACAAGCACTTAGCCCAGTTTTTAAATTATAACTTTTTTTTTTTTGTAATTTTTCAATAAAAATCATTAATCCAAGATTATCCCGAGCCTTCGCGATCGTAAACAGAACCCAGCATTGGAAGCTTTAGAAAGAGACTTGTAAACCTTGTTGTATGTATGAATAGTAAAAATCTAAAAAAACAACATCGCTTTGAGTATGGCATCTTGTATAAACAAATCAAAGGAGCGATACTAAAGAGTTTTAGTATAGCTACTGAAAAGTAGTAGTAAAGTAGTATATTATTAACCTTCAGGCTTCAGTGGCAGATCAGCTCAAATTATATCAAATTATTGTATTGCTATCCGAATGCCACTTCAAAGTTTCAAATCGATAGGTGTTAAGAATTAAACGAACAACAAGATTGAGGAATCGAAATTGTTACTTGAGGCTAATAAGAATGTGTTAACAGATCTCGAGTAGGTACAATCTTCCAACCTATAATCCGACATCCTAACAGATTGTTATACAAACGTAATCCTGTCTGATTGTTTAGTGATGCCCTTTGCCGCAACCCGCTCTGAATGGATGTAAAGACTATTTGTCAAAGCTCATGTTCGTGCTCACAGCGCGGCGCCTGGTGTGTAAAAGATTAGTCCGAGATCCTCGATATTACTACCACAAACAAAACTCCGATGAAATGTACCCATGGCACACTGTAGCTAACACAGTATAACCACACTAAACGATCAATAACGCACGCAATAAAATTAACGTCACACTGTCATCGAAAAAATAATACTGACAACTCAAATCATTTTTATCAACATTATAAAAATATCGAAAGATATTCGATAAAAACCTACTGAGCTTTACAAAAGTGTTATGATAATATATCAGAAGGGTAAACATGAACTTTAAAACAAACTCAAATTTGTTTTTTTTTATTTGACAAGATTTGACAGATTTGAGATTGTTTAAAGAGATCATGGTTACCCCCCTGTATCACTTCCAAGTTAAATCACAACTCCCTTCACTACTGACGTAATGGAACAAGTTAAACAAGCAAAAACAGACTTTTGTAAACCAATTTATTTGGTCGACTACAATTTACGGCACTCCTCTACGTTATTTCAATCGATCTGAAAATGGATTTTCTATTTATGTATTTAAACTTTATTGCATCGATTATAATCGTACAAAAGGTACATTGCATAAATGTTATCGAGTATCGATTGAAATCAATATTAACCCGTTATCGATATTAACTCCCAAGAAAATAGAGCTTCCAAGTTTAAGCTGGCTGCTGCTTTGAGGTTGAAAATGGTTCGTTTCGTAATAATCCTTATTATATCAGGATTAAGAGATTAATTTCAATTCCCAATCGCTGATTATTAGCGGTGGACAGATACGATATTCCATTTTCCCGGAACCCGTCTTTAACGGAATAAATCGTTTATTTGCACAAAACACGGTTTAAAATGATAACATTAAACAATAAAATGTGCTCATGTTTCGCTTAACAAATAGCATGAACATCATTAACAATACCATATCATAGAATCAAAATTTTAGATACTAATTATAGTTTAAAATATAATTTTAACAATGACAGCCCTATAATTCTCGACTGTTAATATAATTGATACTGCCCAAAAGTTTATAGATGTATTTAATTACATTCATGTCGTAATAAACTTCTTATGGTTTCTATATAAAGCTTTAAGAGGTACATAAACACTTCGCTCCTCCTGGAATATTTGAACAAATAGTATTGATTCTTCGGAAATGATATTAAGAACTGATCCTCGAAGTTCGCGAAATTTGATAATTTCTGATTGACTTGTAAACTTTCAACTAAGTAATTGAAATAGTTTAGGTTACGAACAAACTGAAGGACAGGTGATACAAACAAACTACTTACACATATAAACTTAAGTTACAATTAATTTAAGAATGATTAATATTCAGGTTAAGACAAGAAGGCAGACTATCTCTTAAATATCGGATTCCTTGTTTTATAAACCCTTGGAACTAGGTAAGTACTTCATTTTTGCGTTATTTGACTATAAGGCCGGATTCGATCAAGCCGGAGTATGTCGTAACTCGGTAAACCACTGCTTAATCTAGAAATAAGCCAAAAAGCCGCTCAGCATTTGTCGTTACAGCCGAAGCCGTAACGACGCTGGTTTTCAGCGGCAACCCCGACTAGGACGTGGGACGAGTAGTGAAAGCGGTTTATCGGACCACCAAAGAACCCCAAATCCCTCCGGTCGACTCCGGCTCGGATTCAGGCAGGCAGGCTCCGGAGGGCCGGTTAGCAATAAAAGGATGACATTATTTAACGTACTCGTATTTATTTTTATGTTTTTATTTATTAATTGGAATTCTGTTATAATTACTTACATTCTGATAAGGCAGCGACTCTCCTTTAAAAGAATTTAATATTCTACCCACGTGTATTATGTGCATGTGTATTCAATATACTTAACTTAATCTCAAAATCCTCGTGACACAATGTTTGAAACAAAACTCCTCCGAAACGGCTTGAACAATTATTATTATGAAACTTTGTGTGTCTATTCAGTAGGTCTGAAAATAGGACGTAAGCTTCGTATTACTTAGTGAAAAGGGTCCACCCCAATTTTTAAAATTATTTTTAGACACTTGTTTTTATTAAATTTCCATTTTTATCACCAACTCCTTTTTTATTATCGATATTAGTACTTCAATATGTCATCCATAATATGGCAAAACAGCCGGATCAGCTAGTTTATAAATACATTTGTGTATTTACCTCATTGTAGTACGGGCAGTTGGTGCTTTCTTTGACGCTGGTATATTTGCGTACGTCTCCCACTTGCACGCAGACCACTGGGTCCATGTTCAGGCCGGCCAGCTGGCGCGCCTCGATCACCGTCACGCAGACCTGGAAGTCAGCTGCCTTCAGGGCCGAAGGGCCCGCGGTGTCGATAGCGCTGCGCCTGAGGAGTATTATGGAAATCAGAAGAAATATCTTTTGATTACCAGACGTGCGATTCTGTAAAGGCGCATTTTCATTGGTCGGTAATTCGGCCGTTAGTCTGAATGCGGGGAGGCCCCGAAATGAAATCTATAACTCGGTCGATTCTATGCGTGCGGGGGCTTCCCGCATTCAGGATAGCGACCAATGAAATGAAAACGACCAATGAATACGGGCTCATGGCATGCATTACAGAAATCTCGTACCCCACATACGGGCGCTAAAGACTAATGATATCGGTCCTTCCCGTGCGGGCTCTGAGGCATGAGTTTCAACAATCTTACGGAGAGAAAAAACCCGCAAAAAATATTTAAATGGGTACATAACAAACGTGATTTGTTAGGCATTTTTGTAGATAGCAACCCTTCGTGCGCGAATACGACTCGCAATTGGCCGGTTTTCTAAATTTAAATCTTTACAAACCTACCCGTCAACAAATAGATCAATTAAGAACCAACGGAACAAAAATATGTAATAAATAATCATAATATAGAAAATACTTACAATCTCTTAATCTTTGGCGTTTCTGTAGGAGAGCGGGTGTCGACGAGGACTTCGTCAGACGACACCGATGTCTGACTAATGGGGCGGTCTGGCTCTGATGAGGGGCCAGGCATGTCCAGCAGGCCCTGTTCTTCATCGCCACTGCTGTCGCGAGGACGACCCCTGCCGAGTCTGATCAGGGAGCGCATGCTCTTGAATGTCGAGGTGCGCTTGCGATCCCGCTCGGAGATCGTTACTACTTTCTCAGCACCCATGGAGAACCCACGCCTAGAGACAGACAAATTATTTGTGACACAGTACAATGACACGTCGTACAGAGAACAATTGTGTCGGATGAAACTACTTTTACGGATTATTTCGCGATTTATTAACATTTTATTTAACCTGACGTTTCGAACACTTTACAGCGTTCGTGGTCACAGGTAGACTAAGGTGTTATTCGTCTTTACAATATTTTGAAAAAATATAAACTACCGTCACTCAGTTAATATTAATTTGTGTTCCTATCTACGCAAAAAGAGCTAACTGTATCTAGAGGTCTTGCAGTGCGGGGCCTAGCATGGGATTTCGTTAAAACAGGATCCCATGCTGGTGGTATTTTCCAACCATCTTCTCTGTTGAAATTCGGGTGTCTTCTAATTTCAATTGCCTCCCGTAACATGCGAGGAACAAATCGTCGTTCTCTTGCAAGGACTTTAGGCTGGTCAAATCGTATGAAATGGTTGGGTGTATCTAAGGCATGTTCACACACTGCAGACTTAGTATTCCGTCTATGTTTGATGTCGGCTATATGTTCTTTTACCCGCACGCCTATACTTCGTTTTGTTTGAAGTTACTTTTGAAGGCAATTGAAATTAGAAGACACCCGAATTTCAACAGAGAAGATGGTTGGAAAATACCACCAGCATGGGATCCTGTTTTAACGAAATCCCATGCTAGGCCCCGCACTGCAAGACCTCTAGATACAGTTAGCTCTTTTTGCGTAGATAGGAACACAAATTAATATTAACTGAGTGACGGTAGTTTATATTTTTTCAAAATATTGTAAAGACGAATAACACCTTAGTCTACCTGTGACCACGAACGCTGTAAAGTGTTCGAAACGTCAGGTTAAATAAAATGTTAATAAATCGCGAAATTATCCGTAAAAGTAGTTTCATTTAAATGTATCGTGTTCGCGTAAATAAAAGACAACAGTAATTGTGTCGGACTTGAAGCCTAATTCCAGCAGTTCGGACTAGGAAGCCTACTACAAAAATGTATTGTTCGTTCGGACGCATAAACCTAACAAATTAAAATATCCATTCACTTGGTATCAAAGGTTTGATAATTTATGAACAATTAAAAACGGTCGGGTTTTTACACGGCTAGATTGAGTTTGAATATTTTATCAATGGATTGACACATGAGACTTGTTATTACAATTTTTTTTGTAAATTATACGTCCGAGCGAAAGATACAATTTCGTGCCAGGCCTCCTGGATTGCGATATCTGTAAAATTATCGGAATTGGGCTTCTGACTGTAAACAATTAAATTAATTATTTATTTCTGTAAAAAGGTGTTTGTTTACAAAACAGTGGCTGGAAGGAAGCATCCTTGTAGAAGTTTGTGTCAGGAGGTATCATCTTCAGTATCAAGTTTTTACTTAGTAAAAATAATTAAAAACGTCTTTCAACAATCACACCTTTTACGCCTACACCTAAACTCAAACTCAAACGTAGCAAAGGTTAAACTTTAACGGCTTAATAACCGCCTAATTATTGAATATTAATAAATATTGATAACACGAAAATTTGCCCCTTGCAACCGCCTAGATAGTTTTGAATTCCGGAGCGCGAACCACTAAGTATACTAGTCAGTCGTCGAAGCGAAAATTAACGGTTAGGTTGACATTACATTCTACCGAACTCAACTTCAGACGACACTTAACTTTTAATATTTACTTAATAAAATATTGAAAATATTAACAATTTCAGAAAAAAATAACAATATTATAAACGGTTGGAGTGAAGACAATAATTAAATAAACAAAAATTTTGATAAAAACTTTATTGTTGACGTATCAGATAAATTAGATTGCGAGAGTAAATGACATTTGTTGCTTTTTGCGACATAAATGTCTTACTAAAAGTTGTAACGTTGTTTTTTAGCGCCTGTTTTTTTTTATCTACTAACATTAAACTGTACATAATTCTAACACTGAGATAGTGAAGTGCCAATAAACAATTTCAAGTATATTCTAGTAACTGAACCATAACATTTTCGAGAAGTTGAAAAATAAAAAGGCTACATGATGCCAGATTCCTGCCTATAAACGTACAATCTCGTGTTTTTAAAATTATTACAAGCTATGCTATTTTTAAAATAATAACTACCAATCAGTTAATTAACCGTTTGTTAACTCCCGTATGTGTATTTACAGGAAATTATTTAAAAGCAATTACGAATTGGCAGAGAGTGAGCGTGTGGCTTTACGCTGGCCGGGCTTGATTGGTTGGTTAACTCAAAATTGGTTCAATTGATTATTAATAAAATATATTAATATGTTAAATTTAATTGAACAAGAACTGGCTTATTTATTACTAAGCAGATAATAAGTTTTAATAAAGTATTGTAGTCTGATTGGGCTGTGCTTTTGCAGTATGTTTTACTAGATGGTCGTATTTTTGTAAAAGTGGTGCGGTACTTCTAACAATAGTCCGCTTGAAAAAAACGAAGCAGAAGTAAAGAACAGATCAGTTGAGTCAATCTGTCAAGACATCTTGGTATAGGTACCTACCTACTCTCGGAAACGGCTAATTTACCTGTACTGATTATTTTAGGCGCTCTACGTTGGCTACAGACTGGAATCTGCATGGTCGTAGGTACTTAGTTCTTAAAAGTCTCTTATGCTGCATTTGGGTTGGTTCTATTCCGACTTAGGTACCTTGAATCGTGGTGTAGTAAATCCTACATAATACCAATAATACTATCATCCCCAGGACTACAACATGGAAGAAATGCATAAAACTCTTTCCCGTAGGTACCTTCTATAATTTTAGAAAAGATATATTTCTTTTCTAAAATTATAGAAGGATCACGTCACGGGAAATATCACGAGAGGACTGCCAAAACCACTTGTCGCGGTATTTTGATCAGAAGCCCCAAAATTTCTATAGCAATGGGATCATGTCCCTACCTACAAGATGGCAAAAAGTTATCAAACAAAATGGTACCTACATACTTTAGTTAAATGTAAATAAACTATATTATAAATGTTTTGAATTTTATTTAAAAATGCGAAGAAACTTTTGAGTGAAAAGACGAATCCTAGGGAACCAGGGAAACAGGGATCCTTTCCTTTTAGTTTGGCCACTGTGAAATCAAGTGTTATTAAAAATGGTTTCCACGTCTATTATTAAAACAATCTTTATACTAGCTTGCAATGCTCGTAAGTAAGGTGTCCGCTTTTAATTTGAATACTTTGCAACTGACCCACTTCCCGGCGTTCGATTGAGCTGAAGTCTTGCATGGGTGTGTAAATTTGAAACTATGCAATATTTTGGAACCATTATATCCATTATAAGCTTGTAATAAAAAGGTTATTCTCCTTTTAATTTATTATTTACTATTTCTAATCGAATTGCTAATAATAAAGATAAGACCTCGTGGTTAGTTTCCCAAAAAAAAAAAACTATACGAAATAGGGTATAGGAAGAAGTTCCGCTTAGTTCTCCGAATCATTAGTCATAGTACTTAATATTTTTACCTTATTGCAACCGGACAAGAAGTGTCGCCTGTGTTTAAAAAAATACATTTCACATCTTTTTAAGCTGGCTAAACGTAAATAAAGCTTTCATCATTTTAGGCCATATCGTGTACTATACTTACTGCAACAAGCCTTTTAGAAACCGGATACCTATCACAGGAATATTAATGAACCATCGGAACGAGAACTTGCTTGGATTTATAATTTTGTCCCTTGTCTAACATCATATATTGTGAAATGTCTGTTTATTTCACGCAGCCTCCGCCTTAACTGGGTCAATTTAAAATTCAGTGCCCGGGCGTTTGTGTATAATAAAGTAATCAATGCAAAAATATGCTACAACTTTGAAGTTTTGTAATACGTTCATCTGAGTGTTGCTTATTATATGCATGAAGGAAAGTTTTTTTTTATGAAAGCACCGCTAGGTGCTACGCTCTGTGCCGTAACGAAGGGCCGGACTAATTAACCGGCGCCTTACGGGCTCATTACTAAGTAACTAGCTTTTACCTGCAGCGCTATCTTGGAATTGAGTTTTTTTGACACCAGGCATTTTTTAAATAAAATTAAACCTACACCAAACCTTTTTTAATACCTCATTTTTAATTTATATCATCTTTGATCTTCTTTCAGATTCTAAAAAAAAAAGGAAATTAATTATTATTTTACCATTTGACTTCGTTTACTTAGAAGTGGTATCATAATTTTGTGTTATTGATTGCATTTGTATCAATAGTGGTGTCGTCACCTCTATTCCATGCCTACTTCCTGCCTACTTCATTTAAGCAAAATTAAATCATAAAATTTACTAATTTTCATTTATAATGTAGACCTTTTAAAACACACTAGAGAAAACAAACAAAACAAAAAAAAACGAATAGCTAATAGTGTAGAGAATCTTACTCACCTAAGGAATCGTTTTCCTACGATCTTCAGTTTGCGTGAACGGGATTCATCCTCGGAATCGATGTCAATGATGATTTCTTTGTTTTGAAAAGAGCGCTCAAGGCTAGCGATGTTCCGCTCAATATCTTCCAAAGCGTGGTCGTCGTCTAAATCGGATTGTGGTGCTGAGCTATGGGCTGAGTCTTGGATTGAGCCATGGATGGAGTGGCTCGAGCCGTGTGCGGACCCATGGACAGAGGGCACGTCCGAGTGGTGAGAACCCCTGGCGGAGTTCACGTCGGCCCGGCAGATTTCTTCGGCAGGTGGTAAGACCGGGGTTAGCGGCGGAGTGTAGTATATTTCCATCTCCACGAACACCTATTGGAAGATACAAATAAGTATTCATTAAGTTTTAAAGTACAGAAACCTGCAGATCTTGGGAAGTAGGGTAACATAAATGTTAAGAATATTACTGTACGAGGTAATATTAATCAGTATGGCCACCATGGTATGTTCATGATGAGCAGTAATTAGGTTGACGTCAATATTGCAAAATTTGGCCAAGTGCGAGTCGGAGTCGCGCACCGAAGGTCCTTTGCAAACTTTTTTAAGAGGTTCCAATTATAAGACGTTAAACGTTATCAAGGAGAACAAAGAGGAATTGAAATTAAGGCCAAGCTAGACCCTTGCCTGCCAGCCTCATTTGGTGCTAAGAGATGGGGTCTGCTATGTATATCAAGACAAACCTTTCATAGTTATAGATAAAGCCTTTGGAAATTTACAGCTGTACCTACATAGACCTCCCATAGAACGCCACCGAACAGCTTTTGGACGTTTTAGTTCAGCGGTTTCCCGCAACTTTGCCTACGTCATCAAATCACCGGTTCTGAAGAAATCAATTTATATTATTAAAGTTTAATTCGCGATATAATTGTAATAATACCTACGTGCAAATTACAGTAACTTATTGGATTCAAATGCGTCAAATTTATTATTCCTTTTTCTGTAAATATTGCGGAAACCCTGGTTTCTCTAACCAACGCTAATGAATTCAGGCAATAAGTTTAAGGATTAAGATCCCTTACCCCTAATACCCCTACGTTATTGTGAGTAATGTTTTGCCAGGATCATTATTTGTTCGCTCCACCGTACCTAATGCATATTCTATGACGAAGTTTAAACTGTTGGCTGTGTCTGAGCCGAAATGCTGACCTTGTTAATGATTAATTAAGTACCATTTTACACAGCGTCGCGTTAATAGTACACGAGTTGTCGGGTTTGTCTTTGACGTTTATCTAATTGTGCATTCTGAATGTTGGTTATTGTATGTGCACTGGCTGTTAGTTTGGTAGGAGTTAATTTCAGTGCCGTATACAAACATGCTTATGGGACAACATACAGGTACAGTTACTGTTATTCGTGTATATTAAGGATAATTATAAACATTACCCTGCCGGGGTAAAAACACCAAGCCTCTGGAAGCGTCTGTTTGTATGAGTTTCTTTTATATTACGCAACGCTTTTAAAATATAATGTTTCTTTTAATCAATGCATTTGAGATTTATTTCCAGAAGGTTTATATCTTTTTTATTAATTCACTTCATTTTAAAACATTAAGTATGATTATACTGTTAAAAAGAACTAGCTCTAACTCTGGTATAGAGAGACGCTTGAGATATAGTACATCAAAAATAATGTTGGTACTATGAAATCATAAATCTTAAAAAGAGGTCTGCAGAAATGGTCCATCTCTTAGGGATAAGCCCTAGGTAGGTACTATAACGTAATCATTTGTATCTTATTACAGCCGTGCGAAGCCAAGGTGGGTCGCTACTAATAGTCCTATTTGTTATATCGGGATATTTAACGTAAATATTTTTACACTAGCTTCAAAAAGGGGGAGGTTTTATTTTCAGTTGTAGGTTTTTTTTGTGTATCATCAATATTTTCGTTTATTATGGACGATTTTAATATTTCAAACACAAAATGACAAAAGTACACATTAGTGAAAAGGGCCTCGGTAAAAGACTCATAAAGCTTACATACGCGTAAATACCTATCCATGATATCCTAGTCATCTTCTTATCACATAATCTAAGGAATGTACCTAGTTACCCAGCTACGGTAGTGCAATACGCTATCTTCTTTTAGGTGACCCTGTATTACATTTTACATAATAAATAAAGTGTGAGAAATCTTTTTAACACCCTGTATAAATACAATATAGTTTTAGAGACTTAGTTAGGAATTTGATTAGAGCCTATATGTTATTTTCGAGCGTCATGAGTGGGCTTTCCCAAAATAAACTAATGGGCTCAAAGCGGAGATTGTTTCATTAATTACCAACTAAATTCTGCAAGCACGCCCGCGGCTTTTTCTATGCGGTTTCTTTTTGTAAAACTATATTATATATGTTAAGTTCACCTCAAATGCAACCACTTTTAGTATTATGAGACTAGGATAAAAATATTGCTTTTTTGGCTCTAAAACTTATAAAAATTCACCGTACTTATAATAATTTTAAAAAAATTATCAAAATTACGGTGAATTGTTCCTGGAATTATGGACCAAATCGAACAGGCGCAATTGATTGATTTCTCATTTTGTAGTAACTTCGCAAAAAGCATTAATAAACAAACTATCAAAGATAACTGTTTCATTGTTTGTTTAAAATGGTGTACGACGGTTTGGCATTAATAAGGAAATTAGTTCAATGATCAACTAGCAAACATGTGTGACAAAATAGAAAATGATTTTTTAGAGTAAGAATATGGGTCAGAGTGCCCCTAGCGGTCAGAGCGTAAGTAAAAGCAAAATAGGTACTTATACACAGGCCTTACCTCAACTATGAGGTGGTTTGGGCCATACTTCACCACGCGGGCCCAGTGCAGATTGTCTGAGGGGTCAGTTGTAAGGCCAGTGACTAAACTTTACTGCCATGTAATCAAGCCGCCTTAAGGCCTCTGACTAGGCTTCACGACCATTTATCAAGCGATATCAGCCGGGACCAACTTTTAACGTGCCTTCCAAATCACGGAGATGCTCGTGATAAATGTCACTAAATATGGTCGAAATGGTCACCCATCCACTCACAACCGCGGCGTTGGTTGCTTAACTTTAGTAATCGATACCAAAGCGCTTCCTCCACAGCACCTTCGTCAGAGCTTAATATCATTAAAATTCAGTGAGTCCACAGCCTAACTCTGGGCTTGCCGGAATAGAAATCGCGGTCCCAACATTGTCAACAAAAGTTTTGTTTTGTTGGCGCGGTTGCGTGGGCGTGAGTACACTGCACGGATTTCTACACGCCTCGGGGTGTGATGTTGAACCTATAAAAAACGAACAGCTGTTTGTGCTCGGACTTCGGAACTAGACGGTTTCGGGTTCGAATCGAGCACGAGAAATTTGCATCTAAGTCTATTTTTTTTACGGATAGAATACTTAAATACATAAAAAAAACTTATATATAATCTTCTATTTCATATATTGGTATCTATTTAAGTATTTTATTCGTTTTAGTCGCTCTAGTGCCCTAGTATGTTTATCCATTCTAGTAATTACTTTTAAACTTTCGCGTTGCATAATTTAAAACTCAATGAAACGGGAATTAACGCGATCATAATTTAGGTACAAAATGTTACCTCTTTTGCCTGACGTTTCGATCGGGTTACACCGACCGTGGTCACAGGCTGACTGGAACAGCGATGTCTTCACTCCGTATGAGAGGCAGATTCTTCATCTACCCTCATGATATTATTTTCACGCCAAGTACCGTCACACACTACACTCACTGTGTCCCTATTCTGCATATAGCTGCTGTGAAAAACCGCCAAACTGCGAAATCAGCGATTGCCGAACACCTTCTTGAATCGGGCACTAATCACTGGATTGAATTTCATCAAACGCAAGTTCTTTCCACGGATCGCCACTTTTATTCAAGAGTTGTGCGTGAAGCTATTGAAATCAAAAAGTATAAAAATTTCAATCGGGAAGACGGTTACAAATTATCCGCGACATGGAATCCAGTGATTACAAATAAACAATCTCGTTTTGTTTCGCGATCGAGTTCTCGCCTGAATACGGACGCGGCGGTTAGTGTGCAGAATAGGGACACAGTGAGTGTAGTGTGTGACGGTACTTGGCGTGAAAATAATATTATGAGGGTAGATGAAGAATCTGCCTCTCATACGGAGTGAAGACATCGCTGTTCCAGTCAGCCTGTGACCACGGTCGGTGTAACCCGATCGAAACGTCAGGCAAAAGAGGTAACATTTTGTACCTAAATTATGATCGCGTTAATTCCCGTTTCATTGAGTTTTCCATTCTAGTAGCCCTAGTCACCCTAGTAGCTTTACTAAGTTTTGAGCTTAATAATAATAATGTGATTGATTGATAGATTAGAAACAATGTAGGTACCGACATCCCCCGATTAGGACAGTAAAAATACTCAATTATAAGAAATCCACATTATAATTGCGATAATCAACGATTTATTTTACATCTCTACGATAATTTAACAACATTAAGATAATAAAATAAAAAATCTTATATCTTGAGCCTTGAACACTACTTAGCATTGTCTTCTAAGCAGCAGTTGCCTTAAAGTTCTTTAGTAATTAAATTTATAAGTATACTGAAATGTTCAAATTTTTCCTAATCTACTTCAAGAAACGCTAACCTTTTTGTGGTAATGAAAATACATGACAAAACCGATCCATTCATTCGTAGCTCACACGTTATATCGGTATTTATGATACCGACGTCCGACTCAATATTGCATTACCTATAATATTCTCTGTGCTAACGCAAAGTAATTACAGACCTCGCTATTTGTGCCCATCGATTGACATTTGGGTCATGCATTTCTATTAACGAAGTAACTGTCAATAGCGCCACCAACATCGCTTTACTTAGAGCATTCAGCCAACGCTCTAAGTCGCTTTATGGCGCAAAAATATCAATTGGTGGTAGTAAATAATTTTTAAATTAAGTAGTTGAATCGTTCTTCTTTTAACCCTACTAAAAGGTGTCCCCAGCAATCAGTGAAAAAAACAAGGATATTACCATTATTTTTTCTCAATTGTATTTCAACGTACACTGTACTATACACAGAATGGCTGTGTACGATTAAATAACATATGTTTTGATAATTTCACTGTAAAAAGTACGTTACAGAGTCGTAAATCTGCGTGACAGAAGTGTATTCCATACTAAAATACAGTGTCTCTCGCTACCTGGACTTGCGTATAATCCATAATATTACGAAAAAATTATATGAAGGCACAAAATATAAAAATATCCTATAACTCCTAAAAATATTAACTATCATATAATAGCAACCATTATTTTTTATCACTTTTAATAAAAGATTAAAAAATTAACAAAAAGTCGTCTCTTACTACCTGATGTTAAATTTGGTAAATTCTGTCACGTGGGTTGTCCTTCGAAATACGCGTTTGTACCGCTCGTCTTTGTGGCCTGAAATTGGAGGTTTAGACCCTCTCCCTACCTTGGTACGATTTCCCCTCTGAGATCATGTGTGAGTGTAAATGATATATTTTTAGTTAAGTTTTAAATGTTATCGACGTTGCAACAAATTTTTACCCCTTCGTCACACAACTACTCCGTTACATGTCTAATGTGACGCTTACGAATCTCTAATTCTAAAGGTTCTCGTAATGTGATTTCATTAATTATGTAATTTCAATATTATGTTATTTTATATGAACGTACGAAAATAAACCTGTTTTATTCCAAAACGCAGCCTGGAATAACAACTATGTCACATAATTTACTACTTTGTCACGTTGTCTCCAGGTAGGAAAATTGTTTTGGCCGTTTATATATTTTTTTATTACTAGTATTATTGCAAACTGTATGGTTATGATATTTGATGATATTTTTTTTTTTTTTTTTGAAATTCTTTTCTTTATTCTGTATATAGGCCCTCTTCCGGGCACTTATACACGTCCCAACATATAACTTAGCCCTACCACCGCTTCGGGACAACATATCGGCTGGTGATGAGAAGAAACGGCGCAAGAAACTCAGTCACCTTTGTCAGCCTGATTTTATTACAGGAAATACAATTACAAGATAGTGTAAGTGCGAGCTAGGCAGGCTATTAAGTCCATGCACTCTTGTCGTTCAAGTAATCTTCAACTTTGTAGTATCCTTTTTCCATAAGAATTTTTTTAATGTGGTTTTTGAACTCATAAACAGGTAAGTCAACAAGAGTTTGTGGTACTTTATTGAAGATTTTTATACATTTCCCCAAAAATGAATTACCCACTTTCTTTAATCTGAAGCTCGGAACGGCAAGTTTATGTTTATTTCTAGTATTATAATGATGTGAATCACATTTAAGGCTAAACGAACTTAGGTTTTTTCTAACATACATAATATTGTCAAAAATGTATTGTGACGCTACTGTTAATATTTTAATATCTTTAAAGACCTCCCTCAGAGAGTCGCGAGGCCCAAGACAGTATATTGCACGTACAGCTCTTTTTTGCAACACAAAGATTGACTCAATATCAGCAGCTGAGCCCCATAGCAATAGACCATACGACAACAAGCTATGAAAATAACTAAAGTATACTAGTCTTGCCGTTTCGACATCAGTTATAAGCCTTATTTTCCTCACAGCATAAGCCGCCGAACTGAGCCTTCCTGACAAGGCAATTATATGGGGACCCCATTGCAGTCGGGAGTCTATTGTAATTCCCAAAAAGGTTGTTGCATCGACTGCATCTATATGATCGTCTGACATATTAATATGCGTACTGACCTGCCTCACATTGGGCATAGTAAATTTGATAAGCTTGGTTTTTTTTGCATTAAGTAACAGATTGTTAGCAGTAAACCATCGTACTACTTGAGAGAGAGCATCATTCACATCGTCAAAGGCAGCTTTACCTCTGTCAATTTTAAAAATCAATGATGTATCATCTGCAAACAATACTATCTCACAAAGGTCTTTAGTAAAGTAAGGAAGGTCATTTATATATATCAGGAATAATAAAGGTCCCAATATAGAGCCCTGGGGCACACCCATGCATAATGGGGCCCCGGAAGAGTCAGTTCCATTGACATTAACTGTTTGCGTTCTATCCGTGAGGTATGACTCTAACAATTTTTCTGATTCATTTGAGACACCATAATGCCGTAATTTCATTAATAACGTTTTGTGATCTACACAATCGAAAGCCTTAGACAAATCACAAAAAACCCCTAGAGCATCTTGCTTATTTTCAAACGCATCGAAGATATGCTTAATGAGTGCAACTCCCGCATCAGTTGTGCTTCTACCCTTGGTAAAACCAAACTGATTCTCATGCAATAAATTGTTCATTCTAAAGTGTGATAAGAGTTGATTAAACACTATTTTTTCAAATATTTTACTAAGAGCTGGTAGTATTGATATCGGTCTATAGTTAGAGGGATCATTTTTATCTCCGGATTTAAATATGGGTATGATTTTGCTGTATTTCATTAAATTAGGAAATGAGCCTTCATCAATACACTGATTAAATATACAAGCAAGATGCGTTGCTATACTATCAATTATATGGTTGATTATATTAATTGAAATGCCCCATAAATCTTCTGTTTTTTTTAAATTTAGCTCTCTAAAAGTTTTAACAATAATTTCGGGATTTATATGCCTGAAATTTAGAATAGAACTGCATTCCTCGACATTTGATTTCAAAAAAGTTTCTGCAAGACCTTGTGAAGAGTTTAATTTACTAGTTGTGGCAATAGGTATAGTAGAAAAAAAATCCTTAAACGCGTTTGCTACTTCGTTGTCGGATTTAATAATTTTATTATCAACATTAAGGCTAAATGTGCGATCTAATTGTTTAGTTTTGCACGTTTCTCTATTAATAATGTTCCAAGTGGCTTTTATTTTATTTTTGGAGCTAGCAATAGTATCACGAATGTAATTTGATTTGGCCACTGAACATACTTTTTTAAAGATTTTAGAGTATTTTTTGACATGTTCAATAATTTTAGGGTCTTGAGTTTGCGCTTTTAGGTCATACAATTCATATAAGTTTCTCCTACTTTTATGAATTCCAGTCGTAGCCCAGTCACTGAATTTACATTTATTTGTATTTATTTTAAGGTGTTTTTGCTTAAATATATTGTTAAACTCATCTTTAATCAATCCAAATAAATTTTCATACGACACATCCGTAGTGTCACTGTTGAATGGTAATACATTTATTCTATAATCAATATTTTTCTTAAATCTATCTAATTGATTGGCAGCGACTGGCCTACAAATAATATCTACCATAGGTGAAACATGATGGTGCTCAAATGTGGCTATTTGTCCACTATGATCTGATCTTAGGCAGTTTATAATTGATTTTTGCCTAACTTCACAATTACAGAAAATATTATCTAAGCAAGTAGCTGTTGTAGGAGTGATACGAGTAGGTTCATTAAAAAGGTTAATTAAACTATAGGATTTAAAAAGATTTAAGAACCTTACAGAGTTTTGAGTTACTTCTAATAAATCAATGTTAAAGTCTCCACATACAACTATTTTCTTATTAGATTTTGATAATATATTTAATACCTGTTCCATGGTGGACTCAAAAGGAAGGTAATCTGCCGATGGGGGTTTATATACACTAACAATGATATACCGCTCTAGCTCAGCACATGCTAGTTCAATAGTTTGCTCTATAGAGAGTGCCACGATGTCTGTGCGTTCTTTGGACTTAATATTGTTTTTAATAAGAATTAGTGATCCCCCTCGCTGAGCTGACTCTCTACTGAACAAACTAATGACTTTCCAATTTTCGATCCCTATGAGCACTTCACATTTCTTAAGCCAGTGCTCAGTAAGACAAAGGACATGTATATTCATATCTTGTAAATATAATGTTAATTCCAGATCTTTGCCAAAAAAGCCTTGTATATTCTGATGAACAATATTGAGGCAGTTAGACTTTTCATTTGTCATTATAGGATGACAGCAAGAGATTTCCTCTATTGTCTTATTAATTAATTTAAATGTATATTATTATTACTTGGAACTGATTCCAAGGTGTGGCTTAATATGTCATTACTCTGTTCAATAGAAGCAGATTTGGTAGCCAAGTTCTTGGCTGAATAATTAATATAATATGATAGCGACATTGCTATCTGTCTTTTGATTTTTCCACTGAGATAATATTTATCCCTGGTCAAATGATACTGATTTTTTTTAATGAAATTATTTATGTCAATAATATGAAATTTATCAGAATTAAATGTCATGGTATTTAAACAAAGATTCATTTTGTAGCGAGTATTATTTTCTTCCTGTGGCAAACTGACGCTATAGGGGAGTGTAAACATCACAATTTTATTTACATTTAACAATTGCAATGAGTCTAAATATTTTGTCAAGTCCTTTTTGTTTACATTGCCCCTATCACCTATTAATATCATTAAAGTTGTATTTTTATCAAATTTATAATTCACAACATAATTTATTATATCAAAAAATGTTGAATCTGGCATGCAGTGATTAATAATACTTTGTCCCAAGTATGTGTTCAGTAAAGGGCCCATATTTTTTCCTATTTTATCGCTGAACATAACCAAACTTGATTTTACAGGGCCATTTTTATGATTTTTCTTTGCTTGGGAACCAACGGAGATATGGCTTGAGTTAATACTTTTTTTGTTTTTTAATTTTAGAGTAACTGGTGACTCACATCCTAACTGAGAGCCAAGTGAGCAACTTTCATTTATAGTTATATTATTACAACTACACGACGACACGAGGCTCGTCAAAGCCAAGATATGTTCACCACACTCTTTTTTTGTGATAACATAGCGCTGAGTCATTACATCTAGTGATTTCTTAAGATTACATAATTCTAATTCTAAGTTTTGAACATTTTTTTCATAGTCAGACACACTTTTTTCTAATAAAATAGAGTACAGATCTAGTTTATCGCCTAATTTTCTTCTTTCATCTATTTGTTTGGTGTAAGAATGTAAATATTTCTGCTTTTTGATTAATTTCTGAGTTCTTTTAATAAACTTATTAACTTTGACATATTTCCTAATTTTATTTTTATTTAATTTAGCAAGGCAACCAGGATAAGGGGATTTTAAAGTTATGTCACCTGTTAAATCAATGGTTGTAACTGATTTATTGCTAGATGAAGTTTGAAGGGGGCTGGGCGCACTTCCAACTAATTTATTGAATAAACAATTAGTTTGGTAGTCAACATGATCTTGCTTCTCTGTCTCCAGGTGTAGGATGTGGTCCTGGGCGTCATTGAGGTCTTGATGAAGCAAAGACATGCGTTTTAAATTGACCTCATATTCTTCGCTGCACTGGTCGAACCTATCAATCACGGATTGAAGTTTATTCCGCTCGTCAACAACTAACAAATAGTTGGAGTGCAGCTCAGCCATCTCTTTTTTTAAATTAGTATTTTTATTCCATACTTCCATTAGTTCCCTTTCATTGTCCTCTCTTTCACTACTCAATTGCTCAACCAACTCCTTGGATGCCTTCAGTTCTATCAAAGCCAGTAAGAGTTTTGACTCCTCCTGGCGAGCATAGGCTTTGCGAGTAAGCATAATAATGTAAATAATGTATCACGATATGAAAAATTACTCCAAAGAATTGATAGATCAATTATTATCTATGAGGTTAAGTATTTCAGTTTGAAAATATAACCTCAACGCGGGTGATGTCTATATCACAATAGAAAATAAGTCGACTTACTGTTTATTTATATACATAAAAGCAAAAAACACAATGTTATTAACTTGCTATATAAATAATTGGAACAGAGAACAATGAATAACAATGGTACGAAACTTTTGTAATTGCAAATTTGCAATGTCATTCACTCTCGTCCACCGGCGATAAGTAAGTACGCAATAAACATAAAATACACACACTTCAATCTCACAAATTATTTCTTAACACTAATTACACATTAAGGTACGTTCTGCGATAAATATTAGGCCTCAAAATTAAAATTTAACAATTAAATAAATAAAATTCTCAGGACGAGATCTTATTGCCAGTGTTGCCACAGGAAAAAAAAAAGAAAAAAAAAAAAAAAAAAAAAAAATTATTGCCATCTGTATTTGTAAATGGTTAGTAAAAATTTATTTATAGCAAAAACATACTTTATATTAGCAGAGAATGTGACAGAGTTGTATAAGATCATGAAAAAAATACTGAATACACATGTATACTATTTAATGAATACAAATGTATTATTTTCTATGTGTTTTAAAAGTTTGTTTATTTAATTATTGTTTTTCAAAGGTAGAAGCAATTTGACGAAGAATATTTGATAGAATAAAATAAAAGATATCGTGACTGAGGTATAAACTTTATTTGTCGAATCCATATTTGAGGTCTTGAAAATCGTACAATAATCTGTAAACTTCTCGGCCAACAACTTTTTCCGTTAAATAGAAATTCTGCTTCCAGAATTTAATATAGTTAAACTGACGCGGAGGCTTTATATAATTTTTTCGAAATTGAGCGCATGATTTGTCAAATTGTAGGTTAAAAAGAAGAAAGACCCAGTTATAGTTTGAACAAGTAGATTAGACTCGAAAATACGTTTGCTTCAGCCGGGGGATGTAAAAAAACAATTTCAATTTAACTAATTTAATTATAAAATAAAAATATAATTTCTATTTTAAGTATTTATATACAAATTTATATATATAGTATGTATCTATTCTGTTCATATTTATTTACGTAAGCATATATGTATGTAGTGTTACTTGAATGTAAGATATATCAGTTACTATAAGCTCCGCCACAAACTACATTATCTGCATTACCTCAAGGTTGACTGGTAGAGAATTCTGTATAGCATTAAGTCCGCCAATTGTACTCACCTGTGCAATAAAGTTTAAATAAATAAATAAAATAAATAATTTAAATGAACTATGACTAAAAGAAGTGCCTTGGTTCGAGGTTGGAACACAAGTACTTACCGAAAAATTGGTGGCTCGATCGCTCTTTTGCGTTCGTACAAACTTTTAAATCGATCGTAAATGTTAATTTTCTGCTGTGAAGTCTGTCCGGTGAACTTAAGAACCGTCTTTGTCTTGCAGTTAAAAGATAGTTTATTCGCCTTTTAAAATGAGTTTTAAATTAAAATATCACGACAATAGATGTACATCTTTACTTGTCTTGAATATTATATTACATAAACTAAAGAAAGACTGAATTCGAATGACGTATTGACTCATCGTTGGCCAGTCTTAGCAACACACGTCATTGATTTTAAGATTTTAACAAAATTGCAAATCCGGTCAACCTTAACACGGAACCTAATCTATTAATAGGTAATGGAGGGATTAAATTTACAAATTGCACTATATTGAGCCACAATAAGTAACGATATCAAAAACCTGTCTCGCATGCACAATACTCGTATAAGTATTGCCAGCACCGAGACATTTCCCGACGTCTACTGTTGCCTTAAACTTGCTATAAGCAACATACACAATGTTTCAGGTAAGCGCTAGTTTAAGTTAAACGCTTAAAACGCTAGCCTTGCTCGCCCTAAGTTTAGAGCAGACAGGATTTAGTTCCATTTCCAGGTACAGAGTAGGCAAGTTAGCTTCATCCATCTTGTTTTTCTTTTTAATACATATAATAAGAAAAATAAATATGCGGATGGATGCTGCATGACGTTACCTACATGGCGTTATGGTTTTAGAGAAATATATTATCCTTGTGATATAAGGTCCTAGCATGACCTAGCACACACGGACACAATAAAAAACCGTTTTTCTAAATTTATTTAACCGATAATCGAACCGATTTGCTTGCGTTTAGTGGAATTATTTCATCACACCGCTACCGCCGAATTTTAGGGAACTGAATTAGTTATCCCTAATCTACTAACCAAATGTATTTTTGTGTGTGTGTGTGTATTTATCACTATCTGAAAACCTATCTGGAACCCTCAAGGTGTTTCAGTGATTGAATGAGTTTTGACGACGGTCGGGTCAATGTAGAAAACCAACTTTTCTATATTGTCTCGAGTCTGGGTGTTGTAGTACCGTACCGTCGTTGTTTCAGATTTCCGTAAAACAAGTGCTTTATCTACCTACCTTAGGATCAGAGTAATGTATGTGATGTTATCCTACCAAAACTTTAATCAAATCAAAACCATGCCAATGAATGTATTTTATTCCATGAAATGAAATGAAATTCTTTATTCTGTATATAGGCCCTCTTCCGGGCACTTATACACGTCCCAACATATAACTTAGCCCTACCACCGCTTCGGGACAACATATCGGCTGGTGATGAGAAGAAACGGCGCAAGAAACTCAGTCACCTTTGTCAGCCTGATTTTATTACAGGAAATACAATTACAAGATAGTGTAAGTGCGAGCTAGGCAGGCTATTAAGTCCATGCACTCTTGTCGTTCAAGTAATCTTCAACTTTGTAGTATCCTTTTTCCATAAGAATTTTTTTAATGTGGTTTTTGAACTCATAAACAGGTAAGTCAACAAGAGTTTGTGGTACTTTATTGAAGATTTTTATACATTTCCCCAAAAATGAATTACCCACTTTCTTTAATCTGAAGCTCGGAACGGCAAGTTTATGTTTATTTCTAGTATTATAATGATGTGAATCACATTTAAGGCTAAACGAACTTAGGTTTTTTCTAACATACATAATATTGTCAAAAATGTATTGTGACGCTACTGTTAATATTTTAATATCTTTAAAGACCTCCCTCAGAGAGTCGCGAGGCCCAAGACAGTATATTGCACGTACAGCTCTTTTTTGCAACACAAAGATTGACTCAATATCAGCAGCTGAGCCCCATAGCAATAGACCATACGACAACAAGCTATGAAAATAACTAAAGTATACTAGTCTTGCCGTTTCGACATCAGTTATAAGCCTTATTTTCCTCACAGCATAAGCCGCCGAACTGAGCCTTCCTGACAAGGCAATTATATGGGGACCCCATTGCAGTCGGGAGTCTATTGTAATTCCCAAAAAGGTTGTTGCATCGACTGCATCTATATGATCGTCTGACATATTAATATGCGTACTGACCTGCCTCACATTGGGCATAGTAAATTTGATAAGCTTGGTTTTTTTTGCATTAAGTAACAGATTGTTAGCAGTAAACCATCGTACTACTTGAGAGAGAGCATCATTCACATCGTCAAAGGCAGCTTTACCTCTGTCAATTTTAAAAATCAATGATGTATCATCTGCAAACAATACTATCTCACAAAGGTCTTTAGTAAAGTAAGGAAGGTCATTTATATATATCAGGAATAATAAAGGTCCCAATATAGAGCCCTGGGGCACACCCATGCATAATGGGGCCCCGGAAGAGTCAGTTCCATTGACATTAACTGTTTGCGTTCTATCCGTGAGGTATGACTCTAACAATTTTTCTGATTCATTTGAGACACCATAATGCCGTAATTTCATTAATAACGTTTTGTGATCTACACAATCGAAAGCCTTAGACAAATCATAAAAAACCCCTAGAGCATCTTGCTTATTTTCAAACGCATCGAAGATATGCTTAATGAGTGCAACTCCCGCATCAGTTGTGCTTCTACCCTTGGTAAAACCAAACTGATTCTCATGCAATAAATTGTTCATTCTAAAGTGTGATAAGAGTTGATTAAACACTATTTTTTCAAATATTTTACTAAGAGCTGGTAGTATTGATATCGGTCTATAGTTAGAGGGATCACTTTTATCTCCGGATTTAAATATGGGTATGATTTTGCTGTATTTCATTAAATTAGGAAATGAGCCTTCATCAATACACTGATTAAATATACAAGCATCCCCTGAATATTTACAGAATTGGCCACTTGTGGCGTGTTTTACGAGGCGTGCGACGGTGGTTGGTTTATGGGGGCAAGGCTACTCAAGTTTGTTAATAGCTACTTATATATTTTTATGCTACCTACTTGGTTCTACTTTATTGAGTTAAGCGCGCCGTCGCTATACGTAATTTGTGGTTAAACACAGGCGAGAACTTTATTCGCCTTGATATCTATGGTCTAGCAGTTATTGGTATTTCTAGCATTTGATAAAATAATCGCCTACGAGTATGTATTAAAGCCGGAAAGAGAAGTACCTAACTACATAATTATTTAAATTATATATAAAGCTAACACAGGCTTAAAAGGTTATAGAACATATTATGTAAATCGCGGGCTCTGACGCCTGACCAGTCTTAAAGCTAAAATCGCTTGCAAGCACCTCATTGCCACTCACTTCAAGCCACGCCCTACGTTCATTTATGTTTCGGATTCAATCAAGACAATAGGTGTTTAGGCACAAGCAAGCAAGCTTCTATGTATCTAATTGGTTGTAGTAAAATGTAGTAAAATGCATAACCAATCAGGGCGGGTTGGGGCGTGTCCGGTGCGATGCGCTTACACAGGAATATTTCTACAAAGCGTTAATGCGTCGGAGCCCGCGATAGTACATCCTTCCGTACGAAACGTATTTTGTTTTTGCAATGCTGCTTAGTATGTGATGACATCATTTTTATTTTCAGTTATTACCATTGGCAATTTACCATTGTCAATTTAATCATAACAACATACATACACTCACTACTGTGTACCTAATATTTACAGTACGCGGCACACATGTTGAGCGCCGGGGAAAAAAATGGAGATCGCTTTGCGCATCTTACGAGACGATTATTTATCATCGTATTAGAGACGCGTGTGCGCGGAGCTAACAACCAATCACATTTATTGTAATGGTCTTCTGGGCAACTCGCCCAAAACTTACATGACGCTAGTTGGACCAAATATTTTTTCAATTCAAGTAATTCGGTACTTGTAAATTGTATAACCGATGCTAGATAGGATGATAAAGTGCTTTGCTCAAATAGAGAAATAGTGAAGTTGTTTTTTTTGTATAAATAGTATCGGTATATAGGTATAAACGGGTCTAAACTGTGAATAGTGTTGTCGGGACGAGCTTATCTTTCACTTAGCTTGGACAAAGGGCGGTTTGCATGAAGCAAGTAGGTAGGTACCTCAGTTAGCGATAAAATCTTCTGAAACGAAGTTATCTTTGTTCTTTTGTGCATTGACGATGGAATTCATAAAAAAAAGAAAACTGGAAAATGCTTTAGGGATCACCGGATTAATGTCACACGCTTTGCTTATTTTGAGGCTTTAGTGTGCAAGTTAGACAAAAATATAGTACCTATCTAAGATAGTAAGTTTTTGATATGATAGTTTAGCAAAAATTTAGTGTCATTACTTGATTTGTTAATATTTGTTTAGCATTCTTCGGAAAGTTGTGTGTTTCTTTGGAGATATCTTATTTATTGCTTTGTTACTTTAGTAAATAACTTGAGAATAATATAACATTATTTATTTCAATAAGAAAGTATTATCAAAAACTAATTTCCCGCTTTCGCGCGCATTTTTGCGCGCGAAAGTCCAAATTTGGCGGAAGCCAAGTTTGCGGCAGGTGTTACCATACCCGCTCCACCACTTAAATAAAAACACATGCATGTGTGCCTGAACAATACTGGACTGAAATTTTTTAACCTGCCATATTTACTTAACATATTAAATATATAATTTAATATTTTTGATTGATTAAACGGTGATGGTCGTATCCTATTCGAATCCTGATGATGCTGAGCTGATGTGATTTTAAGACGTTGCACGTTAACTCCGTAAATATGTGCGTACGTAGGTACCTAATTGTATCTGTTGTTGTCCTGCACATATGTTTTCCCCATAGATATAGTATGTACAGCGAATCCTAAGTCTATGGTTTCCCCGTACTGCCACTTATCCTAAGTTTCTACGTCTGATTGAGTCAGTTTTCATGTCTGATTGAGTCAGTTTCCAGTTCCCACTCATGTTAATTATACAACGCAGTCGCCGTATCGTGCTCAGAATTCTGATTGAAACTAAAATTAGTATATCCTATAAATATATACGTACGATCATATTTTGCTTTATACAAATTAAAAGGGATCACTCGATTGTTTTAGTGACACTTGGTTATTGGTTCGCCTTTGACGCAAAGGGACCACCTGTCGATTCATTATACAAAACCGCGATACTTCGACATCACTTCACTGATCGAGGATTTTAATGTGAACCAACTCTGTAACAAAATAGATTATTTGTTTGTTTGTACTGCTGAGGTGATACGCGCTGTCACTTTAACCCTGAATCCACTCATAGACCTAGTAATTTGAATCCACTCTTAACGAAATAAATGCTTATTTATTTATTGGAACAGACTCACCAGCAACACACCAGTAAACATTACAATTCAGAGTAGTAAAGCTTTGTTTGTTTGTATCGCTTAGGTGATATTTAGAGCGAGTTTACCCCCTGGGTGGGTCAATCACAAAATAACTTCTATTTAATGGCTTGGCACGGGCCTGACGAATGTTACGCCCCCTGGCAAAATTCATTTTCTGGTATATCGTAACATCAGGATTTTGTATGGAGCCCCACATAGATATTTATTTTATTCTGCTTGTATTAAGTATTTTTTGTTATAGCGGCAACAGAAATACATCATCTGTGAAACTTAACCTTGTGAATTTTAACTATCTAGCTATAACGGTTCATGAGATAAGAGTTAGTAATAGGGTCCCGTTTTACCCATTGGGTACGGAACCCTAAAAACGATTTCCGAAGCGGACTCACGTATGTCTAAGAATTTAGCTAGTCACAGAGAGGCTTAATTTATTATCACATTAGGGTAAATTCGGGTCACCAAAAATAACTACCGTAATACCAGTATTTTTTAATTATTTTTTACTTATGTTCATAATCTACAGCTTTTACTAATTAACATAGTTTGAATATTACATTCAGCCTTACAGCCAATATCAGATTTGCATTATTTAAGGAAAACATAATATTATAACAGTCTACAGAAACATCACGATCGTGATAATATTTCAAGAGTATTGTGTTAGTTTGATAATAATGTTTTGCTTTTATTTTTTGTCAAAACACGAAATTGCTTGTTTGCTATTGCAACTCAGTCGAAAGCTGTATTTGAGTTTAACTAACCGAATTCACCAATTAACTGTCAGGTCAACACTAACGCTTTTTTGTACACAATAAATCTGTGGATCCACAAACTTTCACTCTCATGAATGTCTTTGATCATGTTTTGTAGATATCCCCTGTGGGCCAAACATGAGATCATGAAACATGTTTGTTTTTTTGTATAGAATTTGTTTTTTAAACAACACTGCTTTGTGTTTTAGGTATTTTTTTTGTGTTGCTTGAACTCTGCGAGTGCGTTTCAAATCTGAAAAATTATTGTAGTTTCCCTAAAATGTACTCTCCTGCTATCAAATTGGTAACCTCACAAACCTCATAATCACAACCATTTTATTTCCCAAACGCAATTAGTAGTCTCAAGTAATCGTACCTAATAAGGCCGTTTTAAATTCCGCGGTCGCAACAGCTACGCAACAGACAGGCACCCTGATTACGTACCTATCTTGCAATCAAATTGCTTCTTTTGCTCGCTTTGCTTTCAGAGATTTCTAAGGAATATGAAAATGACACAAAGTCAACGAAATTGGACCGATTTAATGCACAATATAGTTCTTATTGTTGGGTAGGTATAAACAGGACGTCATTATATTGCTTTCATTTTGTTTAACTACAGTGGCGTGCATTGGTTTTATTTTTAGGTAGGCAGAAGATACTTACTTAAGTGTTTTATTGATGAAAATCAGTGGTTTTTTATTATAACACACTTTAATAAGTACAGTAAACAGCACGTCGACCTACCCAAAAAGTAAAAGATTCTCCAATAGACTTTTAACTTTAAGCCTGACATTTAGAGATCATTTTCAAATGAGAAAATTTGACATTTTGTGGTAGGTCGACGAGCAATGAGAAAATTTGACATTTTGTGGTAGGTCGACGAGCTGTTGTCCGTACCTACTGCCTGCTTCATTTCGTTTATCGGTAGGCACAGCCTAATTGCCTATATGCAACGCACGCCCCTGAAATATATGCTGTCAATTTGTGATTTTAGAGCAAATATTGCGCAATTTCCGCCATCGCATTGGTATTGCAAGATACGTAGGTAATCATGGTGCGGATTAGCGATATCATCTATTAGTTTAATGTGCTGGGTTGTGCCCAGCACATTCTTATTTTTTGACGACCTCAGTTATAGCCGAGAGGCGAGCACGTCGGATTTTAAATGGCGTCGCCATTTCTGAGGTTCCGGGTTCGATCCCCGGTCGGGTCAATGTAGAAAACGAACTTTTATACATTGGCTCGGGTCTGGGTGTTGTGGTACCGTCGTTGTTTCTGATTTCTATAACACAAGTGCTTTAGATTAGTATCAGATCAGTGTATGTGTTGTTGTCCAATATCATAACTTGCTATCTGACGCAACTTTTTCGCAAAAAAAGTGTCTTGCTTCTAATTCTTGCCTTTAGCGGCAGGGTTATGTTAACGTTAATACTGTTATTTTAACTCATGATAATAGAATAGAGCTAGTTACGAGTTTAGATATCAGTAAGATCGGATGAACGAAATCCAATTCACAGTTTCGTCCGAATGCAGGAAGGCACTCGCCCT
The DNA here is from genome assembly GCA_950371115.1 of Anania fuscalis. Taxonomy (NCBI): domain Eukaryota; kingdom Metazoa; phylum Arthropoda; class Insecta; order Lepidoptera; family Crambidae; genus Anania; species Anania fuscalis. The sequence goes on from OX493324.1 coordinate 6,298,041, forward strand.
ATTTGCACATACAAGTATATCCAATACGATGATAAATGGATTGTGGGGTTCTAGTTCTAGACATAAACTAAGTTGGAAGACTATTAACAGGGTTGACGGATACAGACGGACAGGAATTGTTTGTGGTATTTGGTAATAAACATAATACAGAGTGTACAAAAGGTTAGGACACTCTTTAAAACCATGTGATCAACTGGTCATTACAACAACTTTTTCTACGGGAGCAACATTGAAACCGATTTTTTTAGCTGTTCTATACACTTTGCCGCGTCTTAAAGCCGAAGCCCACGTTATGTAACCATCTTAATGAACCTCTAGGAAGTGTTATTTTTTTTATCACTTTTATCAATTTTTAAATAAAAAATTACAAATAATTCAAAATAGTAATGTATCATCCTGTTTATAATGTTTACGGTTTCAACAATAAATAGTCCTTGACCTTGCCGCCTCCACGCGTGCAGCACCATCTACCTGCGAACTAACGACGAACTGTTAAAACAATCACAAATCTGTCAAACATTATCATTTCTGTCAAATTTTGTATGAAATTACGTACCAAAATTGACAGATTTGACAACTTTGAGATTGTTTTAAGAGTTCATGGTTATGGCCCTGGTCTGTACAGGGTGTTTCGAACTAAATTCTGCTAATATTTTTTTTTATTTCTTAGTCTTTGAAATCTTTAAATAACCAAATTTTATTTTACGAATGACAAGTAGTAATTGGATACTTTAAGTGGCCTTCGGCGTTAAGACGGTTAAAAAAGCACGGTGTATAAACTTAATCGCATACCTCGATGATAATGTGGGTATGGAGCATCTGAAAATAAAATCACAATGTCGATGTTGCTCACATATGAAAACTTGTTGTAGGTATATCACCAGCTTTCACGTGGTTTTTAGAAAGGAGTGTCCTATTCTTTTGTACATTAACAACTTTGTTTTTTAAAAATCGGCTCTATGTACATTATACCGGTTAAAAAAACGTTTTTTTTATAACTTTAGGTACAAAATACACAAGTAAAATATTATGTGCAGTAAAGTACTAGTAAGTTTTAATAATCTTAAGGAATATCTCATTAAATATTTCTTTGATTAAACACCAAGAGTTTCTCCTCGAATAGAATATCGATTGGCTTCGTCCGCGCGCTATCGCAATTTACGGCTGAATCAGCTGTAAACGAAAGGAGGATTTTAATAAGTCCTTGCCTATATAAACTGGCTGTAAATTTTTTTATTTACTTAGTAATTTTCTAATCATATTGCTGATGTTTTATAGTTGAGTCAAAACATTTTTGATACTTTAGCCAGTGAACCATCCACCCCGACTTTGAACAAGGAGCACAACCTTCTTTGTGGATCCGTTTAATCTACTCGTATAAGTGTAAACCGCATCAAGATCTTTACAGCAATTTCTTAGATAAGTCTAAGATACAAACTGATAAACGTAGTAAGGAATTTAATTTATAATATAGTAAAGCGACTTTATGGCGTCGCCATTACTGAGGTTCTGGGTTCGATCCCCGGTCTGGTCAATGTAGAAAACGAACTTTTCTGTATTGTCTCGGGCTATGTCTCTGGTCTGGGTCTTTAGAGCACTAATCTAAAACTTCACTACTGTCCCATAGTAGAAGTGAAAATAGTCGTTTTACGAGTAAAGTTTATACCTACTACTCTGTCAAGAAAGAAAAGATTAATAATACACAAAATGTTAGTTATTCATCCAATTTTATTTTATCACCTTCAAAGTATGCTCCTTCAGAAGCAATAGACTTACCCCAACGAATAATCTAATCATCAAAACATTTTTAAGCGCTTTTTCCGGAATCGAGTTTCAGTTCTCGCCTCGAATTCTCCTTTATGTCTTCTACCGAATGAAACCGGGTGCCACGAAGTGGTAATTTGAGTTTAGGAAAAAGAAAGAAGTCGGCTGGAGCCATATCTGGTAAATAAGGTGGCTGCTCGATGGTATTTGTTAAGTTTTTGGTCAAAAATTCGTTCACAATGATGGCCTTGTGGCCATCCATTGCCGAGCCGCAGCCGCATTATCGTGGTGCAAAATCCAAGAATTTTCATTCCACAAATCTGGCCTTTTTCGTCTAATTTGCTCTCTTAAACGCCGAATAACGCTTAAATAATACTCTTTTTTTATCGTTTGACCTTCTGGCAAGAATTCTAAGTGCACAACACCGCGACAGTCAAAGAAAACAGTCAACATGACTTTGACTTTCAATCGAGTTTGGCGCGGTTTCTTCGATTTCAGTTCTTGGAAGGCGCCACTCCGAAGCTTGTTGACTAGTTTGCATGTCAAACTCGTAAACCCACGTCTCGTCACCAGTAACAATGCGTTTCATGAATGTTTTGTCGGAATTTACTCGTTCTAGCATGTCCTCAGCGACTCTTTTGCGATTGAGTTTCTGAAGAAAATTCTAGCCGAGCGGCAACATGTTTCATACCCAATTGATTATTTGAAATGGTACGAATCGACATGTGTGACACAGAAAGTTCGGCGGCTAGCTCTCTCAAACTTGAATAAGGATTTTCAGTCAATATTTCCTTCACTTTTGCGATGTTATCTTCAGTAGCAGACGTTGATGGCCTACCAGAGCGAGGCAAAACTTCCATTACATCTCGACCGCTTTTGAACGCTTTGTACCATTTGTACCACTCATAAACACGTGTTTTTGATAAAGTCGATTCACCGTAAGCCTTCTGTAACATTTTCAGAGACTCCGAACACGAAATCCCACTGGCGATGCAAAATTTAAGACAAACTCTTTGTTCGATGTTTTTGTCCATTATGAAATTCGCAATACACACTAGATATGGTATAACTAAAAACAATACTGTATTTAATCTAATTATCAGGTGTAATTCAAACTCTGCGCCAAAATGGAAAACAGTTGTGCCAATCTAACAACAACAAAAAAAAATGAATTTGGAACCATAAACAAATCATCAACTTTTTTGACAGAATGTAATTGCGTAATTAAATTGGTTTGTAATCGCTTAAAGCCGAGTAATCAATGCATTATGTCACAAAATTTGGCTTATTCACGCGCAACTAAACACAAATTATCCAATAATCTGTTAATAATGTGATGGTGTATACAATCCGTCAATAAGAGCTGTTCCTCAAAACATTTGTGCAAATAAACCTTTTCCAAATTGGTCGGCATTAACCCAATCATTTTGTAAGCCTCATTTCACAAAACAGGATACATTTGAATCGCTAATTTAGTCATTGTGACTTTAATTTGCACAAAACTCATCAAAGTGATTTGATTTCTGATTATAAGTTGTGGAAGAAAATCTTTTCGTGATTTATTTGCATTTAATAAAGTTGCAGATAATCGAATCCTCTTGGTTGTACTGTTTGTACCTTAGAGCATTGGTTGAATGCTCAAAGGTTTGTACAACATCTGGTTTTGAAACCTTCTACAAGACAAACTTATTTTATCAGGTGTCTCTGTTTTTTTATTTTCTATGTGGCCTAAATTTTTTAGCCATTAGTCATCCTTCTTTGAAGGAAGGAAGTCACCTTGGTACACATTCAGAGGTATTTTTTATTTCCTGAGCAATTTGATGATCCAGTCTCTACGTAGTTTATTTGATCAGTGATCCAGTCAGTTGGTCATCTTGGCAAATATTTGACGTATGAAACTTAGACCAAATGAGAGAGCTGTTAGTGGATAAATAATCATTTTTGCGAAGAAAGTGCGCTTTCATTTAATTTGTTAAAAGACAAAATGTATTAATAACGAACTCTTTTAAAATGGCAAAATTTGAGGTTTTTATTCTGACTTATTTAGGGTATAATTGAATGTTATAGAAATATTTGAGACGCAAGATAATTAATGAAACAGGTTTTTTATTATTTATAAAAAAATAGCACTTTTAGTATTTGCACGTCATATTGCCATAGAATATGCTGCAAAAGTAAATTGATTGATTTTACCTACCTTTTGTAATGATAATTTGGCAAATAAATTAATTTATTACTCTTTTTAAGATCGGTGATAACTCGGACTGAGTTGGAAAACAAAACCAGAACAATAATGTCAAATCACTTTTGGAAACGCATTATCTGCATCAGCATTATACTTAAACCTAGAAATACAATATCTTTGACATAAACTTATATGTATAAAGGGCCTTGACAACTCTAGATTTTCATTTGTGAAAGTCTCTTCCGCTGTTGGCAAAAAAAGGGGAACCTATAAGCTTTGAACAAACACGTTTAAATTGTTATTTAATATTCAATACCAACAGAAATATTTTTTGTGTGGTGGCAAGGCTTTTGTGAGCTAGCAACGTCATATACAGGGTGTTAGGTAAATGGTAGGTACATATATCAAATATTGATATCAAATTTCTGACTTCATATTTTATTGCATATTTAAACATGGGTTAGTTTCGGCTTCATATACTTCTTACCTAACACCCTGTATTATATAAATGTATCTCTTAGGGCCTGTTTCACATTGTACGGATAAGTTTTGTATAGGCTATTTGTTACGTAACTTATGATTTAACACTATTTTTGTATTTCAACACCGTCAAATAGCGCTATATGACAGATTAATTCAAACACTTTTATCCTCCACATATTTTTATCTGTTACATAGCCATTTGGCACTTTATCCGTACACTGAAACATGCCCTTATTTTTCGATGGATTTGAGCGATTGATTTCGGGCTCTGCGTCAATATTGTTTTTAGTCTTACAAAGTCAACATTATCGAAAAAAGTAGAATGCTCGTGTGAAAAAGTATGATTAAGTTTTAAGGTTATACTCGGAAAAAAAAGATAACAATGAATAACAATGGCCCCGCGCACACAAAATGTGCGCGCGCGATCCGATCTTACAGGTTAAGGAAGCTTCCAGTCAGTTAAATACAGTGATTTATAAAAAAATTACATCATATTCAAAACTCTTAACTAGGCCAACCAGTTATTCTCTAGGTTAGGTTAGCACAGTGACCACAATATTGCGTGAACCGAGCGAGCGGAACGAGCTGTGCCCTGACAGCGGCCTGCTGTGAAGCACCAGAGCCAAACTTTACCTATTGTCAGAGTACGGACTACGGTTGGGAGTTTTGAACCATTCCACTTAAATGTAATTCTAAGTTATGACTGGTGAAGTTTCTGAAAGGTTGGTGTCGCCATGGCAACTACTCTTGTGTTGTAAATAAACAGGCGACTCTTACCCCTTGTAAACACATGGTATTCTTGTAGGCTATTTTAGGTAGTAAAAAGTCCGATTGCTTTTATTTTATCCGCCATTTGTGGATTTTTTTGAAAGAGTCGTAGCTATTTAGCAATATTTATATCCTTTGTATAAATGCAGTAGGTAGGTACTTTCTAATTTCTTAGATCTTCGCTGATATTATTAGAGGAGTCCGGGGAGGATTTTTTAGAGTTCACACTGAAAAGCTACGTCAGAATGTTCGAGCGACTTAACATCATGCATTTTATTGTTTATTCAATCAGCTTTTTGTATGTACATGATCTATATGTTAGAAATAATCCTTGCGTTAAGGTACCAATAAACTTTTTTTTTATTACGATCCTCTCAGCTCCCCAGAAGATGTATAAAAAATGTATTTCCAATTCATCCTGGACGGTTTAGAGATGTGGTAGAAAAAGCCGGACTCCCCCTCGTTTAATATAATAAGGTACCTATGAAACTGTTATGATCCATAGTTAGGTATCACACATAATGAAAAAATGCTAGTTCTAACTTCGTCACAAATTCTTATTTCGTATTTCTACTCCAATTATGTCAGTGTCCACCTAAATTAATGAAAGCGGAAGAAATAGCAGACTCCGCACCCGTTGAATATTAAATAAGTTTTGCCATAAAACAAACAATTCTTATTCATAGAACAAAATATTTCGCTTAAGAACGCAGAGTATAGAAGTTGGAATAAAATAAATAAGTAATCTAGTATTATGTTTGTAAATAAAGAATAGAGGTAGTACCTCGGTGTTTTATATTGAAACTGAAGTACTTGTTGTTGAAAATAGAACTTTTTAAAAAACCGTTTAAATTCCAATCTCCATATTATTATACAAGTATCCCTTTCATTACGCTACCAAAGCGCTGCTCCGAGAATCAGAAAGTAGCTACGTAGAGTATGTCACGTAGTAGGCACATCATTCAAAATCGAGTTTCGTGTCCGTGAGTAAAATCGTTTAATTTGGCTATTATAGTCATAAAAATAGCTTCAAAATAGTCTTGACTGTATTAAAATGTTAGGTACAACTTACTCCTTAATTATTGGCCTTCTGTCAAATTTTACTCAGGTTTATCTAATGTACAGGGTGTAACAACAGAATAGGAAACTCCTTAGAATCACGTGATCATCTGGTCTCATACATGAACAGCATCTTTTTCTATGGGAGGAACACCGAAATCGATATATTTTTGTAGCTTCTCCATACAAACATACTCGTTTACCTTGATGATAATGCATTGAGCATCTGAAAAAAACACGAGGAAAATTTGTTGTTTATCACTAGCTCAGGTGGTTTTAAGGAGTGTCCTATTCTTTTGTACAACCTGTATATAATATTCTTCTTCTCTGTGTGCCATATCCTAACGGATGTAGGCGACCATCTCTCTATATCTCTCGCTATCCATGGCAAGTGTCTTTAAGTTTACTGCGGCCCCCAGTCTAGACCACGTCTTGAGGTTATCATACCAAGATGTTCATCTCATCCCCCTACCCCTTTTGCCGTCTATTTTTCCTTCTATTATTGTTTGAAATATGTTATATTTATGATTCCTACAAATATGCCCATAATATGCGATCTTTCTCTTCTTAAGTGTTGTCATAACTTTCATTTTCTTTTTCATTCAATTCATTCTTCTGAGCTCCTCCACATTTGTAATTCTGTCACGCCATGATATTTTTAGCATGCGTCTATATAGCCACATCTCAAAGGGTTTCAATTTATCAGTCATTTTCTTATTTAAGGTCCAACCCTCCGCTCTGTAAAAAAGGATTGACAGAACATAGCATTGAACTATACGCCAGCGATAGCTGTATATAATACAAACCAGAAAAACTAGTTTTTCTTTCTTTCCACAATTACTCACACGAATTATGTAGCCCAAAGTTACGTAAAGCTGATAATAAACTATACCAGAAATCAGATTTACTTACCTACATGAATTTTATAAAATAAATATTGCATTCAATCAAATCAAATTAGTTTATTTGCAGAACAAATAAGTAATAAAGTATTCAGAATTGCAGTCAGTTTTTAATTACGTTTTACTGGGAATTTGTACCGGTATGCAAATGTATTTATCAATACCAGATAAGTAGTTAATTTAGCGATAGTCAAATAAAAATATCAATTTGCATAAAAATTGATGACAAATGAAAATGAAATTACGTACAAAATATTCCAGAGTTGTTATTTAAAATTTTAAAACGGCATTCATAATTTAAACTAATAAAGTTTCTATTTTTTTAAATAGCAAGATAATACTCCCATTGCTACTAATATCCCCGTAACATAATAAATAAATTCATTTAATTTTCAATTTTGGCAGTTAATCTGCTGTTGCTGTTAGCTTACCTGTTAACTTACCTCCATTTTAATTTATTTATGATTATGAGAAGATGAGCTTGTTAAAACTTAGGTACGAGAGTGAACTTATAAATTGCAACGGTTTCTATACAAATTGTACAGGTATAAAAAAACTTTTAATTCGTACATTACAATTTTAAACTAATAGGCATTTCCAAATTGAAAAATATTATTAAATTATCTGTTTTAGGACATTCCGGACTAAAAACGACGTAGGTAACAGAGAATAGCGTCTTTATGGTTAAAAAATATTCTTAAGTCATGTAAACAAACATAATATAGCAATAAAAACACAACCGCGGTCACGTTGTATTGCTTAAATTGTTTTTTAGTAATTTTAGTTTAGAATTGTAAATTACTTTAGACGCCTTTTGGGTCCGAAATCTCAAAATTACAATAAATGATAAATTAACTAGACTGTATATCGTCTAGATTTTTTATGGTTCTCGCTCTCGTCTAGGTTCCGCAAACTAATTTTATAATTCGTCAACCGAATATATCTATAGATAACTAACTATATTCAAAAGATTGTTTAGCCTGATTCTAGCGGATTAACAATTTAGACAAGTCGTAATAATAATGATAAATCTCTCTTTCAAACAATAGGGTGGTAAAATTCTACCCAAAATCCAAGGCTGATAATCCCATGTCTTAAATTGAGGTCTGTTTGCGTCGCTAAGGAGTTGTTCATTAACGGCCTAGCAGGGGTAAGTACATCAAAACGTTTGACCTTTTTTAGGGTTCCATACCCAAAGGGTAAAACGGGACCCTTTTACTAAGGCTCCGCTGTCCGTCTGTCTGTCTGCCTGTCTGTCTGTCTATCTGCCCGTCTGTCACCAGGTTGTATCTCATAAACTGTGATAGTTAGAGAGTTGAAATTTTCACAGATTAAGTATTTCTGTTGTCGCTATAACAACAAATACTAAAAAACAGAAAACAATAAATATTTAAGGGGGCTCCCATACAACAAACATGTTTTTTTGCCGTTTTTATAGATAATGGTACGGAGGGTTCCGTGCACGAGTCCGACTTGCACTTGGACAGTTTTTTTTAAATTGTAACTTAAATTGAAATTGACACGTAAAATACATGTAACTTTAAAATGACCCCTGTATTTTTCAATAAAATACAGAAACTTTCCTTGCTCGCCTTCGGTTGAATCTTTTTCACAATAAGTATTCTACGGTGTATATTTTGTATTATACGTATAGTTAATTTACGTAAAGCTTTTAATGTCTCCCAAATCGAAGATCGTAAACGTTTGACGAAGATCGATTACTTAAGCAAATTAATATTTGTAAGCTGGAATCTGAAAATTAACTATCGAATTAAAAGAAACCTATAGAATAAGTTTGCGACAAAGCCAGTCAACGTAACATTGAATTGTAGATTACTTGTTACCTATGTGTTTTCGTTTTCAATCATTAAGTTTATTTTGTACATCTTAGCGGCGCTATCTCTGAGGTCCCGGGTTCAATGCCTCGTCAAGTCAATGTAGAAAAAGATATTATCTATACAATGTGTCATAGGTCTGGGTGTTATGGTGCTGTCGTTGTTTCTGATTTTTAGGGTTCCGTAGGTACCCAAAGGGTAAAACGGGACCCTATTACTAAGGCTCCGCTGTCCGTCTGTCCGTCTGTCACCAGGCTGTATCTCATGACTCATGAACCGTGATAGTTAGAGAGTTGAAATTTTCACAGATGATGTATTTCTGTTGCTGCTATAACAAAAAATAGTAAAAAACAGAATACAATACATATTTCAGGGGGCTCCCATACTACAAACGTGATTCTTTGCCGTTTTTATAAATAATGGTACGGAACCCTTCGTGCGCGAGTCCGACTCGCACTTGGCCAGTTTTTAAAACACAAGCGCTTTAGCTACTACTTTAGGGTCCAGGTAATGTATTTAATGTTGTCCAATTATTCTTTATATTAATTTTATTATTTTGTGTCAACTAAGATATTAATTCGATTAAGTAAAGTACAATACAAAATATTACAATCTACTAATGTTCGATTTATATTATTAAGCAAAAGCAAAACTTTGCCCTTTGATTATTAAATATGAAAATCCCTTGTAGGTATTTAACAGTATTTTGTATGATTGTATTTTTTAGATAACTTGGATTATTTTTTAGAAAATACATTAATTTTAAAATAGAATAGATACAAAGTTTAAAAACAAACGAAATGTAGGTATCTTTCGCCATTTTCAACGCTTATTGTAACCTTTATAAACTTTTAAAAGAAATCTTTATTTTTTCATTGGAATTCCTTTTAAATTTCAGCCAGTTTTGTTACAGATAGATTTCTAGATCGTTGAGTTTAGAGAAGACTACTTTTAATTAAACAAAAAAAAAAAGCTAAAACCAACAAACAAGTATATTTAAAAAAATATTTTTTGTTTTTTACAAAATTGTTTATCTGCTCGAGAAAGATAAACAATCTGAACCCTTAGGGCTTCCTGGAAATGAATCCAATTAGAAACTTTCTCGTCTTTATCTTAGCAAGCAATGGTCAACCTACCTACTACCTACTATTAGTACTACTTACACTTGGTAGTATGAATAGTCCAGGGCCCTAACCATGAACTCTTAAAACAATCTCAAAGTTGTCAAATCTGTCAATTTTGGTACGTCATTTCATACAAAATTTGACAGAAATGATAATGTTTGACAGATTTGTGATTGTTTTAACAGTTCATGGTTAGGGCCCAGGGCCATAACCATAAACTCTTAAAACAATCTCAAAGTTGTCAAATCTGTCAATTTTGGTACGTCATTTCATACAAAATTTGACAGAAAATATATTGTTTGACAGATTTGTGATTGTTTTAACAGTTCATGGTTAGGGCCCAGCGGGTCTAAAACGACCGCATTGGATGTTTCATATTCCGTTCATAATATGTTTCATTTAGCAAATCTTAAAATGAAATGTTATTTGATGAATCATTAAATGAGCCTCGAACATTTCATATTTGCAGTTCATCTAATTTGACAGTTTTGTATGGAAATTCGTAATATGGTCCACTTATTTTGAAAAGAGTAATTCATATTAAATGTCAAATTGGTGAACCACCATTTTAATGTTATTTTTATTATTATTTTGTATTGATATTTGTAGAACACACAAAACTTGAGTATTTTGAAACATTTTGTTTCTTTGTGTTGTTAAAAACATTCATTTTCACAAAAATCGTAAAGTAAGATTAGACGCGTCACTATATTTTTTTAACGTCATCAAATATGATACATTTGATGAAATGAATTGCATATGATTCATTTATTAATGTGGCCGTTTTAGGGTTTGCAAATCATTTCCGCTACATTTCACTAAATGAATCAGATTAAAAATGAAACATCCAATGCGGCCGTTTTAGACCCGCAGATCCCATATACCCGTCTTAACATCTTATTGGTGCCACAGGAAAACCAGCTATAAACATAAAAGGGAGACAGACTGTGTTATTTCATAAACTCTTGTAACTCGTATTTCGGGATGATGGGCATAATGATATTTATTAGATAGAGAAGGTGAATAAAGAGGATTTATCATTATTATACTTTATTTAACTGTAATGGTGTCAAGTAACGAATTATGTTCCTTTGTGTTACATAAGAGTTAATAGACAGTAGGTAAATTATGCCAGAGACGTCCTTACCCCAATTCAAAAAACCTCGTTGCCCTTAAGATCTGAACCAGTTTGTCAAAATATGCGTATGATTGACTTATATATCACTGAATGAAATAATGCAATTACCACACAAGGCAATGTAGACGACATATTTCCCTGACGAAGTACTTACAGCATACTACTAGATAAAGACTACTTACTATACAGATAAAGAGACAAAAGATCGCTTAGACTCGACGAAAAATTAATACAATAAAATGAATAAGACCTGCCTTCAGGATTTTCCGCGTAATGAGGCGCGAAGGAGAATTTTGACGTGTTTCTAGTTAGTTTATCTATCCTTTGTCATCAGCTCAGCCACCGTTTTCTAGAATACGTTTCTAACCCCTTTGTGTCACTTCTGTAAGCTCACCCCCACACTGAGCTTTGAGTAATATTCTGTGATACCTCTCCCAATCGTGCTAAAAGCTCTGACAGCTTTTGAAGCTTTCATTAAGTAATTTGATAAGTTTTCATCCCATACCTGCCACTAAGGATTGCATCGCATGTGCATGTTAGAAACACATTAGTTTCAACGACTGAGTTTCGTGTAATATTAAAATCAAAGCAACGACAGTTCTGTTATCCGACAGATATTCTCTTTAATTATGAAGAGCTTAAAGTGTTTTAATGAAGTAAAAATATCAAATTGAATAACCTAAAATGTAGGACTTCAAACGAAATCGCGACAAAAAAATAAATTTCCTCTAAAGGTACCTACATATTTTAATTTCTTTTTATTCCATTATTGATCCTTCCAAAAATAGTCGTTGTATATGAGTAGCTGGTTTTGCGTACATATCTATTAGGATATAGGTATATTAGGATTTACTCGTTTATAAAGTTTATTGATTAATTGTTGACAATTATTTAATTTTTACAATTGATTTAATTTAAAACCGAATCGTACGTTAACTTCCGATTTGAGCATGATATACAATAGCATAATAATATCCGCCGTATTGTTTTAAATAAAATAAGAAGAGTACAGCCAACAGCGTATCAACTTACAACAAAGTGACATTTTTGATAATCCTTATTGCAATAGCTTGAAATGTAAAAAGTGCGTGGATAGAATATTATCTTTCGTTGATCTAAAATGACGTAATAAATGAAAAAAAAAATCTCCAAAAGCCGTATATTGTTGTACGGTAAGTATCCTAAAAAGAATCAAACTAGGAAAAGGGTAACAAACAATAAATCGCGCTCTGATAAGTAGGTATATCAGTTATGAACGAACTATTAACACAACTACAAGTTTGTACGGAATCCTTGCACTTGTTTTTTTCTGGATAAGTCATTAATTTGTAGTAAATCCAAAACTCGTACAGCAGTTTGAGTCAGCATTATCCACAGCAATAAACTTCTTGTGATGCGAACCACGGGAAAAAAACAAAAGCCAAACCCGGTGTGCTTCTTTAAGTCATCATTATCATCATTGTCAGTTCAGCCACAGGACGGCCACTGCTGAACATAGTAGGCCTCCCCAGTGACTTCCAGAATCGGCCGGCAAGCTTCTGTATTCCTTGCAAAATTCTGAGCATTGTTAGCATTTGCCTAATGCATTACTATTTTAAACAAAAGAAGAGGCATTTTATTCTTAAATCTATTAATTGAAACGGACCACCTAATTCTGACGGAACTATGAGTACAGAAAGGTGGTAAATATCAGTGTCGATTAAGAGCGTGTCAAAAGAACATAATAATTCGGATAATATAATGCTGACAAGGTTTCGTTTAGTAGTGCTCTTCGGTTTTTATTTTTATTCGCATTTTGGTATCTACTTGCAATACTTGTTACGTCGAATCAGAGTCGTTTTAGGTACTCGTCGTACTCAAAACCTATCTTCGAACATTTTAAGAAAACAAAAGAAAGACGAACAAAAATTTTACGATAAAATAATGATGTCTGCTTTTGTGGTAGGTACCAAATACAAACTGGCCAAGTGCGAGTCGGACTAGCGCACGAATGGTTCCGCACCATTATCTATAAAAATGAGCAAAAAATCACGTTTGTTGTATGGGAGCCCCCTTAAATATTTATTTTATTCTGGTTTTAGTATTTGTTGTTATAGCGGCAACAGTAATACATCATCAGTGAAAATTTCAACTGTCTAACTTTTACGGTTCATGAGATACAGCCTGCGCTGACAGACGGACACACAGACAGACAGACGGACAGCGGAGCCTCAGTAATAGGGTCCCGTTTTACCCTTTGGGTACGGAACCCTAAAAACCGAATGCGATAAAATAAAAATAGAAAAAGTTTTGAATAACGCAATCAGAACTTTACAATACAAAATATCGATTGTGACTACCGCTAGCCAGCGTGCAAAATGTGAAAAATAATAATAAAAGTCACGCAACACGGCATATATGACACGGTTTGCGTGGAAGGTGACATGCTTTAATTAAATGCAGTAGGGTTAGGGTTGCCATTTTTCTTAAATATTTTTTAATCAAGACTTTATTGCTATTTTGTGCATCTTTCTGTTAGCAACAACAATCAATTAATTCTATCAAAAAATCTACCGGCATTTCCAACTCCTGTGGATAACTAATGTTTGGCCAAAAAGCGTTTCCCAAAATATCACATAGCAAACTATTTTACGCAAATTTTCATTTGGCAAAAAACTTTTATCAAAACAAGTAAAAGCAATTTTTTTAGTTAAAAAAGTCTTTTTGGCATAATATTGTGAAGAAAATAATTGTTTGGTCATGTTTCATTTGGCACAACTTACTCTTCCCAAAAAATTGCAAGCTTACGCTTCAACTTTGAGAATATCATGCTGTATGAATGTTTGTTTCACCTTGGAAAAATAATTTACAGGTAATAATTTATATAATAAGGTAATCTAAAATTTTATTTTTAATCCTGTTTATATCGACATTTCCAAATGATTTATTAACAATAGAGGCATCTAGCGCGCGGCGGCCACTGTTCTAACCTAACCCAAATAATTTTAATGATAAGTACTTTTTGTTTCAGGAAATTTTACATAATTACTAGCTGACCCGGCAAACGTTGTTTTGCCATATAAATATTTTTTAAGTAAGGAAAAATGTTAAGGGTGGACAACCCTTATCACTAAGGAGTATGAAAAATAGATGTTAGCCGATTCTCAGACCTACTCAATATGCTCACAAAATTTCATGAGAATTGGTCAAGCCGTTTCGGAGGAGTACGGGAACGAACATTGTGACACGAGAATTTTATACACCGTGAATTTTTAATTACCCGAGAAAATTAACTATCATACTCAGATATCGATATACATCGAATTTGGCGAATAAAAAAACGGAACGGCGTACGGCGTTGGCGTACGGAAGGAATAACTATAAATGAAAAAATAAATCATTCATAGTTATTCCTTCCGTACGCCAATATTACGCGACCAAATTAGGTGGATTTTGGTTCCGTTAATGTTGGAATGATAATGATTACTATTTGAATTAGCAGGACTTTTATGGTGCATATTTTTTAAGGCATGTTAAGGATCTTCTAAATAAATTTCTTATAAAAAAATTTTTTTTATTCGCCAAATTCGATGTATATCGATATCTGAGTATGTTAGTTAATTTTCTCGGGTAATTAAAAATTTACGGTGTATATAAGATAAGTATTTGAAATTCCTGTATTAGCAAAAATAATTATTTGCCTACTCTTTCATTTGAGTACCTGAGTATGTAAAGTGATAATTAAAGCAAATATTTTTTTGGAATATAATTTTTTTTCTAAAATAAAACATTTGCTATATTAACATTTAAAAGTTAAAACTTGACAAAGTAAAATTTTGCCAAATGATATTTGGACCAAATGAACTATGTGCGAAATGTACAGTTGCTAAAGGTTCATGTGGAAAATGAAACTTAGACGATAATTTTAGGAAAGTAGAATTTGACGAAAAATATTTTTTCCAAAGGGAGGGATACCAACTCCTGTCCATTTCTTCATGTTATCCATCCATGCCACCCTATTCCTACCAACCCCCCTGCTTCCCTCAACCTTTCCCATTATTATGACTTGTGGCAGGTGAAATGGTGGTGAGGCGTCTTCTAGTATACCCAAAACTAAACCCATTCGAAAAAGTTAATTTTCTGAACTTGAATGCTTGAAAGTGTAAGACAAATTCCTACACAGAGAGATCATATATAGATACGTTCATTATAACTCGTTTCTAATTTTTGCAAGTCATATATCTGAATGTAAATTATATATTTCGAGAATGTAAGTTAAGGTAAAACACAACCTATGACATAACCCTAGGGTGAGTATTGCAAGGTCGCGTTATGGTTGTGTTATTGTAACAATAACTTCTTTTGAAGTAATATTTTATTTTCGTACACACTCGTTGTCATTACACCATTTATTCAGACCCAGACATTCACCTACATGCAAGTATTCTCTTTGATTTTATTTTTCTTCTTTATATAGGTAATATTTGTCTTATATAATTATCCCTTTGACTGTGTTTTTTAAAAGATGTTTATTAGTATACACTGTGAATTTTGAGATACCCGAGAAAATTAACTAACATACTCAGATATCGATATACATCGAATTTGGCGAATAAAAAAAACGGAACGGCGTACGGTGTTCAAAAAAATCATTCATAGTTATTCCTATATTATGAATGATTATACTATGAATAATTTTTTTTTCATTCATAGTTATTCCTTCCGTACGCCAATATTACGCGACTAAATTAGGTGGATTTTGGTTCCGTTAATGTTGGAATGATAATGATTACTATTTGAATTAGCAGGACTTTTATAGTGCATATTTTTTAAGAAAAGTTAGGGACCTATTAAATAAATTTCTCATAAAAAAAATTTTTTTATTCGCCGAATTCGATGTATATATCGATATCTGAGTATGTTAGTTAATTTTCTCGGGTATCTCAAAATTCACGGTGTATATAGAATTCGAGGACGTCACGTGACAAGATGAAATTCCTCAAGTGTTTTTTCTCGCTGTCAAAGCCAGCGTATTCTGATCAATGTTGTAGCTATATGTATAGCTGAGTAGTATACTACCGTCAACACCCTATAGAAATATTTTTACAAATATTTGACTATTGGTTAAGATCAGAAATGCTTGTTTGACAGCGAGAAAAAACACTTGAGGAATTTCATCTTGTTACGTGACGTCCTCGGTAGCTTAGTGGCCAAGCACTCGCCCGGTATGCGATGGGACGTGGGTTCGAGTCCCACCTGAGGTTGATGATTTTTTTTAAGTGTTATTTATCTTCAATTAACGTAATTAAACCTTGCATGGAATTGCTAAAAACAAAAATGTACAACACTTAAATTGTGTTATAGAATTCAGAAACAAAATTATTCTATATATTGTTATAACATATATTTTTCCCATTTTTACATTCAATTGTTTATTCAGCTGTTGTCTGTAAAGACAATGCATTAAGTTGCTATGTAGGTTTGTGTATTTGGTTTTTTTTACATTCGAAATGAATCAAGTGTACAAACACGGAGGTTTTTTAGAAGCCATTGAAGAATTCCACTCTCGACTCTCGTGGTTTCATCATCAGTTCAGCTCGATGGTATAAAATTATTGTTCTTTATGTTTTGGATTTTATAAGCCGCGTAGCGGAGCGTAGCAAGTTCTGTGTTTTAAATAAACCTTGAAAGTTTTTATTTGTCAATTAGAAAGAGGTTTAAAATCACTTCCGAGAAATTATTTAAGCTGTTGTTGTTCTTTGTAACAACATTTGGGAAACAAGATTCGTTACAAGCAATATTTAGAACTTGAACAATCTAGAAGGCCTATGTATGTTTTATAAATCGAGTTGCATAAATTTATCGAAAATTGAACGTGTGTTTTTGTATAGACGCCGTTGCCGTCGCCTAGAGGCACTTGTGCAAAACCATGTTTTCCCTTACAAATCTGGGTTGTTCTCATTATAAGCTATCGACTAATTATTTGTCAAAAATACAACAGGCCCTCTGGCTAGTCATTATTTACGTATCCACAGAAAAGTTAATATAGCACTACAGTTTAGCAATGAAAGTTCTAAACATCGTTATTTTTTGTTTATACAATATTTCTTAAAGATAATTGCAAGTTGCAACTTTATTCATAATGATTTGTACACATCAAAATCTCAAAAAACCTCTCAATAATTGAGGAGCAGAACGCCAAACTACCCAATGCAAACTACATATACCTACTATTAAAACAAACCAATACTCATCAGCGGGATAAACTGTCATTCGTTCAACGAGAAACGTGTTATTTAGTTACCTAGACTTTGAGAATAGCGGAGCGTCTTATTAGTACAACCTTATCGGATCCTTGACGAGTTTCCAATCAATACTTAATGGTATCTACAAAATAGCAAGCCTGCTGTTAACATTACAGGGGTGCTTTCTAGGGAGACAATCCCGTTTATCGGACTTATAAAATCTAACCATAAAACGATCACTTAGTAATTATCATAAGAGGAAAAAAAATCATATTCCTAAAAAAACCTGCCGTTTCTCTGTCACTTAAGTTGTAGTAATGACACAGAAGTGATAGAGAAATGGCTCATGGAAAACATTGGGCGCTGTCATCTTACAGAATT
Organism: Anania fuscalis; assembly: GCA_950371115.1. Taxonomy (NCBI): domain Eukaryota; kingdom Metazoa; phylum Arthropoda; class Insecta; order Lepidoptera; family Crambidae; genus Anania; species Anania fuscalis. The sequence continues at coordinate 6,315,904 of OX493324.1, forward strand.
TTTACGGCTATAGCAACACACACTTAATTGAAAAGTTTAACAAGTTTGAGATCGTTTATATACCTAAGAAGGGTTAAAATATCAGTTGCAAGATTCACAATGCGTGCCGAGCCAGATTTCGGGACGTTCCCGAAACCGTCTCGACTGTACGTACGACATCGTTTATGAGGGTACGTGTGTGGTCCATAACCACTTCTTTCGAACGATATGCGTAATTTATATTTCGGGATAGAGTAGGAGAAAATATAAAATTACGCCTACAATTACGTCTATTTGTATCAAACAATATTTAGAAAGAGGCTGACAACAGTGACCGAGTTTCTTTCTAGCACTGCTCCTTTTCGGCGGTAGCCCACAATATTGTCTCAAAGCTATTGTGGGGAAAAGTTATTTATTGGGACCTGTAAAGGCGCTTCATTTAGGCTATTTTATACATAAATAAATTGATTTTATTTATTTAATCGTAAATTCGCACATATTCGTAAATTTTTAGATTCATGGACTACCATTCAGAATCGATTACTACCTACTAATACGTTGCTAAACCTGATAGTAACACATTAAAATTAAGTTAATTTTGTATACCAATCTGGGCTTAAAATCTCCGTGACGAGGTTGTGCCTTATTATCGTGTTTGAAAAATGTGTTCTTCAGATATGCACCTTTACAAGCTTCCTTGATAAAGGAAGTTAATTGTTACGGAATTTCCTCCCGGCCAAAGACTCGTTGAGGACAATCAAAAAGACACCTCGGGTACAAAGGCATTAGCGCTAATATCGGATGTCAACAAGTTTCCTTTATTTTGGGAGCAAGAACATTATATTGTCCTTTTCATGCTGAATGTAACATCAACACCAATTAGGTAGGTTCTTTTTTGATTCCATTTCGTTTCGTTCTACCTTGCTGTTCCTTTGTTGAATAAGAGTTTTAGAAAATATGCTTAAGTTACAATTGAACAAAAAAATAAAAAGTGATTTTTTTAGGAACAGGATGCTACATTTATGACTGTCAGAATTTTTAATAACCTATTTTCAGCAGTAGATCCAAGAAGATAGAGAAAGTTTTCGGTAACACAGCTCATCATCATTTCAGCCACAGGACGTCCACTGCTGAACATAGGCCTCCCCCAGTGACTTCCACGTATTAAAAAAAAACTACTGACTAGATCTCGTTCAAACCAATTTTCGGTGGATGTTTACAGTCTTTCAGTGTTAACAGTCTCCAAACAAAACCTCGAACAGACAGACAGACCGACGGACATGATGAAACTTTAAGGGTTTCTTGTCAGGACTACGGAACCCTAAAAATGTGTAATAAAAGAATAACTGCTATACCTATATATGTATATTAATTACCATATGTGCCTTTCAAACCAACGTATGTACCCTACATACGTATCCACAACTTCTTATCACAAAGAACTTCATCTGTACGAAGTACGTCGGAAGAGTTTTACTTACAACATTTTCGAATCTAGATTTCAATATTCCACCTACAATTTATTGCAACTGGAGGCATATGGTAATATTCCCTATCCACGTCTGTGGCATACAGGAGCTCTAAGAAGCGTGCAGAATATCCAATATCGTTTACATGCAATAACACGCGCGCATACATTTTAAATATCGATTTCCCAGATATTAATCAGACGATCTTAGTACAGCCTCAAAGAGAAGTAAACGCTGTACCTAGAATCTTCGGTAGTAGCTTCATTTTATGACACCAACAGATTTTAATACAGTTAATTAAAAAATATCTAATTTCGTTATGAGAGATTTGAAATTGGATGCGGTTTCATTTTACCATTTTGGTAGAAAAAATGATCTCCACGCACTAGATGTATTATCAAAGTATACATTTACAATGTAATTTTTTCAAATGTACATAGATTTTACAATTTACACATATATGGCGCAACCAACGCACACTCGGTGACGGCTATTTTCATTATTATCAGCGCAACACAGTCTTGCCGGAGCACCTTTTACGCTGTGTGTGCCAAATCGTAGTCTTCACCAAGTCAGTTAAAAAAATGAAACATGGCTACATTAAGTTACATTTTAGGGTTAACCCTTTCAGACCGGATGGTCTGAATATGTCCCAGTGTACTCAGGACTAATGGGAATATATTTCCCACGCAATTTCATCACAAGACTGTAACTCCGTTTTACTATTAAAAAAATGGGCTTCTGTGTCCCAAGTCGTTCTAGGCTTATCATTTTATAAATTTACAGTAGTAATTTTTGGTCGGTAACATTAATTTTTTGTCTGTGGGTAGTTAAGTCAACACGTGTGAAATACTATCTGCAAAAGTTCATTATGTTTTCATGTAAAAAGTGTTGTTTTCAGGTAAGTAAATGTTTATTACGTCATATTTGGTCAGTTCTTTACAGTGATTATATTATAATGCTAAAAAACCCGTGATTTGCTTGAATATTTTAAGAGTGGGATATTGTGCCCCATCAGTCTTTTGCAAGCTTACCCGACTTTTTCTAATAAAAAGTAGGTTCTGTTTTACTACTGGTGACTTACTGCCGCTGATTTTTTTGGTGCTCTACTATATTTCTGAATGACTTCAAGACTCAAAAAAACTAATTATCCGTTACGAGACAGTGAAAAAGCCGAATTTCTTGATGACCAAGAGAGTTCGTTTGATGAGATGATTGGATGGAAGTGACGACTTTTATGTTCCGCCTCAAGATTTGAGCCGTTTTTCTCCATTTACAATCACTGTATCTTGTTGCAAAATATTCCTAAAATACGAACTAACCTTCCTGTTTCATATAAAAATAAATAAATACGTCTTAACCTTATCCTTTTTTATTGATTAAAAAACATATAACTATTTAATGAATTTGTATGAAGACACTCTTGAAAATCCGATCCGGTCAAGACTGATGGGACGTATGGTCCCATAGCGAAAACATGGTTTTAAGGACTCAGAGAAGGTTCTAGCAATACTTACAAGTTTTTCCTATATCAAATTTAGTGGTTTTTAGTAAACTAACTAATAAATCACCAAAATTTAGAACACAGTCCTGGTACTGTACCCCTATGTCGGTTCGAAAGGGTTAAAATTGTCTATGTTTTATTAAAAACGTTCAAGTCAGACAGCGGAAAAAAAGCAAACAAACAGATAGAATCGAATTATTCTATTCAAACATTTTTATTTTTTTTATTTAGTCAATTAAATGGTTCAAGTTACATGCCATTGTTAAATGAATGTCAGAATAGTAGCTATATTACCTAATTTCCTCTACCCAAAGGTTGCATAGAAATAAGACTGTCTTAATGTGTCTCTACTTAATGTATGTGGTTTTAAAATCCTTTTCTTAATGAATTCAAGTAGTAAACACCATAATTTTTAGCACTATTTAGGGTTCCGTAGTCAAAAGAGCGAAACATCGCCATCACCATCCGTTCGTCTGCTATTCCCAATTTTTAGATCAGAGACTCCAATAATTTTGTTTGGGTATACATTAAAACACATCGACAAAGTGGTAGAATAATATCTAGAAAAAATATCGATACCTCCCCCTGCCCTACCGTATAGTGCGGATGATTTTTTATCTCGTCCACCGCATAGTGTTCGGTGACGTTGGTTAGGTAACTTAAAATATAGTGGTTGTGCAAACACCATTTTTCGATTCAGCGAGCTGCATGCACACATAGAAGTATGAACTTAAACAAATTGAAGCTTTTATCTAAACTAATGTGAAGACACAAAATTTAAAACCCGTTTTGTGGTTGTCTCACCTACGCAGACAAAGTAGTGTGCAGAAGCAAGTTACAAATAAATCAAAGGGCAGCCTTAAAATTAGATAAAACTATTGGTTTGATTAATGTGGTAGTCTCCCAAATTAGATTTCGGACTCCCAGGTCGGTTAAGTACCTACCGAACCTTTCTATATTAGTAGGGTCTCGTCGCCACCCCGACGACGCTTTAGCCGACTGCAGAAAGCAGTGTCTTTATCCCTTTCGTTGTCATGTCTCGTTTGATGTGTGACGTCAGATTAATTTATAACTCTAGGTATTTGTCTCTATTCAGATTAAATTAAATATAAACATTTATTTACCTCTTAATTAGTAAAATAATATAATAATTACTGCTTTTAAGTTATTTGAAAGATGAAGGCGGTCGCTGATTTATTCTTTTTCTCTGTCGTCCTACTTAGTTTGTTTTTTTATTATTTTAAAATAGTGTAGCTTTATTTGCGTTATGTGACAGCCAAAATATTAGAGTACTGTTTTATATATATAATGAAATAGACACATTAAAAGTACGTTTACTAAATATTGATAAGAACTACTTGCTTTGAATAACGGATTTGGTAGGTAAGGGTATGTAATGTATACAGATAACCAATAAGGAAAATGAACATGTTTCGTTGGCTTTAAAGGTCAGGCTTTACTTTGTTGAAAATATTCTAACGCGCGGTCTCTGTCAAAAGCGTCTCTTGGTTTCGTCGTATTTATTTTATACCAGTTACACTGAAATTATCTCATAATACATTATTTTTGTAATAGAATATAAGTATCAACCCCAAGATCCGCAACACGTTCCAGCAGTGTTTTATGTCAAGAACAAAAGTCTAGAAAATTTATGAGTCTATATCTTAATATGTTATAGCGCCTTAGGTTAACGACGGGTGTCTTATTTATAGCACCTGAAACACATTTCGTTTTGGACAGAGCGAAGTCAAATAATTGTAATTTAAATACCTTACAGGAATATAATTACCAAAAAATAGTGCCGTTTGTACCTATGCGGCTATGTGGAGTACCATGCATAACATATTCATGGTAAGCTTAGCCGAATCCCCTGGTGTAGGTATTTTTAACAGTGATGCTTTTTGTACACTCATTACTTACATATCAAATTCGGATGTTGACACCGTTCATAAATAATTCTATTATATTTTTTATTAAAACATACACTTTTTTAAGCTAAATAAGTAACAAGTGACATTTCATTTATATAAAATCAGATTTTTGACTGCTTTGAAATCAATAATAGGTAAGTCAGGCAATTAAGTAAATTGAAATTTTGTGTAGCTTGCTATCGTCATACAAGTTATAAGGCAAAGGTGCGTCTTGACAGCTCATAAAATGAATGTCAATAGCGCAAACTGCCTCGATCGATTATCTGAATCTTGGTTGCCTCCAAAGCCATTCCTTCGGAGCCAAGGGTTCGCTTTCCTCGCTTTTCTCTTCTACTGCACTATCGACTAACCTATAGTTAATAATAGCACCAGCACTCACGGGTACGGCTTTATTGTTGTCATCGACCAGGGTGTCAGTGACGCACAGCTGCCCGTCAGCCACGAGGATCTGGAGGCCGAGGCGGTAGACGCCCAGCACGCGAGGCGGCCCCCATCGGCCACGCACCAGCAGCTGAAGAGTCAGCACCTCGCCGGTCTTCACCGGTTTGGAGACGGGCCATTCAAAACGCTGCAAAAATACCAGATTTGAACTGTGGAAATTGCAAATACCTACATAAGAGTTTTGACGTTAAATCTTTATACGGGGCCTATATGTGTCATCAAAATATCGTGTTTGTTCCTACACTTTTAACAAGAGAACGGCTAGACCGATTTTCATGGTCTATAATTTGTTTGATTTACCTCCGCCCGGAATTGCAGAATAATTAATAAAAACATGAAAAAAGCTGACGAAAAAAAAACATTAGGCGGTATAAAGTTCGCCGGGTAAGCTAGTTAATCATAATACACAAATTGCTAGAATGGATCATGTAAGTACTTATCGACTGGTAACCAAATAAAACTTTCAGAAACAATAATCTGTTCTAGACGTTAATTTACTTGAATTCGCCAAAAAATCGCCTCTTATCTATTCGTAAGTTCTTAAATCATTTTTCTACTTGCAACAAACTAAATCCATAAAACTTTTGAATAGTGTAATGTAAGCTAAGCTAAATTATGTCAGGATTGCTACAGTACAAGGAACTAATTTAGCAGGAATAAAATACCGGCTATCTCAGAAAAGTGTTTGCTGACAATGCATCTTAAATTAGTTATAACAATAATATATAAACAAAACACTCACAAAAACAAAACTTAAAAATGATATTAATTGACCTTAAAAAAAATTGCAGTGCATTGGCAAAAAAATAGTTATTTTAATGAAAATTTCAATTTGGAAATAGCTTGCCTATCAAAGTCCCAAAAAGAAGTATACGTTATGCAATACATTATTTTGATCGCATTACACACAGTTCAGTTAGATAATATGCCCAAAACGAACTATGTAATTTTAAATATTTCTGTCAAAAGTTGCGTAATACAAAGTCCTATCATCGTCACACACGGTAGGTGCGAAGCAAGGCCACACATGTGCCATCAACCTGATTAGGTACCTGTATCACCACACCATTACATTGAATCTAAACAATTACTTTGCCTTGCAATTAGTCTAAAGTGGTGTTTATTCAAATCATGAAACTGAAAATGTTCAAACATGCTTATTCGACCTTGCTTAAATCTAGAAATAGAAAAGCATTTATTCAGGATCATGCATAAAAGTAATAATACAGACAGACAGAGTTGTTAACAATTACATGATACTGAAAGGGTATCTACTCAGCATGTGTCGGCGCTTTTCAGAATGTTACCGACGCTGGTCGCCCGTAGATGCCCAGACAAAAAAGAGTGCACTGTTACATGTAAGAATTAAATAAATGTAAAGAAATTATGTGTAGAAGTTATATGTGAACATGATATTTTATCATATCATATTATTTGATCATATATTATTATGTGTGTGATGGCGATTGATTTTTTAAATAAATATATAATTATGTATATATTGCTTATTAATTAAATATTTTTCAGTTAAAATGGTTCTTTTTCTCACTTTTATCTATAGTTATACTAATTATATATTACCCTATTATATATATTAACCTATTATATATATATATCTATACTAATATTATAAAGAGGAAAGATTTGTACCTATTTTTGTATGTTTGTATGTTTGTAATGAATAGGCTCAAAAAGAACTGGGCCGATTTAAAAAAAATCTTTCACCAATAGAATGCTACATTCTTCCAATTTGACATAGGCTACATTTTATTTTGAAAAAAATTAGGGATCCATGGTAACAATTTGAACAATGTAACCGAAGGTGTAGAAAAATGAGTCTTAAAATGTCTTTCGTCGAATGCGCTGCCGAAACTATTAGCGATAATTGTCTACCCCGTGCGAAGCCGGGACGGGCTGCTAGTATATATGTAGGTGTAAGTGAATTAGTGTCAGATATTTTTAGGAGTAACTTAGACTATCACATGGATATGATATTATGATGAACAGTGTAATATGATTATATATATATATATATATATATATATATATATATATATATTATTTAATGAATTTTATTATAACTAAGAAGTTTAAATAAATGCCTAAGAAGAAAAACAGACACAGATTCGTAATTTATATATTAGAAATTATTATATTGCAAAATAGATAATTTTTTTATAAAGTTTAAAAGAACGTAGTGTCAGACAAGTTTTCAGAGGAGGTGGAATATTATCCAACATTTGGTGGCGGAGCAGCGGAAACTTCCACAAAATGCAGCTGTACTGTGTGTCGGACAACAAAGACGAGAAGCAGTTCTAATACGGTTGGAAAACAACACTTGTCGTACAGATATGAGGGAGATTTGATTATAATAATAAATATATTTAGAAACTTTTTTGTATTCTGTGTCTACTAAGTTGTAGATACCTATTTTATTATCAGTAGATATATTTGATGTAGAAAAGACAGTCATTTATTTCTGTTAAGTACTATTTAAGTGACAGAAATTCCAAGCGGCATAATACTAACATGTTACTCGTAAAGTTAGGCGTTAGGATTTAGACCGTAAGGCCCGAATAAAATAAGTATAACTTTTCGAAAAAAAACACAAATATAAATAATTTATTAACATTTTAAAGACTTTTCACCACCCAGACTGGACCAAATATTCAGATAGTTGGTTTTGGCAGCAGGACGGCGAGAATTTAATATTTTAATGACATATTATGAATACGGTACCAGCAGCCTTCTGTTTCATGGACTTATATTTTTGGAATTATAATTTTTTGTATCTTAACTTTTGAATAGTTTGTTTTCAGTTATCCAATATTTTGTAAAAGTAGTTAAAATGATTTCTTGTAAACAATTTTATAGAAAACTGTTAACAGAGTGTCAAAAGTAAAGAACTTTCCAAGAATTACAAATTCACAGAGTACACAGAAACCTTAAAAATTAAAGGTCAAAACTGTGGCTAAAAATAAAAATAAACTTTAGAAGTTACTTAAGAGTGTTTTGAATATCCCTTTTAAGGTTTCTAAGAAAAAAAGTAATGTAATTTCTTTCGAAATCTTTTCTGTTGAAATTTACGTGGCACTAGACGGCGCGTGAGCAGCAATTAGCCAATGTCGTTCCAAACTTCAGTAGCGTTTCGAATATTTAATTTATGTAACTTTGTCTTGCTGATTGTAACAAACTTCTTGAGCAATAGACAGCTGTCTAGCATTGACAGCTGTTCTTACTGTCTAGAAAGTTCACTTTTCTTCCAAAGCAAAATTTGGGACGCCCTTTGACAAGAAACATTGTTATGGGCAACCTAATCCTCTTGATGTAGTTTTTTTTTTTGTATTTGCATAAAACATAGGGTAAAACCGGGAAAGATGCCACACTTTTTGAAAATATGTTATATCTCCCTGTACAATTATTTTATTCTTTTAATTGTAACACTGGCAAGTATTTTGGTCTTTTATCTATAAATGTATGAAAGAAAAAAAATATTACCTATATGACATATCCATAGTATTACCGATTATTGCGGACCTCTAAATTTTGAGACATCTACCCCATTTAAGGGATATACAAGTTATATATCCCTTAAATGGGGTATTTCATTTGGAGAGGGAAAGAAAGTCAAAATACTTATTTAGTAGCAAATAATTAACACGATTTTATTGATTCTTTTTTTATAAGAAAGACGGTACCTACTTAAGTGATTGTCTAATAAATATTTTAAGGTCATTAATTTGGTAGTTTGGAAACAACAGGCATCACAGCCCTGAACAACTCGTCCAAATAACTTGGAACCCGGAATGTTTTGGAACCTTTGATCGTACGGCTTATCATAGGTTGGATATACTTTATCGTATAAGCTTATTGTCAAAGTTAGACCACTCCAAAGGAGCCATATATTCATATGCATTGCTATATGCAATGTAAATAACATAATTATTTAGGAAAATAAGTCCTACGCATTTATATGAAAATCCTATTCCATCTATTATAAACTTCCTCGCCAGAGAGATAAGGCGAGGCAAGATGGTACCCGCCCGCATAGTCACGCGGTGGGCGCCCAACCCGCCTTCTCTACTCTTGTCTTAGTATAAACTGTCTGTTATTTATCAGGATACATAACGGAGACTATCCAATGGAAGAGCTGTTTCACCGCTAAACGAGGAGAGCCTTAGTTAAGAGATACAGTCGAAATTCCAAAGTTCAACCTTTCATAATAAGAGGACTTCACCGCAGCTTGCTTGCGTTGCTTGATATGACAAATACCAAACATTCTGTAGTCCACCACGCAAACTAAGTTGCGGGCACAGCTATGTTTTCTTATAAATTAATGTACGTTATCAATTGAAAATGAAAAGAGAAACAAATATTCAAACACTATTTGACATTACTTAAGAACTGCTCAGCCGATAAAGCTGCATTCTTTTTCGTTGTGAAAAAAAAATGTTTTCAGTTTATTTTGTTTACAAGTGTTTAAGTTTATTCAAACACAAGTTTCTTTTTACAGCTAATTGTCTCATTTGGACAAGACCGTGTCTGCCGGTTACTTGAATAAATACATATCGTGTAGTTATTTCTTGCGTCAAGCTTCAAGACAGACAAACATTTGGTATGTGCTAGAAATATGGTGCCGCAAAAGATAGTGCTTTATCTATTTATTTTAGTTGTTATACCCGCAGTATCCGAAAACAAATACTAACCAACCAGTAGATTTAAGAGGTATTTACATTGCTCCACAGACATGGTGTGTTCTTCCGTTGTTTCATTCGATTGTTACAATATTTCCTACTTGTCAAATTGAGTACCTAACTTACCTCCTTTTTGGGATTTTTAGAAGTCAGTTAAAAATCACTTAATGTTAGTCTTGTACCAACTTAAAATTTGCAGGTAGGTTTATAAGGTGATATTTAGGTTTATACCTAAAAAAGTTTAATAAAAGATTTAAGTATATTGCATGGAAACGTTTAAGTAATGAATTAATCGATAAACGCTTTAATATGAAATTGGCTCTATTCTAACTACGTTCCGATTAGGTGAATAAAAACGTCACAACTCCATCGGAATCAATATTAAATTTTCTCGACAATAGGTTTCTAGTTCTAGTTCTTAGTATAACGAAGTATATCAAGTCCAGTGCAAAGCCCCTGTATGATAGAATATGTAAGTGAAGTTGACAACTCATAAGGTGCGGAGTTAAATCTGATTGAGGAATTCTGCAACTGCTTTAGTTTTATAACGTTACGATCAAGTAATTTTCTCTTTCAGATTTTGTATCACGTACAAACTATACTAATAGTTTTTACCTGATATAAAATCTAAAAGAGAAAATTTCAAAGTACAAATGTTGTAGTTTATGTGCGAGGTTGGTGATTTTTTTCAAATAATCCTGTATAAAATGCTGAGACGATGAGCAAAAGAAGACATCATCGTACGAGTGAAAACAGAATGACGAATTTATCAATAATGTGTAGCGAAACAAAAAAAAAACAAATTCAATCATGTTTTTGGTTGGTTGGTTGATTAAGTAGGTCGAACCAATGCATTTTTTGGAGTTTGAATATACAGTTGCAATTTTAGACAAAGAAGATTAAGAAAAACGGAATAGGGGCGGCCCTTCCAAATCGTAATTTAACCAGTAGATAATGAAATAATTATTTATATTCATAAGGGGCCAAAGTCGTAGCTTGTTTATTTAAGAGTTAATCGACTTTGTATTTTACATAATTTTTCACAATAAATACAATTAAATGCCAACTAACCTGGTTCACGAAGATGATCTCCTCATTGTCCACTAGCACCGCGGAGTACTTTATGGATCCTGTAACAAAATAAATCAAATTAGCTTAAATATTAACTTCAACAATTTCAAGAAACAGGGAGTCAGTTCTTTTGGTCTATATGTGCATATTTCCTCACGACGTCATTAGAATAGAGTAACGCAGGGATGCGAATTATGCGGAATCACGACCCGTGAACATCATAAAGCGAAGCTCCTACAGATGAACAACCATCGTAAAATAGAAGGTCCTAATTTGTCCTCTAAAAAAACACCTGTTTAATCCCAACTCCCAAGCGGTAACCGGCTACCGCACGTCCTTTGTTATTCAATTGTTATTTATATTCGCTGGGAGGATATTGGTTAACATACGTGTTACAGACAGCCCCACATGTAGAGGATGCATGGAGGCAGAAGAAACGCTACAACCCGTGCTCATGGAATGCAGGAGGCCTAATACTAAAGCGCATCGTTCGGGGTCGGTCGTATTTATCCGATCAAATTGTCACATCCATTCCCCCTATCAAATGGATGACAATTTATGAACAACTGAAAACGATTGGGTTTTTTAGACGGCTAGATTGAGTTGGTCATATTTTATCAAAGGATTGACACATGAGACTGACCATTTGAATTTGTTAAGTTTATAAGACCGAACGAAAGATACACTTTCGTGATAGGCCCCCTGAAACGTGGAATAAAAAAATAGGACCATAAAATAATACCTTTATCAAATAAAAAAATAGATTACCATTACATTTTGTTATTAATATTGTAATACTCATCGCCGGAGAGTATACAAATTTAAAGCAATTACTTTGTTATAACGAATAACAAGAGAATTAAACAAAACCCGGCCTTAATTTTCGAACAATGGGATCCGAGAATTCAATTTTAAAGATAAGTCGCACTCGCTTCTCTTACAGGTATACCTGTGAAGTTTATGTAGAATTTTCACAGTATGTTTATTAAGGGTTTATTTATTTAAGTTAATAATATTACGCAAAAAATCGATTTAATGTGTATTTTAGTAAATATGTTTAGGTCATTTTGGTAAAATATTGTGTTAAAGCATTGTCTTCGTGCTTTAGCTACTTAGGATCAAAGCAATGAAAGTGATGTTTTACGCCATTTATTTTTACATTATCATCACAATTAGATCACGTCAGTCCATTACTAACAAGGCCACACCCAATGCAACAAATATGAGCCATATGATCGGGTACTATTCCATTCGCTGCCTGCAGCTTTAATCATCATGCATACATACATACATTAATCGTGCCGAAGAGGGCACTACGATGCGATTGTTACGTCGCGGTCACCGCTCATAGTTCGGTGTGCCTATTGATTTCAATTAATAAACTATTTTACATACATATTTGATGCAGTTCGGCAAACTTGAAGATAATATAATTAGCATCGCGTCGCAATAATTAATGTCTAATTGCTAAACGGTGCGGGTTCCCTTTATCTGCGCTGATGTTTTGTACCCTCGAGGATTTAAACCATAACGGCCTTAAGTATATATGTCGTAGCCCGACCTTAGAATTAAACACTTCATGATGTGGCCAACCATTTCATAAAATTGACGTTTTTCATGAAGCAGCCACATCATGATGTGGTTATACCAGATCAATGAATCAGTCAGCGTTTGATCAATGAATCAGTCAGCGTTTGATGATATGACCAACTACTTCATGAAATGGCCAAACGTTGGTCGTCATATCGTAAAACAGTTATATTATCCACCGGTAGAGGCGCTGATGTCGCTTTGTTATTGTGGTACATCATGGCGGCGGACAATTATTCTGTTCAATGTGTAAGTGAAGATAAAAGAGCAGTGAAATATCATTAAAACATTGAGCTCGCCTAGCTCAATGTTTTAAACCTAGTCTATCTTTTTTGTAATTAGGCCATAGTTGTTCGATTGCAATGGGATTTTTTTTACGCTTTGTAATCTAGGTAGGTATGGCCGAAAATTCCAGCAGCGCTTAGATTCAAACATGTAAAAGGCGCGGTGACGTATTACCAGTGTGTACTTATATAACTACAGTGTGTCCGAGAAAGTTAGTTTAGTTCAAATAAAGTTATAAATACGCGCAAAACAAAAAACAATTGTCATGGTTTTGAATTATCAATTGAGTATAGTTGTGTGCCGAAGTGAAAGGAAACTTCTTCAAAATCAGTAAATAATTATAATATTCAATAGAAAATGTACAATATATTGCAACTATGTGGCCTCAAGATGGCAGCCAAAAGCCCCGTTGCTAGGCTAAAGTCAAAAATCCATAGACAACAAGCCTAGCAACTGTTGCCAGATCTTTCTCCAACAAGTATCCCTATGTTACGAAATATCAGACTCCAATTTTACCAGGACGTGTTCCAGGTTTCAGCACACTCCAAGTTAATTTCCAGAAAAAATATTTTTCTTAATTGGCCGCCCAACCGGGTATCGAATCCGGGACAAGGGCTGCCTTAAAAAAATGCGGACTATTAATACCATTATGGGTGATGACCAATAATGTATTAATAGTCTGCAATTTTTGTAGTTTTAAAACCTTGGCCATAACCATGAACTCTTACAACAATCTCAAAGTTGTCAAATCTGTCAATTTTGGTACGTCATTTCATACAAAATTTGACAGAAATGATAATGTTTGACAAATTTGAGATTGTTTTAAGAGTTCGTGGTTACCGCCCTGGATTTGACAAAAGAAAAGACACTATAGGTAGATACATTAATTATATTATTCACTAAAGGATAACTGTTTTTTTTATATATTTGATATTTTTTTGCGCATTGGTCTGACCATTATGCCAAAAAAAGTTGGATTCCAAAGTTAGTTAAAATGAAAAAAGAAAAACCAACGGTGATTCTACCTCTATTTTTTTGCTAAATTTCCTAGGTATGGAAAAAAGTTACATATTATTTTGAATCTGATTGAATTAACCGTCTCTCGACCCCTAGGTTGCCACCACAAGAACCGCATAAATCCAAAATTGGTAATTGCGAAAATTTCGAGCGTTGTGGCGCGTCACGCCCTTCATGCGAAATCATTTTAATTCACAACCATTTTTACATCAATGTTTACAAACGGTAACGCACTTTTAAGCACATTCTAATTTAGGGGCTTAAATTTATGATTATCAAAAAGATTTTTTTTATATTTTAAAAAATCCGCGGTATATAACTAACTAGCCAAGTGCGATCAGCCTGTTGATTCTGTAAGAAAATGCAAGTAAACAACAAGCTCTTAATATCACCTAAGCGGTACAAACAATCATAGCATCGATTTTGCTAAAAGTGGGTTCACGTTACTTATTTTCGATGAGTGACAAAGTAACACTTCACTTAAGCGGCACAAACGAACATAGACTCTATTTTGATGCAGAGTGGGTTCAAATTACTTTCGTCAATGAGTGAGTTCGGTGTCGAAGTGATCGCGGTTTTTTCGTAACGAAGGCTCCGCGCAAAACAGTGTGACCTAAAACTTGAATCAAGTGTTAGTCCAGAAATGAAGCTCCCAGGGGGTTCTCGAACCTCTTATTGCGTTTTTAGGGTTCCGTACTTCATCCACGGCTTAGACTCTATGCATTAGAAATCTGTAATTAGGCATAGAATGCCATTAGGCAACGACTGAAGATAGGTATTGACGGATTTTCTTGCGCTTCTTCTTCTCGGGCGCCAAAAAGATTGTCCTGAGTCAGTGGTAGTATAAAGAAGTACTTTTTTCGGGACGTATCAAAATGCTTATGCTAGCTCTATTTGATTTTATATCATCATAACCATTTAGTTTCGTCTTTTTTTATTTTAAAATCAACTTCCAAGGTTTATTTATCTAAAAAGTAAGTTCGGATACAAGTTCAGCCAGTTAATAAAAGCTTGATAAAAATTGTTTGCTGACCGGATATTAAATAGGACATGTATATTTTGAAACTGTCACTGTATGCGATTTATGAAGGTTGTTATTGCCAATTCGTTTTGATGTTCAAGAGATAAACAATTTCACGGTCTGATGCGTCTACATATAAAAGCGTATATAGATACTAGGTACTGAAATGACATAAGTATATTAATAAATTAGCGTAGAAACGACTATAAAGTAAAGGTAAAGTCTTAAAAAAAATGGTTTGTTATAGTTACCTACGCTTAATCTTAATCATGCTCTTAATTCAAGTTAATCGGTTCAAGACCTCTTTGAAGTCAATCAGTTAAAGAACCACCCTCTGCTAAGAGTACTTAACTTGCGGCTCAATAAACCTCTGTTCAAATACAACCTAAACAAAAATGTCAAACCAAAGATTTCATCGAAGGATATGGAATCGACTTTGATTAGGAGATATCGGTGTATCTTTTAATAGAAAAAGGTACTTATTAGCTTTAATCTTTAAAAAAGATCGCGTTTGTAGCTACCTTACATACCTACTTTATCTTCTTTTTAACCGACTGCAAAAAAAAGGAGGAGGTTCTCAATTCGTCTGAATGTTGTTTTTTTTTTTTGTACGTTTGTTACGCGATTACGCCGTCAATTATGGACCGATTTCAAAATTTATTTTTTAGTTTAAAAAGGGTATGCTCCCGAGGTGGTCCCATTTACAAAAAGTCAGATTCTGATGATGGGATCCCTGGGAAATCGAGGGCAACCCTCAATTTTTATAGGCACCCATAATGTTTTGCATATATTTCCTGACTCAATGCTGATTTTTGGGTCTGGTAATCATCATGTCCTGTTGCTGACCTGATGATGGAAGCCACAGAACTTCTTAATGGATAGGAGTTAGAAGATAATACTGCAAATTGTCGACAGAACGTATTTCGCAGTGTGTTAAGCAGACGTGGAGCTTATGAGGTACCAGACCGCCAATTTTTATTTACTGGGGGCGTATCCGCACACCCAGTAACGAAAAAAAATTTAAAAGTTACTTTCTTAATTTGACTTGTTATTTAACGCAAAACCTTATCCTATGGTTTCGACACCAAAATAGCCGCCGTTCTGCTTGGAGTGTAGGTAAACCCTTTTCTTAAGACTTAAAAATTTACGTCGAAAAATTGACCCTATATAACACCTTATTTTTATCATACCATCGGATGGGGGATCCATAGAGGACCAATATAAGTTAAGGTTACTTTGCTGTAAAGTCATTTTTGGCGAAGTTAGGAGGGAAAAAATAGAGGACATAACACTTAAAATTGTAAAATAAAAAAAGTTTAATAAAAAACTAAAAACCGACTTCAAAATGAAACTAAAAAGCGAAAAATAATATTGACTAAAACATACCTAATCAGTTCTTTTTGGAGTCGGTGCGAATGAACACATTTTAACTCTCGATGGCTGGCACCGACTCCAAAAAGAACTGATTAGGTATGTTTTAGTTAATATTATTTTTCGCTTTTTAGTTTCATTTTGAAGTCGGTTTTTAGTTTTTTATTAAACTGTTTTTATTTAAATTAAAGTCCAAGTTCAAGTAGTAAGTAGGTAAGTAACAAAGTTATAAGTTCAAGTAAAAAGTAATAAGTAAGTACCTAAGTAACGTAGTAAGCAACTAACTACTAATATTTTGATTATATTGCATTTCTTTTTATTTAAGTAGTACAAAAGTAAACATGGCCAATTTGCAAAATCTTCAATTCAATTTAGTAATCTTCTTAGGCTTACACACAAAAACACACTACAGTGTCTTCGCATTACATTTTTTGCAAACGCCAAGGTAAGAAATACAGGATTACTTTGAACACCCTACTATATGTTTTCACATCATCCTGTAAAAGCAGCACAACTATGAAATAAAACAAACAATTTATAACTGTTATCTCTCTATTTTTACCCAACTGCCAAACGAGGGTTATGTTTTTCGAGCGTATGTATGTATGTATGTATGTAAATATGTCTATTTCTTTGGCACGCCCTACAGCCTAAACCGTTTAACGGGTATAAAAATATATTATATCGATAGATTCTTCTCAATTGTGGAAGTGACAAGGGGTATGTTATTTCCCGAAATTCCCGCGGGAACAGAACTCACGCGGGAAATACGGATCAGCAATACAGATAAACTGATTTTAAAACTTTCTTTTATTAACTAAGGGTCACATATTTTCAGTGCTAATAGTATTCCAAAATTCCTACGGGAATAGACAAAAAAATACACTGAAAAAATACGAAGAAAAAATCATTTAATGGATTTCAACATATGATATGTCATTAGATTCGTCTCAGTTGTGGGAGTGACATAGGCTATGTTATTACTTGGAATTCCTGTTGGTACATGAATTAAACGGGAAAAACCGATTTCAGATACTACTTACTCGAGTTAAAACCTTTTTTTTTTCAATGAAGAGTTACAAATAATGCTTTATAGTTCATTGAAAAGTAAGAGTAAAATACTACAAACTAAAAAGTCAAAAATAAAATAGTTAATAAAAATAAATAAAAAAACCCAACTGCGTAGAAAGTGAACTTAAAAGATGAAAATAAGATTTAAAGAATCAATTTGCAGTCGGAGGCATCAAATCTATAGCATATCAGCATAATGATGATTATGGTATGCACTGCGTTAGTACCTAATTAAGTAATTTAAATCCGCGTAGAAAAAGTCGAATCAAGTAACAGGGCTTTGGTGTAGTTTGTGTTCTTAAGTTTGGTGAAGTGATAGAGATGCAGAACCATTGAAATACGATTGTATTCAACACGCATCGAGTGTCAAGTGAATTGTATCGTAGACATCTTGCTTTGAACACGATGGCGTTTGAAACCTGCTTCTAAGTGAAGAGTAGCCTTCAAGGAATCCAGAAAAGGCAATTAAACACTGAACACCCGTGTTTTATTGTAAACACTAATAAAAATATTACTCGACATTGGCAGAAATAAACCTCACACACAGAGGATTAGTTGCCATAGAAAAAAAAACACATGGCTTTGATGCCTCAGACTGCAAATTGATTCTTTAAATCTTATTTTCATGTTTTAAGTTCACTTTTTACGCAGTCGGGTTTTTTTATTTTTTTTTATTAATTATTTTTTCCAAACATAAACAATGTTGTTTTGTTGCCACTTGTTTGGTCGTATGCACTAGTGTTACGTTCTGTAACAACGTGTCGCGCGAAGGAGCCGCGGCTTGTCAGGCGCAAGGATGATCATTAATTTAATTTTGGCGAGGGATCTAAAAGTAACCCTGTATATTACGAACGTTTTAGACGTTACGAGTTAATATCAATATGTCCAGACCATACACTAGCCTGTATTAGGTGGTACCAGGCAATGCATTTAATGGCAGCGGCATTTACTGGCAGCCCCAGACTCTAGCGAATTTAAAAACATTCGTTTTCTGAATTTATCTGAACCGGGAAATGAACCAATCTCTGTGCTCAAGGGAAATAGGTATCTGCCCCACTACGCCATATCAATTGAGCTTATCAATACGTAAACAAGTTAATGAGTAAACAACAGCAGAATAGGTTAGTAACCATTGACTATAATAAATCAAAACATAAAAACAAATGCTGGAGGCCATGTTTTGATTGTTTGAAGCTGTGGCTACCTAATTTTTGCAATTTTATGTTAGAAAAGCTCGAAAGAGGGACTTCGAAAAACGTATCCTACATCCTCACGACTGATGAATCTTGAATCTACAGCTACAACCCTCTCACGAAGCAGCAATTCACGCAATATGTGTTTGAAGAGGACTGTTGCCCACAAAAGTTGTTCGCGGTCGGAGCGTTAAAGAATTATACCAGTTTTTTCGACGCAGTGGACCATTATCAGTAATTCCGCTAGAAGACCGTAGAACCGTTACTAGTGAATGGTACTGCGAAGTTTGCCTGCCTCAAGCTTTTGGGGAGTTGAATACCGAGCCCCTAAGGAGCGGCGTCCGTGGCATTCTTTTTCACCAAGATAACGCGCCCCTTACACAGCTGTTCAAACCTTGGACTTTCTGGTAATTTCGGGGGTAAAAATGTTACCCCATCCTCCGTACAGCTAAGATTGAGCTCCATGCGATTTTTTTTAATTTCCCACGGTAAAGAAAATGCTTCGTAAGCTAAAATTCAACACTGCAGACGTGGCCGTCGCAAAATACTTACGTTTTTTAAATGTTTTGAAAGCTAGTTCACCCAAATTCATAGCACTAAGCTCGGGTCGCGGCACGAGCTTAATGTGGGTTAAAGAATATTTTTAAAAGCTCTTAATAAACCATTTTCATTTTCTAACTATGTTTTTTATTTGACTAACAATTTTTGGAACAGCCCACGTATATATAGGTGTTTAAAATATCTGCCGCGGCTGTGATAGATGAAAGTATTAGGTACTTATATAGAATACAATACTGAATAAGTCTATTTTTATTTAGAAAATAATAGGTAATAAACTAAAGATTATGCTTCACATGGTTTAATTTTATTTAAAACTATTGTGTCCCGCACTAGTTGGACAGGTGTGATTGGTTTTAAACAAACTGAACTTAATCTTTAGTAATTATTGTTTTAAATAAAATAAAAATTACGACTTCCGGGACATGAAAATTCTTTACTATCGTTATCTATAGGTATAAGTTATAGGGACAGTGGGGGCTCAATGGGACAAGGGGTACAATGAAACACCGTCGATAATATTCAAATTTTAAAACGAATTCCCGCGTTTTCACTTCGTTCAATTACGGCGCCCCATGTGTCACCTGATGGCGCATTGCAATATGGCCGGTGTGCGACAACAGATTTTTGAGACGATAAAAATTGTTTTGACTGGTATAAAGTTAGAATTTCGTACCGGAGAGTTTTCGATTTTGCAGAAAAGATAGTGGTAGCAGGTAAAAGGTTTTTTTTTAAATTAATCTTTATCATTTTAGCTATTAAACGAAGTAAAGTGTTTAATGGAAAAGATAACCTAAAAATTTTAACTTCTAGTTTGAAATTTTCGAGACCCTATGGGGCACAGTGGGACGGGGTTCTATGGAACAGTGTTTCAAATTTAGCTAGAAAAAGCAAATATTATATTTTGTTGGTCAAATGTTGGTAAAATGACAGATGTAGACGAAAACATGAATATGATATTACTTATTTGCTTCGGAGTACAAAAATTGACAACAGCTTCTATTTTCCACTGGAGCCAGATATGGCGAAGGTGTTAATTCTGGAAATAGAGCTAGTGTTACCAAGTCCCAGCTTGGAAAGCGCCAAAGTAATATGTATGCTTTTCCTGAAAATATATTAAGCAAGTATAAGCTTGGTTAATATATTCAATGTATAATTTGATATTTTAGTCTTGTGCCAATGTACCCCAGACGCAGTTCCATAGTACCCCAGATCTGGGGCACATCGGAACAAGTGAATCGTTGTGCAAAAATAAAAATAAAATATGTTTAAGGTCAATTTTTGATCTTCTTTTTATTGTCAATCGATAGTTTAGGAACCGTTCTTGTATGTTTAAAGTAAATGTTATAAAAATAAAAAGGAAGTTTTTTTTTAAAAATCGAAATAACTTTTTCGTTCCATTGTACCCCAACTGTCCCTACTTTCATCCATTGCAGCCGCGGCAGATATTTTTGAAACACCCTATATTTTGTTCAAGAATTGATTGATTTGTGATTGTTTTAACAGTTTATGGTTAGGGCCCTGGGAGGTAACCACGAACTCTTAAAACAATCTCAAATCTGTCAAACATTATCATTTCTGTCAAATTTTGTATGAAATGACGTACCAAAATTGACAGATTTGACAACTTTGAGATTGTTTAAAGAGTTCATGGTTATGGCCCTGTTTTCTTTTTGATCTGTACGCCTTTTCTTTCACATAATACCTATTAAGTCAGTATCGAATAATAATCAAAATTACAACAATAATTAATCTTAATACTCGTTACTAATACGTTAATCAACACAATACGTTCGTCTTACAACTTAAAAATGTGCTTAACTAGGATTTTTTGATATTCGAGAAAAACAATGTCCATTGAAGATGAAAATGGGGCCAAAATAAATTGAATATGAGACAGCTAGTCCTTAAGCTAGTCATAAAGTTATCTTTGTTTTGGTATTTGCTCAACTGTTATAATTACTAGATACATCGTAGGCCACAAATTGGTACCACCAGGCTATGATTGTATTGTGGTTGGTAGCCATGTTTACACCACGTAGTATAGGTACTTACAGAGGGCTTGCTCGACTCGTGTCATATTCATTCTAAGTACCTAGTAGATACCGACCAATATGAGATTTAATAATAACATTATAGGAAGCAATGTTCTATTTATTTATATTAAAACTAATTTCGCAATATGCACCACTGAAGAGAACGCTCTCAGCGATAAGACCGTCTAAATTTTACTCCTCTCAGTCACTGAGGTACTTTTTTTATGGTGTGCAAGCTATCTATTCGGTGTACCTGCGGAGTAACCATGAACTCTTAAAACAATCTCAAATCCGTCGAATCTGTCAATTTCGTACGTCATTACGTACGAAATTTGACATATTTGAGATTGTTTTAAGCATAGCGAATCTCAAATCCTATGGTTTTAAGAGGTCTTATTTATTCTGTATTCAATCTGCACGTCGCTAAATAGATAATTACTACTTGTTTAGTAAACTTCAAAATTATATAGCAAGTGCTTAATTGTAATTTTGTTTGCTTTTACTTTATTATATTTCGTTATCCTGGTTCTATGTATATGTATATTCTCTGGTATGTGGTAGATGTTTTTATAAAAGGTGAAAAGCACAGCTAGTATTAATATCTGCTGAAAATCAGCGTCGTGATGATATGTCCCTGGCTGTCACGACAAATGCTGAGCGGGGGCCTTTTCGACACATTTTTTAAATCTTAATTAAGTACCTATTTCTTTTGTATTCTGTGTATGTGTGTGTCAAATAAAATTTTCTATTTCTATTATTGTAAATTCTCTAGCACTCTGTAAAAACCAAAAACGTGGACTTTGTTGTTTGCTTTAAGCTGCCATCAACTATAGAGTGGCGCTGTTTGCTACTTGTACAATCAGCATTAAAATAAGCTAACGAAAAACTAACTTCTAGAAAAGTACCTAGGTCTTAATAATGTCACAAAAACTTGACTGTTTCATTATATTTTTGTTTAGTTTTTGTCAGCCTAATTTTGTTATGTTTGCGTTGCGGTTCTATTTGAATAATTCAGATATTTAAGCGAGTATTATTGTTGACTGTACCGTGATAACGTGTATTGTGATTTTAGTAGTGTCAGATACTTCACATGGCCTGTGATGTGAAGTGTTGAAGCTGAAATTGCTCTTCCCGATTAACATCGAGTTTTCGCGAATAACATTGTTTATGAAAATATTAACAGGTTAATATAAAACAGGGCTAAGTATGATTTTATACTATGTATACCTACTACTCATAATTTATTAGTTAACTTTTATATAGTTTGTTTAAAAGTAGTTTAATTCGTTAAGGCCATTAGGCCTTGCATTAATGTGGGTTTTCTTACCATCAGTACTTAAAAATCAATAGAAACACATCATAAAACTGGGAACAAATAAGGTAGTATTTCTACGCTGTGGACCTACTATTAGTCATTCATATTCGGCTAAGTTCCGGTGCATCTCCCACGCAATAGTGTATGAGCTTGCGACCGCATCGTGCTTCAATCAGGTACAAACTAGACGAATCATTTAGCTGTGCATATAACTGATTGCGTCGCCGTACACCTCCGTACACAAACCGAATTGGTACTGATTTACAAAAGAGGTTTCTATTTCACTAAGCCTTTGTTAATTCTGGGATTAACTATGTTTATTTAACTAGTTTATACCGTGACTTCGTCTGCGTAGACCTCAGAAATAAGTAATAAATAAAATCAAAAATTTTTTTCATGTTTATATTAATGGTAATGTGAAAATAATATGTTACTTCTTTTTATCGTACGGACCTCGCTTACGCTGATAGGTTTTAAATGAGCCCCATATAAGCTACCCAGGACCCCTAAGCTGCACCGGATGAGTTTGGATGTGCGCTGAAACACAATAAATAAAAATATGCAACTTTACATATGAATGAGGTCTAACTAACATCCAAAAATAAAATCAGCGTTAATGATTTTTATATAACCCCCAACAAAACATGCCCGTGTGAATTTCGGCAGAACCGACTACCTTATAAGTAGCCCAATTTCATTATGAAATAAATTTAATCCTATTTTGAGCTTATGTATTTCCAGTATAACAAGTAACACCATATCGTCGAATTGGCTCGGACAAGAATATTAAACGTTTTTCTTTTTACCCGACTGCCAAAAGAGGGTTATGTTTTTTGTTTCAAGATCTGACCCGTATTCATTATTCAGAGCCCCACTTGTCACCAGGTCAGGGACAGCGTTCTGTCAAAGACGAGAAAGCATTATTTTTATAGGTACGTTTTGAATAAATAATGCAGCTAAATAAACTATTAAGCATTTTGTGTTAGTATTTTAATACGTTAGATTAAGCACCTATATTATTATTTTCGTAACTTGTTATTATATTTTGAATGTTTCGAAAGAAAACTAAAATTAATTAAGTTTTATAAAAAAAAGTGTATCAGGGGCAACATACGTAGATTAATAATTTGCACATAATATACACTGCACCGTGTTTAGGAATGAACGCAATTACACAAAGGAGAATAAAGGTAATGTAAGTTAACTAACTAATAGTGAAATCATGAAAAAAACAGCCGTTTATTAATTTTGGTCGCCAGGACTTGAATACGGAACAGCTTATTTTTTAAGTCACGATTGGTCTCTTAATAGTAATATTATTTCTATTCATGAAAACAATCTCCGGACGTAGGTACTGTAGAGGTTTATAGTCGAGCGAGTAAAACCTCTACGTCTACCGAGGTATGTTCGAAATATGAAACTTGCTTTTGAATATTTTTCTTTGACGTAGAAAGAATTTTTGTTTTCGGGATTCATTAGAAAATCTGGAGTCGAAGAAAAATAGTAAAAAGATATATAAAAGTAAAAACGTGATCTTTATAATTGTGTAAAACGATTCAAAAGTTAAGTATTTTCTGCATCCCTCATGTAAAGAACCTTTTAATAAATATAATTCATTAAGTGAAATAATTTGTTTTCGATCAATTCCCAATAGTCTATCCCAGCTTCGGCCATTGGCCCGTTACAGTACATTACAGTACTTTACAGTACATTATAGTACCTAACGTCTCTCGTTCAACTTAAAAACCTGTATTTTTCAATTTTCATTGCATCCTCCTAAGTAACCTGAATGCAAAAAAAATGCGAACCTAAAACTTATGATAAAATCAATACTAATACATACTACATACGTCGCGTTTAGACCCGTTATCATAAGTTTTAGTTACAATGCAAGTACAAAAAAAACCTGTTTTAAAATCCTTTGCAAAACTTTACATATTGCTGGTAGCCCTAGGTGTTTGTACCCTGTTTTAATATTTAAGATGTCCATAATAAGCGCGAATAGGAAACTCTAAGGGTCGGCTCTAGGGAGAGTCCGTTACTTTCCACGAAAACAGGGTAATCACCTACATGTAGGATGGAAGGTATGGATTTTTCTCGTATTACATATTATTAAAATAAATAAATAAATAAATATTGGACAACATCACATACATTGCTCTGATCCTAAGATAAGTAGCTAAAGCACTTGTATTATAGAAATCAGAAACAACGACAGTGCCGCAACACCCAGACCCGAGCCAATATAGAAAAGTTCGTTTTCTACATTGACCCGACCGGGGATCGAGCCCGGAACCTCAGAGATGGCGGCGCCATATAAAGTCCGGCGTGCTCGCCTCTCGGCTACGGAGGTAGTCGAAATGTATGACTATTTTGTTATTAGACGACAGTCTTTTAGTACGCGAAGTCGCGAACCGTTCCTGAAATTGTTTGATAGCAATTTCTCCACAAATAAACCTCTCAGTATAATAAAACGAGCGGTTTCCGCGACTTCGCTTAGATTTAGATCCTGTTTACAAACTACTACCTTCCTTTTCACGTTGAAATTCCTAAAATCCTTTCTTATTACGAATTTACGTTATTCAAGAAAACTTCGGAATATTTCAAGTTTCTAGGTCCAGCGGTTTCGGCTACGGGTTGAACGGAAAGCCAGACAGCTTTGCCGCATTGAATAAATTAGATTTAACATTAGTGTAAATGGTTAAAATGGTGGGTTTGTTAACAAATGAGTTTTCAATTGAGGGGCCGGACTACAAAACCTCGTGGTTCGGACACCGAAAGGAAGAAATATTCGTGTGACAGTTGATAAAGCACCATCATTTGTAACTCAGTCTGGATAAGGCATGGCAATGATTGCTATTTTTCAGTCATTGTCATATAACGAAATGATGATTTTTTGTCATATGAAATCACTTGTGATAAATCATGGCAATGATTTTTTGTCACAGAGTCATAATGTAACACTTGTGCTATTTGCTACTTAAAATGACATATGATTTATTGTGAACAGTTGCTCCTTGCTACTTTGCTTCTTTTTTACGAAATGTCATAGGTATATAGTTCATGCGCTACGTAATGTGCTATGTGTATTATTTAAGCATATTTTTTTCAAACAAATTGTTATTAAAGTCATGACCTGAGTCAAATAACTACAAAGTCTACAAACTAAATATCCGTTCACTATTTACGACATTTATTAATGCTACACTCGTCACAAACAAAACAAATTTTAATAAACATACATAGCACTCAAATTACGTAACGCACCTAGCAGTCATCACCGGGCGACTATGAATTTGAAAACATCATTAAAAAAATCATAATTCATACTTACTAATAACGAAATTTCATTGTAAGCAAAACGAGCTCGACGTGGCCTACTACAAAATCATAACAAGATAATCTAAACCTTACGGCGCTCAGCATAAAATTCAACAAACAAGGTTTCAACCTGCCACTCGTAACAAAAATCATGACAAACGAATCTAAACTTTACGTTCATAAGTTTAAAGCTCTTAAAATCGTTCGTCACCTATGATGGCATAAAAAATAGCACAGCATGTTTGTCTTTTTCTAACACGCATCTGTAGCAAATCATTCCTACTCGCTCGCGCACTCAAGGCCTGCGCTCGCTAGACCCGCTCTTCTACATGTCATCAACGAATGAAAAGAAATTTGCGCATGACATATGATTTCACAGTCTGTGATTTGTAGCAGTCAATATGATAAAAAATAGCAGGGCCATAACCATGAACTCTTAAAACAATCTCAAAGTTGTCAAATCTGTCAATTTTGGTACGTCATTTCATACAAAATTTGACAGAAATGATAATGTTTGACAGATTTGTGATTGTTTTAACAGTTCATGGTTAGGGCCCTGGTGTGACAAATGATTTTCAAGTCATATTATTTTTCACCTGCTCCTCACGAAATCGTCCATGCCTAGTCTGGATGTTTAAACATAAAGTAAAAAAAGATACCTGTCTGGTACTTGAAGTTTAGCTAACTTGGTCACGAAATGCGACTTCGTCTGCATAGACTTCTACAGAATTAGGCCAAAGAGAAAACAATATTCGTCTTGGGAACATATTATTGAAATGAATTATATTGGCGATCCATATTGGTCGAAACTCTATCGATAAACCGCATGTGTGAGTCATGCTATGACATACCTTATAAAAATCAGCTAACAACCAGACAAAGCAACTTGAGCTCTCT
Organism: Anania fuscalis; assembly: GCA_950371115.1. Lineage (NCBI taxonomy): Eukaryota > Metazoa > Arthropoda > Insecta > Lepidoptera > Crambidae > Anania > Anania fuscalis. Next base: position 6,342,668 of record OX493324.1, read on the forward strand.
AATTATTTTAAAAATATCACACGAAATATTTTTGAATACGGATTTTTTGAGATAATCATGTGAAATGATTTATCATAGGTCCCTACCTACTTACTTCTTACTTTTTATCACAAAATAATTACTTAGGTATAATGCATAGGTATTACAAAAATATGTGGCAAATAACAATCATACCTATAAGTAGCTTAGCGAGAGAAGAGTGCCTGAAGTAGGTTTGTAAAGAAATTTCATTCCAGGACATGTAACTTGTAACAGGTCAACCATATATAGCTCATGAGAAGAAAAAACTTTGCATCGCCTTTTGTTCTGTTTTTGTTTAACCATGCAAAGCTTTTTGCTCAGCAGAATATTAAAATGACTGCGTCACCTGTTACTGAAAATACACAACATTATTTTTGGAATTAATTCTGCGAAAACACGTGAAAAACATCACATTCGAATTCGAGAATGCTATTAAATGCTGATTGAAGAAAAGATATTAATATTGTCATAGATTTTATTCATATAATATTTATGATATACCTACCTAATGCGAATAATACCTGTAATTCTAAGCTCCATGACTTATTTTATTTCATGTTAATTCGCTCTTTACTCTTATTGTTCAATTAAATAATACTCAATAGAACGGTTTTTATTTATTGGGTTTATAATCTTAGAAGTAGATACAAAAACAAAACTATCTATATAACTTAACTAACTTACCTAAAATTCAAAAGTACCTACTCAAAAATAAACACGTGTCCATGAGGCAAGGAGGCGAGAATGCTTGCCGCGTTCCTCGCTGAATAACTAAACTTTGTCTTTGAGCGAGAAACTTTACTTTCCGAAATCGTTATTAATTTTGGAGCTATTTTACCCAGTCCCCACGGTCCAAAAGTCTCAACACCAAATGGCGCAAACGTAGTTACTTGCAAGTATTTTCTGCGGACTCGCAGTTCCAGCAGCTTTTACGGCAGATTCCCTAAGATTAAAAGAGGCTAAAGTATCGAAACAAGTTGCATCCCATACTAAAGCCCGTCCCCGCTTCTAGGGAAAGAGCGTGAGACCATCAGGTCTTTTGCCGTCATTGTGGAAGGAACGGCGATGCTAGCAAGAGCTCTCTTGATGGCGTCATTGAGTGCAGCGTGGCGGGCGAAACGCCCAGCGCTTTGCTGACAATAGAGACAGTGTGACTCTGTCCACCTCCTTGCCACATGGACACGAGTGTTCCTTACAAACTGGACTAATCAGTTCAATTTAAGGCACTTAAACATGTCCCAAAATATAAAGGACAGTGAGTTAATTTGTTATTACAAGGTGTCATTGAAATAACGCAAACCCCTTATAGAGGCTGATTCAGGTGCTAAAATACATTTTTTTTCTACAAGGCCAGCAACGATATTGCAGAAAAAAAACCATTGCTTTATGTTTGTGTGGAAAAGCGAATAAAAAATGGAAAATTCGTTGTTGGTCCCAGAAAAAAAAGACTCACTGATGAGGATCGCGACCTCATTATTATAGTGTTCTTCCACATACTGCGATCATAGGCCGTATGACCGCATGTTGCATGTTTCCGCCCACCGTCTTTCTCACCGCGTCCGACCATCTCGTGGGTACGCCGAGCACGTCTGCCCTCCGTTTGGGCCAAGATTATTTGTTTCTCCAAACAATGCTTTGGGGACCGCAAAATGTATCCGATGAAACTTAGGGTACGTTTAGAATTAATGATGTATTAATAACATAATTGACAGTACATATTCGGAATTACTTTCAAAATTGTACATAAAGATCAAAAATGAACCTTCATCGTAGAAGTACACATACGAAAACTCGGTAAATGTGCTATTTCTCCCATTTAAAAGCTTCTATTAACAACAGAAGACAGTATTTACCACATTTTCTCACCAAACGGTTAATATTTAGTGTTGAAATTGAAAGAAAATTGCATGAGGCTACTAAGAAATGATCCAATTGAATTTTCTCGCGGCGTAATGTTATTAAAATGGCTAACACGCTGTCAGAAATGTAGGTTATTGAACATTCAAGCTTAATAGAGACAATCGTGTTAAAATCTAGCATTTTCTTGTGGCTGCACAGGCCTGGATTTCTTGTCTCTAAAGTCACTTGTCTTGATTTCTTGTCACCTAAACCGCGTGAGGTATGTTTGCAGATTGGTCGAAAGATTACTACCTTTGATCGGATCACTATCTGCGTCCGTATACTTTATTTTAATAATAATTTTAAAATATTTGCTTACAGCTTGTTTATTCTTTTCATTCAACATTTTTCAGGCATTTCATAAAACAGCTAGCTAGCTACGTTTCTGCTTGTATCACAAACATTTTTTGCTCGTATTGGATTTCAGGAAAACTTAACCTATATAATTTTACGGAACCCTTGACAAATTAACAATTGAAAAAAGCTTCATCCTACTAAAATTATAAATGCTAAAGTTTGTAAGTATGGATGTTTCTAACTCTTTCACGCAAAAACTACTGAACGGATTTGGATAAAATATTGCACCCGCTGGATGCGGGTAGCAAAAGACCGATCTTTGTGGAAATTCTTGGGGAAGGCCTATGTCCAGCAGTGGACGTCTTTCGGCTGATGGATGGATGGATTGCACACATATTCGCTCATTGGGAGAAAGGACGTCACATCTCAAAAAACGGTGATTTGGAGTTAAGTATACAGAACCAATAAGAATTCTCAACTTTATTTTATGTAAAAACGCCACATTTCTAAGCCTTTAAATGAGCGAGCAAGACAACTTGTGACGCTCTGGGTCTCTCTCGCTCGTTCACACCTTTTCTTTCGAGATCGACTCCTTTTAGTTGAGTCGAGATCATTGAAGTGAGTGCACGTGCTAGTTTTTTATAAGGGTGACATAACTTGTCCTATGACGTTATTCTTAAAAAGGTAAGATGCTGAGTTATTTTATGGTTTGGGTAAAAAATGACACATCACAGTTTATGACGTTGTTTTACGTAAATTTAAAGGATTTTATTGACGTCACATTTGGTGATGTGTCATTATAGAAATATAATCAATTGAGTTTGTGTTTATTCAATTTACTTAATACGTTATTGACAACAAGTGAAAGAACATAGTTTGGATTCACTAACGACACATTATTTCTAATGTCAGTATTGTTACAGCACACCACCCATGTATAGTTACATTATTTCGTGCTATGACTTTATTCACAATAAATTGTTTTATTTTTAGACTTTTGTGGAGTACGTTTATTTGCAATGATATCCAATACAGAAAGACAATATTGGCTCTAGTCACCCCCAGTAAGGATGAATCACGAAATAATGAATCTACCGATGAAAAACGTAAGTAGGTACTTCAGTTACTGTCATTAAATTAATACATGTTTATGTATTTTGAATTAAGTCGTTTAGCAGAAAGTATAATATTAATTTACGTCTATTTAGTTTATAAGCATAAGTATGGTATAGTAGGTATATTATATTATTCAATATATTGCTGCAATTTCAAATTTGTGTTTACTATGTTCTTAATTTATTTTCCTGCACCCATCACTATATTTCTGGATGACTTAAAGATATAACTGGTTAAGAATATTTCTATCATTAATTTCACCTTTGTACGCTTTTATTTGCATTAAAGTTTTTGAATAAAATAAATAAATTAAAATAACATTTATTGGAAACTAGTCCATAGATCTGTGTTCAAGCGTAATATTTATAAGCACGTTGTAATTTTAAAACGTATAATGCTTTACCTACAAAGTTATTTTTTTTAGTAAATGAAGAGAACTGCAACGCAGAATATCCTGCCATGAACATGAATGTCAACGACCAACATCCACGTTCGCGAGCAAGCAGTACGAGCTCATCTTCTTTCAGTAGTAGTTTCAAGGTCAAGAGTAAGCCAATCTCAAATATATAAAAAAAGTTCTACATCAACCAACTGTTAATCATCAACGTTATTTATAGGTTTTTATTACGCTTCTTAAAATTACTATGCTTAAGAAATTCCACATCAATTTAAATCATTTTTTTCCAGATAGCGACGACTCAGTGAAAGATCCTATTTATCAACTAGAAGTACCTGCTCGGCCACTTAGCTCAGCATCAATAAAACCAATTTATTTTTGCAAATAGGCTTAAACTAAGCACTTTTACACGTCCCATTGTTATTTTTTTCCCTACCACTGCTTCGCGACAAGTTTGGGCTAGGGCCGAGAAGAAGCAGCGCAAGAAACTCGGTCACTATTGTCAGCCTCTTTTAAAAAGTTTTAAATATACATAACAAAATATTTAATTACAAGATAAATTCACCTGTGCTTGCAAGGCAGTATTTATATCCAAACATTTTCTATCATTTAAATAATCTTCATTTAATGATACGGACCATCATTTAGACCATGTAATCGAGACCGGTGCTAATAATCTGAAAATCCCAATTGAAGAAATACTAGAAAAAGAGTCCCAAAGACCAATGAGTCCTCCGAAAATATGGCGGTTAAGGAAGGATGGTTTTTACTGTCAATTTTCTTTTGTGTTAATCAGAAGTTTTGCAAGTATTATTTTGTGAGATAATGATACTATAAACAACAAAATAATGTTACCGTTTAAATAATTCTAACTGGAGATACATTTAGTGTAACGACAAAGTTGTGGGGCTAATTGTTGCCGTTTTAGGTAATTTAATATTGTTGAATTTTTATGTGAATATTTTTTGTTAACCTAATTATGAAGTATGACTCTATTTTTTTAGCAAGAGACTGATTGCATTAAGTATTAAAGAACTGATTTTCTAAAAAGACATATTCTATTTTATTCCCTAAATATGAAAACTTTATACTACAAATAATGACACAAGATAATTAATCCAAACATTTATTTTTCAATATTTTTCCATTAACGACACTTCTTACTCCTGGCCTCACGTTAATACAGATTTTAAAAAAACTACAGATATTTTGGTCCAAATAGGAACTAATATAGATAGAAGAATAGATAAACTACAAAATATTTGCATTCATACAGTCTTATATTAGATAGTTTTTTTTAAATTAAATTTACTAACTTAAAAACTCTATTTCCCACAAAATGCCTTTTTTTTGTTATGACGAGCTTTCTCCCAATGAGCGAATATAATTATGATCTTAGCATAAAGGATACTGTTTATTCCAGTTAAATGATCCTAGTTGTAAACCTTAAGCTAGTTAATTATTTTGTACCTACTGCTAAGAGTTGCTTGAGCGATACAATACCGAGGGTGTTTATAAATTATTATTTCCAACTATTTTGCTATTTCTACAAACTCCACGGCTATAATACCAGAACAATTTATAATTTAAATTGAAGAAACTGCAGAAAACCATTAAACACTCTTGAGTTTATTCAATTGCAGTCTTGAAAAGGATTTTTACTTTCGGTTTTGCTATTGTACCAAACTCACTTAGTACCTTCCTTTGAGCAAAAGCGCATTATATTTTGAGTAGCTCATGCCAGTTAAGCTTTCTTAGAAAATAAATTACATCCCGTTTCTTTTAGCTGGGACTTAAAGTATAATGAGTTTTTATTGTGTTTTACTAATCCAGTTTTAAATTGTATAGCTGTCCCTACCGATCGAACGCAGACGCGAATTGTTTTTTAAGTTTTCGGCGCATTATTTATTTCATCGTTATTATTCTACCAGAATGATAAAAAAACAAACACAACAACATGTCATTTCTGACGGCCGATTTTTTTAAGGGTATATAGGTAGTAGCGCCGCGATTAGCTTTGAGCGCAAACAGTTCCAGGAAGCCTCCTAAGAAAATGTAACGTTCGTCTGGCTGGACGTATTAGCCTATCAAATTGAAATAACCATTCACTTGTATATTTTTTTCTCTATGCTTGTATCAAACCTTTGACAATTCATGAACAATAATTAAAAAAGGTCGTGTTTTTATCACGGCCAGTTGGCCAATTTTTTACAAAGGATTGATACAAGTGACTGTAAATTTTAATTTGTTAGGTTTATACGTCCGAACGAACGATACATTTTTATAGTAGGCCTTCTGATTCGAAAACCAGTCCAAGTCAATACAGAAAGCTATTTTTTCTTAATAAGTTAGGGTTTGTTTTGCTGGGAGACAATGCTGGAAAAGTTCACTGTCTATTCCTTACTTAAGGATGATAATTCCTTACATCAAGAACACGACAATAATAGGTAAGTGTATGGCACATAAGTATTTTATTGTGTCAGATAGACACGATAGCAATTTACCGAAATTAATTGATGTTGCTCCCATAGAAAAAGTCGATTTAATAAGGTAAAATGAGCAACTGGTTACGTGATTTTAAGGAATGTCCTATTCTTTTGTACAGCCTATATATATACGTCCCACTGTAGAGAACAGACCACATCAGAATAAACTTAGGACAGGGACCCCATAAACTGTCAGAGTAACCGCCTCGTGCGGCGGGGTGTTACTTATTACATTCGGTTACGATCGGGTGTAAGGAGTAGCCTCCTGTCCTGGTTCACCCTGGGCAACGGGGATTAGAAATTTCCTTCGGGTTATTGCTAGCTCACGGCTAAACTCTGCGGAAGACGCTCCCAGTGGGCTTTGGCAGCCCGCTTGTGGATGCGTCTTGGGGCGGCACTTGCGGGGGGTGATGACTCCCTACTCGTGCTGCCTAGAAGGTGGTCGCGGAGGAAATCCGCGACCTGGCCGCGGGCTGCTTACCCTACGGTTGGTGGTGTCTCTCGCTTCCCAGTATGGTTCGCGCTATGCTGGGCAGCGAGTGGGAGTAAGACGTGGGCGGCCTTTTGTTGCGACACTATATCGTCGCAAAGGGTGGCCATGGATCGGGCTGGGAAGCTTAAACCCTTGCTGACCCGATCCGAAGTCGTAGAAGAGGGCGGAGGAGACGGCGTTGTGCCGCGGTCAGCTTCCCCCTTCTAGCAGACTAGTGGGTGCGGGGCGGGGGCCCTAAGCTCAAATTGCACAGTCTGCCAGTCTGGGGTGATCCCGTGTGTACAGGATCACCCATTCCCTATGCCTGAGGCCCGGCATAGCATGCCGAACGTTTGTGACGCATGGACGGAAACCAGAACACAGGTCCCCATGTGTTACTCGCATACGTGGCGTGGTACACCGCAGGTTTTTTAGTGGGTTATACTTCGTCATGGCACAGCGGCAAAAGCCGTTGTAAGATGACGAGGGAGTCCCACATAATAGGTATGCGAAATGCATTTTTCCTGCACACCAAAAAAAAGGGACCCCATAAACACTTTAAACAATCGTAAATCTTGTCAAATCTGTCAAATTTCGTACGTAACCACGTATACATACATCGTACGAAATTGACAGATTTGACACATTTGAGTTTGTTTTAAGGGTTCATGGTTACCCCGCTGATCGCATGTTGTTTAATCATAAGTAAAACCCTCGTAGAAAGTTTAATGATATTGATTTCAACCTGTAAATAGTTACCCATACTTGTAGTTTCCTACTGCCTGCAGGCTTACTCTCAAACCTTGATCTTGGCCAATGGCTTGCGGGCTACATAATGATAACAATCTATTGGTGGTTATAAAAAGATTAGCTTGTAACTAACTAAATATTTTTTATAACGGTAGCGCCATGTCTTGCAAGCAATGACCAACCCTGTCGCCAGTTACCATACAATGTAAGTACACATAGCATAGCATTTATAAATTATATATTAAAAGCCGCTTTAATTGTATTATTCTAAAGGCAGGTTTAACAATGTACGAATAACGTGCTTTAAAGCTATGTAACATATAAATTATATTGAGTATAAAAGTTTTGAACAAGAAGCTTCACAATCATATAGTATTTTATGTGGCACATGACAATAATATAGGTTTCAGATAGTTCTTAATTACCGAAATTACTTAAAGTTTGGTGTTCTCAGACTTCAAAAAGCACAGGCGTCACAGATGTTTTGAGCTCGACACGCGAGAGGTTAAAAGACGTTGACATTATTTAAAAAAAAACAGACAATTGCGAGTTGGACTCGGCTACCGAGGCCCCCGAGGGTTCCGTACAAATCTGTACCTACTCCATAAATAAGGTGTTTATAAAACATCTGCCGCGTTTAAAGTAAAACATAAAAGTAACTTAAATAGATTGACATACTGAAGAAATTTCATGCCACGGACGTTATCTTGTTTTTATTCAATACAGGTAATGTTCATACTTGAATCAAACTTGATTTTACCTAAAGTACGTAGTACCAAAAGCTATTATTACGTATTAATAAGTAAACTGTATTGAAGCCCAAGGTTTCATGGTTAATCAGTTTAATCATTGTAGCTTTGTCAAAGAGTTGAATAATTGAGTGTGTGTGGCTTCGTTATACCCATGACTGAGTTTCAACTAACGCGTTTCATAAGTCTGACTGGTACACGTGATAGGGGACGTAAGTAATGCTATATTATAAGTATGTTACAAAGCGAGCATTTGTGCAGTCAGTACAGGGAAACAAACGAGCAACGTGCTGGTTTGACACGGGTTCGCTTGCACATTGACTAAATGACGTAACAAAACATGCTCGATGCCAAGCGTACTTGTTCTGTGCTCGTTGCGGATGGTACATTCGTCACTACGCAAAACGCGGTTAGTACCTCCTACCTAGCCAGCTACTATGAAAAAATGTTAATTTTGGCGTTTGAGAGAGAGAAGGAGAGAGAGATAAGTAGTTTTAATGAAATTCAGACTGAGAACCATTGAGTTAAATATATCAATGCTGAGAACTTTTTAATGTGAAATGCATTGGCTTAACTGGCAAACAGTAGGTATTTAACATGACACTAAATCAACCTGCAGTAGGAAAACCCGAGATCGCTTTTACTGTAACAAAAGGAGGGGTGTATTATTATTTTGATGCATGTCTGTGTAACTGTCTGTAAGATTGTAGTTCCCAAACGATTAGACCGATTCGGACACGGTTGTCATAGAAAGCTAGATTCAATAGGTTGGTTCTTAACAATTTGTGATAAAGATAAGGTTAGTCCATCTGAAGGTTACAACAGCACTGATCGGCTTTAGTGACAGGATTTCGGCTGTAACACTACTTAACTCGTCTGATTGACTTTAAACATGAAAACATATACTGCAAGCTGCAACACTGTTCTGTGAAAATCACTGTGAAAATATTCAATTTCAAATTATTTATTCCATAACCGTAGTATAATAGTATCTCTATGCTAATACATTACATTGTGTTTGGAGCAAAAGATTTGCTTGCAGTAGGAAGCACCGCTCTCTTCCTAACAATGGGTACCTTAATTATATTGAGGGACTTAAAAGGGCTAATGGAAAGATGCTGAATTTTTTTATAATTATTAAGGAATAGAAAATCAGTTTTTAGTGTATCAAATGCAAATAAAAAATATTAATATAAATTATGGATCCATAAAAGATTTACAAATAACTTCTTTTATGACTACTCAATTGGCGTCTCGGTCTCGGTGTAATAACATTATACACCGTGAATTTTGAGATACCCGAGAAAATTAACTAACATACTCAGATATCGATATACATCGAATTCGGCGAATAAAAAAATTTTTTTTTATGACAAATTTATTTAATAGGTCCCTAACATTCCTTAAAAAATATGCACTATAAAAGTCCTGCTAATTCAAATAGTAATCATTATCATTCTAACATTAACGGAACCAAAATCCACCTAATTTAGTCGCGTAATATTGGCGTACGGAAGGAATAACTATGAATATTTTTTTTTTCATCATAGGTATTCCTTCCGTACGCCAACGCCGTACGCCGTTCCGTTTTTTTTATTCGCCAAATTCGATGTATATCGATATCTGAGTATGTTAGTTAATTTTCTCGGGTATCTCAAAATTCACGGTGTATAACACCGGGATCCGGGTTCTTGGTGGTTCTGGTCAATTCAGTAAACGAAATCTAATTGGCTCGGTTCTGTGTACCTCTGCTGTGTACCTCATAAAAACTAGGACGTTCATTCCTTACCTCGAGGCTAGTAAATATTAAAAAAAAAGAGTTTAGTGTCGGCTGTCGTATTCAGGCCGCTTCTAACCGGCCAATCTAGAAGTCACTGGGTGTGGTCTATGTTCAGTAGTGGGCGTCCTGTGGTTAAAATGATGATGATGAGTCTCGGTTACTTTTAAGTCTTTGTATTATGAGATGGCAGAAATTGTGAAAGATCGCCACAGCGATATGTGTTTTCCCCAAACTGTTTTTCTTTTTTTTGTGTAAATTTGACACACCGTTGGTTACCCAGTCCTTAATAATTAACGCACCGCTGAGTCACTAAACAAAACTTTATAAACCTATTTGCAAACGAGAACTCATTATTTACAATGATATTAGGCTCTAACGAATGAGAGTTTAAAAAACAAAAAAACAACTTTACCTACCTACGTTTTTTACGTTTGTATTCTTAACAAAGAATTTTTAAACACCTAAAATGTATTTCTAATTACATTTCAATCACAAAACCCAGCCAGTATTTTTGCATTTTTTTCTTATTTTCCTTTAAAGAGATTTCATGGAGTTATGTGTTGAACTTTCCAGCCCTTTCTTGTTTATTTTCGATAAGATAAAAAGTATCAAAACAGTGCCGAAAATCGGGGACTCAATAAAAAACAAGTTAATAGGTATTTATCATTTTCTAATAAAACAATATGTTAGGTTAGTTAGCAATTTATCAATTTCTAATAAAACAATAATATGTTGTACTCTGGGGATTGTGTATTGTTTTATAGTAAGTAAAGAATTCCGATACGTTATTTGAAAAATAATAACTTATAGGTTTTTGACGATTCAAAAGAATTGACAAAAATGGAGCTACCTTTCACTGATATAAGCTGTTTTGAAAGTTCCCTCCTCTCATAATATAATACAAAATAATTTATAATAGAGCCTGATGCAAAAATGTATTTTCTAGATTAAATGTAGTACCTGCTTTATATTTTATAAGTATCTACGTGCCGTGTTAAGTTATTATTAAGTAGTTTCCTTAACTCCCCGTAACAGGACGTCTACTACGAAAAACGATATACGATGTTTCGGACGAAACGAAACACGAACGATACGCAAACGATAAGTCTACTACGAAACACTATCGGATTTCAATGCTTCGATCGGATCCATAGACACATTTCGGAATGACTTCGTGAAACGAATGACTAAGTTGCTATTTACCGAACTTATAGAAAGAAAACCGGAATACATTTAAAAAAATGCAATAATAAACGTGCTTTTTTATTTTACTGCTTAAAACGATCAATACATCAAATTTTTAAGATACTATGATATTTATTGTGATTATTTAATGTTAAAATAAAACAAATGTCTTCGTCAAATAACGAACGTCGTCGCCGATATCGGATCCGAAACGTTTCATAGTAAGCAATCCGCAAAACGATTATCGTATTGACGGATTTCGTTTTTCGTAGTAGACGTCCTGATACTTATATGTTTCGCAAGGAAAACTCAAAGGGGCTATATCGTAAACAAGGTTTTCATTGAACTTTCAGAGGTATACCAAAATTACCCATTGTGACGAGTAGGAGACTTTGTAAGTATAACTTGTTTTTTATTCATGCGTAAAATGTAATTTAGGGAGCAACGGGAAAGGTAAGGTGCTCGTTTTCGAGAATCTAAGTGAATCTTGACTAATGGACTTTGGTTATATGGGTTTCAGCAAGGTATCAGTTGAATGTTTAGAAGCATTTAACTACTTAGCCCAGAAAAAACAATACATACCTAACAGTTTTTTTTTTGCAAGGCGGTTTCAGGCTGCTTGGCTCGGGTGATTGAATTACTCGTATGATAACAACAGGGTCCCAAAAGTCATGTCAAACAAATTATCAGGGCGAGGGAAGCGAGCCCCTAAGCTATCCCACAATCTGTGCATTTATTTTATTTATTTGGACAATCAACAACATCACACACCTTTAAAGCTAAAAGTTACAAGATAGGTGAGATGGTGCGGCCTTATACGAGTAACAGGTTGCCACGGAAATCGCAAACAAAGGTAGTCGGTTATTGGTATTATGTAAGTTTTTTATTACTTGTAAAACCTTGTTTGACGAAAACGACATTGCTGGATATAGGTTCGAAACATGTGCATCTGGATTGAGGGCTTATTTTTTAAAACCTTGCCAAACGAAATGATACAAACGTACAGGCAATCTATTTAAAAATAGTTAAAACTTAAAGCAAAGGGCCTAAAATTTCTTTAACGTGATATAAGACTTTATGATGAAATATCCTAAGCCCTCAATCCAGACGCTTGCGAAAAGTGGTATAGCCTCGATCGCTGAAAGTATACTATCTGTGGGTAATAATTTTTATTCAAGAATTTATTTAATAATTTCTTAAATGTTATAAGAAATTCCCAAATCTGAGAGCTCGATATTTTCGGCTACATTGGCTAGGCTCAACCTCATAGATAAATTGAAATTCATCATCTCAGCCTATTGCAGTCCACTGCTGGACGTAGGCCTCCCCCAAAGAGCGCCAAAGAGCACGATCTCCAGCTTTTTTCATCCATCCACTGCCAGCCATCTTCCTAAGGTCGTCGGTCCATCGAGCTGAGAGGCGTCCTACACTACGTTTGCCTAGGCGTGGTCTCCACTCGAAAACCCGTTTACTCCACCTTTCATCGGTTCTGTGTCAGATGTGACCAGCCCACTGCCACTTAAATTGAAATTATATAGTCTTATTTTACTATTTTTAAACTAGAATTTAACATATTGTCCGATTTTCTAAATGCCATACATAAGGAGCAAATTGATTTTCAATGTTAAAAATGTTAGGTTGTAGGGTAGGTTTTGATACTTTTCGCGATGGAAATTAATAAAATAAAAGTAATTAAAGGTAAACAAAAGTTTGACGGTTTAGACTTACCTAAGTTTGTCGTCTTGCTGGCCTTGCTGCCATTAACTTTATTTGTTTCAAATATTATCAAATATTATTCTATTCGAATATTATCTAATAGTATGTTTTTTGATATTATTCGGGCAAGATCCAGCTATGGACCCAGTGCTATCGTTTTAAGCATACACACATACATTTTAAAAATGTTGATCAGACTCAAAATTGCTAAACCTTGTTATTTTAGTTTCGGTTATTTTCTCGAATAAAAAGCTTTTTGCCTATTGATTCCATTCGTTTTAGATAAAATAAACGAATAGTGGGAACGGCATGGTGGGAAAAATGCAGATTGATAGCCCTTATAATGCAAATACTAAAAAGGTGGAGGTAGCCAGTAAAAAAAAACAACATTATCATATGAACACTATTTTGACGACCTCCGAAGCCGTGATGCCGAGTGGGAGTCGCCATCTCTGAGGTCGATTTGCAGTCAATGTAATGGTCAATGTAGAAAATGAACTTATCTTTATTGTCTCGGGTCTGGGTGTTGTGGTATTGTAGTTGTTCTTAATTTTTATGCATTTTTTTGGTTGATTAAAGAAAGAAAAAATATTTTATGTTTTTATTATCTAACTGACGGACTAAGAATTCCATTTTCTTTGCCCAATCGTCATCCCTATGTACGTCAACGAATTGTTAGGAGATGCACATAAACAACTTATATTCAAATGTCTACTTGTGGTTGTGGGCTCCTGAGATACAGCTATTACTTAACAAGACTAGACGCAATCATTAAAAACGCGACTGGTTCAAATGATGTCAAGATGCACAGAAACTGAAGAAACCTCGCTTCCAATTAGAGCGCAAAGTAGGAGGTCCAAGAGAGGTGCAGAAATAAACTCCCTTTTTCCCCGATTGGCGTGGCGGGATGGCGATTTTTTTGGGAGTCACGGGTTCGATTCCTGGTTAAGGTAAATTTAGGAAACGATTATTATTACATTGGTTTCGGCTTAGGTGTGGTGTGGTTTAGTTTGTTGATTCTTTCGAAACGCATGTTTGTATGTTTTCTGGGTAATTTTACTTATGATTTCTGATGTATAATTTACAGATTTCTTAAAAGAAAATGTGCGTAATTGTAACTTTGTTGGTGTGTCACAGATATTTTGTTTCTTGACGGCTTCTTATCTCAGCATTTGATAACGACAGAATGACAAGGTTTATTGTACCTACTTCAAATCGAATACCTTCAAAACATAGATAATTTCCCCTTATTCATACAGTCAAATAAATAATAATAATAGCTTACTTAGTAAATATCTAATTTATTTGGACAAATAAGAAGTTAGTTTAAGTGCATTGTCATGTCATACTTATGGAAATCGTGCCAAAGCGCATTGATACGCCGCTGATTAGGTACTCGATTGCAATCAACATCAAAGCGACAGTGAACACAAGCTCATTATTGTACACAATGCTTCGATTATAACAATGAATCAGCTAGGCAGAGACAAATAACGTACAATAATATTTATTATAATTGAATTGGTGCGAAAATCAAGATCTCTTAAAGTCCATATCATGTTCTTCGTTTTCTGACAAGTTGAAGCGTAGTTAATTCAAAATAATCTGGCAGTAAAAGAATAGCCGAGAAACGGGCATAGTGGCGTCCATTGGGACAGACCTATGTCCATCATTGAAATAATTTGGGCTGATTATGATACCTTCTGTTAACCTACGCATTTTGCAAGAGACGTCTCGTATAACGGTTTGCGTTCAAAGCGAAATACCGAGCCACTGCGCCTGTAGTATTTAATTAAATATACAGAATGTCCCTGGAAGTATGGATAAAATAGAACAGGGCCCTAACCACGAACTGTTAAAACAATCACAAAGTTGTCAAATCTGTCAATTTTGGTACGTCATTTCATACAAAATTTGACAGAAATGATAATGTTTGATAGATTTGGGATTGTTTTAACAGTTTATGGTTAGGGCCCAGGAGCATATCGGGGGTAATTCCCGAACTTTTTGGCTATTTAATTGTAGGTTTAATTTTTACGAATAAAAAGTTTAAAATAAATCACATTTTATTTTTGTCAAATTAACTTCCTAAGGAGTGGCAAACTTTCCTACAACATTCGAAACAAAAATCTTTTATAGTTGTTTTGTTTGAGCTTTATTGCTCTATGCAATGTTACGAAAAAATTTAAAATCAATGATTATTTTCCTGTCAAAAATGGAACCCAAATTCATTTAGCCGAAAAGCTTAGGAATCACCCCCGCTATGCACTTGATCAATTTGATCCATACTTCCAAGGACATCCTGTAAATATACTGTACTTGGTCAACTATCGAGTAAACTCTTTGACAGTTATTTTCACATTCGGATTTTTTGCAGGTACATTTGTGCCACGAGCGACTCTGTAACGTAATATCAGCACCAAGCAACAACAGCATCTAGTAAGATGTAGTGCTAATATAAAACTAGCTGCACCGATGTTGAGCACTGGGCGGAAGATGCGCAGAAGACCATTATGATTATGTGATTGGCTATTCATTCGACGCGCCTGTACCGCGGTGTGATTGGTTGTTAGTTCCGCGCACACTTGTCTCTGATACGATAAAAATGGGGACTTAAAACTAAAAAGATCAGGGATTCAAGACGAGTTGCGTCCGTTTGCCTCGTGTGTTTCCTTATTACGGCTGACTCATAAGGATTACTATGTTTATGTACCTAGGTAAAATTTGCTGCATAAAATCGGGATTTTAAGCGTCCCGCTCGGGATCTTAGCATTTTGAGAGCTGATACATTTATCAGCTCTCAAAATATTAAGATTCCGAGCGGGACGATAGCACATTCTGCTAAAAACGAGACCTCTGGTCACTACTTTCCGCCACTTATAGCCGCCCACGTACTCGACTCATTTCCGCGCAACGAATGAGTGCACTAAAACGTCTGTTTTACGACCCCAGACAAGAGGCCTAGACTTGTGTTTTTATCTTCCTGCATTTGACACTTTAAACGTGTATTGAATTCCGTACTCCGAGATTACACCAAACAGTGGCGGTCCTGAAATAATACAAGATCCTTCTTAGATTTGATTAAGATCTAAGATTTATCTAAGCGTAGCTGTGGCACTGATGTGTATGTCCGTGAAGAAAATCCACTTAGTGGATGCTTGTAAAAGGGTAACGCTTTTGAGACGACGAGAAAAACTAATGACAAGATTTGTCCTTCAACATAAATGCAATTGCACTTCAGAAAGATCTTTGCGCATCAGCGGGACGCCATGGGCTTATAAAAATGCTTGGGCACCCTAAAAATGACTTTTAAATAAAACTGTCCACTTAATACGTCATCGCAATCTCATCCAAAGTGAAAAATACCTATACGTTTCCTCTAACAATAGGTCGCAGTCAAACTATGATCGAGCTATCTTCTTTTATCCCGGCTTATAAACGAATTCCATGTTGTATTAGGTGACGCTGTTTTCGCGTAGTCCCAGAAATTCTACCGACCCAAATATACCTTTTGCAAGGTCGTATCAATACAGGGTGAAAACACAACGGGTCCTTTCCTAAAAATCGCCGAAGTGCGAGTAAGTAGAACTCGCGTATTTATGGTATGGGATATAACTCATCCTTATAACATATGTAGGTAATATGACTATTTTCAGATAATAATTTTCGGATGTTATTCTTGTGCAGTAAGACATTGTTTCGTGTTTTTTCATGATTCTTGATTAACGAGAGGTTCAAGTAAAGACTTATAATTCGATGGATTAATTATACTATTACGAACTAAATATCAGCGTATTGATCCTAGTAGCCAGAAGTTTAAAACGACATTCAATGTTAAGGCTCCGTTACCACCTGTCATCAGGACTTAATGTCAACTTGATCGGAGTAAGAAATTGTTTTATGGAATATTAACAATATTAGAGAATTAAAGAACTGGGGGATAACCATGAACTCTTGAAACAATCTCAAATCTGTCAAATTTCGTAATGACCTTAGAGCATGTTGGTTAAATGCTCTAAAGTCTAAGGTAATGACGTACGAAATTGATGGTTACCCCGCTTGACTAGATTCGACGCTGTAGATCGAAATAACTGAGTGAAACTTTATTATGTTATGTTTCATGTTAAGTTGTTGTATTCAGTTACCGGTCTCAGAATAACATGACTGTGACGACATAGATATTATTATTATTATTATTATAAAAGGATCCGTAGGATTAGCATACGAAAATCGTTTCCACCCCGTATACATGCTGTTTGCTCAGTAGGTATCGTTCACGGATTTTATACATTTTCCGGTTGCAGGCTCATGTTTTGTGCCATTATAATTTACATTCACGCTGGGATGGTAGAAATTCAATTAGTAATCTAAGGGGTCGTCCATTAATAACGTGAGGCTTGAAAGGGAGGGGAGGGCGTTAGGAAAAAATCACGAAATATCACAAGGGGGGAGGGGGTATTGTAGTAAGATATTACCCCTTCGGCCACATTCGAAACCAAAGTTCGAAACTAGTTTCTAAATAAGAATACTGTTTCTTTTTTAGATGTATATGTATACAGGGTGTCCCGTAAATCAAGGTCAACCTTGTAACCACATATTCTATACATCATATTGAACAGCTTTTGTTCTATCACTTTTTAAAATATGCATATGATTTTCATTACTGTCTTTACAAATCTAATTGACTAATTTGTTAATTTTGTATGGAAAGTCGATAAATTTTCATGCAAATTTGCAAAAGTGATAAAACAACATTCGTTCTCCATGATGTATAGAATATGTGGTTACAAGGTTGACCTTGATTTACGGGACCCCCTGTATACATAGCATGGTGATTGGTGAACTATAGAAAAGTTTTTTTTTTTGTTTTAGTGTGATTCCATTAGTTCCAGTAGTTTTTGTTCTTTTTTGTAGTTTTCTTGCTAACACTTGTTTCGTTTTTTAAAACATCCAGGACTTGAGCTAATGTTGGATTCGTACGCCCAATAAATCTATTTATTTTGGAATGCCATCCCTCCAAGTGGTTTGTTTTTCTTATTTCTTCTGTACTGCAGCAGCAAAGTTTGACAAAATCGTTGTGTTGTAAATTTTTGTTTTTAGCAATTCCATGCAAGGTCTAATTGAAAAAAAAAAACATCGACCTCAGGTGGGACTCGAACCCACGTCCCATCGTTTTTTCAAGTGTTATTTATCTTCAGAATCGTTGTGTTCAAATCATTGCTTTTTAATTTATTTGTTTAATTTTTGTACTCCGAATAATAATCCGATTCAGATTCTAAACCTTTTTTTTTATGATATAAGTATAATTATTATTCGGAGATTTGATTATCGTATCGCCAATCAACTTGGCATCGCTGCAAGGAGTCCAGAACAGCCAAGGTTTCGACCGAGTCGAAGGTCATAGTCCACAAAGGGCAGGCACAGGGGCTGGTTAGACTCTTCGGACTTCTGTATAACCTGCCGCACCGTGTGAATGTGGTCTATGGTACTGTAACCTTTGCGAAACCCAGCCTGTTCGGGTGGCTGGAAAGCGTCAAATCTTGCGGAAGACGGAAAGGTTTGTGATGACCCTCGAGAACAGCTTGTAAACGTGACTCAGGAGCGTGATTCTTTTTTTATTCAGGAGACTTTTGTCTCCTTTCTTGAAAAACAATGCCACCACGCCCCCACTCCACGCTTCCGAAGTTGTCCCATTGGCTATGACAGAGTTGAAGAGCCTCTTAAGTTCGCCAAGCACAGGCTAGCCTGCAGCTTTTAAGAGCACTGATGTGATTCCGTCTTCGCCGGGATCCTTCCCATTACTAAGCTGTCCGAGGGCCGCCTCAATCTTATTCTTCTCCACACCACAATTAATAGTTACCACAATATTTTCAGCAATTACTTCATTTAAGTCACTTTAGTTGTTTTCCTCTAAGAAATTTTTGAACGACTATTACTCTAAAACTAACTGATCTATCTTGACTGTTATGATTTTCCTTAAAAGTTAGTATTATCATAAATTTTCCTAGATTTTTCAAGCCAATAGTTTAGCTTTTAGAGCCCCCCCTCTAAAAGCTATTTTTTTATTTTTATTCAAACAAAAATTTGCACATTAAAGTTTAATATTTCACAAACGAATCCGTAAATCGAAAAATAGTCTTAGCAACCCCAAAGTCATTTAAAGGGACCTATTCAACGATAGCCCACATGACAGGATGACGACGAGACCATGAAATAAATATCATTCCTACGTTACATGTATGGGAGCTACCCTAAAAAAACATTTTTTCAAAATTTTATTCTACCACTTTGTCGGCGTGATTGATACATAAAATTGAAATAAAATATCTCCAAAAAATTACAGCTCTCTAGGGTCAACAGTCTCCAAGCAAAAAAGACAGACAGATAGACAGACAGACAGACGGACACGACGAAACTATAAGGGTTCCTTGTCAGAACTGCGAAACTCTAAAAAATACATGTGATTTTAGGTCGGGGGGAGGGGTAGTGTAAAACCTCATCACGTATCACCATGGGGGAGGGGAGGTTAAAAATTTGCAAAAGCGATCGTGCATTTTATTATATATTATCGTTTGTATAGGCCGGCTGGATTCACTATTAACTTAGCTTTATTACTTACTATATTGTCTGGTCATTAAGAATGTTTCTCCGTAATAGTCGGACTTTATAATTAAGGATGATTAGGACAAGGGAATAGAAGCTAATGCGTGACACATGCTGACGGTCTACGGTGGCTGCGCCTGCGCCTCAGTCCATTCCGGCCGACACCGCTCGCTGTGCTCACTCGGCTTGCAAAATGGTGGTTATACAATTACACACACAGCCTACCAATTTAATGACATAATTTGGTGTGTCAAATAAAAATATCATATTCTATTCTAATACGAGGATTCACTTCAAACATACCGTGGTATTTAATTTTTTTTGTAGAGTGAATCAGTAGAGTAAATTTTGTCTGGGACAACTAGTTACGAGACTAGGCATTAAAAATCTTTTTTTGAGATAAATTTTAATTATACCTACGGTTTTTAATTTGTCATAAAAAATACACCGAACATTTTGAAGAAACCATATAATAAAGAGAACACATATTTCGAATTCGTGCGAATTTAGTTTATTACCCAATCGAAAAATTACCTTATAAACAGTATTAATCTGAGACATGTTTTCAACCTTATAAAATGCATGAGATCTTTAGTTTTCACTTGGCGAGTAAACGTGGTTGGTAAACAGAGGAGTTGAAATTTTGTATTTCAAAGAACTATCTTTTCTCATAACACTTTATTTCGTTCGTAGTCAGGGTACGTAATACGCTTGATGATGTGTGTCTAAGTGTATTTTGCGATTACGATGTTTTTGTCAGATAAAACAATGCTGCATTTGATCGAGAGAAACACCATCTAAAAGGCAGTCAATTATTAAATAAGACTAAGTAAATTTGGAAGCTCTATCCTCGAAATTGTCGACAAATATGTTTACCTGAGGCAAGTGATCCATATGGGTAGGTCTAATTTGGGAAGGAGGTCTTTAACAGACGAAGCCAACTAAATAACTCAGTGCCTAAAGATAAGAGTCTAAAACCAGTATGTGTTACTAGTAATGACATACGAAACAGAAACGTGGCATCTCAGTTGAAAGGGCTTGCTCGGTGTTTCTTCTGTGAGGTCGAATCAAAAATGACGAGATCCGGGAACGAACAAAAGTCGCAGATTAGCAGGCTAAAGTGGTAGTGGTGGGGCACATAACACGTAGAGCTGACGATCGACGGGGCAGAAAGGTTCTGGAATGGATGTACCGCCAAGCGCAGCGTGGGACAGACACAAGGTCGACAGACGACTTGTAAAGGTTGCAGGAAGCCGCTGGATTCCGGCCGTTTCCAAACGGCCAATCTGGAAGTAACTGCGGGAGGCCCATGTTTAGCGGTGGTCGTCCTGTGGCTGAAATGTTGTTGATGAAATTGCCAAAAATTTGAAAAGTATTTAAGTCTTCAATTTTGAAAACAAAACAACGAAAGTCCTAAAAATTGTTTTTAGAATCGTTATTCTTTGTTCTAAACGAGAATATTAATAACCGAAATAAAACTTCCGAAGTTGATCCAAACTTGGTCCTTCTAAGGTTTCATTACCGTAACTCGGGAGTTTTGGTAAACAAGTTAAACTTTAATAAAAACAACATTCAGACGAATTGCGAACCTCCTCCTTTTTTTTGAAGTCGGTTAAAAATAACGCGACGTGTTTGTTATGTCTGGATTTTTGTTGTAAGGGTCGCATTTCACACGGTTACATTATGGTATACCTACTTAATTTTTAATTTTAAACACGTGAAAAATCCGTAAAAGGTAAAAAAATCATTTTTTAACCGACTTCAAAAAAAGAGGAGGTTCTTAATTCGTCTGAATGTTGTTTTTTTTTTGTATGTTTGTTACGCGATTACGCCGTCAATTATGGACCGATTTCAAAATTTTATTTTTTAGTTTGAAAGGGTATACTCCCGGGGTGGTCCCATTTACACCAAGTCAGATTCTGATGATGGGATCCCTGGGAAATCGAGGGCAACCCTCAATTTTTATAGGCACCCATAATGTTTTGCATATATTTTCTGACTCAATGCTGATTTTTGGGTCTGGTAATCATCATGTCATGTTGCTGACCTGATGATGGAAGCCACAGAACTCCTTAACGGATAGGAGTTAGAAGATAATACTGCAATTTGTCGACAGAACGTATTTCGCAGTGTGTTGAGCAGACGTGGAGCTTATAAGGTACCAGACCGCCAATTTTTATTTACTGGGGGCGTACCCGCACACCCAGTAACGAAAAAAAAATTAAAAGTTCCTTTCTTAACTAGACTTGTTTTTTAACGCAAAACCTTATCCTATGGTTTCGACACCAAAATAGCCGCCGTTCTGGTTGGAGTGTAGGTAAACCCTTTTCTTAAGACTTAAATATTTTCGTCGAAAAATTGACCCTATATAACACCTTATTTTTTTATGGAGGGGGGGTCCATAAAGGACCAATATTAGTTAAGGTTACTTTGCTGTAAAGTCATTTTTGGCGAAGTAAGGAGGGAAAAAATAGAGAACCTAACACTTAAAATTGTAAAATAAAAAAAGTTTAATAAAAAACTAAAAACCGACTTCAAAATGAAACTAAAAAGCGAAAAATAATATTGACTAAAACATACCTAATCAGTTCTTTTTGGAGTCGGTGCGAATGAACACATTTTAACTCTCGATGGCTGGCACCGACTCCAAAATGGATGGGTTTTTGGGGTGGTTGGGATCTACCTCCTAGCGGTCCACCCCGGGCAACGTCATCATAATTTGTGATGGCGGCTGGAGATCCCAAAGGCGGTGGTAGGCCCTGGAAGTGGCCGCCTGGCTCGCGACCACCATCCCGCCGGAGTCCGGCGCCAAGCAGCCCTGCTGTGTTCCGTCGGTGTGCGGGAGTGCCAGTGCCATTGGGGGTTTGAAATTAAGTCAGTAGCGCTGTTGGAACCGGTCTCTGTCTTTAGGCGATGATGTATCGGGTAACTCGTTCTGGAGGGTAGCGGGATCCGAGGCACGGTCCCAGCCGTTGGCCGACCGCAGTCAGTAGGGGGCCCGACTTACGCGCTAGCCACGCGGAAATTCAAATTCAAATTCAAAATATTTATTTTAGGCTCGGCCCATATAGTGTTAGTAACAATTTAACTTAAGACTATTGTTAGTAAGCAATACATCATGATAAAATTAAATAAATTAATAAAATTAAATTAAATTACACATTACAAATTACAAATATTATTTCATTATTTATAATTAATATTTTAATTAACTTTTTAAGAATTAATTGGTAATAAAACATTTACATTTTTGTGTGAATTAACACCCATCTCTGAAGGAGTAAAGGCTGCCCCGCCAACTTGCGAAAAATCCCGTTATCCTCCACCGTGCCAGTTGGCGACTGGATGGGAGGACTCGGTGGAGTGGTATCGGGGGGGCTCGGGCGTCCCCGCAGTCTCCAAGCGAGTTCCCCCTCTGATCGGCTGAGCCGAAAAGTACGAGTAGGGTTTGCTAAGCAGCGCCTCGACTATATTTTTCTTTCCCCTACTAAAACTCTTAAAAAATGACAAAGCAAATGAAGAAGAAAAAGTTTAATCAACGGCGACACTTCCTCCCACTCAAAGTGCACCTCACCAACATCCGAGGTCTGCACTCAAATCTCGACCCGGTCCACCACCACCTGGAGACCGAGAAGCCGCACTTATTCTTCTTAACGGAGACGCAGATAGCAACACCGTCGGACGTGGCATACCTCAACTACCCTGGATACACTCTCGAACATAAGTTCAAGAAATGTGCAGGGGTCTGTGTGTATGTTCGCGATGACATCTGCTGTAAGCGTCTCCGTTGCTTTGAGAAGTCAAAATTTCCTGTGCTGTGGCTTTTGGTGGACACTGGGATAGAGAAATCTCTCTGCGCTTGTGTTTACCGTTCGCACAGTGGAGATCGGGAGACGACTGGGCTCATGGAATACCTTGCTGAGACGGCAGACTCCGCACTTCAGCGATATCCAACAGCAGAGCTTGTTTTTCTGGGGGACTTCAACGCCCACCACAAAGAGTGGCTGTTCCCATACCAGAAAACTGACCATGCTGGGCGAGAGGCCCGCAAGCTAGCATTGGCACTAGATCTCACTCAGCTGGTGGAACAAGCGACGCGAATACCGGATATCGCTGATCATACACCCAATTGCCTGGACCTACTGCTGACAACTGATCCACACAGACACTCGGTTTCAGTTTCGGCTCCACTGGGATCGTCCGACCACTGTGTAGTGAAATCCGTATCGATCTGCTCTTCTCCGAATAACACACCCTTAGGGGTACGAGGAGAGTATGGCGATACGAGTCAGCAGACTGGGACGAGATGCGAGCTTTCTTTGCATCATACCCGTGGCGGCAGTTATGTTTCTCTTCGAAAGACCCCTCATGCGTCGCTGATGCGATCACAGCTGTTATCCGGCAGGGAATGGAATATTTCATTCCATTTTCCGACATCCCGCTCGGTTACAAAGCCCGACCTTGGTACAATGCGGACTGTGCTCGAGCTGAGGCTCGTAAACAGTCAGCTTACCAGGCTTGGATAAAAGCTCGAGATCAAAAAGTGCGAGCGCGAAAAGTGCGAGCAAAGAAGAGAGCATATAATACAGCCGCCGGGTCTTGCAAAAGGGTGCTGCGAAAAGCTAGGTTCGAACATGTCAGCCCTATTGGGGCGAAACTTGCATCTTACCCACAGGGTAGTAAGCAGTTCTGGTCCCTGTTGAAATCAGTCGAATCTAACTTCTGCCTTCCTACACTACCTCCAATGCAGAAACCTGATGGGTCACTTGCCCACACCGCAACAGAGAAAGCAAATTTATTTGCCGATCTGTTTGCAAGCAATTCACGAATAGACGCTGGCTCGAAACGTCCACCCACCTTGCCTCACTGTGATTCTTTGATGCCAGAGATCACAGTGCACAACAAAGAGGTCCGTAGATCCCTTCTTGGTCTAGACGTGAACAAGGCCTGTGGCCCAGATGGCATACCAGCAAGAGTGCTGAGATATTGTGCGCCTAAGTTGTCTCCCGTACTGACGCGACTGATACGCCTCTCTCTCACGACAAAAATCGTACCAAAATCTTGGAAGCTTGCCAATGTGCAACCAGTACCCAAGAAGGGTAGCCGTGCCGACCCTGGTAACTACAGACCGATCGCCATCACTTCCGTACTCTGTAAGGTTATGGGAAAAGTCCTAAATTGCAAACTGCTTTCATACCTAGAAGACAATGATCTTCTCAGTGATCGTCAATATGGCTTCCGCCGGGGACGTTCAACTGGGGATCTTCTAGTGTATGTAACGCATTGCTGGGGCGAAGCCATCGAAAACCACGGCGAAGCAATCGCAGTGTCGCTGGATATTTCGAAGGCTTTCGACAGGGTTGGCATGCGAGTCTGCTGAGCAAGCTTCCAGCGTACGGTATCCCCACTGGCTTCTGTAGCTGGGTGGCTGACTTCCTGAAAGAACGATCGATCCGAGTAGTCATTGACGGCTGCTCCTCTGACCTCAAGGCCATTGACGCCGGAGTTCCTCAGGGGTCTGTGCTCTCTGCGACTCTTTTCCTGCTGCACATTAATGACCTGCTATCTTCAGGTATTGTTGGGTACGCAGATGACAGTACTGTCACGGAGAAGTATCCGTCTAGTGCAGGAGCCAGTGGAGTTGAGGTCCAAAGACTGAGAGAAGCCATGGTTGAGCGTACGAGCCTGACGTTAAGTAATGTCTCCCAGTGGGGCGATGACAATCTCGTCAGCTTCAATGCCTCTAAGACGCAGGCGTGTCTTTTCTCTACAAAAAGGAGTCCTTTCACCCTTTCTCCTACTTTCCAGGGTACATCTGTTCCAGTGACCGACACTCTACAACTTCTTGGCATGGAGTTGTCCTCTGACCTCAACTTTGGCACCACCATCGAGTCTTAGGCTCAAATTGCAGCTAGAAAGTTGGGCGTCCTGAATAAAGTCAAGCGGTATTTCACGCCTGGACAGCTTTTAACTGTTTACAAAGCCCAAGTCCGATCTTGCATGGAGTACTGCAGCCACCTTTGGGACGGCTCGGCGAAATACCAACTTGCTGCACTAGACTCGGTGGAACGCAGAGCCAAGAGAATAATAGGCGAAAAAAAACTGGTGGCGTCCAAGCTGCACAGCCTGGTTCACCGCCGCAAAGTTGCTTGCCTATCGGTCTTCTACAGATTGTACTTCGGAGAGTGTGCTCATGAGCTGCATGAGCTCATACCACCGTCACCTTTCTTCCATCGGACATCCAGACGCACGGCCGGCTACCATCCGTTCTTAGTTGATATACCCATAATCCGCACTAAGCGCTTCTCATCATCTTTTATAATGCGCACAGCTAAAGATTGGAATTCCCTGCCTGCGTCTGTATTTCCGAGTGCATATAACCTGACTCTCTTTAAGTCCAGAGTGAATAGGCATCTTCTGGGCAAGCTCGCTCCATCGTAGATCCCATCTATGCTCTACAGCAAGATTGGGGTCAAGAGTAAGCACATCCCAAGTAAAAAAAAAAAAAAAAATTGTCTTTATTGCATTTTTTTACAACAAAAGGTAGGTCTAGTCTATTTTTGTACTAGATTTTATCAAAATCGGTTGCGGTTGCGGGATTAGGCGTAAAAGCGTTACTTTGTTTGGACTTCCATACGAACTCTCATTCCCTGATAATAAATCCCCACCGAGCTCGAAATTTCAAAAACGATACAACAAACACAAAGTTTTGTTTTCATCCTCAGCAATAACCAACTTGCATACAAACTTTAATCCTCGGGTTTCAACCTCTTTAACCTGTTAAAAATAAAAGATAGCCTATAATCATTTCCCAAGCTCAGCTCTAGTACCAAATTTCATCAATAAGAAGTTCAGGCGTGAAAGCATATCAGACAGACGGAAAGACTATACTATTATATTAAATAGTTTATTATTATTTAACCGACTTTAAAAAGGAGGTTGGAGTCTCTACTTATGTTCTGTGGTATAAACAGGGTGGCCCATATAAAGTGGTCAAATTTTTTTTAGCTAAATGACCTCCTGTCTATAGGTACGTTATTTTATACACTACTCCTATACCAAATTTCATTTAAACCCGTCGAATAGTTTTCACACTGAGTGATTTACGTGAAACAAGGTTACGTTTCCATAAGGATTTTTTTAATGTGGTTTTTGAACTTATAAACAGGCAAGTCAACAAGAGTTTGTGGTACTTTATTAAAGATTTTTATACATTTCCTCAAAAATGAATTACCTACTTTCTTTAATCTGAAGCTCGGAACGGCAAGTTTATTTTTATTTCTAGTATTATAATGATGTGAATTACATTTAAGGCTAAACGAACTAATGTTTTTTTCTAACATACATTCTGTCAAAAAAGTTTCGGGAATTGATGATTTGTTTATGGTTGCAAATTCAAAATTATATTTTGTTGTTGTTTGTTGTTCGATTGTCACAACTGTTTTCCATTTTGGCGCGGAGTTTGAGTTACATCTGATAAATAGATTAAATACAGTATTGTTTTTAGTTATACCATATCTAGTGGGTATTGCGAATTTCATAATGGACAAAAACATCGAACAAAGCGTTTGTCTTAAATTTTGCATCGCCAATGGGATTTCGTGTTCGGAGTCTCTGAAAATGTTACAGAAGACTTACGGTGAATCGACTTTATCAAAAACACGTGTTTATTACTAAGCGTTCAAAAGCGGTCGAGATGTGATGGAAGAGTGAAGCACACTCTGGTAGGCCCTCAACGTCTGCTACTAAAGTCTAACATCGCAAAAGTGAAGGAAATTGTGACTGAAAATCCTCATTCAAGTTTGAGAGAGCTAGCCGTCGAACTTACTGTGTCACACGAGTCGATTTGTACCATTTTAAATAATCAATTGGTTATGAAACATGCTGCCGCTCGGCTAGTCCCAAAAGACATGAATTTTCTCCAAAAACTCAATCGCAAAAGAGTCGCTGAGGACATGCTAGAACGAGTCAATTTCGATCCAACATTCATGAAACGCATTGTTACTGGTCACGAGACGTGGATTTACGAGTTTGACATGCAAACTAGTCAACAAGCTTCGGAGCGGCGCCTTCCAACTAAACCGAAACCGAAGAAACCGCGCCAAACTCGATCGAATGTCAAAGTCATGTTGACTGTTTTCTTTGACTGTCGCGGTGTCGTGCACTCAGAATTCTTGCCAGAAGGTCAAACGATAAAAAAGAGTATTATTTAAGCGTTATGCGGCGTTTAAGAGAGCAAATTAGACGAAAAAGGCCAGATTTGTGGAATGAAAAATTCTTGGATTTTGCACTACGATAATGCCTGCCCACAAGGCATCATTAAACTCAACAAATACCATCGAGCAGCCACCTTATTCACCAGATATGGCTCCAGCTGACTTCTTTCTTTTTCCTAAACTCAAATTACCACTTCGTGGCACCCGGTTTCATTCGGTAGAAGACATAAAGGAGAATTCTCGGCGAGAACGGAACTCGATTCCGGAAAAAGCGTTTAAAAAATGTTTTGATGATTGGATTATTCGTTGGCGTAAGTGTATCGCTTCTAAAGGAGCATACTTTGAAAGTGATAAAATAAATTTGGATGAATAACTAACATTTTGTGTATTATTAATCTTTTACCGGTACTTTCTTGACAGAGTAGTACATAATATTATCAATAATGTATTGTGACTGTTACTGTTAATATTTTAATATCTTTAAAGGCCTCCCTCAGAGAGTCGCGAGGCCCAAGACAATATATTGCACGTACAGCTCTTTTCTGCAACACAAAGATTGATTCGATGTCAGCAGCTGAGCCCCATAGCAATAAACCATACGACCATAAACTATGAAAATAACTAAAATATACTAGTCTTGCCGTTTCGACATCAGTTAAAAGCCTTATTTTCCTCACAGTATAAGCCGCTGAACTGAGCCTTCCTGACAAGGCAATTATATGGGGACCCCATTGCAGTCGTGATTCTATAGTAATTCCCAAAAAGGTTGTTGAATCGACTGCATCTGTGTAATCGTCTGACATATTAATATGCGTACTGACCTGCCTCAAATTGGGCATAGTAAATTTGATGAGCTTGGTTTTTTTTGCATTAAGTAAAATATTGTTAGCAGTAAACCATCGTAGTACTTGGGAGAGAGCATTATTTACATCGTCAAAGGTTGCTTTACCTCTGTCAGTTTTAAAAATCAATGACGTATTATCTGCAAACAATAATCTCACACAGATCTTTAGTAAAGTAAGTCATTTATATATATCAGGAATAATAAAGGTCCCAATATAGAGCCCTGGGGCACACCTATGCGTAATGGAGCCCCGGATGAGTCAGTTCTATTGACATTAACTGTTTTACTCTAACAATTTTCTTGACTTATTTGAGACACCATAATGCCGTAATTTCATTAATAACGTTTTGTGATCTACACAATCGAAAGCCTTAGACAAATCGCAAAAAATCCCTAAAGCATCCTGCTTTCTTTCAAATGCATCAAAGATATGCTTAATGAGTGCAACTCCCGCATCAGTTGTGTTTCTCCCCTTTGTGAAACCAAACTGATTCTCATGCAAAAGTTTGTTTATTCTGAAGTGTGATAAGAGTTGATGGAAGATTAACTTTTCAAATATTTTACTAAGAGCTGGTAAAATAGATATCTGGTCTATAGTTAGAGGGATCACTTTTATCTCCGGATTTAAATAAGGGTATGATTTTGCTGTACTTCATCAAAATTGGGAAAAGAACCTTCATCAATACACTGATTAAATATACAAACAAGATGCGTTGCTATACAATCAATTATAATATGGTTGATTATATTAACTGAAATGCCCCATAAATCTTCGGTTTTCTTTATATTTACCTCTTTAAAAGTTTTTACAATAACTTCGGGATTTATATGCCTAAAATTTAGAATAGAAGTACATTTTTCGACATTTGATTTCAAAAAAGTTTCCGCAAGACATTGTGAAGAGTTTAAATTACTAGTTGTCGCAATAGGTATATTAGAAAAAATAACCTTAAACGCGTTTGCTGCCTCATTGTCGGATTGAATAATTTTATTATTAACGTTAAGGCTAATTGTGCGATCTAATTGTTTATTTTTCATGTTTCTCTATTAATAATACTCCAAGTGGCTTTTATTTTATTTTTGGAGCTAGCAATAATATCACGAATGTAATTTGATTTGGCTACTGAACATACCTTTTTAAAGATTTTAGAGAATTTTTTACATGTTCAATAATTTTAGGGTCTTAAGCTTGAGCTTTAAGTTCATATAATTCATATTATTTTCTCCTACTTTTATGAATACCGGTTGTGGCCCAGTCGCTGAATTCACATGTATTTGTATTTATTCTAAGGTGTTTTTGCTTAAATATATATATTGTTAAACTCATCTTTAACCAATCCAAACACATTTTCATACGACACATCCGTATTATCATTGTTGAATGGCAATATATTTATTCCATAATCAATATTTTTGTTAAATCTATCTGATTTATTTTTAGTGACTGGCCTACAAACAATATCCACTATTGGTGAAACACGATGGTGCTCAAATGTGGCTATTTGTCCACTGATCTGATCTTAGACAGTTTATAATAGATTTTTGCATAAATTTACAATTACAGAAAATATTATCTAAGCAAGTACCTATCTGTTGTAGGAGTAATTCGTTTACGTTCATAAAGATTAATTAAATTAAAGGATTTAAAAAGATTTAGGAACCTTTTAGAGTTTTGAGTTACTTCTAATAAATCAATGTTACAGTCTCCACATACAACTATCTTCTTATTAGTTATTGATATTTTTTTAATGCCTGTTCCATAGTGGACTCAAAAAGAAGGTAATCGACAGATGGGGGTTTATATACACTAACAATAATATACCGCTCCAGCTCAGCATACGCTAGTTCAATATAGAGTATACAACCAACTGGAAACGACAAGCTCGCTAATTTTTTATGCGAAAAAGTCTGTTATTTCTTGCGGGGGGAAGGGAGTAACGCACACATAGTGAATTAATACTAACGCATTTTCGATGACGTTGCTACGCTCGCACACAATTAAAATGATCTAACACTAGCTTGAACTACGAGTAGACGCACACTAATATATTATTTTCAATTCATTATTATCAATTATCTTGCGTTTGATTAGGAATTCCAAATTCAAATTTATTTAAAAATAAAGCCAGAAAAATATTGTTTTAAAATTTGTATTTCATTTGTTTGTAGCTTCAACATTAGCGTAGCGAATGCTAAGTCTATGACATTAGTACGCTACAACAATCACTATAAATTGACAATTCGTGGTTTTTACGAATACGAGTTCCACCGTGGCACCCATGCTGCAGAATCGACTTGAAGAATTAACGACGTGTACGGACCAGGCACCGCTTTTTTTTCCAAAGGGATCTATGATCTGCCTTTAAAATGGCGGAAGTGTATCGATAACAACGGCGCATACTTTGATTTATCAAATAATAAATTAATTAAAAAAGTTGATTCTCTTTTTTGATACTATTTAAAATGTTAGGTTAGGTTAGGTTACAATGACAACCTATCCGTGCAAGAGGGTAATGTCATTTTTTAAATAAACGAAGATAGTGCGTTAAGACTACTGATAAATCATATCATCCAAATAAAATCATCCATCACATATTACAACATCTTTACGGAAGAATTTAAAAATAAAGTATAAATTTTCCTTTTTCCACATTTGCCTGGTCCGAGTCCCAGTTCAGGCGGAAGATTTTCTAAACATTAACGACTTTGGTCTCTTAAATCAAGGCAAATGATTTCTTAAATTAGAAAAATCATGAAATGAGAAATAGTTAATACATTGGTCAACATCTTTATTTTTAAGGTATTAAAAAGTTATGAATAGTAAAAAAATACAACTTTGAATTATTTTAGAGGTTGTATGTTTTGCTGTAAGTTCTCGCAATAAAGAAATCTGCGAAGTGAACAGTGAGGAAACAAGCAACTAAGTTTAATGAGATCCTATTGGTTTTTAAAGTGTATTAGTTTCGTATATCTCATCTTGGACACATAATAGTTGACTCTAATATTAGTCTACTTTTGTATTACCGTTTTCGCAAGTTATATGTTGTAAACAATATAATCATTATCAAAGTAATGACTCTTGATGTTTGGAAACAATTCTCTACCAAGGTAATGTTTTAAAACTTTATTTGTAATCAATTATGGCAAACAAGAGGGATTAATTTTTTTGTCATGTGTTATGTGTTTTCGGATCTCCACTTCACATAGGCGACATTTAAATCAATTACTTCTTTCGACGCATACCTTGTTTTTTTTTGTTTTTTTTTTATCGTCTTGAAAATGCTGTTCCGCATATCGGCCACCTCGGGGGAGATGACAGGATATGTGGGTGTGGCTCTGCGATTGAGAGCAGCATACCCACTAAAAACCAGACGGCGTTCCTTCGCTGTCTTATGAGTTGGGACTGAAGGGTTTCACCCTGGGCCTCAGGCCATAGACATGCTCCGCAGTCCCATCTCGGCTGTGGCTCTTTCGAGCGTGAGGGCCACCCGGTTTAGGGAGGAGGGGGCCTGCCTCCCGTCTCCAGCGAGCGGCGCGCGGCGCGCGGGAACGCGCGCACATTGTCATTATATTGTTACAAAATAAAAATGGATCAGCTACAGTTGTACTGAATAGCTGAGCTGCAAGGCGAACGTTCATTATTTTCGTTTTAAAGTAAATATGATTTGCCTTTAATTTATTTGCCATTTAGAATAGTCTTCTTCCTGTAAATTATTCTGAATGTATGACCACTGAATTTTATTTCCTGATATAGGTTGGGTAAAAAAGCTATAAACCTCGAATGCATTACGAATAAACTTCAGCATATGACAGGGGTCTAAAAATAAAAAGCACTGTTGCCCGGTTCGCAGCAGCAGCCCAATTCTTCAGCCATCGCAAGATTCGATCTAATACCGTCGCAAGTTAGTGCTTTAATTTCTACACCAGTTTCGTGAACTAAATGAAAAGCTTGGGTAACAAGACGTGCTTTTAGTTCAGCATTTGTGCCCTTTACCAAAAAGTAGGCAATAGGTAATTTCCAAATAGTATAATAAAAACGCTAATACGTCAGTTGCTTCTACAGAATCGTCAGACACAATATCAAATCTATAGTCCACGTAATCGTTATGTTGTTGAGTGCTTACTAAATTTTCCGTTTTTTAATTTCATCCATTACCAGAGTACAATAATTTTTCTTTTTACGGGTTACTATCAGCTCTTATTTTAATACAACTACCGCTTCCTTTGTGAAACCTGGCTTCGCGTTTATAGAGCTATTTATAAGCCTTCGCCGAATAAAAAAGTCAAAGCGAAACATCTAAGTTCGGGAGAATATTTGTGTCTAGGTATTTTTCCACTTTTGCTTTTAAGAAGCTGTCTATTAAGAAGTTATTTTTAAGCAATCCTCTTTATTTATTAAAGATTTTTCTGTCAGTTTATTTAACATTTCACGCAGACCTACAACTTTTTCTTAAGTATCTTTTTTGCGATTGAAATCTTTTTATTTGTTTGTTTTTCAATTGTAGACACTTCTTAATTTTGTTTTTCTTGGTGAATCTTTTAACTGGAGTTCGCTCCTTTCAACCTTTACCAGGTCGTCTGTCCGTATAATAAACATACCTACTGATTAAATCGATATCGATATTTAAATTGTTGTGCTGTCTCTGTAACTTAGCTGTAGTGTGGCCAGCGTATTTAAATAAAAATTACACATTTTCAGAATAAGTGAATAAAACTTGTCATGATTTGAGTTCATACTCCGACCGAGATAGCACGTAGGATACTTTTTATCCCGAAAGGACCATGCAAAAAATCGTCCCCACCCACCAGCAGACGTGGCATTGGTTTCAATATTATCATGACGCATCATGAAAAGATTAATAACCATTTTCAATCCAAAAATCGATAGGGTTTTCACAAAAAAAAAACATGAACTATTAACAAAATCCTGTTTATTTGAACAAAATAACTATAAAACCAAAGTAAAAAAAGTAGATATGAGTATTTACACCTACTGACAAATATTTTTACATAATATTACCCTATTTACAATCGTAGGTATTTTATTGAATGTTCAATTATTTCTTACTCGTATCAATCCATTTTGTGAAATGTTTGTAACTTACTCAGGTTTACTGTGCACCAAAGTATCAAGCAAGATATGTCGCCTCTGTCTTAAAACAGATCTCTATGATAGTAAATCACAGTCCTGTAAACTTGCTAGGAGGAGGAAGGAGGGAAACCAAGAATATAATTAAACTCGAACGATTTCAGCTAATCAAGATTTGTCTCACGCAATTCTTGTACAGTGCGCGCGAGCGGCGCGCGGTCTGCGCGCGTGCAGTTCTAGTTCACGTTCCAGGTAGCTCAAAGGTTGCGCGCGCGCGGGCATTCGCCAAATCTGCCCATAGAATCTTATGCATGGTCCTTTAGTACGGTTCCCGAGGTAGCGGGGATAAAAGTCAAAATGTTTAATTAGCTGTAAATCAACAATGCATAGTCCGATTTCATTATTATTTTTTTTGTAAGAAAGTAGGTACTTAATAACTACAACACTGTCTCATAAATATATTAAGGTCACAAGTTTTATAGTTTGTTAATAAGAGACAATAACTCTAGACCCAAATAACTTAGAACCCAGAATGTTCAAGAACCTTTGAACGTATGGCTCATTTAGACTGGTTATCGTACTTAATCGTACGTACCTAACAGCTAAAAACGAATATGCCTGTTGAAATCCTTAATAAGATGTAATTTTGAGTATGCAGTGGCAATTTTGAATCCACTTTATAATAAATATATGGACAGACTGGAAATTGTGCAGAAGAAATTTCTCAGATGCATCCATTACAAGTTTGCAAAAAAAAGGATGTCGTATATTGAACTTCTTGGGAAATATAAAGTAACTTCTCTTAAATCTAGGCGTTTGCTTCTAGAAGCAATGCTGTTCTACGATCTTTGTAACAATAGGTACGACTGTAGATATAACTGAGAACATAAATTATTATCAGGTCCCCATCAGAGCTCATCAACGCTTGGCACATTCTCATAAACTGTTTTCTAGTAATTTATGCCGAACGAATGCTGGACGAAGATGCTCTTTATCACGTATGATGGACCCGTACAATGAGAACTTTAATGATGTTGATATCTTAGTCACTGGAAGTAATAGTTACAGGAAGATTGTCACTGCAAAATTAAGCAAGTAGTTATACTATAGGTCGCGGGAAGCATGACTACCGTTGAGCAGTTGTGTCATGTATCCTACCCTAACATTAAAATGTATAGTCTACTAAAACAATACAAAACACATTATGATTATATATAAGTAAAGTAAATATAATCTGTAACAAGCTTCATGTATCTGTAATCATTTTTTATTTAATTTAGTGACCAGCGATGCTTAGCTCACAATAATAATTACTGTGTAATAACTACCTAATTTAAGCCAATGACATGATTGTGAACTTGTTTGTGGTCCAAAGTTTAATACATAAAAAAATAAAAATAAAAGTCAGACCACTCTAAAATAGTCAGATATTGCCAAACGATATTTTTCGTAATATGAAATGTTAGTATTTACCTAAATAGCATTATTTTAGAAAAGACCTAAAAAGACCAATAAAATAGATTTTAATAAGTTCGTAACTTAACTTTTTTTTCGAGCACTGAACATTGGTACTGGACAATCAATCTTATGTCCCCATCGACCTACGTTTCACGATCAAACGAGAAAAGGCTCAGTGAACAGACACAGGCGAATTTCCAAAGACACACATAAGGCACATTTATTACACATTCATTTTGCAAACCGAAATGTAGAAAAAGTTGAGAGTTTTCTATCTAACTGCTTTCTGATTAAGACAACCTGGGACTCCTGTGAGTTTGAAAATCCAAAGTAAAAAGCTACTTTTCTTAATAAAAGTCCCTAATGACAGTTCATAGCGTTGTCATTATGTGTTATACCAAGAACTTAACTTTAACTTTTAATTGACATGGTTAGAGGAAAAATTGCTATTGAACAAAGGGAGAGCGGGGCCTCTAAACACAGGCTTATTTTGCTTAAATGGAAGCTCCATTCCACTTTGTCATTAAGTTTAAGTTATTAAAGAATATAATAAAAAATATTGTATATTTTATTTATTTATATTTATTATGTAATAAATAGTATAACAACAACGAACGTTATGTTTCCGGTTTAATTAAATGTTGTTACTTCAGCTTAAAAAAATAACGCCTAATAAGATTTTTTACCTTTTGTGGCAACACTTTTTGATTGACCATTTTTATAGGATTTTTGCAATTTTAACGCATTAATTGCTAATATTTACACATAATAATACTTACAGATAAAAGTTATCGTTGTCTTTTTGCAGATTAGATGTCTCTTATCTTTTTTGCACGTGAACGCGCTGCAATTGGACATTGTTAGCTCCCGTCCTTTCGCGACACCGTGAATTGCAGAATGAAAGCGGAACGCGCTGAAACTAGTTTTATATAATCTCTAGGACCGACGATCATAGACTTTTGGCGGAGGGGAAAGCCTGAAAATGGCCTCTTCAGTAACTCCAGTTGGTTGAATGCTCTAAGCACCCATCACAGTAGTAGCTACCTACCCCGAAATAAGAGGTACAGTTCTCATGTACTCACCTCTTGCATTAGTTGCATTCTATGCAATCTATGGTAAGCTTTTCAAAATATTCTTCTGAGCAAACTAAAAAAGTCCAACTAGCGTGGGACGTGCTACAAGCGGACTAGTGGACTAGTGTAAATGGTTTTAAACAAAATGTTTAAAAAATTAAGCTTTATCTTTATTTTTTTTAAATCAGAAATAGATAACGCCTGGGTCACTAACGTAATCTATATTTTATGGGCAGACATTATACCATAAATAAAACCTGACTGATTACAGTTGTTCACTAGTCAAAGGTTCTACGCAATGGTAGCGTATTTTCGATTATTGCATCTCAAATAAACCGCTTAAACTAACCCTATTTCTCCAAATAGGGTTAATTTAAGCGCTTTTTTACTCTACCATTGCTTCGGAACAATATTGTGGGCTAGCGCCGAGAAGAAGCAGCGTAAGAAACTCGTCACTATTGTCAGCGTCTTTTAAAATAATGTTTACATTATTGAGCTACTTTAAAATGCGTTTTGACGAGGGTGTTTCCCAGTATACCCAACTCTTAGCCAATTTGGGAAAGTTCGTTTCTTAAATTAATCAAAACCAGAAATTGAACCCAGGATCCTTTTTGTTCACGGCGAATCAATGTGCCACTGTGCTATTCAGGTCACCGAAGCACATAGCACAGTGGTAGATACATATTTTGTGGGGTATTGCAATGCATATTTCATAAGACCAAGCTACAGGTGGGCTATGCACGATTCTCGCTGTCATGCATTCAAAGTGTCGATACAATATACCACTGGTTGTAAGCGCAACACAATTCGGTATGAAAAGAAAAATATAACCTTGCTAATTCCAAAACCATTTGGAGATTTTACGTTTATAAACTATATTTTGCTATTTACATTACTTGTGATACAAGATGACGTTCATTTGTTGTTTGTTTATTGCCATTAACTAGTGCGCTATTTGATGTAATACGCCAATGTTGTCGGATTGAGCGCGCTAATTTTCTTCAGACACGACAATAGACGTTAGGCGATAGCTCGGACCGCGGTAACTTACGACACATTATTGTGGCTACACTACGGTCATTCGGTACCTATACGAACTTGACAAAACACTTTTAAAATAAATGATAGAGCGCATAGTCATTCATCCTAACGGATGGATTGGACAAATGAGAAATGTATTAAGTTCTTGGAAGCTTTTTTTTATTATATAGACTAGAATCCACAGATCACGCGCTAACTAAGCCGCTAGACACTAGAATCAAACGTTTAATAAGTGTGGCCACACATTTAGCGCGTAATTTAGTGCATTAACTATTTACGCCAATTTATGCCGTTATTTGAACGGTAGGTGTCACACAAGTGAAGCTTCAGCTTTCAAAAATACAAAAAATATTTGCCATTCATACGACCTAAGGTAAACGCAGGTATCACCAAGGGGGCTAAGCAACATTTCAAATTGGCAGTAAATAATGATGCTGATGTAAATAAGCTAAGCCCATAAATATATTTTTTCTCTGAATTTTATTAAATTATCTATCTTTTACCTACTACAAAAATTGTCCAATATACTTATCTATAATAACTGAAATATAGTTATTAAGATCAGAAAGACAACTGTGGGCTATAACGAGGGTCCCCACACACCGATTAGCAAAGTAATACCGAGGTACCTATTTACCGAGGGTAGGCACTCGTCTTAGATACTCGGTAACAGCATCCCATAGGAAGCTGATTCCACACACAGAGTGTCCGTGTGAGTGTGTGTCGTGCAAGGAATTTATATGTACTGAAAAATGCATGGAAAAATGTCACAGATTTGAATGTGTGTAAAGATAAGTTGTAAATGTAGTGATTACTGTGGTACAGGCTAAGTCAAGTAAGGAATTTCAAAAAAATTAAAAATAATACACATATTATTTTATTTGTACATATTATTGTTGTCTTTTATTTACGCTAACACGATACATTTAAATGAAACTACTTTTGCGGATTATTTCGCAATTTTTTAACATTTTATTTAACCTGACGTTTCGAACACTTTACAGCGTTCGTGGTCACAGGTAGACTAAGGTGTTATTCGGCTTTACAATATTTTGAAAAAATTATATAACTACCGTCACTCAGTTAATATTAATTTGTGTTCCTATCTACGCAAAAAGAGCTAACTGTATCTAGAGGTCTTGCAGTGCAAGCCCTTAATGGGATTTCGTTAAAACAGGATCCCATGCTGGTGGTATTTTCCAACCATCTTCTCTGTTGAAATTCGGGTGTCTTCTAATTTCAATTTTCTCCCGTAACATGCGATGAATAAATCGTCGTTCTCATGCAAGGACTTTAGGTTAGTCAAATCGTATGAAATGGTTGGGTGTATCTAATGTTCACACAATGCAGACTTAGTATTCCGTCTATGTTTGATGTCGGCTATATCGGGTGTAAAAAAAGGCTTAACCAAGCCGAATACCACATATTCTACGTATTATTACGATCATTTTTTTCTTTTACACTATACCTGGGAAATGACGGGTTACCGAGTAATAGAGTCAAAATTACAATTTTTTTTTTCAAAGATTTATACAAAATTGACTTCTGTTTGATAATACTAAACTTTTTTACAAAGAAACATGATAAAAAATTTCAGTGCTTCTTTCATAAAAGGCCTTTAAAGGGCACAGCCGGCAATGAATCGTGCGCAGTGCTCTCGCGCCACCCGCTCGCCCGCCGACCGCTTACACACACAGGCATAGTCTGTGGCGTGCGCGCTATACATTGCGGGTTAGAAATAAGTTTTTTTATGATACCCAAAAATAAAAGTCATTTCCCAGCAATTATTTTTATTGCATTCTACTTGGTTTTATGTATAGAATTCGTGGTTTAAGGCTTGGTTAAGCCTTTTTTTACACCCTGTATGTTCTTTTTAACGAAGCATAGGCATAACGAAGAATATTTAACGAAGAATAGGCGTGCGGGTAAAATACACCTTACCTTAGTCTACTTGTGACCACGAACGCTGTAAAGTGTTCGAAACGTCAGGATAAATAAAATGTTAATAAATCGCGAAATACTCCGTAAAAGTAGTTTCATTTAAATTGTACATATTATTTTCTTTTAGGGGAATTCTTACTATTATTAATTCTATCTATTCAATTTTAGTAAAAAAATATATATAATTGAGATTTTTAAGTATACCTGCCTACCTGTGTACTCCTTATATATTTAAAACGATGAGGTAAACTCGTAACAAAGTAATTTATACTCCTACGTTTTGCATTGCAAATTATGAGCGTAATATTTTTTCTGACTCGCGAAACAATTTCGAATTACCGCTTCCTTTCTTCTATGGTGTTTGAATTAAAAAAAACTAGGTTAGTACCTACCTACCTAATGTCAATACAAATTGACTAGAAAATTTAATAATGTACACAACAGACGTTACTTATCGACACAACGTAGACTTACAAAAAAGTTATTTGAACATGAATAAGTTACTTGTTTACATACTAAGAGAAATGTTTTTCATATAAAAACGGAATTGTTTAAGCTGCACTCCTTAGATTTATAATATTTTCGTAATTGGAATAAACTTCCCCTAATCCAAACATTTCACTCCTAAATACGCACATTTCCTTCATAAGACAAAACTTTTTCCTTCTAATTAAATTAAAAATACATACGAACAATGAAATCGCTCTTGCTGTTTGCTTCCAAGTAAAAAAAAACAAGTCGCATTCAGCCAAATATACCTGTAAAAGTCGTACAAAATAAATTGCCTTACTCTAAGACTTACCACGGAACTCCAAGCGCGCGAATTTCTCGTTCTTGCATTTTAGTACTTTAAAACGGGTTAATTTAACAATGAGCGACATTTTCGCTTAAATTCTTTGTCCAAATAACACGAGCGGGAAGGCCCGCAGGCCTGTTAATTTATTCCACTGATATAGTTAAATGAGTTCTTTGTCTTTTCACCAGAGAAAACAAATTACTCGTTACCGGACGGCGGTAACGTGAAATTGCCCATAGAAGAAGTTTCGCTCCCGCTTCGAGAGGTCTGGAAAAGCCGACCGAACTGTAGCAGAGAGACGGTTAGAGTGACGAAGGGCGGGCGGCTCTCCGGGCGCCTCCAGCGCTCCCCGCCCTACGCTTCCTGCGTGCTGCGGCTGCGTGTTCCGCTCTCGTAGCTCGGTTTAAAGCACGTATACCTCGTATCATGACACCTGCCACTTAAAACCAACG
This sequence comes from Anania fuscalis, assembly GCA_950371115.1. Classification (NCBI taxonomy): domain Eukaryota; kingdom Metazoa; phylum Arthropoda; class Insecta; order Lepidoptera; family Crambidae; genus Anania; species Anania fuscalis. The sequence goes on from OX493324.1 coordinate 6,383,049, forward strand.
CGAAATTGTTTCATTTGGTCGTCTTTGGTCAAAATATTTTATGGGTGTTGGTACAGTCAGTGTCAAAAGTTATGGCATCCAAATTTTACAATCTGACCGAATAAAGATAAAAATTGCGAAACTTCGCGGCTTCGCTACTTTTGCTGCTGTTTGTAATTTTTATATAGCTGATCAGAATGCTCAAATACAAAATCGTACAATGTTGTATGTACAATCAACAGCAAAACAATCAAGAGTACCTACTAAGTTTGAGTCTGGTATAATAAGCTGCTCACTTATTTGCATCATGTCTTTCAGGTCATGCCACAGAATAGTTAAGTAATGCTAAAAATATTTAGCTTTATGAGCTTGACTGTACTTAGAATAAAAAACGAATCGTGTAATTTTGTGACCCCAAAATTATATTTTAAAAAGGAAATAATAATTTTAATTAAACTAAGTACATTAACAGTGTGTTTTAAAATGCGCCCTACGCTCACGGTTCATAATGAAGGTTCCGCTTAGCCTTGCTGTGGTCGTTATTTAAAATAACTAAATCCGCGATACCGCGACACTCAAGTTTCGGCTCGACGAGTTTTGTGAATAGATATCTCTGTACCTAGCATAGTTGCTATGTAAATTATAAACTCTTTCAAAATAAGAATAGACAGTTTACAGAAACATATTATTATTATGCCGGAATCACACGTTTTTTAGCGTTCGCTTTTCCCGCAGTTTATATTTATGCATTACTCGAACTTCATCGGCACAATGCTTGTCATCATTTTTTTTTAGTTATTTAATGACTAGCATTTGCCCGCGGCTACGCTCGCGCTAATCTAGGTTTAAAAATAAGGGACAATATTAACTTTAAACGTAATCCAATACAATATTAAAATAAAACTTGACACCCAACTAAACCGTAAAAATAATATTTTTAAGCAAATCGCTAAACTTTTATTATGTGTACGTATTGTATAGGTTGTGTTGCGCAAGACATCGCACCCATTTTTTATTAGTCTGATAACATAAAAATATACCGCATTTTAGTAGAGAATTAGTAATAACACGAAACACGTGACAGTACATATTTTTTACAAATACAAAATTGAAACCCATTTTAAGTATTGAACTAATTCAGAAAACTCTAATTGAGTAAGACTCCAACCATAGCCTAAATATTTAATAGTAAATTCAGTGATTTTAATTTTTCGAAAATTACTTCTACTTCAAATACGAAATTATGTCCCCTTTTTTACCCCCTTAAGGGTTGAAATTCCAAAATCATCAATAAACTAAGCGTGAGCTTCCAACCATAATAATTTAAGTGATTTTTACTTTGAAAACGAAGGACTTTCCATACACAACTTTATCCCCCTTTTCACCCCATCAGGGGAGGATTTATAATATATAGTATGAGCGTTATATATTATATAACACACACAATATAAAGAAACTAAATTTAAAACTGACTACAAAATAAACTTTCACTCCCTATTTTATTCCCTTAATGGTAGAATTTCTAAAAATCATTCATTAGTGAATGCTTGTCTGCATAAGGTATCTACAAAATTTCAAGCTTCTAGGTCTAGCATTTTGGGCTGTGCATTGATATATTAACAATCAGTCGTTATATTTTTTACTTAAATACAAAATTTTATTCCCCTTTTCGTCCCCCTAATGGTTAGAATTCCAACAACATTGCGTGAGTTTATAACCATTGACCTAAATAACAAATTCAATTATTTTTAAATCAAAACTATAGATTATCTAATACAACAGTTCAACCCCTTTTCACCCTCTTAGGGGTTGTTATTCTGAAAACACCATTTGTGTAAGTTTTCAATTGTAAGCCTAAATATAAATAATAAATTCCGTTTTTTTACCTCAAAATAAAGATTTAAAATACAAAATGTATCCTCTTTTCACCCCCTTAAGGGTTAAAATTCCAAAAACAATGCTGCCGTCCAAACAAAAAAATGCAGTAAAGGACTTCAACATGATTTTGAGAAAAAGGGCGGTAAACGTTTTATTTCGTTTTTTTAGTTTTTTTTTATTTCTATGAAATATTTCAAAAATATTATTTTATCAAAATGTTGATTATTATTTCTAGCTTCAGCTGAATGAACCCTTTTTTAATAAGTTTATTTAATTCAATAAAATAAATAAAAAACACTTTATTCTTAGCAAAGCGAAACCATACAGATACGGCCTGTACAAGAATAAATGCAGTAACTGTGCGAATTACTGCGCTAATCACTAGCAAGGTCTGGCTAGTGATTTTAGTTACTGCAATTATTTTATGTGATCTTTATTGTTTTTCGCAAACAATGTGTACTAACTAAAGCAGTAACAATTAACCTTTTCTAGTCATAAAATTATAATAATGAATTAGCTTTATTTAGCATTGTGCAATTAAAATAATAAGCATGAAAATGGTTTTATCTTCTTTATTTAAAGAAATTATACCTAAAACTGAGCCTTCGGCTGCATTGAACAAGGTTAGCATAAAAGTTACCTAATCATGAGATCAAATCAATTAAAAATAATAAACAAAACGTATACTCTCAAATAACGCACTCTTGGGTACAAAAAATTAAAACTCTTCTAAAAACAATTATATTCTACTCACAATCAGTCGATCTTGTACTTTTACTTTAAACCTAATTAGGTATTTCCATCACAGCCCAATTACATGGCAAATCTTGAGATCATATATATTAATGTAAACAAAACGTATACTCTCAAATAATGCACTCTTGTACGTATAAAATTAAAACTCTTCTAAAACAAATTATTTTCTACTCACAATCAGTCAATCTTGTACTTCCAAATTGCCTGCAGCGCTTGCGATGCAGTTTATGCGGTATTACTTTGTGCGGGAGATTCTTTTACTTTAATCATTTATTTTGTGCGGCAGGCAGTACCTAAATGCGTCACATCTCGTAAAAGAAACTATCGTTTTCTCACGCTTTCGAGTTGATGATTGTTGTTTTAATAGGTTGTAAACAGAAATGAATTTTATTTAAAAAAAATAACTCGCATGGTTCGATAGAACTACTAAAGGTAAATCGTTCTGCCGCGGTAAAACAACCACTAAAATGTCACGGTGTATAGTAAGAATGCTCTGATGGTGGAAATTATGTCTTCCTGTTTACGCCCAGTTGTGCTTTCATTCCATACTGCGGCAAAAGGAATATCATCTTTTTTTGAAGAACCTAATGGTACAAAGCTTTCATTATAGGCAATAATTCTTAGGCAAAAATTGCTGCTATTATTACTTTTTGTAAATCAACTGAACAATAACATGTACTAGTTGTGATTTTTCCAGAAGATTCAGTTACGTCTTTTTTGTATTCTTTACGGGTCTGAGTGTATCTTACTTTATGTCCTTCAGATTTTTCACAATAGGAGCAACTAGTATCTGAATTATTTAATGTCTGACTTTCTGCATGTTGCTTATTATGAGCATTAAGTTCTACTAACTATACGCTTCACTGCATTATTTTTTAGTGAATATTTGATAAACATGTAGTCAAATTATACAGTTGGTAGTGCAATAAGCATTCTTACTGCATTAAGATTTAGTATTAAACATCAACAGTTTTAAATTAGGTACTTATAAAAAATGCAGTAATAAACTTTACGGCGATTATAATAAACCTTTTCTAGCAATTAATTTCAGCAACAATCCAAAGTTCAAGCGCAGTAATTAATGTTACTGCATTTTAAGTTAGTATTATACTATAACATATTTCAATCGAACTGCTAATTATGAACGCAGCATCTAAATTTACTGCATTTTTATGTAGTAGACTGTTTGAAGACTTTAATATATAATATCATATTAAACAAACAGTAAGATACCTTACTGTATTCATTATTATTGTCGGTCATACAAGTCTAGGAAAATAACTTAAGGCAAGGTGCAGTAAGTTTATTAACTGCATTTATGCTAAACTATGTTGGTCTCTTTAGAACACTTACTGCATTCTGTCTTATCAAAACTAGCCGTTCCACAGTAGCTATCTTTACAAGAATCAAATAATCATATAGAGCTCGTTATGGCGATTCGGAATCTGTAAATAACTCATTTTACGAAAAAATGTTCCTTACTGCACTTATTCTTTGGACGGCAGAATGATATACCTTGCTTAAGTTTTCAACCATAAGCCTTAATAATAAATAGAGTGATTTTTACTAACATAATAAAGAACTTTAAATACAAAATGTACCCCCTTTCACCCCCCCTAAGGGTAGTGTAGTTTCAACAACAACAACATGCTTTTTGTGAGTCATCAACCGTAAGCTTAAATAAAAAATTGAGTGATTGACTTAGAAATTATAGAACTTAAAATTAATGTATCCCCTTTTCACCCCTTTAAGGGTTGAGTATTCCAACAACAACAATAAACTTTGCTTGACTTATTAACTATAAGCTTAAATAATAATTAAGTAAATATTAGTTAGAAATAAAAAAAACTTTAACTACAAAAATCCCCTTTTCACCCCCATAGGGTTGAAATTCCAACAACAGCGAAATACTTTGCCTAAGTTCCAAACCGAATGCCTAAATAATAATTTTAGTGATTTTTACTTTGAAAACGACGCACTTTCAATACACAACTTCTTCCCCCTTTTAACCCATCGGGGGTGAATTTATCAAAAACGCTGAGACACGTGTTAACTCATTTTCATACGTTAGCCTAAACACCAAATTTGGAGATCCTAACTTCAAAACTGACGGACTTTCATACAAACTTTCACCCCCTATTTTAACCCCTTAAGGGTGGAATTTCCAAAAATCTCACTGTATAAGGTATCTATGTGCAAAATTTCAAGTCTCTAGGTTCAGCGGTATGGGCTGTGCGTTGATAGACCATCAATCAGTTTAGAATTTTATATAGTAGAAGATATTAAGTTTAAATAGCTTTACTTTTAACAACGGTTTTCTCGACACTTTTCACGTTTATTATTTTAGTCGCTAATGCCGTAGCATTTACCATTTTGCCGTTGTCCTATCTACTATAGCTCTATATAAGGGTTCAATATTGCAAAAAAAATTAGGCTCACCTAGCTTTAATTATTTTTGTGCTTAACATATTATGTTTCTCTTTATTTACTTAACAGAGATAATATTTTAAAAATCACTTGTACGTAAAAAACCTAAAACTAAAAACTACTTCCTCAAATATTAAAAGCGGCCAAGTGCTTGTCGTGCCACGCGCAGTGTAGGGTTCCTCGAATGCTCTAAGGGTTCCACCATAGTTGCCCATAGTTACCACAATATATTTCAGGAGTCTTATTGTATTTATTTGTTTATTTTCATCTGAGCCACTTTTAATGTTTTCTTGTAACGAGTTTTTATTAGGTAAGATTTTTTTTATGCATAAGTTGTAAACATTAACTACTAATCTATTTTAACCGGTATACCTTATAAGTTAATGAAAAGCACTATTATCATAAATTTTCCAAGATTTTTAAGCTAACGGTTTATTTTTTAGAGGAAGACCTACCCTAACCGAAAAAAATAGCACTTTAAACTTTAATATTTCCCAAACGGGTCCCTAAATCGCCAAATAGTCTTAGCAACTCCCAAGCCCTTTTTGAAGGACCTATTAAACGGTGCCTCAAACGATGGGGGGTAGACGATGAAAAAAAAACATCCCCACGTTACATGTAGGGTAGGGCCAGGGAGCTCACTTAAAAAAAATATTTTTCATAATCTATTCTACCACTTTGTCTGCGTGATTGACATACCTCCACAAAATTACAGCTCTCTAGTGCCAACAGTCTCCATGCAAAACCTCGGACAGACAGAAAGAAAGAGACGGACGGACTTGGCGCAACTTTAAGGTTCCGTCAGGATTTACTTTAAAAATAATAGCTCCTTGTAAGGCAAGAAGACGAATTCCGGCAGATTTTCATTGCTGAATGAGTATAAGCGACAGCGTAGAGCGTTATTGATCAAAAAATGTGCTATTATTTTTATTATTTGTACCTTTTTCTTTACATTAGCGGTCCCCCGACGAGAAGACGCTTGGATCAAAACATTCCTTGGTTAAACTTGTAATAAAGTTTAAGGGCCAAGAAGTAAAAAAATAGTTAGTTACTCCTACATTTTATTTTTGACTTTTTAAATGTTTAATTTTTTGGGTCGGGGTTATTTTTAATTTTAAAATCAATTTTTACTTTCATATTTTTTAAATTACTAGCCCTAAGGCCTCAGTTATCATCTAAAACCCACTCATTCGGACAATTAATAAGAGCCCGAATACGCTGTATCGGCTGTAAGTTGTCAAGGTATTGGGAATCCCGCAGACTACTTGATGTACAGCATCAGCTAAATACCTCTGTTATCATCTATCTTACACCTGCTCATTGAAACCATTCTTATAAACCCAAACACGGTATATCAGCTATAAGTTGCTGAGAAGTTAGGAATTCAGTAGTCTCTGATGTAAAGCATCAGCTCAAGGCCTCGATCATCATCTATTAAACAAGTACTCATTTAAACCATGCATATAAGCCGAAACATGCTATACGTCTGCAAGTTGCCGAGTAGTTGGGAATCTGCAAATTTCTTGATGTGCAGCATCAGCTCAAGGTCTTGATCATTATCTGTCTAACACCTACTCATTGAGACCAATAAGCCCAAACACAACATATCATCTTTGAGTTGCCGAGTGGTTGGGAATTCTGAAACTCCTTGATGTGCAGCATCAACTCAGGGTCTTGGTCATCATCTATCTAACACCTACTCATTAAGACCATTCTTATAAGCCCAAACACGCTATATCTGCTATTATTTATTGCTGAGGAGCTGGGAATTCCGCAGATTGCTTGATGCTGCAGCATCAGCTCAATGTTGTCAAATCATAGAAATACTACTTAAGTAACAGTGCATCAAATTCAAATCTATCAGACCTTTTCCAGAAAGTTTGCATCGAGCTGATAATCCTTTTCTCGAAAAAGGAAATGAGCTGATATCCTTCAAAATATAGCTAAGAACAATCTTAGTAATATTAGCTTTAAAAAAAACTGCAATAAAATCGGTCTACTCGTTTGGGAGCTACGATGCCACAGCCAGATACACAAATACACAGATACACACGTTAAACTTATAACACCCCTCTTTTTGGGTCGGGATTTAAGAGGTTTTTTAAGAACGTCTCATCGGTATATAATAGTTCGGACACTCGTATTTGCGGCGGTTGGCTTTTTATACAGACCTCGCTGCAACCTCCTTTCTCCTCCTGCTTTTACGAGTGATTCCCTCGGGCGAAAAGGAGCTAAGGTATCGGCAAATAAAGTGGCGTCCCATTCTAAAGCCGTCCCCCTCTCAGGTTACTAGCAGGATCTTCTGATCTTTAGCCTTCATCACGCAAGGACAACAAAATAATTATTAATTAAAAAAACACAATCATAGAACAAGTAGCGGAGCGTAGCGAGTCTTACTTGTTTTGTGAACACAATCAAACCAAATAGCCCCTAACTAAGCTTTCACCGTCTAGAAAACTGTTATAACACTTAAATATTATATTTATTTATAAACATCTATGACTTAGATACAAATGCTTGTGCTCATCACTCAAATATTTGCCCCTTTCCTTTTCTTAGCGCGCGCGCCGCGCCTCTATACGTAATTTGTGGCGCTTTCTAATATTAGCTAATTTTGAACAACAAATACAACCATTTTTACTAAGCCTCCGTACCCGAGAGGCGAGTACGCCGGACTATATGGCGTCGCCATCTCTGAGGTTCCGAGCTCGATCCCCGGTTGGGTCAATGTAGGAAACAAATTTGTCTATATTGTGTCGGGTCTGGGTGTTGTGGTACCGTCGTTGTTTCTGTTTTCTATAACACAAGTGCTTTAGCTACTTATCTTAGGATCAGAGCAATGTAAGGAGCAATGTATGTGATGTTGTCCAATATTTATATTTATATATTTTTTTATCTATTTAAATAACCTTTTTTACAACGGTCGGGTGGCAATACCTAGACTTGAAGCATATCGAATAGTCAAGCGTAGTCCGACTAGAAGTCTCATGAATAGTGAAGAATAAAGACTAAAGCAAATACTTACCTACACCACTGATATTCTTTACTCGCTTCTGTTAAAATATTTTTGTGCATAATTAATTATCGCCTTTTCGGCACTGTAAGCAACTAAATAGGAGATGCGAGCGTAACATGCAACTAAATAAGCAATGGCTGCAAGAATAGAATAGAATAGAATAGAAAAAGATTTATTTGACACACACAGGAAAGGAAAAAAAAAACATTTACAGCATAATAAAAAGCAGTATGTGTCAAAAAGGCCCCCGCTCAGCATTTGTCGTGACAGTCAGGGACGTATCACGACGCTGGTTTTCAGCAGGGACCCTGACGGTAGGCTCGGACCATACCCGACCGGAAACCCGACTTGGTTAGCGCGGAATCAATCCATCGCTAAGCAAAAAGATTGATTTTGAACGGACTCTTGCGGATGCTTACGGATTCCGGCAGAGCCTAGACCGAGCCAGAGAGGTACGAAGCACGGCACCAGAGAGAAGAAGAAAATAGAAGAAAAAAAAAGAGCATGACAAACAATAATATTAGACAAAATACTAACAGACAGAAAAAGACATTAATACAAGATGACATACAAAGCCTCACTTCTGCCAGACAAAAGAAGCATCACTATTTGGCTATAGCAAGATTGGCAGTCATATGCAGTATACGTAATAAAGGTTCTCGATACTCTCTCTTGTGCCATTTCTAATGGACACATAAAATATGATATCACTGTATGAGACAGCTAGTCTAGGTGTTTATCCAAGCAGGCCTAGCCGCACCCGGTCTCAAAAATCTGCCCAATGGTTTTGATTCCCAATTCGTCAGTTCGTATCTGTCAGGTTTCAGTCTCTGTTAGGGTACTGTTAAAAAATGTATTGTTTTTATCACTGGTATCCTGAGCCATTACACCTGTGTAAAAAATGTTAAAAGTAAACAAGTGCAAGATGCCCCAAAAATATGCATTTTAAACTTTATTTTTTTTATAAAATACTGTTCATTTTTATTTCTCCAACCTTAAATACTTTATTTATTACAAAAAGTTGGGAACCCTAGTCTCTGTGTTCTGCGGAAGACTCCCCTGGCAAAAATGAATTTTCTGAATAAATTACTACATAATAAACAATATGGTTTCACGAAAGGTAGAAGCACAACCGATGCTGGAGTTGCACTCTTGAAACATATATTTGATGCTTGGGAGAGTAAGCAAGATGCTTTAGGTGTCTTTTGTGATCTTTCAAAAGCTTTTGATTGTGTAGATCATCAAAATTTACTTAAAAAACTGAGACATTATGGTGTATTAAAGAAGTCTTTAGATTTAATAAATTCATATCTCACAGGTAGAACGCAAAAAGTATGTATAAATAGAGCTGAGTCTTCCGGATCACCTCTAACTATGGGTGTACCGCAGGGATCGATATTAGGACCGCTGTTGTTTCTTATATATATAAATGACCTTCCTTACTTTACAAAAGATCTATGTGAGATGGTATTGTTTGCAGATGATACATCAATAATTTTCAAAATCAAAAGGGGCCAAGAATCTTTCGACGATGTCAATAATGCCCTCTCGCAAGTATTGCATTGGTTTACTACCAACAATCTTTTGCTCAATGCGAACAAAACTAAATGCATTAAATTTACAATGCCTAATGTGAGACAGGTCTCAACGCATATTATTGTAAAAGATGAACAACTAGATACGACTAATTCCTCAACGTTCTTAGGAATAACTTTAAATTCCCGTTTGCAGTGGGGTGCTCATATTGAGGCTTTATCGGGAAGACTAAGTTCAGCTGCTTATGTCGTGAGAAAGATAACACAACTGACTGATGTTGAAACGGCAAGATTAGTGTATTTTAGTTATTTTCACAGTTTAATGTCATACGGCATACTGCTATGGGGCTCAGCTGCAGATATTGAAACCATATTTGTCCTTCAAAAGAGAGCTGTTCGGGCTATTTACAATCTTAGACCCCGAGATTCGCTAAGAGAACTATTTAAAAAAAATAACGTACTTACAGTCGCTTCACAATATATTTTTGAAAATATTATGTATGTTCGCAAAAATCTGCACTTGTTTACTAAGAAAAATGACATACATAAGTATAATACCAGGCATAAAGAGAAACTTGCTGTTCCAATGTTTAGATTGCACAAGGTAGGAAGTTCTTTCATGGGCAATTGTATTCGTTTTTTTAAATAAATTACCACAATCCATTGTTGAAATGCCTGTATATGAATTCAAATTGCATGTTAAAAGGACTCTAATGAAAAAGGGCGGTGTAATACACCGTTAGTGATTATATAAATGATAAAAATGTGTGGATTGAAAACTGCTTAGCTCACAACAAATCTTGTAAAATATTTATTTATTTTTAAAAGAGGCTGACAACAGTGACCGAGTTTCTTGCGCTGCTTCTTCTCGTCACTAGCCCACAATAGTCCCGAAGCAGTGGTAGGGAAAAAAAATTGGGACATGTAAAAGTGCCTTTTATGGCCAATTTACAGAAATAAATGATTTTGATTTTTATTTTGATTTTGAATGCATAGTCTGGTACCTGCAAGGATACCCTTTTATTTTGAGACAGTACAAATTGGTGGGTTGTTATATTTATTTATGTAGGTAATCTGAGTAGTAGGTAAATGATCGCGAGTGGTCAACATTTGACCAATATTAGGCGGCACATAAATATCACTATCGGCTATAGGTCCTATCCTCTATCCTATAGTATAGGTTAGATAGACTTTGATAATGTTACAATAGTTGCTTTACATCAATCAATAGCTACGAGTATGTTTAGTTCCAAATAAAATCCGTAGAACTGCGATTCTCAATTAACGGCGGCAATTAACTACGATTTATCGTTTGTATTTTGGCTAAACAATTATCTTTTACATACATTACTATTACGGAGAAATTATTATAGTAATATAAAATTTAGGTAAATTTAAGTAAGTAATTATGTCTCAAAAAAGACACTGGACTATGCCCATTAGCTCCACACGCTGACCATTATATAATATCTAGTTCTGTGCTTTTAATTTAATATGTTGATTTATGGTTTCGTCTTGTTTTATTCTCCATTGTTTTATTAAATTACTTAGTTAATGTCATAACCTTAATCAATATTAATAAAATAATTATTAATAATAATATTAATAAAATGTCACATTTTTACATATCTACTTAAAATAATCATTTATATTATAGTAACATTTATCAATTAGTAATTTTATTAGCACGTTTGAATAATAAAACTATTTTATGTTTATGTTATGGTAGAGACTATCCAGGTGGCCTAAATTAACCATGCTATGGAAGAGCGGTGTTACCCAACACAAGCATATTTTGCTTAAAAGGCAGCTCCATTCACTAATATTGTATTAGACACTAAGTTAATGAAATAAACATTTTTTGTATTTGTATTATGTTGGTACTGTAACACAAACACAGACTCCATTTTGTTACAGAGTCGGTTTTTAGTGAAGTTATGTCGAAGTGTTCGCGGTTTTTGTAGTAGAGAATCGACCGGCTGATTCACAGAATACAAAGGGCCCTAACCATGAACTGTTAAAACAATCACAAATCTGTCAAACATTATCATTTCTGTCAAATTTTGTATAAAATGACGTACCAAAATTGACAGATTTGACAACTATGAGATTGTTTTAAGAGTTCATGGTTATGGCCCAGGGATTAAATAGAAATAGCATGATCACTAATTTGTATAGAGAACCAGTGTAACCAAACTCACACATCAATACCATGACACAACAAAGAACACTGAAATGTACTATTGGTCAACTGAAACGATAACGAAAGAGCGCAAAACACAAATTTAATTAATTAAAACACAACCTTATTTTATTATAAATATGTTTCTGAATTCAAAGCTCGTTTGCATTTTATGTTTTACCGCTACTCACTACTAGATGTCGTTTTAAGATTGCAAGATAGCGAATTATTAACCTATTCCGAGACGCCAAGGCTTATAATTGAATATCAATCAATGACTGCATTGGCTGACATTAATACTACTACTGCTCAATACTAGATGCCACTTTGAAGTCTTTGTAACGAATTACATAACTATTTCTTTCTAGTTACGGATCATAATTGAATGTAAAAACAACAATAGTGACGTTATGGTTTGGCCACCGGTATAGCTACTGAATTAGAGATGGGGTACATACGATAAAAGTAATTAAAGTATCGATTTTTGACGATAAATTCGTATGTGATATTCATTTATGCGACGACGACGACCTCCGTGGCCGAGAGGCGAGCATGCCGGACTTTAAATGGCGCTGCCATCTCTGATAGGCTTGTTAATTAAATCCTATAATAATTCAAGTCCAAACTTTGTAAAGTAGATAATAAAAACTTTATTAAGTATTATTACATAATTACACATCAAGCAGACCTTTTACTGGTTTTTCCATCCTCATTATATAAAACCTTATATGTTCTACCAAATGGAAACTTAAGGTCTAGTAGATTTGAAGTAAATGAACTGTAACAGACAGACAAACAAACAATAAAATACTCTCATAGTTTGCTTCAAAAGTTTTTAAAGTACATAGCTTAACAATACACCTTGCTAGGATATTACGTGGGAAAACATAATTGCAATCATAATTATTTTATTTTCACCTATTATTAGCAAAAGAATTACTACAGCCAAATTTATAAAAAAACGAAGGGTTCCGTACCATTATCTATAAAAACGGCAAAAAAACCATGTTTGTTGTATAGCCCCCTTAAATATTTAATGTTTTGTTTTTTAGTATTTCTTGTTATAGTGGCAACAGAAATACATAATCTGTGAAAATTTCAACTCTCTAACTATTACGGTTTGTGAGATGCAGCCTGGTGACAGACGGACAGACAGACAGACAGACGGACAGTAGAGCCTTAGTAATAGGGTCCCGTTTTATCCCTTGGGTAACCCCCAACCCCAAAAAAATATTATACTCTACATAATTATTTTAAAATTATTAATTAAGCGCGTTGGGCATGTTTAACTTCTTTTGACTTCTATTAGAAACACTGTTCCAAAATTTTCGATAGCTTTACACGATCTACACTGAACCTCGAACATCCCTAATCGAAAATTACCCGGAAAAAAATTGTAGCTCCAAGAAATTTAATGAGACCTTATTATTATGTGCAATAGATTAATTTTAGATTGCTTTCTTATAGATAGTCTTGACAAACTTATTTTAATTATAATATCAGGTAATATTAATCACCGATGGTATTTTATGCTATCTTTCGATATTGTTTTGATACTACAATTGTTTCTGCACTTAAAAACTGCATAATTATGCATTTACGAATTTTTTTAAAGATATTTCTGTGACTTGTTATGCCAGACGACTCTTGATGAAATGACACCTACTCAAATTACTACATTGTTCGAGAAACATCAAGTACCTATGAGACTTGGTGCCATTGATGTAAAAAGTAAAGATACGGCTGATAGAACAAATCGCCTTGCATTTCCTACATACATGACACACTAACCCCATCTGTTAGACTTTGATGTCAACTGTCAAATAGCAACCTTGTAAGAGCGGCTTAAAACGAAAGAGGAACTAATAAAAAGGTTTTTATTGAGTAAATATATAAAAAATATAAATTCTAACAAAGGTAAACAATTTAACACAATGAAGAATAGTATGAACCGCACACTGGATCTTTTTATTACAAACGAGGATACCTGCATCTGTGAAACTCCGCATAATTTACTAGTGCCCCTAGATCACCTACACCCGCCTTTTTGTGTACAAACTTCTTTTATAAGGCCGTGTAAACACATAAAACCTAAGTCTATTCCCAAATTTAGGTACTTTGAAGGAAACTACTCTGATATTATAGCTAGTATTAATAATGTGAACTGGCCTGAAATCCTGAATGACTCTTCCTTGGAGGAGTCCGTTAGTGTTTTTTACGAAAAAATTTATAATATTATAAGGGACAATGTTCCGTTACGTCCTACTAAATCTAAAGACTTTCCTATCTGGTTCTCGCGCCGTCTCATACATATGTACAAGGACAAGGAAAGAGCTTGGGTAAAATGGAAAAAGACTAACTCTAAAACACATTACGAGGAATTTTCTTTATTTCGAAGTAGATTTAAAAGTCATAGTAAACAATGCTTTAATAAATACATAGAATCAGTTGAGAAAGGTATAAAATCCGATATTAAAAAATTTTGGTCTTACATTAAATCTACTTATAATAAAACTAGTGGTATTCCATCTTCGATTAAATTTAATGATGTTGAATCTGATCAGCCTGAACAAATTTGTGACTTGTTTTCGCAGTTTTTTTCAGCTGTTTACGAACAATCAGGTGATGAGATTGACTGTGAAACTTCACATTTAAACGAGAAATGTGATTTTATTCTTAGTGACATAAACATACCTCTACATACAATAGTAAAAAACCTTAAAGCATTGGATATTGCCAAGGGAGCTGGCCCAGATGGATTACCACCTTTCTTCTTGAAATGTACTTCTGAAGCAATTGCTGTGCCGCTTCATATATTGTATAACAGAAGCTTGCGAGAAGGAATTGTTCCTGAAGTCTGGAAGACAGCTTATATAACTCCCGTTCATAAGAGTGGTAGTAGGAAGGTCGTGACTAACTATCGTCCTATATCGCTGTTGTCTGCCTTATCGAAAGTTCTTGAGCGAATGGTACATGATCATATTTACCCTTATTTACACAAAATTATAATTAAAGAACAACACGGGTTTGTTAAACATCGATCAACTACTAGTAACCTTGTTCTATATACAACATTTTTATTTGAATCTCTGGACGCTCGTTCCCAGGTAGACGCTGTTTACACTGATTTTTGCAAAGCTTTCGATAAGGTGGACCATGACATGCTTCTGAGGAAGCTGGCATTTAACGGAATTCGCGGCAACTTATTGAGATGGTTTTCTTCCTATGTAAGAAACAGAACTCAAAGAGTGGTTATCAACGGTTTTAGGTCTAATATTATCAAGGTGACCTCTGGAGTAGCCCAAGGTTCAATATTGGGGCCTTTGCTCTTTGTTTTATTTGTAAACGACATAGATCAGTGTTTTAAAAACACGCATTTTTTATTGTACGCTGATGACCTAAAAATATATCGCAGAATCACCACTTTAGAAGACTGTCATAAATTTCAGTCAGACCTTGATCTTTTTACAATCTACTGCAATGACAATAAATTAAAACTTAGTTTGCCTAAATGCAAATCGATAACTTTTACAAAGAAAATTAACGACATTAGTTTCCGGTACTAACTTTGTGACACTCTCTTGGAGAAAGTCACCGTAATAAGAGACTTAGGTATCTTCATGGACTCAAAACTTCACTTCGATGTTCATATCAATCACATCACAGCTAAAGCCTTCCAATTGTACAGTTTTGTTATGCGGTCTGCCAAACCATTTAAATGCCCCTCTTCCTATCTGTTACTTTATAAGTCACTTGTTAGATCTCAGTTAGAATATGCAACATCTGTTTGGAACCCATACTATGTAAAGTACAAACAACAAATTGAAAGGGTCCAAAGAAAGTTTGTGCGTTCAATGCACTTTCGATGCTTTCACGCAAAGACTTCCTGCGATGTTCTGCTTCAAAAGTACTCTCTGCCTAAGCTTGAAATGAGAAGAATTGTCTTAGATGTCATGCTTTTATACAATATCTCGCACAATAAATTTGACTGTACTGAACTCACCAATCAAATATACCTGCATGTACCTTATCGCTCATATGCAGTTCGTCAAACTCGAAAACCAACATTATTTGCACTTAAAACTACTAAGACGCACGCTGGTGAGCGTTCTCCTTTGTATAGAATAATGAGTATGTATAACAAGTTTCTTTGTGATGTCGATCCTTTCTCAAGCTCACCTGCTAACTTTAGAAATAATGTAAATGTGGCTGTTTGTGAGGCCTTTCGTGCCCTCGAGTGCGGATAGTTAGCGTATAACTATGTTTCTTTTTTTTTGCTACACTACACCGTAATTGTTCTGTCTCCCAAATTTCGCACGATTTATTAAGTTCATATATTGTATCTGTGGGCAACGGTGCTGGTTACATTATTAGTAATTTTATACTATAATATTTATGGTTAAACCATTAATGTAATTGTTTGTTGTCCTAAATAAATTTAAAAAAAAAAAAAAACATACCTTAAAACTTAAAAAAAAAACTATATCAGATAATTTATATTTTTATTTATTACATTTCACTGTCCTTCGAATAAAACTTTTTTTTTAACTTTTGCCTTTTGTTATTTTTGGCATGTTTTCAATTTTTAACTCATAGTGCATCACGGAAACTTAAAATAAATATTCAATAAATTATCATAAAATAAAATATTTATATTACATCGCATGTACTGGACTGCACTTAGTGCACTGTGAGCACTATTATGGCTATACTATAACCATACAACTAATGCACGCCGCTACAAAGTTGTATCGGTTTTGCACGGTAAATATGGCGTTGCTTCGTAAAATTGACAAAGAAGTTAGAAAATTGTTAAAGTAATGTAAATAAGTTTAATGTTTATCAAATATGCGGCTTATTGGGAGAAGTAATATTAGAATTTGTTTTAATGACCTTTCTGTCGTAATTTAAGCAACCTTTCAGTGAACATCTAGGCATTTTTATTTTTTCATACAAATGTCAGATCCCGATGACCGCCGACCACTGACTACGTCACATCGGCCTCGGTCGGGTTATTTTCGGGTCTCTTTAGGTCCAACACCCAAACGTGTGGTCCGCCCTGTCCTTACGAAGTAATATATAAGTCAATGCTTGGTGCTTACTTTAGGCACATGAGTAAAGAAACGGAACAGAGACAAAGCTACATACAAATGCGCTGTGATAGGTACATCACTACAAGTGCAACGCGTGTGTGTGCGTGACCACTGGCCCCTTGTCACGTATGAGCCGAAACCGCTTCAAACTAGATCAGCCAGTGGTCAATCTCAGGGCTTGCAGGCGTGACACGACGCTCGAATGTCGTGCGTGTTTTGTTTTGTTATCGAGTTTCTCACATAATACGTAGTAATATTTTTGTTTTAGTATTTAAAAAGTGTTGTAAATATGGTTGTACATTATACTGTGTGTGATAATACCTCCTGACAATTTTATTGCATTTGTTGAATTGCTTGAGCAAAAATTTTGCGAATATTTTGATCTTCATGTACAAATTGTTAATATTGGTAATGACATATTAGCACGTTTGCAAGATTGTACAATATTGTACATTTCATATGCCATGTGATTATTTCCCATTGGATTATTTGAAAAAACTTTATATTAGATTTAGAATTTATCATTCGATTAAAAGACACAACAAATTATTAAAAACCAAAAGTAATAAAAAAAATATTTAGAGTATGTAATTTGTAAAAAAAAATAACCTATTTTAATAAAAAATGTGAAAAAAAGAACATTTATATTTTAAATTTATTCAATTGTGCCAACCCTACCAAAATAGGTATAAATTTTGCTAGCTCTTTAGAAGCTTTGTCTCTGTTCCGTTTCTTTACTCATGTGCTTTAGGTTATACTGCCACGCCCACTCACTACTTCTACGCGTAGCGGAGCGTAGCGAGTCTTACTTGTTCTATGGGCTGATTGCACGGAACCGACTGCCAACCGCCTCCAGATCACCTAGGAACGTAAACCAGACAAAGAGGCGAATATTGTGTTGGCCCAAAACGAAATCTAACTCTTTTTTTCTCTATATAATATTGCCTGGTTTACGAACAACCATTTGCATACTATACATCTCACATCATTCTCAACTTTAGGTCAATTTTGTAGTAACTTCCATTAAATTTATGAGACTGTTTATTTTATGCATAAATGCACAGTTCGAATAGAGATTTAGTTGCATGGAAAAAAAAACGAAGAAACCTTCTCCTTTTTTTAGAATTTTTTCAAAATTATCCGGTCGCAATTTTGCAAAAATGCATTAAAATAAATTCGTAACTCAAAAACTACGAAAAATCGTAGAACATTATATATAGGGGCGATTCAGATACCTCTCAACTCAACACGAGGCACCTAAAAAAAATATTGGACGTCACTTCTCTAGCCACCCTGTATTTACGCCCTCTTCACCGTGTCAATCAATGTCAAACAAAATGCCTCCTGCTTTCATTTTATCGAGACGCTGCTGTTATCTTACCTAAATACAAAGTCCCACAAAAGCCATACAAATAAGCGGATCAGTCAACTTATGTGTTTCGCAGAATACCGGCTTCTGTTATCATTGTTATCAATGAATGTTACATTTCATGCATAGTCCACTGAGTCATCAAATATCAATCCACGATAACATCGTTTTGACGCGACTATCCATGTTATGATGGCAGCTTTCTCAAGCACATTTTTGCCACAGATAACGTGGTTATTTACGAATTTACCTATACAGAATGTTCATAGTAAAACACTTCTTAGAACAACGTAGCTGCTGATATACTTTTTTTATGACAGCAACATCGATGAAGAAATTTTATGTTACGGACATTATCATCTAGCGAGTTATGTAGTTTGTATGTATGAGGCATCTAAATATTATTCGTCGCTTTGGGAACAGCTGATTAAGGTAAGAAGTGTAAAAAATAGGACGTTGTTTGATAAAATATGTCTTTTTAATGTATCATCGTAATAGCACAGTATATATAGATATATGTACTGTGGTAATAGGTACTTTATTTTTTGTTTAAATCTATTGAGCACATCTATATCTGAAATATGTTAGTGATGTTTTATAAAAACTTAAGTATTTTAATTAATTCCGTCTGGTGTAGTGGTTTCCGCTTCAAACTACGACGCCTGGAGGTTTCGGGTTCAAATCCAGCAAGGAACGGTACCTAAATCATGGTTGTTTATAAAGGTATTTTTTATTAATTATGGCAACAATTAATTTATTTATTAGTTTAACATTACAAGTCCTGTCAGCTCCCGTCCATACTAAAACAGTACAGTCAGAGATTATTTAATCTCTATTTTGTGCTTACAGGAATTTGATTATTAGCAACCTCCTTTGTTTTACATTTAGCTCAGAAGATGAATTTTCCTATAGCTTAATTTTTTCATAATGTATCCAGGGGTGACGCGAACTTAATAACGAGCTATTTTCACCTTCTCTTACAAAGGTATATAAAAAAATTGTCAGCGTTGAACTAATGCATTTTTTTTTCTTTTTTTCCTATTCTTACATAACTTTCTAAATAATCTAAGGTCCTAGTTATTAGTTAACTTCCATTTAAGGAGGTTATTGTCATCAATTTTTTAAAGAGATAAATATTAAAATCTCAAAACAGTTTTACTTGCCCATAATAAGTACAACTGATCAGATGTTACGAAAAAGTAAAAATTCACCACAACTATTTTCCTGTCGAAATGGAACTCAGATTCATAGAGTCAAAAAGTTCAGGAATCACCTGCCTGTTAGATTTGATCTGTACTTTCAGGAACAACCTGTGTATGTTGTTAGGGTTTTTAGGGCTCCGTAGTCCTGATAAGGAACTCCTATAGTTTCGTCATGTCCGTGTCAGTCTGTGTGTCGGTCCAAGGTCCCCCCCCCCCAAGGCCTTGAAAAATCTGGGAAAATTCATGCTAATAGTGCTTTTCATCAGCTTTTAAGAAAAATCATAACCGTTAAGATAGATTAGTCAGTATAAGAGTAATAGACGTTCAAAATGTGTTACCAAATAAAAAATCTTTAGAGGAAAACATTAAAAGTGACTTAAATGAAGTAATTATTTTATTGAAATATATTTTGGTAACGACGGGAAACTACAGAACCCTACACAGCGCGTGGCACGACACGCACGTGGCCGGTTTTTTAAATCTTATTTAATCAAATTTAGTTTAGTGGCGAGGTGATTCTTTTTAAACTCAAAAGGTTCCGAATTTAATTCCCGGTTCACGTCAGTTCAGCGGAATACCCCCAAAAAAGTTTTTTTTTTAATTGACTTGGGTGTGGGAGTGCTAGGAAACGTCTCTGGCGAAAATCATGGTCTGGTACCTCGAAATCTTAACTCGTGTTACTCTAGCGACACTAAAGTTGAGCGCTGAGTGAAAGATGCTCATAAGCAGAATGCCAACACCTTCAAAAGTAGTTCGCTTTAACGCAGTTTTGACCCTTAATTAATTTTCAACGCTCCACCATGAGGTAGCAGAGAATAATTTATGCCCAGTTCCGCTGCGCGACCCGTTGTGAACCTTTGAATATTAGAACAATGCACTTTGAATGTTATGAACGTACTCCCTACGAGTAAAACCGGGTCCATCTAGATTTTAGAAACATCTTGGCGCCTTACTATGATCTCTAAGCATTATTACTCCAGTCTGCAACCTTGTTTTGAACCTACGAAAATGTTTTGTTCGTTCGGTCGTACCCTAATAAATTATCATCATCGTCGTCATTATTATAGAATGAAACTTTGTGAAGAATGAGTGGACCTACTAATCAGAACTTGGCCAAATCCGTTAAATTTATGAGTTCTCGGGCAAAGTCGATTCAAAAATTATAATAAGGGGTTTTTCGGCGTTTACTTCACGAGTTTATATTTTAACTCATTGTGTATTTGACCACTGGTTCAGTTTTTCACGGGTATTTCAGTTCCAGTACCAAACCATCCGTTTTTTTTTGATGATGATATTTATCATATTTATTTATTAAACGCATTTCACGTTGGTACGCCGAACGATTACGCTTGGCATATCTGGCGATATCGCGCGTGTTATGTCTGTAGCGATGTTAGGTAAAGTCGTGCGACTTCGCGAAACTTCGCCTGGCATATCTGGTGACAGATATCGCGCCATTTATGATGACATTGCCAGATATCAGGGCGGTAACCACGAACCCTTAAAACAATCTCAAATCTGTCAAACATTATCATTTCTGTCAAATTTTGTATGAAATGACGTACCAAAATTGACAGATTTGACAAATTTGAGATTGTTTTAAGAGTTCATGGTTATGGTCCAGGCGAAGTCCGGCAACGTCAGACCACTTCACCCGACGTCGGTGGCGATACGTCTTCGTAGTTTATTCGATCAGTGGCGATACGTATCGCAAGACATTTGTCCCCTACCCTAGTATATCCTTGGCTAAAATTTATTGGATTATCTCGCATTCATGACGATTCTATTAGCGTAGTGACGCTTTGATTCGCCATTAATGCAAATAATTCCGGGTTGATTCACGGTTCAAGACTATTTAGAAAACACACTTCTCTAAGGGCCACTTGCACGTTCTAGAGTTAACACAAATAACTCCGAGTTTGTTGCTTCACCAGGGTGAAATAAATAATTTATCTTGCACAGATACGAGCTAAGAGCAAACCATAGGTTAAATCGTTAAAAATTAAACCCGTCGAAATTGAAAGGTTAACTTCCTAACTCCGGGTTTACTCATATCAAACTTGTTTGTTTGTGGGTTTGTGTGTTAAAGTTTTGCTATAAATATTGGTTTTATTTACAAAGATGACATTAAATTCTTTTACTACTTCCACGAAGCTTTTTGTTTTTGTACTAGGTTAGCGCCATCGGTTTTTTAATTTTCAATTATTTGCTTATATTTAGCAATTTACATAGTAGTAAACTTTCGCTACTTGCAGAATTAGGCCCACGTAAACGAGATTTCTTTTCCATTTTATGATTCCAAGATTCAATATTTCACAAAATAATAACACGATAATTCCGATTTGTCAACAAACAATGAATGAAACCAGTCAAAATTACAAGACCAAAACTTCATGTAATTTCAAATTTAACATAAAGAAATAGACGTATGCAAACCATTGTAGAGTTAAAGAGAGAAACATACTTATGTCACTCATCATTCATTCTATTGTATTTGGTCGGATATTAGCCAAATGAATGACCGGGAGGTTGACTTTAAATAATTGCCATCATGAAAAATATAATTGTCGGGTTAGTTGACTCTGGGTTATTTTCGATAGGTGCAACAAAATTCTGAGTTAAAATTTTAGTGAACTAACCCTGAGTCAGTAAGCCCCGAGTTATTAATTTAACTAAACATTTTCGTGCAAGCCGCCCTAACTGTCTCCAGTGGGTCTAAAACGGCCGCATTGGATGTTTCATATTTAATCTGATTCATTTAGTGAAATGTAGCGGAAATGATTTGCAAACTCTAAAACGGCCACATTAATAAATGAATCATATGCAATTCATTTCATCAAATGGATCATATTTGACGACGTTAAAAAAATATAGTGACGCGTCCAATCTTACTTTACGGTTTATGTGAAAATGAATGTTTTTAACAACACAAAGGAACAAAATGTTTCAAAATACTCAAGTTTTGTGTGTTCTACAAATATCAATACTAAATAATAATAAAAATAACATTAAAATGGTGGTTCACCAATTTGACATTTAATATGAATTACTCTTTTCATATTAAGTGGACCATATTACGAATTTCCATACAAAACTGTCAAATTAGATGAACTGCAAATATGAAATGTTCGAGGCTCATTTAATGATTCATCAAATAACATTTCATTTTAAGATTTGCTAAATGAAACATATTATGAACGGAATATGAAACATCCAATGCGGCCGTTTTAGACCCGCAGGTCTGAGTTTGCGGGAAGACGCCCTAGTAAATTCATTGTAACTATAAGTGCTAATTACTTTGGAATTTTGTAACCAATACTCTGGAAGAGGCTTAGAGCATTCAAGGAAGAGGGCGTTGTTGTCTGCCACACAGTACTTCTGCGGACTACATCGTTTTCATTGTATACTCTACCTCTGTTACTATTCCAAATATAGATTGTTTATTTTTATTTTATTTATTGTCTAGTTACCTCGTAGCACAGGATGTAAATTCCTTACGTCGAAACCATGATAAGGCAGTAGTGTGTTATATTATTAAAACTACGTTACGTGTATTTAAAAAAAAAAACAGGAAACTAGGAGTCAATGTCTTGTTAAATTCGAAATTCTAATTGCACGTCTGCACATTGCTCAAGAATTTGGCTGATGCACTCATGCTGTAACGATGTTGGCAAAATTATTCCAGTGTGGGTGTATTGTAAAGAAGTGTGCGTACGAGCATGCGAGTCGAGTTCGCATGAACTATCTGGCGGCGATAGTGAATAACCTCTATGGAAGATAACGTAATAATACTAAGTATTTTTACATTAAAATGTTGCAAGAATGCTACTGTATCTAACACTACGTACGCGGTATGGACCGTGGTATGGTGGTTTCAAGGGTTTGCGTACTGTGTCGTCTTTAAGAAAAACATGTTCGCATGATTGAAGATTGCGGTGTACGAAAAATGAGCGATTGTTGCTATGCGAATTAACTACAGGTTTAAAAGTTTTTATTGAATCTCGGATCTTTTAAACTATAACTATCAGTAACATTGCTATTAGAACTAGAGTCGTTAAAAATCACCGAGTAGACGTAAATTACGACCGTATGTAATTTCGGGCGCGTTAAAACCAGAGTCGGTACGGCTAGCTGCTATATAAGTCCAAGTAAAACTATAGGTAGTTGGTCCACCCAAGTACTATCACAAGCATTTAGGCGAGCGGAAAGTGCTGCTGAAAGCAGTGCCAACTGCCAACGTTCCACTTGACCATTAGCTTGGGGGTAATATGCGTTAGTGCGAATCCTACGGATTCCTAATAGTTTCAAATTGGCGAAGTGTGCTCTTATATTGACAACCTTGGTCAGTTGTCAATTTTATAGGGCATCCATAGCGACAAATCCAATCCTTAAATATAAGCTGTGATGTCACAAATAGTAATAGCTTCCAGACATCGTGTGCATCTATTAATAATTGTAACGATGTAACGATTCGATATCCATCCAGGGAAGTAGGTATTGGGCCTAGCCTACAATGTCAACGTGAATGTGTTCGAAATCGAATCAATCAGCTGATTCAGAGTTTTTTAAAGGCGAAAATGTATGTCGGTTGATTTTCGCGCGTTGATATTGTAATTACATTATGATACAAGTGTGCTACGTTGGTCATTATACACGAGGCATTATTATAAGCGCGAGCCGCAAGCGAGCGCGGTAAGGAAGCCGAATGTGTTACATTCACCTGTGAATGTAACACGTATTTTTGAATCATGCGAATTCCAATTCGAATACGAAATGGCAAGATTCGCATGCGAATGACTAAAATCGCTATTTTTGAAAATTCTTTCTGTGAATTCTGCAACGAGTGGTCCGACCCACTCGTATTTCGATTCTACTCATAGACTTAGGATTCGCTACGCTCTACTCATAGACTTAGGATTCGGTACATTCTAAATCTATGATTCTACTAGTAGAATGTTTAGAAGTATGACTTTGACAAGTAAACATATGGTTCACAGATTAAAAACTTTTTTTTTCGTTCCGTTCCATGCGATTCATTGCCGGTTTTTAAAATCAATAAGTTTTTGCATTCCGGTTTTAAATATTTTCTGCGTGAAACGAAAATAGTTAAAGAATTTTACCATAACAGGAACACAGAATTCGAGTGATTCAAAAATGCGTAAAATTGGGAGTGATAGAAATAAAATTCACACACGAATCGTATTCGTGTTCGAATTCAAGATTAATTTCGAATGCTTCAAAAATACGTCTCCTGGACGTTTGATAAACAATTACTACTTTTCATTACTTTTCAGTTAGGTTTACAATAGTTCTTGTTCTAGCGAAACGGCCAGGTGACATATTTGTACTATGGTGAAGAGTTTGTGAAGTTAGGCCTTGTAGAGTTAGGGCGTGTAAAGTACGAAGATTGGCTATCCATGAGATCTGATAACTTTTTGACCATGCAAGTCATAAGGTCTTAGCAACATTTTGCATGAAAATGTTTTGGTGGGATTTCATTAACGCCAATGATTTCACCCTATGACCATAGCCATAGCATAGATAGGATACTTGAGCAGAAATTAATTATTTCATCTATAACTTTTGGAATATATAATCTTAAATACTAGACTAAAATTCATTATTGAAATTTGTCTCGCCACTTACATTGTTGTAACGTTATCCGTCGATTAGTAAAGCACCTAATTTAAAAATGATAAATAATTATAGATCTACTAATGGTCTTTATACCGACGGAATACAGCTTATAATCGCCTGTTATAGCTGGTGTGAACGTCAATCGTTCGCAGATGTTGTCAAACGTGCCCCCGCCCTGTGGTGCGTCACTGCGCGGGCGCAGTTATGGCGTCATACGACTTATTTGTCACATGACTAATCCATCGATCGCTACTCCCGCAAGTTTCTGCAAAAGACCAACGCAAAGCTCTCGTTGGATGATGTTTTAACAAATGCGTCTGCATTACGTACGCGCTCTGCGATTGAGACTTCATTCCATGATCACAACGCACCACTCATGCAGAGTTAGTTGTGTTTTGTTCCTAGTGAGTGCCGCATCTTAGACGTTTCTCAATTTCTGACGCACAACCGTTCGCCGACAACATGCACGACACGATACGCAATCAGGTGTGTACATAAATGTGATTTTAATAGGAAAAACAATTGAGTTAAGACCAGTGTTTGATTTCCAATATCGCCTTGAACTTTTCGGGGAGGTCATGGGTTATTTATGATGCCTTATTCTGGTACACATATTTTTCAACACGATGACACACGTGTGGTTGACTCAGCAACTGAGTTTTGTGTCTATTTATGTAGAGTTTTAGGCCAAATTTTAATAAAACATAACCAAAATATAATATAATATTTTTTGAAACACTGACGTCGCTGCGAAGTCTTTATTACTGATGTATATTTTCCGATGTTTAATTCACATAACTGACCCGAATCGCAAATCTTTTTATGAATACTTTTATAAACATGTACGTATTAAATTATACAATTATGTGACCTTTTTCATATGCCGTTTAGAGTTCCGTACTTAAAATTAAAAACGGAACCTAGAACCTTTATAGTGTCACTTTGTTTTATCAGTCGGTCAAGGCGCCTTTTTTGCGTTTCTGACCATTTGCGACAATCTACTAACATCCGACATTATGTGAATCTGTAATTTTGCGTTTCTGACATTATGCGCCTAAACCCTTCTTAGTAATAAAAACTTTGCAACCTTCTTAGTAATAAAAAAAAACAATTGGCGGGAAATGATTTGTCAATTGTTTTTTATCACACGTCAAAGTACGTACGCAACGAAAATGGAATTAAGTCGAAAAGATTTTAGAGCAACGATTTTTTATGATTTTAAAAGTTCTCTCTCACCGCAAGACTGTGCCGCTCATCTTCAAAATGCTGTTGGGAGAGAAGCACCTTGTTTGAGCACCGTCAGGCGATGGTTTGCTGAATTTGAGAGAGGTCGAGTTTCTTTACATGACGAATTTCGTGGAGGGCGGCCTTCAACTGCCGTCAACCAAAATAATGTGGCTACTGTTAAGCGGCTAATTGAAGAAAACCCGCGGATTACCTATGAGAAAATTCGGACTATTGGGGATTGGTATGAGCCAAATTCAGAAAAAATTACAGGAAGAATTGAAAGTTCGGATACTTTGCTGTCGTTGGATCCCTCATGAACTGACAGCGGAGCAGAAGCGGGCTTGCGTGGAATAGTGCTCACAGATGCTACTGAAGTACGACCACGGACATTCTAATGCTGTTTATGATATGGTCACAGGAGATGAAACTTCGATATATTGTTTTGAACCCGAAAAAAAACAGCAATCTTGTGAATGGGTGTTTGAAAATGAGAACAGGCCTACAAAAGTGAGGCAGGCGAGAAACGTTGGTAAAAAATAATATCGCGTTTTTTTTTCTTAGCTACGGGTCCCATCTGTACAATTCCACTTGTAGATCAAAAGAGTGTTAATGCTGAGTGGTATTCTACCATTTGTTTACCTAGGGTGTTAGAAAAAGTTCGTGAAAGACGACCCAAAAGCCGCGTTCTCCTACATCATGACAACGCTTCTTCACAAACGGCCAACAAAACGAAGTCATTTTTAACTTCCGAAAAAGTACAACTCGTCACCCATCCTGCGCATAGCCCCGACTTAGCACCCTGTGATTTCTGTATTTTCCCCAAAATCAAAGAATTGATGAGAGGTTTTACTTTTACCAACTCCGAAGAGGCAGTGATAGCGTTCAATCAGCACGTAGAAAACATGCTTTCAGATCTGTGGTCCTCTTGTTTAAAAAATTGTTCGATCGCATGAAAAAATGTTTATAATGTAAAGGAGAGTATTTTGAAAAGCAAGACATGTTGTTTTTTTAAGTTACGCAAAACTTATAGTGTCACCTACGTATAAGTTCAAAAGCAAGTCCAGAGATAGAGCACCTTGAGGTACCAAATTCACCATGTATATTCCGCTAATTCCGCATCCGCATTTTTTTGTAGTTTTCAAGTTTTTCATATACTTAGGTAATATTAATGACCTCGTAAAGAGGCTTGATTAGCAAAACACCTAAAGTCCATTTATAATTATTTTTACTTTTATTGCTTACCAAATGTTTAGTTTTCACCATCTACTAAGTTGTTTATCGTCATATCTGTCCAACTCTCCACTAAGAGAAATATCTACAATAATGTGGAAGGCTATCAAGTAACTTTTTATATTATGCATTTCTTCCGATAAAGTTCATGAATGTTGCAATAAACAGCGCACTTAGAAAATAGGTAGGTAACCTATGTTTTTATGCATTTTTTTTTATATAAAGAGGTAAAGATTATTATTGATTTCGGTAGGAACCTACTCTGCAACTACTTACTTTTATTACAAATACTTATCATACTTTTCCAAATTTTTAAGTCTCCTGTTATTCGATGTATCAAAATTCCTATAAAACAGTAAGTTCCGTATTCCCCAACTTTCAAAAGTTTTCATTTTATACAAACCTTGTCCTGACGATTACAAACAACCGAAAAGAAATCAGTCGACCGGTCGATTCGAGCCGTTCACGAGTTTTATGTGTCTATAACGTCTAAATAGACATTAAAAACCAGCCAAGTGCGAGTCGGACTATGTATGGGAGCCCTCTTCAATATTTATTGTATTCTGTTTTTCAGTATTTGTTGTTATAGCGGCAACAGAAATACATCATCTGTGAAAATTTTAACTGTCTTACTATCATGGACATATCGGTTGATGAGATACAGCCTGGTGACACATAAAAGACAGACAGACAGACAGCGGAGTCTTAGTAATAGGGTCCCGTTTTACCCTTTAGATACGGAACCCTAAAAACCTTCAGTATGGACATAGGCTACCTTTAATCCTGATTAAATGCTCATATTACCTGAGGGATGCGAGACAGAAGGCATTATATGAAAACGAAAATATAATGTATTTGTTATTCATCACTAATGAAGCCACGGGCACAGCTAGTCAATCAAGTTTGTTTATTATCGTCTTAGCAAGCATTGGTACTCCTTTATAATTAAAAACATCTGCCCCCTAACCATGAACTCTTAAAACAATCTCAAAGTTGTCAAATCTATCAATTTTGGTACGTCATTTCATACAAAATTTGACAGAAATGATAATGTTTGACAGATTTGTGATTGTTTTAACAGTTCATGGTTAGGTCAATTTCTGTTTCTGCGGGAAAAGCAGAAGTGCCTTTGATTGTTGGAAGAATTTACTGTAAATGTTTTCTCATTATTATTCTAAGGCCTAAGGCCTGGAAAGCGTGTAAAGTTGCTTGTTCCTGTTTTTTTACCCCTCAAACTCCGGATAAATCCACATCCAAGAATCAGCGTTCTAAATATAAGATTGTTGTGGCCATGTTCCTACGAATTCCATTGAATCTGAGCTCAAACAGTGAATTGGTTGATTAGTCCAATTTATGCATTCCGCCTACGATCATCCAGCGGTCGCCAATATTTACATATGAAATGATGGCTGTACAGAACCAATTAAAATGCTACAAATTTATACGCGACCGTTTTTAGGGTTACGTACAAAAAATGAAAAAAAAATAAGTGGCAAGGCGCACTCATTTGATTTTGGCATTGTACGGAACCCTCTCCACGCGACTTCAACTCGAACTTGGCCGGCTTTTTAACCGACTTCATCATAATTATCTAGCGTAGACTGGAAACTGACCACATTTGCATCACAATCAATTTGAATAATAAAATAAGGGAAGTATGTAATGTAGGTGATTGAAGACTTATGTCATCTGTATTCGTTATGCGAATGTAGGTAATTGAAATTAACTTTCGTTTAAGTAAAATCGCCATTTATTCATTATCATTAATCAATTATGCATGAAACCCTCAACCATGCATGTCTTGAATGACTGAGCCAATCGATCGGCTACACGACGTGTAAGGATACTAGTCATTAAATAGTATTTATGAAGGCTATGCTACTTGTTTGTGCTAGAAATGGAAATGGACTTCCTTCCGTTTCGTGTAAAAAGACGACAAAAATGGTCAAACTGTATAAAAACATTTGGTACGTCCAGATACTTAAGTTCATGGTTAGGGCCCTGGGCGGTAACCACGAACTCTTAAAACAATCTCAAATCTGTCAAACATTATCATTTCTGTCAAATTTTGTATGAAATGACGTACCAAAATTGACAGATTTGACAACTTTGAGATTGTTTTAAGAGTTCTTGGTTATGGCCTAGGTGCTACTACGGCAAAATGTTTAGATTTTTATTGAAACTTCAATTGGTTTTGTTGCTAAAGAAGTTTATAGGTATATATCTAAATATAAGTTGAATACTAAAAAAATTGGATAGTAGTTGAAAAGTCAGCCTATAAGACTGTGCCAAAGGTGAATAAAAACATTAGTTAATTTAACAACTGATTTTGAACAAATCACTTCGCCTTGTCATTAGCTCGTAAGTAAGTAAGAAAAAATAAACTTACAAAGAGTCATAACTAAACATTAACTGACGGACGCTGAGTCGAAGCCGCTAAATGTGAACGGTAGCTTCCCCCCACTAAGCCGGGATTTTTGGTAATTCATTGCACATGCGGATAAAATTAGGGTTGACCGTTATTATCGTCTTTGATGTTATATCCCGACAATTTGGGGCGCAATACTCGTATGAACCTGACGGGGAAGAGGTACCTACATTGGTATCAGCAGCGACAGGTGCAGGAGACAAGTAGGCGCTGTCTAACTACAGCATAACATGAGGTTCAGCAGTGGACGTCCTAAGGCTCATTGCGTCTACCGTTTAAAAAAAGTTACCACACAATAAAAATTATTTGTTATTTATTTGCGGAATAATTGGAAATGATTGGTGGTTATTTACGGAAAATGTTTTTGACACAAATTGACATAAGTACTCGTACTTAGAATGTAGTCTCAAGTTGATTTCACAAATTATTTTATTTATCCGCAAATAATCAAAGCAAAGCTTCTATTACGTCGAGCATTAACGGATAGACATACTTAAATACACTAAACTTACATCGCATAAGTTAAAATGCTTGCTTGTCACACAAACATTTTCCCCTGCGGGATTCAAACTACTTAGCTTTGTATCACGGAGCGCCAACTACTAAACCACGCAGTCGTAATATTAGCTAATAATTATTGACATAATAAAATGTAGGTGTTTGCTCAATTTTTTACATGCCCCACTATAAAATAGCTCCAGTATAAGTTCATACCAGCAATGTACCTAAATTTTAATTAAATCATCTAGCTAGACAATTGTTTTAATCCTACTTGAATATTATTTTCTCAGGCTCATACAACTAGTTTAGTGGAAATATTCAAGAGCCCGTGACGCCTCCTTTTGGTATTGTTATGGTTGTGATTGTACTTATACGACCTAATATTATAGTAATATAAATTATTGAAAGGCTTAAATCAAATATCTATTGAAAAATATCATTTTGACAAAATAACAAAATCAAATTGGCCCAATGCACAATGGCGAGAATGTACTAGTAGACATTGAAAACTTACACTACGCATCTTCAGGCTTCGTTATCAGACCAATACGATGGTTTCAAATAGTTGTATTGTCGTCCAAATGTCAACAACGAGAACGACCGTCTGGTGTAGTGGTTCGTGCTCCGGGCTACTAAGTTGCGGGTTCAAATCTCGCAACGGGCAAATGTTTAGGTATGTGATGAGTGAGTACTACAAGCATTTGTTTCGTACCTAGACGTATTTGTATGTTTATCCGTTATCTAGTTGCCGTAATACAAACTTTGCTTAGTTTGGGGTTAGATCTTGGGTGTCATTGTGGAAATAATTAATTATGACATACTTAGAAAATCGATAAAGCATGTTTTAACACGATTTTGATGTTACCCTCAAAATTATATGTTCTCTGCCCAAATATAATAGTTGTTCGTTAGTGCTAAACCTCATTAACCTCATTTTATATTTAGACTTGACAAACAACACCTTGTAAAATCTCATACATGTAATGATGAAAATCCCAGTATCCCACCCCAAATCCCCGCCAAGAACCCCAAATCCCAGTATCATTAAACAATAACACTGAGAATTAGGGTGAACGAATAAAAAATAATAGGCCCCTACTTTAGATGTAGGAAAAGTACCCTGAATTTAAATGTATATGATTGTATGGTATAACTTTGTAGGCATATTTATGAATAAGCAATTATTCTGAATTTAGTTTTCTATCACTAATAGGCACTTTGCTTTATATATCATGCTATAAACGAAATAAATATACTGAATAATAAAGATTTTCAGTGCCTAACTTCTGTTATACCTATAATGTAAAAAATAATAAATCGTGCTTTATTAAAATTCGCTTTTGGCGACGGTGTCTGCTAGTTACGCCAAAAAGGAGGAGGTTCTTAATTCGTCTGAACGTTGTTTTTTTATCCCTTATTTTTATACCCTGAGGAGTTTCACTCTTTTTTCAAGTGAAAACAAAACGATCCGTTAATAAAATCTGTATAAAAACATTGCTGGTGAAGGAACATTTTTGTTTTTACACATTATTTCGAAAAAGATATATTTGTCGATTCGAGGAGCAGTTTTATTATTATTCTGTTACAAGGCATAGCTCAAACCTTCGGTATCTTTGTTCCTATAATAGCAGAAATCCGCTTTCCGGGAACCACGCGTTTTATATCCTTATTGTTTGTGTACTTTGTATGGTGGGTCGTGTTCAGATATTCATAACAGTTTGCACAAACAGAGTATTTGTTTTCTTCCATTTCCACAAAATATAAGCTTTATTTTTATGACTACCACTAGGTATGCCCAGCAAGCCAAATTCGTGACGTGTGAGCACTGCGTTCTAAAAATAACGCACTAAATATATCTATGAGTCCAACAGAATTAGTTATTACCATAAATAAATGTAGGTATTACATATTTCTGTAACTTGGTATAAAATTTAATGTTTATGTATTAAACTCCGCCTTGTGTCATGTCCGCAATGCATGTTAATACCAAATGTACTCTTGAATAATAAAATAAGTCTCACACAACATGCAATACAAGTATTATTGTCGATGTCGATATATTTATGAGCATTAATCGGCTTTTAGGGAATGCAATCTCGAGGCGAGATCACAAACTCGGAATCTCGTGCGCTTTGAAATTTCAATCGCGCAAGATCTCTGCATTTTCGATATCTCGGGTGAAGTTTAAAAAAAAACATATGAACACGTAATCCTTTTGTGGAACTGGATGAAAATAAAATCACGATTTCGATGTTGCTCCCATAGGAAAAGTTGTTCTATATGACCAGCTGATCACATGGTTTTAAGGAGTGTCCCATTCTTTTGTACATCTAATTGCAAGGTATTATACCCGGAGTCCCGGGCCCTTACCATGAACTGTTAAAACAATCACAAATCTGTCAAACATTATCATTTTTGTCAAATTTTGTATGAAATGACGTACCAAAATTGACAGATTTGACAACTTTGAGATTGTTTTTAGAGTTCATGGTTAGGGGGCCGGACGCGTAGGTCTCTGAATAAAGTTTACTACAAAATTACGTCGTATCCACAAAAAAATCACCTAGTTCAACTGATGGAATTGAGTTCATATCAATCGGAAAAATTTGGACGTTAGTATTTGATGTGCTGTTGATAATACTACGTTGATAATTTAAGTAATATAGTGGGATAACTATTGAGTTGATTTTTCATACCGCGCAATAAAACGTTATGAACAACGCTTCATCTGGTTCGTCCATCCATTATATTTCGTGTTGCAAATATTCGTCGATAGCTGCGCAATACAATTCGGTACAGAGGGTCCACTCACTAGCCCCAAACATACTTGAATATTCTTTTTAATGCTGAGCTGCTTCTAAATGCAGAATATATTTGCAGTCCCCATTCACTTTTAAAAAAAAATTAAAAGCAATTTGAAATTTCACAAATAAATAAGCCTGGTTATCTGGACTCAAATAGGGTGTTGTTTTAAATTAATGTAATTTATAAATTTTACTATAGCATAAATAAACAACAAAAACAACAACAAAAAACCTACTATCTATAAAATATAAAATACATCCGCCCCAGCTCTGCCGTTAGGAATGGTGCCCAAAAGGCTGGCAGCATTTCCTCTCTGAATAGCTAGGCTAATCCTTTGGCCGAGGTAGCTGCCAGCCTTTTGATCACCAGTTGCTTTATACAAAGATCCTAATACAGATCCTAATGCAGAGCCTAATACAAAGATCTTTGTAAAGGGCACGGGCACTTGGGCCCCAAGCACCCATGGTCTCAACGCCAAAAGGCGCAAAAATGTAGCTCTCACTGAGCGCTGCATATTTGCGCCGCTTCAAGCTCTCGGCAGAGGCCGCCGCCGCGCCTGCAACAGAGGAAGTGCTACCTATATGGGACGGCGCTAGCGTATCTACGCAAGTTGCGTCCCATATAAGAGCACGACCCCGTTTCCATGGAATTAATGTCATGCCGTCAGGTCTCTTGCCGTCGTCACGGAAAATACCGGCAGGTTCAAGCACAGCCGGTACATTGACAGCGACAAGAGCCCTGCAGATGACATCATTGATACAGGCGTGACGAGAGACACGACCAGCACTAAGTTGGCAGGAGAGAACGTGGTGCCCCAGCTCATTTACGCGATCACCACAGCGGCAACGATGGGGGTGGGTTGTCATGGCGCCAACTCGTAAACAAGTAGAGAAAGTCAGTGTCGTCTTGTCGAGCAGGGTTCCGATATTTGCTGAAGGAAGAGCCTGCAGCCAGTATCCGGACTCTGCTTGAAAGACGGCGAGGAGGCGAGCACGCTCTGTTGCGCTTTCAGAAGAAGCCAAAAGATAATTTTGAACGCGCATACAAAGAGGCTCATCACAAAGTCTCTGGGAGGATAATGAAAAAGGTGGATCAACCCCCGGGCATACCGCAGACCAAGCACTTCTTGCCTCTGCAAGGTAAGCCAACTCAACTGAACCCAAAGAAGTATTTTATTAAATAAATCGGCTGTGCTGTAAGCAGAAGAGAGAAAGGCTGGTAGGGAGATTGATAAATATATCAACATACATTTTTAAATTCATGCCCGTAACGTAGTATTTGCGCATCTATTAATATGTGTGATGATAACAGTGTGATGTAACTAGACTGAGATGGGGGATGAGGGCCGCAAGCAAACTGCAACCGTAAACCGCAGACCACACTACTAGTCGCTAAGAAGCTCTATAAAACCTACATACGAGGCAGGCGACCAGAGACGCTATGCTTGGAATAAATTTCATTGTAATTCATAGAAACCATTAACATACGACGTTAATTCTGTGTTATATTAATGTATTTAGTTTGAGGTGTTTTCCTAGGCAACAATAAACTGTATAGAGATCTATTAGCCCATCGAACAAACACACTATAGAGCAGTAACCCGGATCTTAAATCTCCGAAACTGTAGTGATTTTTCACTGAAACTAAGCATGAAATGACAAATCCTTTCATCTCTCGCCTATACTAAAAACCGGCCTATTGCGAGTCGGGCTCGCGCACGAAGGGTTCCACACCATTATCTATAAAAACGAGCAAAAAAATCACGTTTGTTGTATAGGAGCCCCCTTAAATATTTATTTTATTCTAGTTTTTAGTATTTGTTGTTATAGCGGCAACAGAAATACATCATCTGTGAAAATTTCAACTGTCTTGCTACCACGGTTCATGAGATACAGCCTGGTGACAGACGGACAGACAGACGGACAGCGGAGCCTCAGTAATAGGGTCTAGTTTTACCCTTTGGATACGGAATCCTAATAAAACATAACAGTCACAGATTTAAAATAGCGGCATTTTTTTTGGAACAAAGTATTGAAGAAAGCCTTCTGATAGTGACTCAGTTTTGACAACTGGCTTCGGCCGATCGCTTAATAATAACACCAATTACAGTCGGGGCCTTTGTGAGTTATTGGACGTTAATTAATTTTGCATAGTTCATTAATACAGGTAACCGGCTTCATCGACAACGTTCTCCGTCGCTGAATGGTTTTTAAAATTTATTTCATTTGATTCTGCAGCTGTTGTTGCATTATGAAAAGTACTAATGGATGTTGAGCTTCATTTATGTTACTTTAGTTTACTGATGGTATATTAATTTAGGTTGACAAACTGTCGGCCCATTACGAAAATGTTTCTCTCGTTCGTATACATAAACCTGATGAATTTAAATTATTAAAAAATAAACAATTGCAAAAAGCCGAACTAAAGAGAATTTAGCCGAGTAAAAACATTACGGATTTTCTATAGCTTATAAATTGTCAAAAGTATGACACAAGTAGAAAAATAATTTTAATACGCTCCAAGAGAAACAAACTTTTTTCTCATCATGTCTTAAACAAACATTTAGGGAATAACAAAAGGTCTAAATATTTTAGTTAGCAAAGGGTAGTTGATTAAAAAAATAAGGATAAAATTGATTCGAACAGAGACTTTGAATTCTAATTCTTTGTATATTTTGTCTCTGTCTAAATTTTATGTTGAAAATAATACGGGCGGGTGTACTGTACGTGGGCTGCCAATTAATATTATAACCAAATTATGCTCGAATCGGCTTATAGCTCTAAGTCTACTTTATTAATTACTTTTCAAATTAATAATGTATTTATTTTAATGAATTTCAGATACATAATAAGTATTTAGTAAGAATAATATTAAATGTTCTTCTAGGCATATCATATTAGTTAATTTAGGTAGGTACAAATAGATGGTTGACGTTGATGAAAGGTTAAAAAGAAAGTTGCTTAATAATTAAGGGTTTTATTTGCAATACCAACTAACATTTTACTAATTTAATATTCACAGGATAAGTACTTACCTACTTTACATAATATTTTGATGATTTTAAATGATATTCAAAATGTCACTGTGTTTTAAATTCTTAGCTCAAAAGTCGTAGTACTTTGATTAAAAAGGTACCTAAAAACAATTAAAACAACAAATGCCATCTGATGATTTAAGGTATAAATTTATAATTATTATTGTATATTATATTCGTTATGGCAGCTGGCAGGCTATACAGAAAATAAAATACATGTTTTGCTGACGTCACTTTAAGCAGATAATTTATAATGAAGCTTATAGTCCAAGATCCCAGGGCCCCCAGACATAACTTATTTTCACACAAACCAAATGTATGGGATTAAGTAGTGTAAGTATATACTGTGAGTGTATGCGTACCAGCTAGCTTGGACCGACGGCCATTAAAAGAATTCCGTTGCTTACGTTAAGTAAAAAAAAATACATTCTTAAAGTTTCAGTGCTGATTTTTACGTATGATATAGAGAATTTCGTTAAAAAAATTGTATCAATACTGCCAGCCACTTTCCGTCGGCGTTAAATTTTACCAACCGCTTTTAAACTCCCAAAAAAAATTATAATTCAAGAATTGTCCAAAAAAAAACAAAAGTAGAATAATAATAAATATATGCATGATTTAATTTAATTTGTTGTTCATGCAAGACACTTTCTTATTTTTTTATCTGCCACAGCGAACTTTTTTGATTTGTATGTATTTTCTGTATTCAAATGCATAAGGCTAATGTTTGTTTGTCCCGTATGCGTTTCGAAAACTTTAGTGAGTTATTTAATTATTAACTTTAGTGGTGAGCACGGTGTGAAAGGATTTTAAATTAAATTGAAAACCACGCGAACGAAGCTTCAGGCAAAAGCTAGTTTCAAAATGTTTGTAACATTGCTACGAACTTGTTTAAAATTATAATTTCTAGCTTGTTTGTTATATCTTTGTAGCAATTGCGAACTATTTTAATTTATCTTTTTGGTTCTGTTTTATATTAATGATAATGTTTGTAAGTGTAAGCTGCGATTTTATTAATGCTTAGCGATAATTTAATATGAAATTATCTAGTCCGTTAATGCGACGTTTGTTTTTCTTGTAAGTATTGTGTTTTATTTCTTACTGAAGTTTAATGGAAGTAAGTAAAATAGGATAAAAATAATAAGGAACGTCAATTAAAAAAATAGTTTTTTTTTGTTTTTAGCAATTACCATGCTAGGTTTATCTAAGATTATTAATACTTGAAAAAAACCGTCCTCCTCAGGTGGGATCCGATCCCACCTGAGGCGGACGATTTTTTTCTAGTATAAAAAATTTAAAAATTACAACATAAAACAGCTTGTTATTTTGAACAGTATTCAAAAAGAGGCGAATGAGTTCATCAATAGAAATCACTTTTTCTAAATCACAAAAAATTATTTTATTTCTTAAATTATTACAAAAAAGGAATGATAAAAAAGAAGCTCCAAAAAAAATTCCCGTTTTTTTTTTAACTGTTGTTGCCATTCTATTATAATCTTGCTTTTTGCAATAAAACATCTCATACGTAAAAATTTAACTTACATTGTTCTGATCCTATGGCGAGTAGCCAAGGCAATCGTGTTATAGAAATCAGAAACAAATAAGGTACCTCAACTCCCAGACCCGAGACAATAATGATAAGTTCTTTTCTACATTGACCACCCGGAACCTCAGAGATAGTGATGCCAAGTCTGACGTGCTCGCCTCTCGGCTACGGAAGTCAAATCAAATACCAATTCCAAGCTAAACAGAGCCTGTACTATTGCGACGATATAACTAATATGTACCTACATGGACTAAAACACATTAAGGAGAGTATAGTCATTAAAAGTTAACTAGCTAGCATGATTTCAGTTCCAAAATATTATCAGATATGTTTTTTAATACAAGTATGCTAGGAATAGTTATAACAAGGGCCTATCATGCCAATTTAATGCCCACTATCAGAGATTAAGAAGTTTTCCAAAAATAGTCTCTTTTTTATCGTATGAGTGTCCAATCATTTAATGAACTTCCTAACGTTACGCTGCTAAAAAATGAACGAGAGGAGATGGAATATGTGCTGCACATAGACTTACGCTTACATTAACATATTTGTCCTAAATATCTTTTAGCTTCAGTACCTAGTATTATTGCGAATATACACATTTATTAAAAAAAACTATAAACTCGTATCAGAATCCGAATCTATCTATACATACATATATAAACATTCTTAGATACCATTCATTCAAAAAAAATAATTCAAATGTATGTTTCCTTTTATTTATGATTCTAGATTATTAGGATTATTTGTAAAAAGTCTCAAGCGGCCATAAAAGGTTTGAAACAAAATAAAACCAAGTTGACATACAAAACAATTTTGGAAACCCAACTCGCCGTAGTGCTTTGCCGTGGTACTGGTCTGCCCAATACTAGAGTGTAATTTAGAAGCCGGGGGCGCGGAGGGGTGCAGTCCTCGCCCCCTGTAACAAAGGTACTCGCTTCGGTTTGCTGGTCGCTTCCTCCGACGACCAGCCTCAGCCGCTCCAGCTTTCACGGTAGCCAGATATTTTTTTACGGAAGGGCTGAAGGACTGCACTTCCCGCAGCGCCGAAGAAGAGCGGAACATATGCATGCTGCTTGCTGCATGCCTGCTTGCATGCTGCATGCCTGAATGCGTGCTTGCTTGCATGCATTAGTAGCAACGATTCACACATTACTACATTTGCTTCCATGAGATTATTAGATAAATTATAATTATGGGCAATAACATTTATGATTCAAAACTATTAGATAAATATATTTTATTTATTTTACATAATGTGGATTATAATATTTATGAAAAATACGTTTCGACCTTATGATATTTCGGGATTTTCATTTTATTGCATGTTTAATTCTGGATTTTAATATTATGATACTGAACTAAATTATAGATAAAAAAATAAGAAATGCAATAGAGATCCTAGTACACGCTTAAACAACATCCTTAGATTATTCGGGTACATAAATGCTTGTGCCTTTCGCGGTTCTCGAACGTGAGGATTACAGAGTCTAGACCAAGTGATATTCGTGGTTAGATGCGGTCTGTGATGGAGCGTGTTTGTTTACCAAAAATAAATATTTACCTGTGGCTTGATGGTTTCTGTGTCGTTTAAGTTCGAAAACACAATATGTAGTTAGGGAATACCAAGTTTAAGGCACTGAAAAATGATAATTAGAAGCGCTTAGTTCTCGTAAGAGATATCAATCAAGTAACCATAATGCATTGAATCTGGATTAAATGCTAAACATTTCCAACTTTTGACATGAAATAAAATTTTACCAGAAACATAACAAAAAGACAGGTAAAAAAACTATTGCACTATTGACTTTACAAGAGCACTCTTTTCTCTCTCTCTCTCTCTCTCTCTCTCACACTCTCTCTCTCACTCTCTCTCTCTCTCTCTCTCTCTCTCTCTCTCTCTCTCTCTCTCTCTCTCTCTCTCTCTCTCTCTCCCCCTGTGTGTGTGTGTGTGTGTGTGTGTGTGTGTGTGTGTGTGTGTGTGTGTGTGTGTGTGTGTGTGTGTGTGAGTGTGTGTGTGTGTGTGTTTTTAAAGATTTATTGTGCATAGGAAAAGTTGTTGTGTCAGGGGCGTGCGCATAATAGCTATGATAATAGGCAATTAGGCAGTACCTACCTGATAATTGAAATGAGGTGGGCAGTAGGAGGTACATAGAAAAGTGTATTATTGATAAAACCACTGATTTTCATCAATAAAAGTTATAATTATCTACTGCCTACCTCGAAATAAAACCAATGCCCGCCACTGTGTGTTGTATATAGGCAGCTGTGTCACACACCCAGAAGGTTTTGCGTGTTGTATAATGCTCTGTGGTCTCCCCCATCAGGGCCACGGCCTGTGCATTAATGTCAGCAATGCAAAATTATAACTCTGAGAATGGCGCAAAAAGCATTTCGGAGTTAAAGCTGTTACGTGCCTGCGTTCTGTCTGGCGTTAACAGACCCAACTTAAAGTGAAACTACATTAACTTTGCTTCAGCTCCTATTACTACTATATCCCAGAATTTACTGACTCTTTTCGATTTAAGGCGGGATTCTGCGATAGTGCGGATACCTTTCGTTTTATTCATAAACAAATTTTGTTCCTGGGAAAAAATACCATATTATTCTAACATGTAGTTTTCCTGTATGTGATACACGATTATTTTACTACAATTTTACTGAAAAGATGTATCTATATTCCAAAGATTTATTTTTAAACTAATGTAATAGGATTTAGTAATCTCATTTAAACCCTTAACAATGAATGTTTAGATTCAGATAAAATTAAATGTAGGTAGACTAGTGTTGCAAAAAAACAGTATATTTTCTAATGTGAAAAAAAAACAACAAAAATACCTTGAAAAAAAAACACATTTTTTCTAGAGCATGTTTTTTTTTCAAGAGTACAGAATGCAAAATTAATAAGGTTGTTTCCATAAAAGATTAATACTTTACCGTTCATATTACAGTATTTAATTATTTATAAACCTACCATACCTTTTTGGTGAAATAGTATAAGTTTACATATATTGGCAACATTCAAATTGCGTACGGGGAAATTCTCGTTCGGTATTGTTTATTTTAATTATTTATAAACCTAACTATACCTTTTTGATAAAATAGTACCAAGTTTACATTAATATATTAGCAACATTCAATTTGCGTACTGGGAAATCCCCGTTCGGTTTATGTTTATTTGAGTGCAGTTGGCGGAGCGTAGTTGAAGCTGTGTAATTTTAGTAAAATGTAAGAAATTAGATACCACACATCAATAAAACATTAATGGACATGCCCAAAAATTTATATTTTATAAAAAACCCAGAAATCGACAGCGACGAAATGTATAAGAACGAGTTCACTAAGTATATAAACTTATAACGTTTTCATAAAATCAGCCTCCAAAACGATGTAGTATAGAAGTTATTGGACTGTATACTTAACATTGTTTTTTCTTGACTTCTATTTTTATCGGTAAGATTTTTATATTTTTATTTAATACTTACTGTTTTACTGTTTCTTTAGGTTTTAAAAATACTGTTAGTTATTATAATTCGTGGTGTGTAACAACAGTTGAATACGATGTTTGATTTACTTATACTATAATAAGCTTGTTTTTTTTTTAAATAATTAATAGCACTTCGTAATAATATATTTTTATTACGAACTCCAAAGATTTCATAGATTACAGCAACAATTGATTTTTCAGGATCTTAAAAATAAATGTATTATTGTATCATTAATCATCAATTATCCAGTATACCACATCGTTTTTACAGTAAATTATAATATACTTTTGATGTACATATTATGCCTATAAAAACTATTGTATACGACATTTCTGGCGAATTCTGGGTATTTTTGGCCATGTCTTTTCCTATAGATTTTTCTTCTGAATAAAAAACAATTAAGAAAAAACAGCCGTACTTACTAAGTTTTTTTCATGTTTTTTTTCCACATTGTGAAAAAATACAAAGTCCTTTTTTTCATGTTATATCACTAAGGTAAACTACTGCCTATATTGTCCAAACAAGTTTCTAAATAAGGATAATGAAGTTCTTATCAAACTATCCTAATTATTCAGACAAAAATTTCCGATTGATGGAAAATTTAATTAGAAGACAAGTCCGCTGAAATTATGGATGCATTATAATCATTATTTCCCCGGTACAAGAAACTCCATTATAATACTTAATCAGACTAATTTTACTGATGCTAAAAGAAGAAATACCTACCTACTTTATGAAACGTTTTTTTTTATTTTACAAAATTTAAACTATTGATTACCTACCTCACTTCTTTATAACAATTTTGGTAGTAATTTTGACAATACTATTGTGAGACTGTGTTATACGTTTTGCAATGCAGTTCTTTTGAAAAATCTGATGATTAGCTACTATTAAAATGTTAACTCTACGAGTTATATTTAAAAATTAAAAAGACAGTACAATTATATGCCTAAAAGTTGTACCATTAAAATAAAACTCTGTATTTCTAAATGATATTTTAATTTATTATCAAAATGAAATACATAGGTAAAAAAAATCTTGTAAGCATCGACTGCTAGCTGCCTACCTACTAAAGTTATCCCGGACCCTTTGAATGATAGAATTCAAATAATTAAGTTTATATGCGATAGTTCAATGCTAATATCGTGATCAATGTTTTGTATGTAAAATATTGTCCTAGAATAAAGAATTGTGAGTGCTGCTTGTACGAAAAATATTTTAAAACTTCACACTGTTGTATAAGGTAGATACCTACTTTATGATATTAATTTCTGTAAAAACTTTGCCTAGATGCATAAAACTTTGGTTAAAATATCTCATATATTATAAGTACATATTTCCATTGAGAGGACACATAGGATAATTATGATTCTTTGGATCATCTGACGAGTATGGATGGCATGCATACCCCATTCACTGATCAATACAACAACTTTTTGACTTGTTAGAGAGAACGTGAGGACCCATTCCTCAAAATGATTTTGATGAACTGCGTGAGTACCGTTTTATCATCGAGTTCAGATTTTGACGAGGTCTAATCAAGATCGAGCTTTGAGTTTTCAAGAGTAAGCCTGCTGATTGTAAGCATGCTTAAAAACGCTAGGTTTGTATAATTCGTGTCTAACTATAGTGAAAACAGTTTTTTTTACTTAAATTTTCTTTTTAAATCCTTATTTTGGCTTCTTTTGTCATTGTGTTAATTTCCCCACGATTTAAAAAAAACTGCAATTAATTCCTATTTTTTATAAAATATGTAGTTACGTTCTTAACTTAAATATAGAAATTAAAGTAAGAAGCCACTCTGAAAGACTAGATTTGGTAAATATTCGTTGGATAATTTATTATATGTAGTTAAAAAAGTACGTACTTGATCCCTAGACACTTTTGATTTACAAACGAAGCTTATATTTTTCCATTACTTAGTTATAAAGCTGCAACAAACAAGAGCCCATTGTTTGACGGGCTAAACATTTCTGAAGCACAGATTTATCTTTAGACTCTTCCAAGAAACAACAAATTAAATGTTCTTATTTATTTCTACGTACAGATACCGGTCTTAAAGTAGTACCTAATTACATATCTGTAATTTTCTTGAAATTATGATTGTAAGTAGGTACTTTAGAGTAAGTAAAACTTTAAATGTTAAGTTTGTTGTATTAATTTAAAACAATAAAAGCCTGATATTAGATGAAAGTGATACATTTTGTATTTGGTAAGTACTACTTATACTGTTAAGTTGGTCTGCTATGCGTATCTGAGTGACATTAAAATCAC
The DNA here is from genome assembly GCA_950371115.1 of Anania fuscalis. Lineage (NCBI taxonomy): Eukaryota > Metazoa > Arthropoda > Insecta > Lepidoptera > Crambidae > Anania > Anania fuscalis. The sequence continues at coordinate 6,426,656 of OX493324.1, forward strand.
AAAAATATTATGGCACTTTTATCATTAAAAATCATGTCATTAAAATATTTAACTTGACTAAATGGACGCCAACGTCGATTTTTATACAGAATCTTTTTTTTCATTTAGTTCCTGGACTGTATAAACAACAATATGTAGATCTAATAACGCTTCAAACGCAGCGATTTGCTATCGTTCATTTCCTTAGTAGGTAATGGAACTTAAAACAAAAAAGTTAAACTTAGTCTTAAAGTAATGTTCTAAACCTTCTTATTTAAAAAAAAATGGAACGATAAATACGCATTCCCTTTCAGGGACTGATTCTGATGTTTAAATACCTACAACAACTTTTTCTATTTGTGGGACCAACATTAAAATCTCGAAAAACGACGTCCTTTTTTTGGTCACGTGAAACGAACACAGATAAACTTCAAAATATATTGCATTACCCTAACAATCTGTTCGTTCGCTTCTGATGAATATCTCGGCAATACAAGTTATCTATGTTAAATCATTGTATTTACGGTAAAATATTATTTCAATTACTAGGGCTGAATTTCTTATAAAATTACCTTTCCAATGATATCAAATACTTCAAACTTTCTAAAGTAAACATAGGAATAATCCTCCGAAAACCAATAAAAATGCTTTTGCTCGTCTTCTAAAAATCTGTCTTTTGTACTTACAGTGTATTGGATTCATAGGGTACAGCTGAAGCATTCGAGGGCCATAACCATGAACTCTTAAAACAATCTCAACGTTGTCAAATCTGTCAATTTTGGTACGTCATTTCATACAAAATTTGACAGAAATGATTAGGTTCATGGTTAGGGCCCAGGGCCCAGGGCCCTAACCATGAACTGATAAAACAATCACAAATCTGTCAAACATTATCATTTCTGTCAAATTTTGTATGAAATGACGTACCAAAATTGACAGATTTGACAACTTTAAGATTGTTTTAAGAGTAAATGGTTATAGCCTTGAGTTTTATTAATTAAGCCATAGAGCAGCCAACCGATTTAAAATACGTGTCACCGTTACGAAACATGTCTAATTTGTCACACGTTGTTGGAGTAATAGGTATAATAATAATACAACATTCTTAATTGAGTTTTGGTTACAGCTCGATCAAGACGGCTACGTGGTGCTAGAAGACTTCCTCAGACCAGCCGAATGCGAGGAACTCAAAGCTGCAGGCATCGAACTGGCAAGAAATGTACCTGAGATGGAGCAAAAGACTGTATTCGCCACAACTAACGAACAGGACATACAGGTATGATAAAAATAATCATTTTTTTTTAATAATCACTACCTACCTACCAAATATTTTGCTTACTTATGTAAAAGTTATTAATTTAAGTTTATAATAAAAATTGAAATTCATTTATTATTTAGAAACGAATTTTCGTATATTCATGTGCTTCTAAATGTATAAAATATAACAAACATTTTCAGAAAAGTATTTGTTATATTCTGGAGAAGGTTTTAGTTAGCATATTATCATAACGCGGATGAACAGCTATTCTGCCCCCTATGTGATCGGGTGTTCAAATCAAAGTTTGGCTTCGCCAGCCACATTCGTGCTCACGATAGAAGAGTCTGAGGTCGCCGTTGTCGGACACGACAAGGAGGACTATATATATCATACTGCTGAGCTGATTATGGAGGCCACAGAACTCCTTAACGGTTAGGAGTCAATAGATAATTCTACGATTTGTCGGCATAACGTATATTGTATTGCATTGGGCAGACGTGGCGCTTATGAGGTACCAGACAGTAGGTAATTGTATTTACTGGGGTGTAAACCCATCATCATCATCATCATATCAGCCTGTTGCAGTCCACTGCTGGACATAGGCATAGGACAGCGCACGATCTCCCGCCCTTTGCATCCAGTCGCTGCCAGCTGCCTTCTTCAGGTCATCGGTCCATCTAGCCGGGGGGCGTCCTACACTACGTTTGCCTAAGCGTGGTCTCCATTCGGGAATCTTCCTGCTCCACCTCTCGTCAGTTCTGCGACAGACATGGCCAGCCCACTGCCACTTCAGCTTGCTACATTTTTGGACAATATCAGTCACCTTAGTCTTATGTCGTATGACCTCGTTCCGGATCTTATCCCTTAATGAGATCCCCAACATAGACCTTTCCACCTGTACCTGTACACCCAGACACGAGTAAAAATATATTAGTTCGTTATTAAAATTGACTTAGGCATTGAACGCGAGACCTTATCCCATGGACACTTCTGTTAATAACGATCTTTTTAAACAATTTCTTTAAAGATAGATCCTCAATTAGAAGATAAATTATTGTTAAAGTCCTAACACTAAAATGGTTAAATAAAAAAGTTTAAAAAATTAAAAACTGCCAAAAAATAAACTAAAAAGCGAAAAATAATATTTTCTTAACTAAAACATACATACCTAATCAGTTATTTTTGGAGTCAATGCTCCATAGTTAAAATGTGTTTATTAATCGCACTGACTATGTTATTTTTATTATAATTTATATACTGCGATAAACTAGAGGGCCTCTAAACTCTGTATTGTAATGTGCATTGCGCCTTACGAGCACCAGAGTACCGTATTACAGTAAGTTATAATGATTGAAAATCAATCATTAGAAAAAATATACGTTTTGCGTTTTAGCTCATAACTTTTTTCTCCCATGCATTAAATGTGAAATGTTAATCCAAAACCTTCAAACAAACCCCATCTCAATAATGGTCGCGAACTTTGAGGTACCGGGTCCAAAATGCCCTGTTTACCTTTATTGACGTGTAAATGACACCATTTGATACCCCATTTTCTCTTATGTCTTTTCAAGCGATTTGATTCCCTACTTACTATTGAGGTAACTTTTAAATATTATTACACAAACAAACAGTAGTTCTTTATCTTCTGTTAAATTAAGTAATCTATGAAAATTCTGGTTCATGGACGTGTCAGGTTAGGTTACGGTCGCGATAATAGATATTATTAAACTAGGGTTGGCAGTTTTTTTTTTTTATTAATAAATAATTTAGTTTTCATGGGGAATTAGTTAACACGTTGTATATCTTTTAACGATTCGGTTCGATTTCCGTATCGATTAGAACAAAAAAAACGCTAAAAATGATATTTCCTTACTTCGAGAATATGAAAATTTGTGTGATTAAGTATACAGGTTGCCCCAAAATACCACGTCACACTGACACCGGAGATAAGACGCATCGACCAAGCCTAACATGTCCATAGAAAAGTTTCATGAGTTTTGAGATAATTATGTCCAATTTTAGTTATTTTTCAAAAATCACCATTTTTCATAATGTTTGTATCAGAGTTTTAAGAGAGCTATTTATTTTACTTTTTTTACGTCTACGTCTTTGACAATAGTTACTTATGGTGAAACAAACATTATCTAGTCGATAAATAATGTGAAATAACAACAATTGATAGTCAATCTCAATTTCATTCTCACACAAGGACAATTCGATATCGTGAAAAAAAATACGTCAATCAAACACAATGAACAAATACCTAGGTACCTTTAAAAACTTTCCTATACTGAGCAGATACCAAAATATCTCAAAACTCATGAAACTTTTATATGGACATAATAGACTTGTTCGATGAGTCTTAGGCCCATTTACCTCCGGTTTCAGTGTGACGTGCTTATTTTGAGACACCCTGTATAATGTGTGGGGCCTATTTATATTTATTCATCTTCCCTTCTGTATGTTGCAGCGCACCAAAGACGACTACTTCATTAATAGCAATGACAAAATCAGTTATTTCTACGAAGAAGGAGCAGTTGGACCTGACGGAAAATTGATAGTAGACCCTACTGAAGCACTTAATAAGGTACAATATCTAATTTATTTATTGGATTACCATCATAAGTAACAGTAATTTAGGTACATTTAAATATTTACATAAAGTGGTTTATAGCTAACTGTTCTAACAATTAAAGGTAACCACAGCATGCATTTATTGTGTTTAAAAATGGTAAAAAAATTTATAATCTTAATTGTATCAACGACATAAGTACAGCGTAGCATAGCTTGTTTAAGTACAATCAAGTTGCGCTATGTTATTTAAGATTAAAAACTTCAAAACTAATGGTCACCACACTATTGGTATTTTATAACATAAACACTAGAAACTCTGAAATCGCAAAATACCGAACGTAAATAATAAAATCATTCTACTTTCATGATAATTAAGTCCAGGCAATTATATCCCGGATTTCCGATGTTAACCCCGTAGAAAGTGGTTGTTTAGCATTTATCAGCCGCAGTGATCATAAAAATATTGAATAAATAATAAATATGAAATAGTATACCTACTTTTTCATATGCTACTATTTTATTTAATAGATTTATATCTTAATGTTTAAAGAAAACGTTAATTGCTACAATTTAAAACCATTACGGTTTTAAGGTTTTTTCTAATCTTTACCTCGCTAGAACTAGAGCATTTTTTTATTAAAATGTATTTAATTATACAGGATGTCCCAAAATTAGCACGTCACAGTGACACCAGAGATAGATGGGCCTAAGACGCATCGAACAAGCCTAACATGTCCATAGAAAAGTTTTATCAGTTTTGAGCCAATTTTAGAATGTTTTTTTAAAATCACCCTTTTTTCATAAACTTTGTATCAGAATTTTTTACAGAACTGTTTATTTTACTTTTTTTGTAAACCTACGCCTTTGGCAATAGTTGCTTTTGAAGAAACAAATATCTAAACAGTAAATTGTGAGAAATAATGACAATCGATAGTCAATCTCAATCTAATTTTAACCCAAAGAAAATGGATTCAGCTATGAGTAGCAACCGTGAAAAAAAATTATATCAAACATAATGAACAAATACCAATAAAAACTTCCCTATGCTATGGCGATTCCAAAATGGTATAACACTTATATCGCAATAAAAAAAATCTAACAAATTTGAGTCATTTCTCATCAAAGTCGTCCCAAAGTCAAATTATTAATAAAACATACTAGGAAGTCCTGCAGTTCCCACGATCAAGTTGATATGAAATTATGTGAAAATGTTTATTTATTTTACCTGGCTAAGCAATTGGGAGGGAAAGGGATAATAAAACCGGCCAAGTGCGAGTCGGACTCGCGTACGAAGGGTTCCGTACCTTTATCTGTAAACCCGGCAAAAAATCGCGTTTGTTGCGCACCGCTTGCATTCCCCGGTAGGCGTGGCTTTCTTCTTAATTGTCACTGCACTGAGGTTGAGAATATAGTAAACTAAAGAGTGCATAAGTTAGACACGTCTAAACGATCAATTACTTAAAATTAACTTAAAATTTAGTTACACACTTGACAACTTAATACGTGTAAACAAGGCATTAGGTTAAAACGATTTCAATGATTTGAGTTCATAGTAAATATACCAGATTAAATAATGAAACTAATACATGACAATAAAAGAAAACTTCAAATTTAACTAACTTACCCTAAAACTAAATAATACCTACTCAAAAATAAAACCGTGTCCGTAAGGCAATGAATCAAGAACACTGGCAGGAGGACGCTTTATGGCTAAACTAAGCCTTTGTGCAAGGAACGTACCAGCAATTTTATTTCCCGAAATATATATCTTTGGTGCTATTTTGTCGAAAAGAAATTTCTTCCATAGTAAGCTAGCTGTTACTTACTTTTAAAACGGGAATTAACGCTATCATAATACCTATTTAGGCACAAAATGTAACTTTTTTTTGCCTGACGTTTCGACCGGGTTTCACGAGCCGTGGTCACATAAGTCAGCCTCGGACCACGGTCGGTATAACCAGCGTTAATTCCCGTTTGAGTGTAGTTGTTAGTTATTATTTTATAAAAATGGAACTACCTAATAAAAGTATGCTCGATGCTTTTCAGGTCGGCCACGCACTTCATCTTCTCCACCCAATCTTTAGATGCTACACATACAGTGACAGAGTGAAGGCGGTCTGTCATCAGCTTGGCTTCAAGGAGCCGGCAATAGTGCAGAGCATGTACATTTACAAGAACCCCAGGATCGGTGGTGAAGGTGACTGGAACTACGTTATTCTCTTTTTCAATTTAAACAATAAAACAAATTTATTGATTTTTCTGATGATTAAGGCGATTTCATAATTGTACAGTCAAGACCTAAATACTTACTCCCGTATTTAATTTTACGCGTTGCACTTTAATAATAGGGCTACTAATAATTGCCTATTATTATGATCATAGTTTAAAATTATGACTCTAATACCTATACAACGCAGTAAATAGGGACTCATTATTATACTATGCCTATACGTTGCTTTCAAGCACTATTCTAGATAACATTGATATACGCATACTGATTATAATGATATCTAGGAAGACTGATGCAGTAATTGTATACTATAGGTATCAAAGACCCAAAGGTTTTTTTTTGTTTTTTTTTTATTTTTTCATTTATTCATATTCCACAGCACTTTATATTGTTAGAAATCACAATTATACTAAACTTTTAGCTAAAAATAAACAACAGTCAGTGGGAGAATAATTTTAAATTTGATGTAAATGAAGATGCCAAGACACACATCGTAGCAAAAATACGGTACTATTTTCTTTTATAAATTTTCTGGTATGTAGCCAGACTCCATTTTCAAAAGCACCTACATATAGGTACAATTATGAATTTACATCACTGAACTAAGTAATGATAACTTACTAAGCTAGCACCACTTTCTACAAGATACTTACACAGTTCCTAATAAAAAAAAAACGAATTTATACCGAATGGAAAACCTTGTGATTTATTAGTAGATATTTTGAACGCAATAAAACGAAATCTATTGTAATCGAAATAGATGTAAACACTAGGTACCTAGCTACGCCTTCAAGAGCTTAAAGTTTTAATTTGTTGTTTGCTTCAAGCATCGATGTAAAAACAACTCATTAAACTTATGATTAAAGTGCTATTAAAACTTTATAATATTTTCTTTTAAGATGTCTACGAAATCGTAATATTTACTTGCAAGAAAAACAATATTTAGCCGCGTAAAATTCATATTCGTATAAATTTAGAACCATAATCCTATTAACTACAGCTGGACGACGTGAAAAACACCTTCTTTTAAAGGGAAAAATAATATATTCCTCTGAAATTACTATTTATTTCTATTTCAGTCGTGCCGCACCAAGATGCGACATATTTGTATACTGAACCTATTCCTCCACTCGGTTTCTGGATCGCTCTCGACGACGCATCGCTCCAGAACGGGTGCCTCTGGATGGCAAGAGGGTCCCACAAGTCGGGGGTCCATAGACGCCTGACGAGGAACCCTGAAAAGGAACCCGCCTTCATCTACGACAGGCCGGCGGCTGTCTACCCAGAATCGAGTTTTACACCAGTGCCTGTGAGCAAAGGTAGATTGGTGTTTTTAATTCTGATGAAACACTAATCGATCAAATGATTGTTGCCCATCTAAAAAACCCAGTTAATAAAACCTAAATAGGTAATATTAAAATATTATTAAAAGCAAGAAGGGGAAATCTAAATCCAGTCAGATACTTCAATACTGCCTGCACCCTGCAGGAACTAAATAAAGAATTCAGATGTACAAGCGTTGGCGTTCTAACAAAGTTTTTGTTTAATACTTGTTTGTTATCGTGTTGCAGTTTGTGATTTCGTTTATTTTATGCAAGGTGTAATTGAAATAACGCAAAACCTCTTTGGGGCTGATTCTGATGCCCAAATTATACAAACTTTTTCTATGCATCCAACATCGAATTCTCAATTCTAAAACATTACTGCTGTTAGCAGGTCGCGGTTTAGTACGGACTACGGGGAAGTGCTTTTTTTCGATTTGTCTGTAGACCCACACACATATTAAGAAGTCTAATTACACCCTAATGATTAGTAATAACTTTTAATCCTTCACCTATTGACAAATGGTCTGCCCGGCAACCATTTTATTCCAGAGTAATGGTTATTAAAAAAAAATTCTTCTATCCTTTCCTTTTCAGGTACCTGCATCCTCATTCACGGCAACGTAGTCCACAAGAGTGCCGCCAACAAGTCTGCCAACAGCCGCCACGGGTACACCTTCCACGTCGTAGAGAAGCAGAATAATAAATATTCAGAAGAGAACTGGCTCCAAGAAGGAGAGGGCGCGCCCTTCGTCAACCTTTACACCACCCCGCAGATCGTGTAAAAATAGCAATAGCAAAAAACTAAAGCAGATGTACCCCCACATCTGTTTCTTTTCCAACTTTATTAGAATAGAAGAATAGAATAGAAAAAGATTTATTTGACACACACAGAATACAAAAGTAAAGAACAAAAGTAAATTACAGAAACTTACGAAATTTCTAAACAATTCGGTATGTAAAGTGATTAGTTATAAAGGTTTTTTTATGAAAGTATATACCAAATATGAAAACTTTGAATACTTTTTTAAGCAATACTTATTTTTTATAGAATAGACTAAGAGAAAAAATATAAGATATTTTTTATACTTTTTATTTTGAAATTTTTGGTTGATGACGTAATTCGTAAGCCTGTACAACATATCTTCTTTTTTTTGTTTTTTTTCCTATGGCAACCAAACCTCTGCGTGCGAGGTTTATTTCTGCCAATGTCGAGTAATATTTTTATTAGTATTTACAATAAAACACAGGTGTTCAGTGTTTTATTGCTTGGATTCCTCCAAGAAGGTGTCAAACGCCATCGGGTTTAAAGCAAGATGTCTACGAGACAAATCACTTGACACTCGATGCGTGTTGAATTCAATCATATTTCAATGGTTCTGAATCTCTATCACTTCACTAAGCTTAAGAACACAAACTACACCAAACTTGCACTCTAAAGCTTTATAAATGATAAATAAAAACCATTAAAACAGATCGACCATGCTTTACGTTCGACTACCCTTCACCGAATCCGTAATCTTCTTCACTCACTCATTCACATATTTTGACATTTGCTGTCATTCAAATATGTGACATTTTTCATGCACAGACACGAGATACATCACACACAAGCAAACTCTGTGATGTTCAGAAGCTAAGAATGGCAAATAAAGTTTTGTATTTATGTAAAAAAAAAACTCTCGTAAATTTAACTGATGTTATCCCCAAAATTACAGTTTATAAGCATATATCTCCAAATGGTTTTGGAATTAGCATAGGTTATATTTTTCTTTACATACCGAATTTCTGGCTTCCCTAAATAAATCTTAACGTGTCCATAACTCTAACTAAATAGTTGCAGAAGTGGTGTTTTACCTAAAACTTTAAAAAATAAATAAGCTTACCATAATTAAACAACAGAAGGCTAAAAGTACCGTAAATTAATTCGGGAAAAGGATGGTACGTCCACGTGTTGTTTGCTCGACTTGGAGCGTCCCCAGAAAGGTGGAAGTATTTCTGCTTTATCTCGTCAGGCACGGAAACGAGACACAATAGAAATTTTATTGTTACTGAATTCTATTGTATGAAAGCAAACATTGTTTACAGATTTCGTAATTTTTATTGTGTATTTAAGCACATAAATCGACACCGCTTTCTTCTTACACGTTACAAAATGCTTACAGATCAGACAGACAGTTTAGTACAATTGTATGAAAAATATCTTTGCATTATGAGTACCAAAAAATTAAAAAAATAGTTAGTTTTATGATGCAAACTATGAATAACAGGGGCAATGTGACTCTTTACTAGCCGGGCCACTAAGTATTTTAGTCGGAGTTTAAACGGTAAACGGCTTTTCCATAAGCTGGATTTGTGGCCATATAAGTACTATAATTGAAGATGCGTGCATTTGAAGTTCTGAATAAGTCAGCATAACCAAGGTATCGAGGTAATTTGTGCACCCCATATGGAGTGTAGAAGTGCAATAAAATCTTTTTAATAATAATTAAATAAGTAATGTCAATGTTTTGAATTGATTTAGAAAATTATAAAAACTAAATTTGTTATTTTAAAACGATATTATTTTATAATTTTGATATTGTTTTTTAAATTTTAAGTCACTACAAATATATACTAAATTCCTGCACTCAGCGCACTTCACTCAGTCGACAACTGCTAACTTCATTTCATACGTTCTATAGCGACACTAACGCTGTTGTGGAGGGTTTTTGAACTGTTATTTACTCCTTCAACTGAGACTGACACTTTTTCAACTTTTCTCTTAGGTGAGATATCCTCCTTTACCTGTCTACGCTCCATACCAGGGGCGCTCTATCTCTTGTATTTTTTTTCAGCATGTTTAAATTAGAATAAAAAATTGTATATGAAAGAAAATGTAAGCTTTTACTTCTCGCACGCGTTGGTCTTAATCGACCGGTTTACCCGTTACGCCTTGGCGATTAACACAACCAAGTTATAGGCTATAGCCGCTCTCACTACGTAATACTGTTTTTATTACAAGTCCTTAAACGTACGAGTATAATTGTATACCGTGACTTATCTCAGTACGAGATCAAATGCTCCTAGTAAAATATCTAAAGAGCTCTAACTCTTCTTGACGCCAGTTCAGCCGCTCATACGGCTGTTTTCTTTAGCTTCAATAAAAAATTAAATAAACGCTCTACTAAAGGACTTTATTTAAGTAAAGTAACGAAAGTAACTATGTAATAATATAATTGCTACACGTACCGAAACTTTTTAAGGTGGTATACACCGCGAGCATTCACGTGTAACTTCAGATTTCAGCGCTAAAAGAATATCATCCTACTAATATTATAAATGCGAAAGTTTGTAAGTATGGATGGATGTTATAGATGTTTGTTATTCTTTCAAGCAAAAACTACTAAACGGATATTGCATTCTTATGTAATTTCTTATCACAATGAAAGTACCGCAACTTAAATTAGAGGATACTTTTTATCCTGGTCAAATGTTTCTCTTGCTTCTACTTCGCTCGCATGGGGAACAGCTATTATATATCTAATCTAGCCGAGCAATATCTAGTGTTATAAAATCGGTATTCCTTGTAAGTGCTATGTGTTTTCTTTTTAAGCAGGTGTGTAGCCTAACATACAATTAGATAAGCAGCTATTTTCATTAAAATTAAAATTTTAAGTCCAACTGCTACTACGAGATTAGTTTTTAATTTTAAAGTGCCTACACCCTGGTGTAGTTGGTGTGAAGTATTTATTCTCGTAAGACTGGTCTTACGAAAACAAATACTTCTCAAACAAGAGAAATTAGGGTTATTGTATTAAACGCGAATGCTCCCGGTGCATAACTCTCATATGAGCCTATTAAATATAATTATTATATAATGTTAGGCATGTTCTATAGCCATGTTATACCGCTAACTGCAAAATAATTGCCCAATCATAAGCCCGCATGTTAATTTTGTTTATGCACATATTTTTGATTAAGTACCAAATCTATTTTTTTTACTATTTACCATGTAATATCTTCATGGATTTGTGATAAACATTTAAATATAATAAATGTTTAACTGGAACTTGGTGTTTTAAGATAAAAATACAAACTACAGGATGTATTGTCCAAATAATATAAACGAACAACTGAATCAAATCGGAAACTACAATGTCTCGGCCTGTGGTTAGACAGCAAACTGACAGCAACATCATAATATTATGTAATATAACCCCTAAACCACTGATCAAGGCCTAAACTAAGCCCTGGGCCCTAACCATGAACTGTTAAAACAATCACAAAGTTGTCAAATCTGTCAATTTTGGTACGTCATTTCATACAAAATTTGACAGAAATGATAATGTTTGACAGATTTGGGATTGTTTTAACAGTTTATGGTTAGGGCCCTGGTTTGCACTGAATAGTAATTTAATTGAGTGACGACGATGATTCGTCTAAAGCGCTTACTTTTGTGGAAATAAACTTTAATTCAAATAAATAAAAACTTGGGCACACTGTAGCGTCCTAACCATTTTTTCGCTAAGTGCAGAGCCAACTTATTTCATCAACACTACAGCCCCAGAGTGCCCAGAGGTAGAATATTACTTATGAACATTATTTTTAACTCGTCAAAAATGGAATATAGCGTCTTTTGCGAGCATACATTTTTAAACAGAAATTAGATAACCAGAGTACCTACACTAGGGTATAAACATGATACTTAAACAGTACTTCAGGGCCATAACCATGAACTCTTAAAACATTCTCAAAGTAGTCAAATCTGTCAATTTTGGTACGTCATTTCATACAAAATTTGACAGAAATGATAATGTTTGACAGATTTGTGATTGTTTTAACAGTTCATGGTTAGGGCCCAGCAGTAAGTATTGCTTTTATGTCATACTCTACAGACAAACAAAACAAGGTTAAAGTAATATTGTTTTATCAGCTCATTTAGGGTAACATCTTCTAATATTCTATCTAAAAAAATGAAATATATTATGAACCATATTTTAAGCATTATTAAAAATATTTTTTCTTGTCATGGAGAACGGAAGATATCTATATAAGAATCCAAAACTGTAAGAAAACGCACTGATGCGACGTTTTTTGGTCATATATTAAAATTTAGTACGTTTAAGGCCATTTAAATTCATTAAGAAACTTTAACCCTTATTTAGTATAATATTTAAGTACCTACATTAAAGCTACTTTTTTCCACCGAACATTGGTCTTACCTTGACGGATTTTAATATTTAAAGAATTAACAAGAAAACTTTTTTAACCTATTCTAAGTTTATAAAATTTGATTAAGTATTTGGTATGGAAAAGTCGTTTTTTAGGCACACTACGCTTCTTGATTTATACACAATCAAAAACCGAGGACAAACTTAGATGTTTTAAAAAGCAAACAATCTTATAAAAGAATGTAAGCCTTACCACCCAGTTTTTTACTTAGAGAACTGAACTGGAATTTTTAATAAAAAAAAAATAGCTTTACCTTTACTTAGAACTTACAAAGTATTCAAAGATTATTAGAACTGCTATAATATAATACATAAAACAATTCGATACAATAATTATGTAGGCCTACTTACACAATTAATTACTTATTTAAAAAGTTGTCGTTTTGATAAGCACTAGGTACTTGCTTTAGAGGAGTCTTTCATTGTGACATGTTTGTTGGCAATCCCTTATCACTGATCAAATAATATGTCCCTTATTTCAAACTCATAAATTCGCTTATGTCAAAATTCTTTGAGTTTTTCTTTCACTAACTGGAGTCATGTTATAAGGTCCTATAGTAAGCAAATTTTAATAAAAAATACTTAGGAAACTTGAACCTCTATAAGACCACGGGGTCTTTGAGTTAGAGGTTTAATTTTCCGCTTTGTCGAGTTTGTTGAAATCACCTTAGTTTTACCTATCCTGCTCATTACCATACTGATTTATTTATTACAATAACTAATAAAAAATCAATTATACATAAGCATTTAAAGTTTCCAGTTTTTGTTTTTACATAAATCTCATAAAGAGACACATTACCTATGCGGAAAAAAACCACCAAGTACAAGTTGGACTCGCGCACGAAGGGATATTTGTATGTAAATTTATTTCCCACTAATATTTGAGGTAGATTTCGAAACATTGTGTGTTTTAGGTGTATAATATTATTAGCCGAAAAAGCGATGTTTTTTTAATGCAAAAGTTCCTAGTTACTGTATAGCCTACATTGATTATTCTAATAAAACAAGTATATTTGCGGGTCTTTCATTTCATTACCTAATCAAATGTAGTATAGTACTATACTCGAACTACAACCTTATTAGGAGCTCTTCAGTTACGTACGAAGTTTAAATCCCCACCTCGCCTATAATCCCGTGGCTCGCCTATTCGCGTATTCTCTCTCCGTAGTGAATAGGAATAATAGTTACTAAATGATATTACCTATGTCTCCAGCGTTTCATGTGTTGTTCCTATAATTGGTATTCTCCTCTTTTTTCTGTCCGCGTCTTGGCTCAGAAACTCTTAATAATAGTTTTCCTGTACTTAGATAAGAAAATTACTGAGACGATGTTGTCAATTGTGAAAAATAGTAATAGTATAATATGGAACCCAACATACTATGGAACAGGTGCCGTGTGGTGCCGGCACGTTAAAAGAATTGCACCACCCCTTCTCTTCCTATGGGTGACGTAAGAGGCGACTACAGGAGAACCGCCATAAGAAGACGGGCAGCAGCGTCTCCTCTCCACCATTGGCCAAACTGCGATTGCCAACCCGCCTGCCAAGCGTGGCGATTATGGCAAAATCCTCCTTTTGGAGAGGCCTGTGTCCAGCAGTGGACTGATAAAGGCTGGTGATGATGGAACCCAACGTTGAGTTGAGCGTAGCCCGAGGCCCGACACGCCTTGGTCTGTTTTTGTCAAATGTGCCGAGTTATATTGTCGATGTGTCAAAAAGGAATTCATATTACAAATGGAAGTGGTAGACAGTAAATCATTTTTTGTGAAAAGCTTTTTACCTTATTTTCTGTCATATCTGCGCGCGTATGTACCTACGAGTACTTAGAGACAGATATTATTTTTAAGCGAAACCTTATCACTCAATGTATACGCACTCAGTTCCTTTCCTTGTTATCTTGACATTGGGATTTGTTGTTTTGTAACTTGCGAAATAAGTACCTACACTTCGAAACTTCTTCATGTAATACAGACACGTTATTCTCAAAAGCTACAGCTTACTCTTACATTAGGTAATGATACCAACATTTAACAAAAATAAAATTACTTTCTTATGCATAAAACAAACTAAGTTATTAATAATCATATCGAAACCATTCATAAGAAAAATTATGTATATTTATTTGTCACGGAACTTTTAAGGTAGGTAGTACTCATATGAGTAAGTACCTATCAGACGACGATTTGAGTAAGTATCGATACTTTGGTGGTATGGGAACATCATGGCTTGTACCAAACCTGCACTGTATCGGTCGGTGTATTGCGTACAATGACCCGAGGGTAGTTTTTTTGACTGTGCTCATTGTAATCGGCCCGCGATAAAACTGACATGTCTAAATTTTGTAGTTGCGATGGTTTCATACAATTATAAACCTCTGATTCACAAAATACATCAAAAACGTAAAATGTTATTATTCTTATTTCAAACGACATTTGCGCTGCGTAAGCCAATATACTCGTATATATATATTTTTTTTAAAAACACGTATTACCCAAGCAACATAAAAGTCTAAAATAATAATACCTATACAATATACCTATTTGTTTACTTTTTGGCCCTTCAACTTTATTACAAGAAATGTTACCTAGTAATTTTAATGTTTTGATCCAAGCGTCATTCGCGTCGAGGGACAAAGGAAATGAGCTGATAACCTTCAAACGACTAATCAGATCTTCATAAAATATTGCTAAGAAAAATCCCTGTAATCTCAGCTTTCAAACAAAAAAAATACGTCAAAATCGGTCTATTCGTTTGGGCGCTACGATGCCACCATAGATATAGAATGTACAAGATAGACAAAGGCTCATTGCAAATGATACAAAAAATGTGACACGTATGTGTGTGTGTAGAAGTGTTGTTCAAGCCACAATTTTTTTATCGATTAATTGCAACCGGCATCAAATTGATTTGGCACAAGTCACAATCGCGGCGGGACTTGAAGCACCTAAAGTTAAACCTTATCTTTAAACAAATTACAAGATAGAGGTGAAAATCAGTATCACGGAAAGGATACGGGGCTTTCTGGGCTTGTATGTGCAAAGTTAAGATATGGTCGAAAAAAGGTCATATTTTTGTTATGTCAACTTAACAGTCTGGAAACTGAGAAATCCGAAAAACAAGTTGAGTAAACTTAAATCGAAAAATGAGTAATTGAATATTGTAAACAAGTTTATACATATAATGGAAAATGAGAAAACGGTCGTTTTAAATATGTCATCATCATCATCATTGCAGCTACAGGACGTCCACTACTGAACATTGGCCTCCCCCAGTGACTCCTAGATCGGCCGGTTAGAAGCAACCTGCATCCAGCGTCGTCCTCCAACCTTTACCAGGTTGTCTGCTCAAATATTAAATATGTACCCCACTTAAAACAATTTCAAATCATAATTTCACCTATCATATTCCTTATTATCACATAGTTAATATTATACTACTTACAGTAGGTGGTTCTGTGTTCTGTGTTGTGTGTATCCCTAAATCAAAAAATAGTTTAAGTAACCCTAAAGTAATTTTGAAGGACCTATTCAAAGATATAACACACGATGTGGTAGACGATGATAAAAAAATATGCTCACGTTACATGTAAAAAATCAAAATCAAAATCATTTATTTCCAAGAATATGGTATGGCAGCTACCCTATAAAAAAAATGTTCTACCACTTTGTCGGCAAGCTATAACTATAAACATATTTCCACAAAGTAACAGCTCTCTAGGGTCAACAGTCTCCAAGCAAAACGTCGGACGGACAGACAGACAGACGGACATGACCAAACTATAAGGATTCCTTGTCAGGACTACGCAACCCTAAAAATGGCGACAAATATAGTTGAGTGGACAACAACAAATATAGTCTCTGTGCCCTGCAGGCGGGACGTAGGTGCACATTTTTTTTAAAGAAAATTTTGTAAGAGTTTAAAACTTGTTTGTTTATACTGATATTAACAAACAACTTTTTTCAAAAAACTACTCGCCCCATCACGACCTCGTTTTTTGTTTGTAAACGAAACTAACAGTAATACATACAACATGTGACAGCATCACATACATTGCTCTGATCCTAAGGTAAGAAGCTAGGGTACCACAACACCCAGACCCGGGCCAATATATAAAAGTTCGTTTTCTACATTGACCCGACCGGGGATCGAACCCAGAACCTCAGAGATGGCGGCGCCATTTAAAGTCCAGCATGCTCGCCTCTCGGCCACGGAGGTCGTCAAATTAAAAATAAAACAAAAAGCTCATAATGTAAGTAATCGCAAAATAACAGTATAAGAGTGTTTTTTGTGTAAACAAACATGATACATCTTTTTTTAGTAATCGCTAAAAATCTTCTATACCCACAAATGCCTGTCGATATTTTATCGATACTTATGACGTCACCGCTAGTTCAATCCCTAGTGTAAACATACAATTTACTATTTTACCTAAAATTTATTGTATTATGCCTTTAACTACGAAATACACAAACACACAACAAACAAAGTTCATATTCTTCTGTAAAATCTAAGTTCCTTGTCGATTATTATCAGGAATTAGACACAAATTTGTTTCAAAATATTTTTATCAAAAATGTATTTACCTGTGAAATGTGTGTTTATTGGGGTTGTATTTTCTTGTTACATAACAAATAATAATTTAACAACACCCCCTGTCTACAGAAACATAAAAAAGATGTTTTCCTTTTGTATTTTTTTATATTTTATTATAATCAGGTTTGACGTATGAAATTGGAGGTATATAAAGTCAGTTAAATATTTTTTTTGTGTCACATAGACACATTGACATCTATTTCTTTCTATCTTGTAGGGTGTCGGCAAGGATATGATGTCTCTTTTGCACGCTTTGTCAGTCTTTAAGCGTAGCGAATCCTAAGTCTATGGATGCCACAGACAGATACACAGACACACGTTAAACTTATAATACCCCTCTTTTTCGGTCGAGGGTTAAATAGTAGATTGTACAAACATTGCATAAAACGCACCATTTTAGGTCGCCAGTCGAGGGTAAAATGGGTTTTATGTACCAGTTACCTGAATAGGTATAAGTATTGTGAATTCGTACTCATTAAACATTATTATACAGACACATTATTATTATAATTATTATACAGGCCTATGTTCAGCAGTGGACGTCCTGTGGCTGAAATGATGATGATGATGATACAGACACAGAATACCTGCGGATCACGCAGTTGCTTTACCAACTAAAATGGGTTCATCACGCCCTACGCGTCATGTCGAAAGTTAGTGTGCGTCCGTCCACACTGCATGCGCGGTGACTTAGGGCTAAGGCGGGCGCGGCGAGCTGGGCGATTGGTGACCACAGTGACGCGCGATGTCTTGTAGCGGTGTGACGTAAGTCAGGTATTGCAATCTATGGACGAGACGAGGACGTGGTTTATTTACAAGGCGGTTAAAAAGGTTAAGATCGTAGAAAATTTATATTGATGTGAGCATATTTTATTTTATAAGCACTAGAACCGAGTTGAAGGCGTACAGCGTATCTAAGCTACGGAAATATGCTTATTATGCAGACAAAAAAGTGAAGATAATCTACATGTACTCGTAAAAGATAAAATTAAAAAGCTAAAACCCGACTTAAAAATTGGACTGGAAAGCGAAAAATAATATTGACACAATGCGAATAAACACATTTGGTCGGTAAGAGTCGGTACTCCAAAAAGAAATGATTAGGTTTGATATTATATACCTACTTAGATATTATTTTTCGCTTTTTAGTCCGATTTTGAAGTAGGGCTTTAGTTTTTTATAATACTTTATTTCACAACGCACGTCGCCGAGCGACAAGACCGAAATGGTTTGCAACCCCCGCCACCCGCGCATTAGCCCGCTTGCTTACTGGGCCCGCAGTGTGGCCAGAACGCGCGGATAGGAACGTTTGAAAACTACGCGCGCTGTCTCGCTCAGTCCGTCGCGCTAGGCTTCCGTCTCAGTCGCTGCAGTATGGACGAAAAGGCGCTTTTCATAGGTTTGAAATTTCGCTCCCGCCGTCGCGTCCGCGCTAGGCTTGCAGTGTGGACAACCACTTAAAGTCATGTCGCGGCTCGCGACACGACCGAGACATCGAGCGAGACGACACATTCGATGTAGCTACTTTTGATACTATGACGTAGGGAACCCAAAATAATATTTACGCCATCATAATTTTCCGTATTTTCTAATTAGATGCTCTTTAAAACCTATAAAATTAGTATATTCGTGACTATAAAGCACTAACTACATAAGTACAGTGTCATGCTTGACTTGTGCAAACCTAGTTTTTACCTTAGGGTCATGCTATCAAAAACATCGATAGACTCTTCTTGTTGTTGATTTCGGTAAACGAAACGCGGCTCGTTCTATGTAATAACGTCTAAGTCTAAAGACTATAGTTTGTTATATAGTTTCCCCACACTATAAATATTAACATGAAGATTTGACAGCATGACATACCTACTTGCTCCGATCCTAAGGTAAGTAGGTATTTTTTTTGTTATAGTTAGCAGTAACAACGACGGAACCACAACACACAGACCCTAAACAGACAATTTAGAAAAGTTTGTTTTCTACATTGTTCATTCTTAGACTCCGGGACCTCAGAGATGGATACGCCAAGTCCGGCACGCTCTATTATAATTTATTTATTGCACAAATTAAAAAATCATATTATAATAGGTACCATGAGGCATTCTCTACCATTCCCATCAGGCTAAAAAGAGATGTTTTGTGGGCGGTGCGATAAAGGGCATACAAAACCCTTTTAATACAATAAAGTAATTATTCGTGTAAAGTACCTCATGCATAGTCTTTAGTCTTCAGTTCTAGCTGGAGTCTTCATTACGATTCCCGGATTTCGCGACCTAATATACTTAGCAAGATTTTCCAGAAACAGGTTTTATAATAAGTGCATAACAATACTTGGATTAAACTTCTACTCTGTTAACCATGTTTTAATTACAATAATAATAAAATTGGGCTGATTTTTATATCGAGTTGTATCAGAATATCTATATAATCAAATATGAAATGTCAATAAAACTTTAGTAATGAGACACTGCGTCTGGTTTGAAATTATTTATTGTGATTTCAAGAACTTGTCCATGATCATTTTGTTGGTTGTTTTGTATAGAAAACCGTTCCACTTTTCAGATCGCAAAAGCCTTTCCCAAGCGTCTGCGCGCTATATTATCCTTAATCAATATTGTCTTCACTAAACATCAGACTCATCTTCAGAAGTCGCATTCAACGAACATTGTTTATAGTTAATTTGACAATTCAACCCAATTCCCGTATCGGCTAGTGGTGATGTGCCTATTGTGGCCGATAGCTGGCAGTTTACTCACGCCGCCCGGCTGATACCGCGGACGTTCACATTCGGTAGGAAGTCGATATCAGTTACCAGTAACATACAGTTCAGTGTCCAAGATGCGCGTCGCAGCTACCCTGCTCTTGTTTGCAGCCGCGACCTTCTGCTGTAAGTTTTAATTATCAAACTCTGAGCTCATAGAGCTAGCGACATAATTTGCTTGATCGATTTTTTCTTTGTTGATATTTGCAAACGGTGCATATTTAAATTTTGGTTTACTAGTGCTTATATAATCTGTCAATTTGATAAAATTTAACTTTGTAATTCATCAAATTATATTAATCATTTGCCGATAATAGATGACCTATTAATCCTAATTCTAGGTACTATTTTATGTACTATTGGTATTGCATACTTAATC
Organism: Anania fuscalis; assembly: GCA_950371115.1. Taxonomy (NCBI): domain Eukaryota; kingdom Metazoa; phylum Arthropoda; class Insecta; order Lepidoptera; family Crambidae; genus Anania; species Anania fuscalis. The sequence continues at coordinate 6,446,960 of OX493324.1, forward strand.
GTTTTATAACATTAAATCACCGTTTTGTTTAAAATGTTCTGTTTATTTGAAACGTGCCCACTTCTTTGGCTTAATAATAAACCTTTACTTAAAAGAAATTAGTTGTCTACTTACTATTATTGGGTGGTGTCCTAACCTCACATTATTGGTATTTTTGTTTAAACAATATTGTGTGTATTGCTTTGCGATTATATTCTCCTTTTGTTTATTTTTATTTATATTCTTATGTATTAATTCCCTAAACTTTACTTTTTACACTTATAGATAAACGGTCATCCATGCAAATGCAATTAATAGCACAATGTACCTTAATTAACTTTTGATGGCAGATAAAAGGGCATTAGCCTGGGATTGATAACTGCCGGCGTAATCTGTTGAATACAGGATGATTGAAACTAATTTTACATACACACGTTTAGGTAGTTTTAACTTATAAACTTATGATATTAATTCAATAACAACATTTTTCTCCTAAATCAAACTACATTCATAGATTTCTCAAAAAATTCTAACCGAAGCCAAGAAATAATCACTCTCAAAAAAATATATTTGTTTTTGTCTTGATCGTTGAAGCTATTGAAATTGGTGGAATGGATTGTTAATTATTCTTATGATTGTTGGTAATGTAACTCAATGACTTGACAAAGACACGACGAATCCAAATCAATTATGAACCACGTAATATCGTCTTGTTCGAAATCCCCTAGAGCTTAAAGAACTTAAAACTTTTTGGCGGAATGCTTTTCAAACAAGAGTGATTTATGTGACTAGCCTAATTTTATTTTAAACTTCGAAAATCGAAACACTCTAACATTTTAGATGTTTCTCTCAAAGCTGCTAAAAAATTTCAACTTTTAAATTGACGGGTTAGACTTTTAGTTGTTTATACAAACTAACTGTAGCTTGTGGAAAGTTAAGACATTGATTATTTGTGGGATTTTTTACTTGATTATGGTATGATTATTGACATAAAAGTAATATTGGGAGGACAACGTGACTGATCGATATACTATAAGTCCTATAGTCCTAAGTCCTAGTAGGATGTGATCAACCTAAATTAATGCGGAAAAGTCAGTATCAATATTGTTAAAAGCATCCGAATTCCAATCCGCATGCAAAATCCACACAATCGTGTACAATTCCCTAGGAATTCGCAATTTAAAGATTCTTGCGATTTCGTATCTCGTATGCATATAGGAACTTGAATGCTTCCAAAATACGTATTCTGGGTCTATTGCCATTCGCGCCATTCGGAATAACAACTTTTTTAATGTGGGTGCGTGATGGCCGGGTGCGTGCCGGACCCGTGAAAAGCACTGATGTGCATCGGAAACATCATTATTGTCCCGAACTGAATGAATTTTCTTCAAAAAAAATGTTTTTTTTTTTTTTTTGTTTAAAAACACATAATATAATTCTTGCAGCAGTTTAGAAATGTTATTTAACTGGCTATTACTTACTTTTACTGACAATTTGTTTAGTATATATAGTAAAGTTTAGTATTATGCGCGTATGTTTGTGTAAATATTTTGTGAGAGAGAGAAAGAAAGAGAAATGCCGCAAGGATAAGTTAAAAGAGGGCCTGTGTTCGATCGCAACATTTGCAAATGCATCAAACTAATGCTGCTTTGCGCTATAATCAAGGAATATTTAAGTGTTGTTTTTGTCTTATTTTCAAATCTAAGAGCTTTCAAAGTGAACGATTCTTTTAAAGAGAATCCGATCTCCACCGATTGAAAAATCAAATAAGAGCAAACGATTCGTTTTTAACATTTTATCCACTCGTTTCCAGGATGAATAGGTATCAGATATGCTTGGTTTGGTACACAGGTACTGAAATATAATATGAATGGTTTAGGCGGAGGCTTACGAAGATAGAATATCAATGCGCAACCTACACAATAATATTCCATTGATTTTATCAAATTGACTGAAAAAGGCTGACTGAATATTGAATGCACATTTCACAGTAAATTCAATCTTTCTGCGATTTTCAATTGTTCCTGGAACGTAGCTAAAGGAAATATATTCAAAATAGCTGTTAAATGAACGACTATTTCTCATGTCTTTTACACTTTTGCATAAAAAATATTCTTCACAGTTAACTTCTAATACAAAATTTAAATAAATGCCAAAACAATGGTACATAATTTAAATAGTTATATTAACATATAAATTGCTTACCATAAATAGAAAATTTGGTAGGTAGCAAGGTTCTCTTTTAGTTACGGGACACCCTGTATTTTTATGGCGTGTTGACATTTTTCCGTTAAACAGGCATAAAGCATCTAACTACTTATATATAACGAAGGATGTAGCGTGAACGGAAGCATTCAAGATAAAAACATCCTAAGTGGACGCTATAATACAGCGATGCCATATCGCGCTGCAGCGATAATTGCACGAAAGAGTGCTTTATTCCGCAATTGTGTGAAGCTTTGTTCATATTATTTATTCACTGATAAATAATTAGTTAGAATTTAGTAGGTATAAGACGCATTGAACCAATTGTTACGGGAGCTTGAAATGGGGAAGGGGTCCAGCAAAATCTTATAAAATTTCAATGAAAGTCAATCTTTCAGTTAAATGTATACCGACGTCTCTCTGCTTCTTTCATAATACTATTATTAATCCAAAATATTCTGAGAACCCATCAGAGAGATGTTTGTGGAAAACGAACTCGCACAACTGGAGCGTAGCGGGTCTTACCTGGGCCATAACCATGAACTCTTAAAACAATCTCAAAGTTGTCAAATCTGTTAATTTTGGTACGTCATTTCATACAAAATTTGACAAAAATGATAATGTTTGACAGATTTGTGATTGTTTTAACAGTTCATGGTTAGGGCCCAGCCCCCTAACCATGAACTCTAAAAACAATCTCAAAGTTGTCAAATCTGTTAATTTTGGTACGTCATTTCATACAAAATTTGACAGAAATGATAATGTTTGACAGATTTGTGATTGTTTTAACAGCTCATGGTTAGGGCCCTGTTCTGTGCTCGCGACCCACGGATGTAAACCGACACTTCGCACCCACTGTATGAAATTTAACTTTATAAAATTTTTATATTACTTTTTATGGAGTATACATTTAATGATGATTGTTTTTTCAAGTGTTATTTATATTCAATTATACATTTTGCCCGTAATGAAAGGAAAAATCTTTCACACCAAAAATTACACTGCACTGACGTTGGTGATATTGCTAAACTAACTGGGGAATATGAATTCCCGGATATTCTCATCGAGCTAATCGTTGAGCTGATGTGGCTAGTATTATTGACAATAAGAAGCTAGAGGCTCTGGACTTGCAATTTTGAAATCTTTTGATAAATAATTATGTAAAATTTGCTTCATAAACGTAGAAATTGCTTTGCGCATTTATTTGTCGGTGCCCATCCTAGAAATATCTTTGCCTACCCTAGAATTGCTTTTTTATTTATTACTAGGCGTAATTTACGATCTCTCATTAAATTATGGTTAGTTCAGCTTTGCCGTCGAGAGGCTGAGCTTAACCATATAATGAGAGCATAAGTTAAGATATTTCAGCTTTTACAAAAAAAATCTGATTTATTTTGATTGCGTAGTTTTTACTGTACCTACAACGATGCGATGCTTTTAAAAAAATATTAGGCTCGTAATATTTTAGTTTGCAGTATATTCTTGCTCCTCACGTAAAAATGTTTATCGTTTTCTCAAAACATTTCGATTATTTATATAAATAACATGTCATCCCTGTCAGTTTATCATTTAATGAAATAAAATTAGAAAAGAAACTGTCATAATTTTATTAAAATTTTGGCAACGCTAGATGTCTAAATTTATGAATGTGCGATTGTAATGGAAGTATTCTATACATTCTGCGTGTAGCTTCTGCTGTCGCATTCACCAATACCGTCGCTGCTACCGTGCCCTCTTGTGTGAAAATTCTAAATATCTCGAAAAAATGTAACGGACGCTACGCCCGCAGTTATTCCGGTTACTTTAAGATAGTTCTTTTACCCAACAAGTGTTAATAATGAAATAAATTATTATCTTAAACGATTTATTCACTTAGGTATATCTATAACGAAACAATTTAAAGTTGAAAAGAATATATATGATAAGGCTGATTTAACAAAACGCAGACCTAGCTATGTGCCAAAATACTTATCTCAAAACGTGTCAATTTAGAGGATAGTTTTCAATTTTTTTGTAAAATTGTATGCAATCTTCGCTATAAAATCCTGCAGATTTAAATGACGGTAAGGAGATCCAGAGAACGTAAAGCGCTTCCAATGTTCGCTCAATGTAAGGGTAAACCCTCCTCGTAATTAGAACATTTTGTCAATATTTTTAATCGGGTGGTCTTTGGTGAGTTATACGCGTCGAGCCTACAGTGCACTTCTAGCAATACAACTATGCGTTGAGAAGTTGAGAGCGCTGCTGTAGCTGCCGCGGTCCTGAAGAGCTTGGCCGGGGAATGTTCACGGACGCTTCTACTGACGGGTTCCATGCGATGGTCCGCAAAACAAACCTTATCCTCACTGAGACGTATGAGGGCCACCAGAAACATTGTTTTGAAGACAATTAATACCTACTTGTCCTGACTAAGTATATAAATAGCGTTCGCGTTAACATAGGTTACTCTCAATGCGAATTTATGCCTAGCGAAATCAAAAGTTTGAAATTTTTGTTTAAGCTAGGCAATACATTATTTCGAATCAAACGACATTTAATTTAGAATTTTCTCATTCCAGTAAGCGCACGCGCATGCGAGCCGGATCAAGCTCAGAATGGGTGCAAGATCGACGGCTCAGCGTGCACCTGCGGCTACGGGTGCAAGACTGAGTACATCTACAGGACACGGCGGGCCTGTCTTAACGCACTAAGAGGTATCCCAATGATTGACCAGCCCTTACTATGAGCTCTTACAACGGGCCTGCGTTTGAACTGCCCCATTTTGGTCATATTATGATAGCTCTTAGAGCGGACCTGCATCAGGCCTGGCGCACTCTGCACTTTTGTTACGAAGCTGTAAGTACTTCCCACGTCACGTCGCATTCCTCAATAGGGTATATATGGTGCTTCACTGCACATGCACAAAGCATACTTTTTTCGCAAAAAATGAGTGGAAAGAAGGATTGATCTCAATAGCAATAATGATCCAAACCTCAAGTTTTTCTTACTCCCAAATGACATTGAAAGGTCTTTATTTTTATTTATTTATTTATTTAATTCAGGCAGCACATTATAAATAATACAGGCCCATATTATAAATGCCTTATTATCTAACATACATAAAATAATACATTTAAAAATACACTATAAATGACACACTATTTCGACGGCGTAGTGATGCGCAACTTGGTGTCAGATAGTAGCCGGCCACGAAACCGACGATACACAACACCTTTCGGCCAAAATTCCGCTTTCATGAAGGTCGACAGCTTTTCGGTCGAAACCCTTACCACAAACGAATTTGAAATTCGTATTGTGACGAGATTCTAACCGTTTGACCCTCAGTGTAAATTTAGTCTTCAGTCGGATGTACTCTACAATCTCCTCGGCCTTTGTAGAGTAATGAAGCCGGGACACGTAAAGCAGCGTCACTGGTATTGCAGGACGAAGTAGGTGGTTCGGTCCAGTCGGTGCGTTGCCGCATTGATTACGAGTGGAGAGCCTCTTTTTCTTCCTCTCAACCTTAGTGAAGCCCTCCTTATCACATTTATGAGCCTGTGATATCAGCGTCATCGGAGCAGCCGTGAAACTGCTCTTCCCAGCGGCAGCTGCAGCATAATCACGTGTCGGAGTTGACGTCAACACGCGTGATGTATCTTGCGGCGCTGCGGGGCGGGCGGCGGGGCGCGCAGTAGCGCTGGCGATGTCAGTGACCCCGACAGGCGACGCATCATTTCGCGCCGACCCGAAACTGCTGACCGATGCATTCGGCGCCCCACGACGTGTGTTGACATTGCAGGCCTCAGGTGACCTACTTACCCGAGCAGTGTTGCTTAATAGCGACACTTTGGCACGCAAACGCAAGTCACTAATGGTGTTCTCTAAGGCCTCCAGCTTGGCATGCACTTCGGCCAGACTAGCTTTCAGGAACGTGATGTCCTTCAAAAGTCTGGTGACTTCGACGTGATCGAACGTAACAGGACACAGCTTGTGCAGCTCCTTTGTTACGAACGCAGGCACTTCGTCAGGATCAGTCTCCTTCAGCAAGGTTATAATGTCCTGCACACTTCTTTCGCCTCCATCCCTCCGGAGAGAAGGCATCTGGGAACTCTTTTCGAGCGTCTGGAACAGGAGAGCCTTGCCAATGCAAATCTCTTCTTCCTTAAAATTTGATTTGCAGATCTGCATGATGCTGATCTCGTCCATGGTGTCGATGGCGTGATGTATGAACGCCAACAATTCATTAGCAATGAGTTGTTGCGAACCCATTGTTAACAAACGGCGCTGGCTGGCTGCGCTAGTCGCGAATTAAAATAATTCTGTTGTGCAACGGACACGTCCGCTTCCGATCGCACATAACGACGACTATGACGATCCCATTACAACTTCACAAAAGTCGTAAAGTCTTATGCTGTTTACAGGGTGTTCCAAGAATACCTACTCTCACCCGTATCTATAAAATGTTCTGAATGCTCAAGTGAAGGAAATGGCGTTTATTGGTTGGCTAAGAATTCTAACTTTTAAAAGTTCTTACTTCTGTCAATTACTTTACTATAAAAACACAATTTTACTTAACTAATTACTTTTACTTGTCTATATGTGCGGATGTTAGCTCTGTAGCTACCTACCAAGTCAAGATAAAAAATCTACAAAATATCCTGCAACATATATTTTTTGGATTACCTGTAAGTATAATTATTTCCGCGGGGCAATAGCACGCACCTTAAGCGAACGTAATTGAATTATCGTTATTCGTTATTAGATTCTTTTCTCGTACCTTTTACCTATTACGGAAAAATGTATGAATACGAACTCAGCACACATGCACCTGTGGTTGGGCAAATTAATTAATTATTGAGTTATATTTGTAGCCAGTAAGAATTATTTATTAAAAATGTAGCAAGCTTTGGCAGTGGACTGGCTACATATCTGTCGCAGAACTGATGAAAGCTGGAGTAAACGGGTTCTCGAGTGGAGACCACGCCTAGGCAAACGTAGTGTAGGACGCCGCCCAGTTCGATGGACCAACGACCTTAGGAAGATGGCTGGCAGTGGATGAATGAAAAAAGCGGGAAATCGTGCTCTTTGGCACTCTTTGGCGCTCTTTGGGGGGGGGGGGGGGGGCTACGTCCAGCAGTGGACTGCAATAGGCTGAGATGATGATAATGAAGTATTATTTACAGCCTGCAGCGGTAATCAAAAATAGCATCTTGTTTTTATTCTTCTTGTTTTTGTTTATACGATAAAACTACTACTGGCTGTTTCGTGAAAATGCAAGCTTAAATTCGCTAGATTGATATAGTAAGATTCAGTTTATTGCTTAACCTTTAGTTTTAAGGATTCCGTACCCAAAAGGTAAAAAGGGACCCTATTACTAAGGCTCCGCTGTCCGTCTGTCTGTCTGTCTATCTGTCTGTCTGTCTAGGCTGTCTATCTGTCCGTCTGCCACCAGCCTGTATCTCATGAACCGTGATAGTTCGAGAGTTGAAATTTTCACAGATGATGTATTCCTGTTGCCGCTATAACAACAAATAATATAAAAAACTGAATACAATAAATATTTAAGGGGACTCCCATACAACAAACGTGATTTTCTTGCCTTTTTTATAGATAATGGTACGGACCCCTTAGTGCGCGAGTCCGACTCACACTTGGCCAGTTTTTTTAATAAGGTTTAACATTGTTCAACTACTCTGATTCATATTGGGCTTCAGGGTTTTTTATTAAAAGGCTTTATTTACTTCAAACGTACTTTCAAAATAAGATTCTGTCTGTATTCTGCTTAGCATCATACGGCATCATAGGACTAATTCAAAACTAAACAGATAGCCCATAATGCCCATAAGAATGTAAAACTCTAAACATGTGACGACTTATTTGTAGCGTTCATTGCAAGCTACGAGTATAATGTCGTGACAAATATTGTGGAAATATTAAACTAAAATCATTTACACAAAGAAAAAACTGTTTATTTCGTACATAATTGCAGCAGGTTTTATAATTACAGGAAATTCCCTCCCAGCTCGTCGCCATGGGCGTCCTCTTGCTCTTTTATCTAAATCTAAATCGAAGTAGGTAATAGGGCTTTTTTAAACAAGCGTTAAATATCTTTACCTAAGAAAAGTAAGACACCTAGACGAAAACCACGAAAACTGACATTAATAGTCGTTACTAACAATTTTGAGATCTTGTGTCAAAACTTTTTACCGAAGTTACGTGCCAATTTTATGGGATAGTTATATTAGGTATTCGTAGTTGATAATTAGGAAAATATTTTAATCCAATTAAGACATTGCATTCGAATTTGTGGTCCTTTTGGACCTCTGTCTGTTGTTACATTGCCCAATTTATTTATTAAATAAAAAACACCATGAAAGTCATTGGCCGTATGGTTATCGGACGGAGCGGGAAAATGAAGGGAACTCGCCTAACAAAGCACCTAGGGGCTACATGGCGCTTTAATATCTATTAATAGGTTTTTTTTTAATTATCTGACGCGGCTATGCATGAAGGTAAAGTTTAACGGAATTATAAAATTTAACCAATTCGGAAAAAATGCATTGAAAAGCTTTATGCCCCTGTCACTCGATATGAGTGCCTATAGCACGGGAGCCCCGTCAGACAGAAGCCATTATAATGTTTTTTTTTTTTTTCCTGCATTATTGTAATTACTAACACTAGAATAGGATTATCATGTTACTAACACTTTTATATGGATTTTTAAAGTCTGAAATAAATGGATTTATTATTATTATTATTATTATTAATAAATATACGGTACTTAAATATACAGTACTTTATGTTTACTCCGAAAAGCTGAATTTGACTTGGTCATAGAAAAGGTTTTTTGTTACCAATAAGTTAAAAATAATACATTCTGTCATAAAAGTTTCGGGAATTGATGATTTGTTTATGGTTCCAAATTCAAAATTATATTTTTTTTGTTGTTGTTCATTATCATCATCATCATACCAGCCTGTTGCAGTCCACTGCTGGACATAGGCCTCCCCCAAGGAGCGCCACAGCGCACGATCTCCCGCCCCAGTCGCTGACAGCTGCCTTCTTCAGGTCATCGGTCCATCTAGCCGGAGGGCGTCCTACACTACGTTTGCCTAAGCGTGGTCTCCATTCGAGAACCTTCCTGCTCCACCTCTCGTCGGTTCTGCGACAGACATGGCCAGCGCACAGCTTGCTACATATTTGGACAATATCAGTCACCTTAGTCTTATGTCGTATGACCTCGTTTCGGATCTTATCCCTTAATGAGATCCCCAACATAGACCTTTCCATAGCACGCTGAGTGACGTGTAGTCGGTGGGCCAACTTGACTGTCATGTTCCACGTTTCGGCTCCATAGGTTAAAACTGGTAGGACGCATTGGTTAAACACCCGGCTTTTTAGGCACTGCGGCAGTGTCGACGTGAAGATATGACGCAATTTCCCAAATGCTGCCCAGCCAAGCTGCACTCTTCTGGCGATTTCCCGATCGAAGTTGTCTCTACCGAGCTGTAGTACTTGTCCAAGGTAGACGTACTCTTGGACAACCTCGAGCGTAGTGCCCTCGACGGAAATTGGGTCCGGGATGACATGTTTGTTGAATATTAGTTCCAATTTTAAGGTAATCCTTTGTCTTGTCCAAATTCATCCCAAGCCCCACACGTCTCGAGGCAGCATTTGCAGCATTTTTTGCAAATCCTGCAGCGATTCTGCCATAATAACTATGTCATCGGCAAAGCGAAGATGCGTAAGATATTCGCCATTTACATTGATGCCCAGTCCGTTCCAATCCAGCGTCTTGAACACATCCTCCAGTGCGTTGGTGAACAGTTTCGGAGATATAACATCTCCCTGTCTAACACCTCGGAGCAGCTGGATGGGTTTTGTTCGGTGGTTTTGTACTTGGATGGACATTGATATATACTGTACATACCATACCATAATATATACTGTACCATACTGTACAGGCTTCTTAGCACCTTCACGTACCGCCAATCGACTTGGCATCGCTGTAAGGATTCCAGAACAGCCCAGGTTTCGACCGAGTCGAAGGCTTTCTCATAGTCCACAAAGGCCAGGCACAGGGGCTGGTTATACTCTACGGACTTCTGTATAACCTGCCGCGCCGTGTGAATTTCTTGTTGTTAGATTGGCACAAATGTTTTCCATTTTAGCGCAGAGTTTGAGCTACATCTGATAATTAGATTAAATACAGTATTGTTTTTAGTTATAACATATCTAGTGTGTATTGCGAATTTCATAATGGACAAAAACATCAAACAAAGAGTTCGTCTTAAATTTTGCATCGCCAATGGGATTTCGTGTTCGGAGTCTCTGAAAATGTTACAGAAGGCTTACGGTGTACAAAGCGTTCGTTCAAAAGCGGTCGAGATGTGATGGTAGATTTGCCTCGCTCTGGTAGGCCATCAACGTCTGCTACTGAAGATAACATCGCAAAAGTGAAGGAAATAGTGACTGAAAATCCTCATTCAAGTTTTAGAGAGCTAGCCGTCGAACTTACTGTGTCACACGAGTCGATTCGTACTATTTTAAATAATCAATTGGGTATGAAACATGTTGCCGCTCGGCTAGTCCCAAAAGACCTGATTTTTTTCCAAAAACTCAATCGCAAAAGAGTCGCTGAGGACATGCTAGAACGAGTCAATTCCGACCCAAAATTTATGAAATGCATTGTTACTGGTGACGAGACGTGGGTTTACGAGTTTGACATGCAAACTAGTCAACAAGCTTCGGAGTGGCGCCTTCCAACTGAACCGAAACCGAAGAAACCGCGCCAAACTCGATCGAAAGTCAAAGTCATGTTGACTGTTTTCTTTGACTGTCGCGGTGTTGTGCACTCAATATTCTTGCCAGAAGGTCAAACAATAAAAAAAGAGTATTATTTAAGCGTTATGCGGCGTTTAAGAGAGCAAATTAGACGAAAAAGGCCAGTTTTCTGGAATAAATATCTTGGATTTTGCACCACGATAATGCGCCTTCCCTAAAGGCCATCATTGTGAACGAATTTTTGACCAAAAACTCAACAAATACGATCGAGGAGCCACCTTATTCACCACATATGGCTCCAGTCGACTTCTTTCTTTTTTCTAAATTCAAAATAACCGCTCGTGGCACCCGGTTTCATTCGGTAGTAGACATTTAGGAGAATTCGCGGCGAGAACTGAACTCGATTCCGGAAAAAGCGTTTTAAAAATGTTTTGATGATTGGATTATTCGTTGGCGTAGGTATATCGCTTCTTTAAAGGTGATAAAAGAAATTTGCATGAATAACTAACATTTTGTGTATTATTAATCTTTTTCCGGTACTTTCCTGACAGAGTAGTATAGTTGTAAAATATACAGTTAAAATATTATATTTCTTTTCCAGAGCGAAGTTCAAACGTGTGTAACCGCATGCCCTGCCTCCGGGGCAACTGCATCCAAACGGTGCAGGACCCAGGCTTTACCTGCAAGTGCGAGGGATCAGGCTTCTATGGCCAGCGGTGTGAGAAGGGTAAGCATATAGGTACCACAAAATTAGTTTTATAAAAACCTAAAAACCGACTTCAAAATTAAACTAAAAAGCAAAAAATAATATTGACTAAAACATAACCTAATCAGTTCTTTTTAGAGTCGGTGTCAGCCAATAAAAGTTTAAAATGTGTTCATTCCCTCCAAAAATAACTGATTAGGGATGTTTTAGTCAATATTATTTTTTGCTTTCTAGTTTAATTTTTAATTCTTTTACGTTAAAAAAACCTATTTTATTTCACAATTTTAAGTGATAATAAGTCTTATTATTTTTATCATTATAGAAGTCGTTTATAAAGATTAATTTTTAACCGAAGCGGGGTCCAGTTATGAAAGCCTGCTTTTCTGGTGTCGTAGTAACAATAGGATAAGGTCTTGCGTTCAATACGAAGTCAATTTAAGAAAGAAACTTTTAAAATTTATTCGTTACTAGGTGTGCTGGTTTAGGCCCACAGTAAATAAAAATTAGTTGTCTGGTACCTCGTAAGCTCCGTGTCTGCTCAGCACACTGCGAAATATGTTCTGTCTACAAATTGCAATAATATCTTCTAACTCCTACCCGTTAAGGAGTTTTGTGGCTTTTATCATCAGCTCAGCAAAATGAGATGATGATTACCCAAATATCAGCGTTGAGTCAGAAAATATATGCAAAACATTTTGTGTGCCTATAAAAATTTAGGGTTGCCCCCGATTTCCCAGGGATCCCATCATCAGATTCTGACTTAGAGAAAATGGGATCACTTAGCGAATAAAAACTTTTAAACAAAAATAATATTTTTAAAATCAATCGATAATTAACGGAGTAATTGCGTAACAAACATATAAAAAAAATATTCAGTCTAATTGAGAACCTTCTCCTTTTTTTGAAGTCGGTTGAAAACACCGAGAAACTGAAAACAACACACTCATAGACATCACTGACGGACACGATCTCAGAATGCTTGGGCGTCCCGAGATTTCGTATTGAATTATCTGAATAGCCATATTAAAAACATTTCTACTATGCGACTAGCTAGGAACCTACGGCTGGTTCAGCTCTGAGGAAGACACATACACTGACAGAGCGGAGACCCACGTAATGGAAAGAACTTCGTTTCGCAATGACACGGATTATTCTATGTAATAAGAGTTTACTCCGGGTGAAACGAATTACACGAAAAAGTAGCCGTATGCGGATAGGTACTTGTGTCCCTCAGAGCTATCAAACCAGCCTTAAAACGTATGCCCTGCCTGCCAAGTCACATCGCAGTGCATATATAAAAATCAAAAGCCGAATTACCGTAATTTAAAATTAGACAAAATCCAGTTTCGATCTAGTCCAACTTCCTACCTTACTTAATATTATTACCCATTAACCAAAAACCAATGCCAAAAACGGTATACTTCCGTAACACAACATGTCGTTGATTTTTAAAAATGCAATATTGTTGGGTCAATTTCGACAACCTCGATTTTTGCCTAATTACGGTGGCGAATTTTATTTTGAATTTTTGTTACTTTTTTGTTGCCTAGATGATAGTGCGAGTGCACTTATATTCAGTCATATAGTAGAGATACAAAAGTAATTTCTACTTTTTGCAAAACATCAATTTGAAATTATAAAAAGCCACCGGAATTATATAAAGACCACCGGAATTGAAAACCATTTAACCGAAATAAATTGATGTATGCCACTGAAATAAGAAATATTATACACAAAATCTTTTTTTATTTAAATGTTATCAAAACCAGCCTTTTCAACAATTCAACATCGAGCATATGTCGAGGTCTTCCAGCAATTATTCAGACGGGCATGTAAAGTGCAAAATGTATAAGATAATGTCGGTGTACGCGGATGATATTACTAATTAATGGGATTGTCGGACAATTAATAAATAATAGATTAGGGACGTATACGATTATAAAATAAATTACATTCTATTAATAATAATAATCAATAACAATTGAAATTCGTAAATTAAATTAAATGCCATTTTAACACTGTTAGACTTATAACAATGTTCTTAGTAGATGCCATGGGCGTAGCCACGGTGGGGCAGGGTGGGGCGCTTGCCCCACCCTGGCTCTGAGCTGTAACGTACCTAAAGAAAAACCTAAAAAAATAAATCATCTAGGTACTTACTACAATACCTAAAAGGCCGTCCTTTAAACAGATTAATTTAAAGTACATCTAATGACAGCTGGAAGCGGCCATTTGACAAAGGTGAAATGTCAAAATTAAATTCCAGGGCCATAACCATGAACTCATAAAACAATCTCAAAGTTGTCAAATCTGTCAATTTTGGTACGTCATTTCATACAAAATTTGACAGAAATGATAATGTTTGACAGATTTGTGATTGTTTTGACAGTTCATGGTTAGGGCCCAGGGCGGTAACCACGAACCCCTAAAACAATCTCAAATCTGTCAAACATTATCATTTCTGTCAAATTTTGTATGAAATGACGTACCAAAATTGACAGATTTGACAACTTTGAGATTGTTTTAAGAGTTCATGGTTATGGCCCTGAACAAGAAAAGATTGAGAGTAGCGCTATTACAAAAAGCAATCAACACTGATAAAAAAGTAAAATGCCACTAAAGTGTCCACGCCCGCGCGAGATAACATAATACGACTCAAGCACAATAACTAACGCGATTCCACGCCGTAGTTCTAAGAGTCGTCTCATTTTCGAGAACATCAAATCATGGCGCACGATCGGTTTTGCTTGAATTTATACTCATTTCGACTTAGGTTTACTAATGAACTATTTCATTTTCTTATAAAATAAACATTACATTATTTTAAAAAGAAACCTGATTATTGTGGTTTTTCAAATTTAATTTGCATTCTGCGTGCCGCTGCTGCTGTCGAATTCGCCAATGCCGTCGCCGTTGTCGTCTTCTTGTAAAAATGCCTAATAACTTACTTACTACTTAATTCACCACACTTATTTATAGCGAAATACTACTTTAAAACGCAAAAAATTAAGAAGCTTAAAGTTGCACAGCGCGCTATGGAAAGGGCTATGCTCGGTGTTTCTTTGCGGGATCAAATCGGAAATGAGGAGATCCGTGAACGAACCAAAGTCGCTGACATAGCCCGACGGATTAGCCGGCTGAAGTGGCAGTGGGCGGGGCACATAGCACGTAGAACTGACGGCCGATGGGGCAGAAAGGTTCTGGAATGGAGGCCGCGTATCGGCAAGCGCAGCGTAGGACGCCCACCCACAAGGTGGGCAGACGACCTGGTAAAGGTTGCAGGACGACGCTGGATGCAGGCCGCTTCCAATCGGCCGATCTGGAAGTCACTGGGGGAGGCCTATGTTCAGCAGTGGACGTCCTGTGGCTGAGATGATGAAAGTGCCAATTTAGTGTCGGGTCAATGTGGAAAACGAACTTTTCTACATTGTCTCGGGTCTGGGTGTTGTTGTTATTTCTGATTTCTATAACAAATATATACTACTTACTTTCGGATCAGAACAAAGTATGAGTCCAATATTTATTTAAATGAAGTTATTGCAAAAATATACATTCGATATCGATGTTGCCCCCGTAGGATTTTTTTTGTATATCAGCAACTGATCACGTGGTTTTAAGGAGTATCCTATTTTCTTGTACACCCTGTATTAAGTGTATGTTTGCACGTACCCGGAGCCGTTTGTCGACGCATTTAGCGTGGAACTCGTCTGTGTTCAGTGGCGTAGCTACCTAGGGACTAGGCGGGGCAGAGCCCCGGGGCCCTCAAGCTCAGGGGGCCTCAAATCCTTACCAGAAATCTCGATCGAACTGAAATTTTGGAAATTTCTTCCATTTTCAAAATAAATATCATCCATCCATCTATCAGCCGAAAGACGCCCACTGCTGAACATAGGCCTCCCCCAAGGATTTCCACGAAGATCGGTCTTGTGCCACCCGCATCCAGCGGCTTCCCGCGACCTTCACCAGATCGTCGGTCCACCTTGTGGGGGGCCTACCAACACAACAAATAATTATGACAGGTTGCAACCCCACTTTAATCATGACTGAGTTAGTTGAGAGAAATTCAAAAGTTATATGCCTAGGGAATTCCCCTAAATATGTGCGTTTTATTATTCATCGATGTGCGTTTTATTGTGAATTCGAGTTAAGATTTTGTTCTTCGAGTACAGTTAAAAAAATTATGCTGTATCAGGAGTAAGTAAGCTAATTTAACTTTTTTGTCGTGGTCAATAAAGTGGTTCAATTTTATTTGTTTTTACAACTCATGTGGTAAAGTTGAAGTGATGTCCGTTAAGTTAATAAATCGTGTCAAATCTATAGATTTCTGCTACAGCTCATTGTATAACGCAAAATATCGTGAAAAACTCAGAACCGACTTCAAAAATAAACTAAAAAGCGAAAAATAAATTTCTAAACTAAAACATACTAATCAGTCATTTTTGGAGTCGGTGCTCCATGGAGAGATAAAATGTCCCTTACGGATCCGCGCGGCATAAATTTATGTCTTCGTGTGTGGTACCGTCGAGATCCGCATGGCATTATATAATGCCATGGCTCCCGCAGTCGATATTAACTCTGATTGTTAAAGCATTAAAGCTCTGTTTGGCCTGAAACTTTTTTAGTAGAATGACTGATAAATTCTCCGTTCATTGAAACCAAAAACAAATAGACGTTCACGGAAGAAAAAAAAGACAAAAATTGGTGAACTTTTGACTTAGTGTTTAGCGGTCACGTGACACGTGATGACGTGTGGTAAAAAGTGAATTTTAAAAGTATTTTAGTTTAAAAAGGTTAGTTTTTTGCCATAATATCTATTGTTGTTAGTTTTAAAGTTATAATAAGTGTTAACAATAGTATTTCATTGTAATTTGAGCGTGTAACTTGATGTGAATTGAAGTGAAGTACTTGTAGGCGCGCGAGCGAACAATGGCAGTTTTATTGGCCGATAAGAAATAATGTAAACATCATAAAACACCGGGATCAGCATAAGTGGTTACTTTGTTTGAATAGCTTCTCAGAATTGTAACTGTGAACGTCGTGAGTGTAAACATCTGGCCGCACGAACAATAACAAAGCGATAAGAGTCGAGCGCAGCAAAAAAAAAGGTAGGTGTCAAGTGGCACGGGCGTTACGTTTCGGGGCCGCGCGCGGGGGGCGGCTTCGGAAGGGTTAATCGCACCGACTCCAAAAATAACTGATTAGGTAGGTATGTTTTAGTTTAGAAATTTATTTTTCGCTTATTAGTTTATTTTTGAAGTCTGTTCTTAGTTTTTTTTTATTTCACCATTTTTAGACTTTAACAATACTTCTATATCGTCCAATTAAGGATCTATCATTATGGATACGAAATACGTTCTGTCGACGAATCGCAGTATTATCTATTGACTCCTAACCGTTAAGAAGTTCTGTGGCCTCCATTATCAGCTCAGCAGTATGATATGCACACTAAAAACCTTCTCTAGAATGTAACAAATACTTTTCTGAAAACCACATCAAAATCGGATGAGCCAAACGTGAGAAAATGAGACCCCATTGTATTTCATTGTATTTGGCCGAAAATCATAACCCATAACAAAGTTCTCAGAATCATCACTTGTCATAATAATCAAATCTCCGAATCAATCACATTGTCTAATAGTCATTTGTCCGAAAGTTATTTAGTCATAATGTTCATTTCTATAAATATAAAATCTCATAATTTAGTTAGTCATATTTGTCCTAAATATCTTTTAACGTAAGTGTAATATCCAGAAAATACACATATCATGAAAAAATGAGTTCAGAATATGAATCTAAGTATTTTTACATATATATACATATATAAGGTGTAAGTTAATTAGTGTCAGATATTTTTAGGATTATCTTACTTAGACTATCACATGGATCACATATAAGATAAATTTAAAATTATAGAACAAATTTAACAAATCGAAAAAAAAAAAGTTTTAAAATAAAGAATCTACATCATCCTGTACATGTACCAAACACCACAAGTAGACTACTCACACAACGCTAGCCGATTCATAATCTCTCCAGAATCACATTCATGCACTCAAATAATCATATTACACTGTTCATCATAATATCATATTACTTGGTGCGTGAATTAAAGTTTGTTCTATAATTTAAATGTATCTTATATGTGATCCATGTGATAGTCTAAATTACTAAAATTATAAGTATAAGAATAAATTATAATTTTGTGCAATAACATTAATGATTAAAAACTATTAGAGAAATATATTTTATTGATTTTAAATACTGTGGATTATAATATTTATGAAAAATACGTTTAGTTTACCTTATGATGTTTTGGGATTTTAATTTTATTGCTTGAAAAAATCTTGACTTCAATATTTTGGTAAGCGATAGTTCGGAAAATCAATAATTATGAGGAAAAATTTTCGGGCAAACTAAATTATAGATAAAAAAATTATGAAATTCAATACAGAACCGAGAAAATCGCGGACAAACATACATACAAACATACGGGTCAAACTGAGAAACTACTTTTTTTTTTAAGTCGGTTAAAAATGCAAGTCACCTGCAGTAGGTACATTAATATTCAGGTCCGCGGGCAGATCGTTCATAGTCTCCACCGTTAAAGTTATGTTGTTACCTACTGTTTAATATTTTGATTACCTGCCCTGCAGTGCACAAAAAAGAGCTTAAGTAGCTTACCATTTTTAAATTATTTGTATATTTCATATTTTTATTTGATAAAACCTAATCAGTTTACATAGCAGTGGGGCCCTATTTTTTAATTTGCCCCAGGGCACTTTGTTACCTAGCTACGCCACTGACTGTGTTAACAACGGGCAACTACGGAACCCTATACAGTGAGCGTGGCACGACACGCACTTGGACGGTTTTATATCAGTAAACGTACTAAACTAGATTTAGATATAGAATATTTGAGACACTAGTATGTCCTAGTTTTGGACGCGTTTGAAATAAATCGGTAGGGTATCATAAACATTGCATACTTAACATGACTTTATTCTTTTTTTCAGCGTGTCCTACGTTCCCGGTGCGCGGAATGGTGTTCCCCCACGAATGCATCGTCATTTGAAGATCTTAAAATAACTTAAAATCGTAAATCTGCAATTCGCACATAAAAATCTCATGATTAGATGAAATTGTTACTTTAAGGTGATTTAATAAATGCTTGTATAATGCCAATAGCTGCATTAAAGTCACGAGACGTGACGATCGGTTGGTTCAATTGCTAACTTAATTGGCGAATTTCTGGGCCACACACGGTTATTATCAATACTGGATTTAATTAAAGGTGTAGAGACACACAATCACACAAGTACAAACTTATTAGTACTTACTAATATTATTAGTAACCAAAAACCAGTATTCTCTTGTAGAACAACAAGTCGTTGATTTTTCAAAAATGCAACTTAGTTCATGATACGACTGGAACAATCAGAAATCACACTTTGGTTTGAATCTAAATAAATATAAATAATCTTCAAGCCTTTTCAGGGTTATGTTCTTAAAAATATAGGGCATCATATTTTAAACCTTATTTATACCTATTTATTAAGGCCAAAAAGCAAGTAGAATACATGTTGTAGGTACCTATTAAAACATGTAATTTTTTCCGTACTTAGACAATACATTGTTGAAGGAAAAGTGTTTCATTGTGTCACCCTGTGCCCATCATCAAACTAACAGATGTTTTATTAATACTTAATTAAATTGTTTAGCATGTGGACCTCTCACTTGCTAACACAACCTCTATAGATTGAGATTAAACTTAAACTGTTCTATGTATATTCAAGGCCCTAGAATAGAATCTAGGGTATAAAAAATTCGATTCTTTTTTTTTTACTAATTTTAATGTGACATGCTAAATCAACTTTTGAAAAAAAGACTCTACCTACATAAGTTTAGATTTAATCTTTCTGTGTTCTCGTTTAATGACTAAGTAATCTTTATTTGTAGGTTTTATTGTTTGCAAATAAGATTTATTTGTGTGCCATATATGTAGTATAGTGGTGTGAATACCTACAAACTTCCTCGTATGTTCACCTTGTTTACTGTACACCGACTAGACTACCATGAAAATTATTATTTATGTTCGTTCATACGTACTTATAAACCACATAACTTCAGAAATGTACGATTTATTCAGCTACTTTTAGTTGTTGATAATTTGTCGATGATGTGATCAAAACAAAAATAATACGTATGAAAGAACAAACAAGCAATAAACAACATAATGTTCGGTAAAAATATTACTTGTACTGGAATAAAAGCATCTTTTCCTTAATCACTGTTGGAACAAAACAATATTTTTAAAATAAAATTACAACAAACGACATGATTGCACTTTTATTTTATCCTTGATGCAGTCTAGTTAAAATATATTAGGACTTCTAGTACCTACTCTAGATAAAAACTTACCACCTTTTTGAATAAGGTATTTACAAACTAGGTAACGCTGTAGGTATAGGTAGGTACTTGGGTTTAATAAAGGAAGAGTCATAAAAGGAACAAAATCATAAAATCTCTTTACTCTTTGAAACTTAGTTTATATTACTCTGTCAAGAAAGTACCAGAAAGAGATTAATAATACACAAAATGTTAGTTATTCATCCAAATTTATTTTATCACCTTCGAAGTATGCTCCTTCAGAAGCGATACACTTACGCCAACGAATAATCCAATTACCAAAACATTTTTTTAAACGCTTTTTCCGAAATCGAGTTCAGTTCTCGCCGCGAATTCTCCTTAATGTCTTCTACCGAATGAAACCGGGTGCCACGAAGTGGTAATTTGAGTTTAGGAAAAAGAAAGCAGTCGGCTGGAGCCATATCTGGTGAAAAAGGTGGCAGCTTGATGGTATTAGCTGAGTTTTTGGTCAAAAATTCGTTCACAATGATGGCCTTTTGGGAAGGCGCATTATCGTGGAGCAAAATCCAAGAATTTTCATTCCACAAATCTGGCCTTTTTCGTCTAATTTGCTCTCTTAAACGCCGCATAACGCTTAAATAATACTTTTTTATTATCGTTTGACCTTCTTGCAAGAATTCTGAGTGCACAACAACGCGACAGTCAAAGAAAACAGTCAACATGACTTTGACTTTCAATCGAGTTTGGCGCGGTTCCTTCGGTTTCGGTTCAGTTGGAAGGCGCCACTCCGAAGCTTGTTGACTAGTTTGCATGTCAAACTCGTAAACCCACGTCTCGTCACCAGTAACAATACTTTTCATTAATGTTGGGTCGGAATTGACTCGTTCTAACATGTCCTCAGCGACTCTTCTGCGATTGAGTTTTTGAAGAAAATTCAGGTCTTTTGGGACTAGCCCAGCGGCAACATGTTTCATACCAAATTGATTATTTAAAATGGTACGACTCGACTCGTGTGACACAGTAAGTTCGACGGCTAGCTCTCTCAAACTTGAATGAGGATTTTCAGTCACTATTTCCTTCACTTTTGCGATGTTATCTTCAGTAGCAGACGTTGTTGGCCTACCAGAGCGAGGCAAATCTTCCATCACATCTCGACCGCTTTTGAACGCTTAGTAATAAACACGTGTTTTTGATAAAGTCGATTCACCGTAAGCCTTCTGTAACATTTTCAGAGACTCCGAATACGAAATCCCATTGGCGATGTAAAATTTAAGACAAACTCTTTGTTCGATGGTTTTGTCCATTATGAAATTCGCAATACACACTAGATATGGTTTATCTAAAAACAATACCGTATTTAATCTAATTATATGTAACTCAAACTCCACGCCAAAATGGAAAACAGTTGTGCCAATCCAACAACAACAAAAAAAAAAATTTTTGAATTTGGAACGCCTTTTCACAAGGCCATCATTGTGAACGAATTTTTGACCAAAAACTCACCTAATACCTTAGAGCATTCAACCAACATGCTCTAAGCCTAATACCATCGAGCAGTCACCTTATTCACCAGACATGGCTCCAGCCGACTTCTTTCTTTTTCCTAAACTCAAATTACCACTTCGTGGCACCCGGTTTCATTCGGTAGAAGACATAAAGGAGAATTCGCAGCAAGAACTGAACTCGATTCTGGAAAAAGCGTTTAAAAAATGTTTTGATGATTGGATTATTCGTTGGCGTAAGTGTATCGCTTCTGGAGGAGCATACTTTGAAGGTGATAAAATAAATTTGAATGAATAACTAACATTTTGTGTATTATTAATCTTTTCCCAGTACTTTCTTGACAGTGTAGTATAAGTACTTGTTGTCATCCATTGATAATTATACATTTATCTCAATGTTCCTATCCTAATTATACATACTTAGTACTTTACCTATAAACTTTCATGTCAATACTGCAATACTTATTTTAGAAGTTGATTTTAAATCTAATTACAAAATTTAATTACTTCAGCAGCTATTTAGTTACATGAAGCCAGAAAGAACATACATACTAATAATTTATATGGATCTTTGATAAAGCTTATAAAAGCATATAATAAATAATCTAATCCTAGTTAAATATGTAGTACTGAAACATAAAATCGTAATAAAACTATAGATAGAATATATATTATGTATGTGCCATCGCTATACTCGTAGTAGGTTACTACGAAAGTGTTTGGTTCGTTCTTACCAATGAAACATAAATTTTCTCTATTCGAACGTAATAACTTATCAAATTATAATAATCATTCACTTATACTACAGTTGAAAACGATCGTGTTTTTAAGGTTCCGTATCCAAAGGGTAAAACGGGACCGTTTTACTAAGACTCCGCTGTCCGTCTGTCTGTCTGCTGTCTGTCTGACCGTCTGTCACCAGGCTGTATGGTATGTCATAAACCGTGATAGGTACCTTGATACACAATTGAAATTTTCACTGATGATGTATTATTTTTGCCGCTACATACCTACTAAAAAACAAATTAAAATATTTTTTTAGGGGGCTTCCCATACAACAAACGTGATTTTTTTGCTCGTTTTGTCAGATAATGGTAAGGAACCCTTCATGCGCGAGTCCAAATCGATTATTACCATTTTACATGGCTAGTTTGAGTTGGCCATATTTTGTCAAAGGATTGATAAAGTGATTACTGGCTATGTTAATTTGTTAGTTTTATTACGCCCGAAGTAGTGGTAGTTAATATAAAAATTTTGTGTAACACCGATTCACCACTGGCTCTACGTATGTGTCGGCTATTATCAACTCAATTATTGATATTATCATCTCAATGGTCGGCTCGGTACGTTCGCAATAGAAACAGAGCCATCTATGTTGTATTTTAAACATTACAAACGTGTGATGATTCGAACATAGAGAAAAAAATATACAGATTAATCAGTATAATTGTCACCTGGCTCACTGGCTATCCCATACTAACTTAGAGCATTCAACCAACACAGGAGAAGACAAGCTCGCTAATTTCTATGCGAAAAAGTCTGCCATTTCTTGTGGGGGGAAGGGAATAACGCACGCATAGGGAATTAACACTAACGCATTTTCAATGACGTTGCTACGCTCGCATACAACAAAAATTATCTAATACTAGCTTAAACTAGACGCACACAAATATATTCACTCACAAGGGCAACTTATCCATGCACGAGTGTGACGTCAGTTTTAAATAAACGAACATAGTGCTTAACACTATCGATAAAATTTATCGATGAGTTCTGCCAGTATTATGATAAGGTTTTATTCAATTCAGAATCTTTATTATGTGTAAAATAGAAACTTTATGTAGAGGCGACTACAGGAGAACCGCCATAAGAAGACGGGCAGCAGCATCTCCTCTCCACCATTGGCCAAACTGCGATCGCCAACCCGCCTGCCCTATCCCTGCATAGGGAATTAACACTAACGCATTTTCAATGACGTTGCTACGCTCGCATACAACAAAAATTATCAAATACTAGCTTAAACTAGACGCACACAAATATATTCACTCACAAGGGCAACTTATCCATGCACGAGTGTGACGTCAGTTTTAAATAAACGAACATAGTGCTTAACACTATCGATAAAATTTATCGATGAGTTCTGCCAGTATTATGATAAGGTTTTATTCAATTCAGAATCTTTATTATGTGTAAAATAGAAACTTTATGAAGAGGCGACTACAGGAGAACCGCCATAAGAAGACGGGCAGCAGCATCTCCTCTCCACCATTGGCCCTATGCAGATTATGGCAAAATCCTACTTTTGGAGAGGCCTGTGTCCAGCAGTGGACTAATATAAGGCTGGTGGTGGTGATGATAGTGATATGAACTTTACTTTTTCCTCAGGTCAATTGTCAAATACTGGGCTATAACCCGCAAAAATCGTAAATATAATTAAAGGTAAATTTAGAAGGTTGAATTTTGTAAGGTAGGATTTGCAAGATTAGGTGTTAACTATTTTAGCTGTATTCGCGCTGTACACTATTTCGAAAAGTGCGTAGGTAAGGTAGTTCTATATCGTTGTGGATATGATTGTCACTACGATATGCATGTCATCTAGCCCTTGGAATGGATTGATTTCTATGACTTAATTAGTAATTGACAAGGTGGTGAATAATAATGAATAAAAAACATTATCCGAAACATTATCAAATCCGCAAGAATCCGTTCAAAACACGACCCTATTGCTTAAGCGATGGATTGAAACTGTACTTACCCGGATCGGTTTCCGAATGGGTATAGTCCGAGCCTTAACATACGCTTAAATAATAAATAATCTGTTAACTTTTAGCAACAAGACTTTTTTATACTCGTTCACCAAAAATACACAAAACACACACACACGTTTCTCTAGAGTTTAAGGCTCGGTCTATACGCTGCCGGAATCCGTTAGCATCCGAAAGAATTCGTTCAAAAAACGACCTTATTGCTTAAGCGATGGATTGAATCCGCGTTAACCCGGTCCGGTTTCTGGCTGGGTATAGACTGAGCCTAAGATAAATGATAAGATATTTAAGATGCCTCAAAAATTTTGCCCAAACCTTTTGTCATGTTATATTTTCGCAAAAGTAATAAAAATAAAATTTACTGACATCTTAATATGGACACATTATAATAATTCCTATTGTAATATAAATAAGATCCGTAATCTTATAGTAAAGAAACCAAATTGAACAAAATTTATAACACCATGCTGTTTTTTATTGTATGTGTAAAAAATAACAACAAAAATGCTTGTAACCTAAGTCTTAACATTATTTTTGTGTTATACAAATTCATATAAACAATAAAATCGAATCCATTTGTTTATTTTCCCAACGGGTGGGTTTATTGTGAATGTGCCCGAATATATTATTTCCATTTTGGAAATACAACCAGGTGGAATCCTAAATCTAGGTGACCTAAAGGTCAAGTGGTTAAATCGATATCGATATTTTGTTTTTGTGCTATCCCGTCACCAACTTTTCTGGAGGGTGGCCAGCGTATATCAATAAAAATCCAATTATATTATATAAAATTATATAAAATTCCAAGGGCATCTATTGTAATTAATATTATTATAATAATATCAAGCGTGAAATACCAGTGTAATTTCAAAGTTAGTATAAAAAATACGCTAATAGGATTATTTACCTTTTACTGGTATCACTTTTTGATTGACAAATTTTATAAGGTTTTTGAAATTTTCAGGCATTATTTCCTAATATCGTATATTTTTTTCTCTATGCAAATATCATTGAGCACAAATATGCTAATATCATTGAGCACAAAATTATTTTCTTTTCTAGAGGGCGTAGAAATATACCGATTAGATACAAAAATAGCATGTTTTTCAGAGATTCAAAGTATCTAATAAAATCAATTCTGATCTAAGTCGAGTTAGATCCCTTTTCACTTAAGGGACAGAAATTACATATTATTACGACATGGAGTGTAGACTCTGTAGACAGGTAAGGAAAACCATATCTCTTGAATGGAAGAATAGTTGAAAAAGTGTCCAAGCAAACTGTTTTAGTACGTAGGTTAGTACAGTGGGTTAACATTGGTCCCGGACTAGCAAATGCACACTGATTAAGATAGTTTGTGACACTCGCACAAGCGCCTCTGTCATTGGATTAGAAGCGTCAGCCAGTCCACATCTATTTTAGGTCAGTGTGTGTGGACAGAGAATAGGGATGTGATGTGAATGGTGCAATACTACGAAGTTATGCATTAAGGACTTCCCGTTTGCTAAAAAACAATCGAAGTGGAATAAATAAAACAAGGTTTGATGGAAATTTCATCAAAAATTTTATATTCTTATATTCAATGCCTTTTTTTAAAGAGCTGAAAATAGTTGCGATATTTTAATAAGTTTTTTTTGTTACACGTTTTAAACCAGCTATATCACAAGATATTCCTATTTTAGAAGCCAGCTGCAGTAATTATTTATTTGCACAATATTGAAATTGTAATGTAACACGGATTGTTAAAATATTAATGGATTCTTGAATAAAATCTAATTCTTCAAACATTTATTTTGTAATCAATAATATTTCACATCCCTAATCTGTGAACGCAACTGACCTGTAATAAGCTGGAGAAACTGCTGTCATATTAAATTCGTGCTTATTTGAATCGCCCGGAATCGCTATTTTGGCTCTTAACAAAGATTATTAAATCACTCGTGCTCAGAAGGCCACTATAAAGGCAGATGCGAAAGTACTACTACATGAAACTAAATTAGTAATGGCCGAGCCTAAATATCAGTTATTATTTTGTGTGCCCAGCACCCCACCCATAAACGCTTCAGCGATAATACCCAGAACTAATTTTGACGTAAACTGTTAAGTGCGGTCCAGACTTCGTGCGCGAATCGCGCGCGACGAAAATAGCCAAAACTCTATGGGTGCTTCTTCCAGCAAGGCATTATTTGGTGATTTGCGTGGCAATTTTCAAATTTAATATATAGATACTCGCAAGCAACTAATTCACGGTGATTTTGCAAAAAGTTCGCAACTTTTATCGATATGGACATTCCATAAATAGGTTCCGCCTGATAATATTCGATAAATTGTATTTCAGTCTCTTTCGTCCACATCAAGCTCATTTTTTTATTCATTTCTAAGCAAGCCCCTTCAATAAAAATCGTCAATTCAAAAATCAATACAGAGCTTCGCGAAGTATACGCGGAGTGCGAATGTTGACGCGGGACAACAAAACCGACAAAAATCGGGGATCAATGCGCGAATCGGCTCCACACTTTGCGTTCGCTGACCTTCGCGGACCTTCGCGGCCTTCGCCCGCGATTCGCGAGCTAAGTCTGGAGCGCGCGCCGCGCATAATAGGACAGCAAGTCCAGTTGTTTTGGAAGGTCAGCAGTGGTGGCACAAGATAAGGTGACTATGTTGTTTTGCAAATTTTAATTAACTCGACCAACAGAGACAGACAGACGGTTGTTTTTGAGAACAAAGTACGAAGCTAGCGAAGTTTACTGAAGTGAAACTGCATCGAATGCATATGTACAGACAGACAGATTAGAGTTTATAGAGTTATCTGTCTCTACTGTTGTTCAATTGCGATCAATACAGCAGAAAAACTGGGAAATAAATACACCTTGCTACCCGCTTACAACCACAATATTATCATCATTTAAAGTGCATTTTGAACAAATGACAGTCTGATACTTTCCTAGGATTGTGACTGAATATTTGGTATGTACAAACAAATGAATATTGTTCTTTGTTGCAATTACTCTCATTTTGTTTTTTTAATATCGTTCATTGAACCTATAAATTAATAACTTACGTCAGGCATAATTATCTAGTAAGTAACATTTTTCTCTTCTCTCCTAGACATGGTATTAAAAATTAGCATGCATGCGCATGGAAATACTGAAATATAAAGCTAATTAGGATAACACATCATAATATTATTTCACACATCAGAGCTACCAATTTTATTACCCACCAAATAAAAGTTCAATGGTGGACAATTAATATCTTTGCTTATTTTTATACAATGTTCATAATAAGTAATATCCCGTTATATTTTTGTATTTTTGTGCTTCTCTACATACTATAAAATAGGCACAAACAAGAGAAAAACTTTTTTCACCCACCTTAATAAAAGAGTGAAATAGCTTTTTTTTTCCTTGGCCTTACACACCACACCAAGGCTGTGGAAACATTCACAATTTAATGAACCAATATATTTGCTAGATAATGGAGTGGTCAAGATATCACAAGTTCCTAGCGCTGATGCTGGTAGTCACTGGCTCCATCAACACTCTCTGCACAAAATGGGCTGATCAAGTGGTGGTGAAAGGCTCTGATGGAAATGAGCGTGCTTTTGACCATCCATTCTTGCAGGTAAAGCAAACTCACAATTTCAATAAGAGCACACACTGCAACTCTTTGCAACAGGTGATTTTGCACTACTAGTGACTCTTTGAACAACTAGATATCATTCCTGATCAGCGACTTTACAACTGTTACATGTATTGAGACTTTGTTAGAAATGTCAGTTTCAATGGCAGTCATTGCTGAAATACTGATCCTAAAAGTTGCAGTGTGCGCAGTCTCTAAAAGGTTTAATAATGTTCTCTATCTAGTAACATATAATTTCCAAATACTTATTAGGTGTGTGCTGGGCATGGTCATAAGATTGCACAACACAATTGCCAGAACTGTATTCTGCTACAGAGACAGAAATTGTTTTTCTGAAGTCCATTAGGTACATTGTAATTTTTTGTTTTTAGCAATTCCATGCAAGGTTTAATTGAAGATAAATAACACTTGAAAAATATCATCAACCTCAGGTGGGACTCGAACCCACGTCCCATCGCAAGCCGGGCGAGTGATTTACCAACTAAGCCACCAAGGACGTCACGTGACAAGATGAAATTCCTCAAGTGTTCTTTTTCGCTGTCAAAGCCAGCATATTCTGATCAATGTTGTAGCTATATGTATAGCTGAGTAGTATACTACCGTCAACACCCTATAGAAATATTTTTACAAATATTTGACTACTGGTTAAGGTCAGAAATGGTTAAACATTGTAAATTTTTGTTTTGAGCAATTCCATGCAATGTTTAAATAAAGACAAATAACACTTGAAAAAAAATCATCGACCTCAGGTGGGCTGCGATGGGACGTGGGTTCGAGTCCCACCTGAGGTCGATGATTTTTTTTAAATTTATTTATCTTCCATTAGGTACAGTTTACATTTGTAGACAAAGAGTACCCTACTTAATGTGCCCATACTGTGAGTACATTTTTTTAGTATTATGTATGTACAAAATGCTAATATTCTTCTTAACAGGCCTGTGCTATGTTCTTCGGTGAAATGCTGTGCTTGTTAGCCTTCAAAATAATCTGGCGCATGAAAAGAAACTCTGGTGGTCACTCACTCACTGAAGGCAACCAGAACTTCAACCCATTCATACTTATGCCAGCGGCCATGTTTGATTTGGTAAGTATAATTTTTATTTAAACTAATCATCATGATCTTATAGTGAAGAACTATCTCAAACTTGCTAAGAAATGCAAGCTATGTGCTTCTGAGACAAGAAATTATTATGACAGGCAGTGAAGACGACGATTTCTTTTCTTTTTAAATTTAAGAGCGCAAAGTTGCCACAATGATCTTTCTTTCTGTCCACATTCCCAGAATTGCTATAATAGTGGTACCCATATCGAACTCATTACACAAGTAGCTCAATGATGATGCAATATCACATAAAACGTTCCTATAAATAAACCATGACTATAAACTAGGAAGGAACGTATATAACCGACAAATAGCATCAAAACATAAGCCATTATACCGAAAGGCATAATAACAATGTTTTCTGTAATCACATTTTGTGATAGGAACTGTATTGCTATGTAAGTTAACTGGGCACTGATTGCATTTCTTGATCAATGTTATGACATTACTGGTTGCATTATATCACATGAGTTATGTTTTGTAACAAGCAGGAAACATTAACTAATTATTTTTAAAATGACAGCTTCTAGAAGTTGCTAAATCAATTGCTGGCTTTTCATGAGATACTGAATAGAAATACTCTGGATTTGATAAGATTTGATAAGTTTCTAATAAAATGTTTATTGTTTTTTTATTTTTTGATAAATTGTATCTATGCTATTTTATTTCATCCAGACTACTCTGGATCGCAAAAACAACACAAATCTACTTGCAGTTTTCACTGTGCATGCAAAAAAAAAGTTTTTTATATAAATTTATTTGTAAATATGGATGAAGGCCGCTTCCAACTGGGAAGCTGAAAGTCATTGGGGAAGCTTATATTCAGCAGTGGATCTCCTATGGCTGGAATGATGATAAAGACAACCAATCTTCGTTTCAAAATAAAAATTGTAATGTATATCAATTCGTTCGCAGATCGGCACGTCGATAATGTATATTGGGTTGACGCTGACATACGCAAGCAGCTTCCAGATGTTCCGGGGATCCATCATAGTGTTCGTGGCCGTGCTGTCCATGACATTCCTCGACAGGAACATAGCCAAGCGCGAGTGGGCCGGCATAGGTGAGCACTCAATATTAAAAACTAAATATTAGACAACATCACACACCATGCTATGATCCTAGGATAAGCGAAAGTACTGAGTACCTGAAGTACCAGAGCAAGAATCGAACTCGGGACCTCAGAGATGGCAACGCCTAGTCCGGCGTGCTCGCCTCTCGGCTACGGAAGTTGTCAAACCAAATTTTAAATCATTATACTTGAGAACCCCTGTTCCACATGTTTTAACAAATGCCCTCATTTGTGCCCATAACAAACTTCCATTGTGTCTCGTATGCATGAACTAACGATAAAATTCTCGTGACGACGACTCGTGCAGCTAGCAAGACCGAAACGTCGAGTCTTAGTAATGTTTAGGTATGTGAATTGACATGAATGTATTTTTATTAAGTTGTATTTGCTAGAAACAATGATAAACCCAGATTATGTAATTTGCCGTTTTGACATGTATTCATCTTTATTTATTTACTAACGTGATGTTTATCTTGAACAATTAAAAAAACCTTAAACAAAGGTAGCAAAGCGATGAAATTCATTATGTTATTTGAAGCTTGCCATCCGCGAAATGTTACGTTTAAATATTTAATTTAGTGCGAATTTTTAAATTTTATATGTCCACTTAAATTTTTACTACTTCCAACATATTGTAAAACAACATAGCCTACAAATAAGCCAAACTTGTCCGTTGCCCCGTTGGTCAGAAGACAATTATCTTTTTTTAATTTCATCCGCCTGACGTGTTCCTATGTCATTTAGGGTCAGCGCAGCATGTTTGTTTTTCGAATAAACAAATACTACCCGCATTTTCATGTCCAAGGCTGAACAGCCTGGGGAACCCCAGGGAATATCTTTTTTCCGCATCTCTTCTATTTTGGATTCTGATTAGTTACAGCAACTATGTATTGCGCCGAGTTGTAATTTCTTGGTGATCGAGGATTTAGGAAACTATAAATATATATATCGAATGAAAACTTGTTTTGGAGGATCCAGCGAGAGAGATATTCGAGTCAATTCGAGAACTTAATTCTTAATTTATCTAGTTTACTTAGTTCTTAATTGAACTCAAGTAAGTACTTTTTGAATTGCATAGTTCACTTACTTACACATCACTATAGCAGTTTTAGTTGTACCTACTATTTCTTAATTCTTAGGTTTTAGTACAAGAACCTTGCATTTCTTTATGAGTAACTATGACGATAAGAAAGGAATGTAAATTACCAGTAGTATTAACTCGCTTGCGTATCGAACAGAAACGGTTATTAATAAATTATCCTACAAATACACAAAAAATACAAATGACATCTATATTTAAAAAAAAATAATTTTACTTTCTGTAAACACCTACTCGAACTTGTTTGTATGGTGTGCAATTAAGAGCAAGAGCATTATCGATATATCCGAACCGGATATCGACTTAAAATCTTTAACGTTCAACGCGTCAATAATATAAATAATAACAATGCCACAAAAAAGGCCGTTAGTAACAAAATAAATGTGGATATTCGTCGACAAGCAGCCCGCATGACCCGCATTGGTATCAATTGTCGTGATTCAGCGCGCCGCGTGGGTTCAGAGTTCGGTTTCCTCCGGTCGCGACTTTGTTTATAGCTACTTGGAACGGCGTAACATCCAAAACATAGGACGGCGCCGAACAAAACACTGTATCAAAACACGCAACGTGGAGCTGAAAACCGAGATGAAATCGAGACAACACTCCGAAATGGCATAACTGCAATTACACCTATTACCTAAGCTACTGGATGTGAAGTAAAGCAGAGTAGATACTCAATACGGAAACTTGATTATATTGCTATGATATGAACCGTACCCTCATGCATATAATAAAGTAGTATCTTTGTTACCGAAATGGCGTAGAGCCTACTCCATATAGGTCAAATTTTTGGTTTGGGCCAAATCTGAAAATTAATTATAAACTGACTTGGTTTCATTGCCCGTAATACAAAGATGGCAACTATTGGTGTTGTCGAGGGAACTAGGTATATAAAAATTGAACTTTATTGCGCATTAACGGCTTTATACTTACCGATTTAAATAGAGCTAGACTAGATATGCAATAAATTCGATTAAACCATTAGGACATGGGTCAATCATTGGTCTGACTGATGATAGCCCAGTCCAAGGATTCCGTAGGTCTGAACTGAAGGCTAGCTCCAGACGTATCTAGACTTCTCCCTAATTAAATGGTCATGTTTAACCCAACTAGAAATGGAACTAAGCTCAGTACCTACTTAGAAAGATTGATCGGTACATGTTCCGAAAACTTACTTTTGATTGTAACAAATTTTATGGGTCCCATAGTAAAAGTTGCTTCTAATCATGACACTCACAATTTTATTTTGTTTACATCCTAATGGACTATCCAATACAGCTTGTTTATGTTATGGCTTTAAAAAATATAAATTGATTAAATATGCAGTTTTTAAGCTGTTTTGCGATTGCTTTTTTAAGCTGTTTTGTGATTAAATATGCAGTTTTTAAGCTGTATCATGCGTGTCGGCGCATATTTATATTTTATAAATAATAATGATGGTTTGTAATGAATCAGAGATTACTCTGTTCTGGGTCGAACAAACAGTTTGTTAGTGAATCATCGTCATTCGATACAGCTGTGTCACGTAAAACTTTACAAGCAGTTCCTAATTAAATAGTGTATTGTTAAAATTAGTGTAACAAAAACCGATGTTATATGTTTGATCAATGATTACTCATAAATAATACATCGTAGAATACCTAGAATGGACATTAAACTTAATTAACTATTGATAAATTACCATTCACCAAGTATGGACTATTTTCTAGTGATCGTCAAATATATGGGATTCACTCATAATAAATATCGCACTGTTTAACTTTGATCGTTTCTCTTGTCGTAGGACAAAATACACTATCCTTAAATTATCCTAGTAAGTTTGGACCAGAGCGACGTCCTGAGACGCCTTCATTTGTTCTTAGAAGATTGGCTAGCGGCTCATTGGTGATTATTGCCCTAAGCTCTTAACAAATTAAAAGTAACGTTATAATGCGAAATCAGTTGTAAAGAAACAAGTTATCAATTGAAAACCTTAGATATCGGGATGCCTCGATACGCCTGTTTGCCGAAACGATATCGGTATCGTATCGGCAAACAGGTATCGCCGATATTTTTATAACTGTATCGGTACAGTTATAAAAATATCGGCGATACCGATACACTAATTGAATTCAAAAATCACGGTAAAATAAAATAAAACACAAGTCAGGTTCATTTTTTTAATTTGTTTTACAAACAAAGTATAACTGAATAAAGCGCGGGGTTTTCCAAAGCATAGTTAGCTCGTGCCTCGTTTGCAACGAAATATGCGAGACAACACGAACGTTTACATAACATTGTTTAAACACGAAATTCGAAAAGAATAGTTGAATAGGCCAATAAAATATCGCATAACAGATATATCGGCGAACCCGAAGTATCGCCGATAAATCGGTATCGGATGCATCACTAAATAATACACCGCCTCAGTACAAATCGAAACCCCATTTCTTCACAATCTGGGCAAGTGCTGAGCTACCGAAGACGTTAACTAACGTGTCGGAATTTGTCAAGTGTTTTGCGATTGATAGCTAAGCCAGCGTTTCGCCTAATCAATGTTGTTGTTAAACGTACCTTAGTATTTATCCTATCTATCCAACATCCGATAGAAATATTATCGCGGTTACTATAATTTGAGTCAAAACCTCTTGTTTCAGGACTAGTAATCCTCGGGCTTTTGATCGTGGGTGGAACAGACGCCTTGTTCCAGTCGGCAGGCGAGTCCAAGGGTAGGAACAGTCTCATCACCGGTGACCTGCTCATCATCGTCGCTCAAGTTGTTTCCGCGTGCCAGATGGTGTATGAAGAGAAATACGTTGCTGGTAAGATACTAGATAGATAGAGTCTCTATTAAGTACACTACACAAAACAAAACATAATAGTATATTAGAATAGTTTGTTACGGGATTGCTATGTACCTTATTTTTGAGTTCCCGATACGATATGGTAGCAATCCCGTAACAAACTATTCTAATGTTAGTGACCATGAAAGTTTAAAACAACATAATAGTATAGGTACTAACCAAAAAAACATATAAGAATATCACGATTTAGGCAGTCTTATAGCCAAAAAAGATCTATTCAAGACATCCTTCAGGTAGAGGAATTTTAAATCTAGATCACTTACTAGTAAATGTTTCACCCATCCTTTGTTAAGTATCATATGGCTCAAAAAATCTCATAATTGAGGTGAGGCCTCTACCCTGCACAAGGACGTATAATAAACTTACTGGCCCTACAACACCTCTTAACAAAATCAACAATAAATCAATACAACTTGAAGATCAAAAGTCCTAAAGACTAAAGAAGCTTCATTCATGATTTTTGAACAGTATTTGCTTTTTTTTTAATTTTTACATAGGCCTTAACATCCCCCCTCTACAAGCCGTGGGCTGGGAAGGCGTGTTCGGGTTCTCGGTGCTGTCGGCGCTGCTGGTGGTGTTCTACTGGGTGCCCGCGCCTCCGCACTTTGGCCACAATGCGCGCGGTACGGTGGAGGATGCCATTGACGGACTAGTGCAAATAGGTACGTTGGTACTGGCCACATACTTTTTACAAATAGGTTTCGTGGTACTGTCCGCACATACACATAGGACACCATCGACGGACTAGTGAAAATAAGTTCGTTGGTACTGGCCATGTATGCTACAGATAGTGCCATCCACGAGGGTGTACCCCACTCTATCGTAAATAAACTATTCATCGTAGAGTACATGTGAGTGTGTATCGACAGAACCAAGTCACTAGCGCTGTCTGCTCATTTGTAATGTAAGCGATTAGGGATAAGAGAGGCGCGCCTTCGTGAATGTCACTACCTGTTTTTCATTTCCTATTCAAAAAGTATAATGTATCAAGATTAAAACCATTGAAAAGACCTCGTTGTCTGTCAAAATGAAAAAAGTTAAGAATGTATCCCATATGACAATAGTGATAACTCATTTTTTTTTTAGGTAATAGCTCAATCTTGTTGGTTGCCATACTGGGCACCATCGTTTCGATTGCGTTCTTCAACTTCGCTGGCATCAGCGTGACTAAGGAGATGTCAGCAACCACGCGGATGGTTTTGGACTCTGTAAGGTAAGTGTTTTCGCTGGGCGGGGCAAACAAGCAAAAATATAGTTTCGCTGTACAATTACATATCAAAGTAACGTATCACGGTTAAGTTGGAAAATCTTGTTTTGCCTACAAAAGTGAAACCCATGAAAAATCCCTCAAATTCCTTTAGACGTGTGTATTTGGGTCAAAAAAAGAAATTAATGTGTACAGAATTTTTATTAAATCCATCCAGTGGATTCGGAGCGACTATAGCGGTGACGGACGGACAGACTTTAGACTCGGTTTTTCCCATATAATTATGAAAATGAAATTATATTGCTTACAATTTTCGCTTAGTAACGGCGTGACATTGGAACCCCAATCACACCACCTGTAACTCACAATCTGAAGACAAACACAAGCACATGCCAAAAGCACCGCCCTCACATTGCATGCGATACAGATGAATGCAAAAGTTAGTACCCAACACCGACATAAAAACCTTGACGCGCGCTTAGCCACTTCACTTGGCATCCTCAGGAGAGACGTTGTCGCCTCTGCTGCGCCTCGACGACTGACTAACTGGAAATTGTAAGCAAAATAATCACATTTTCATCCGCAAGTAACACCTGAATCTATAAATTTTATCGGATTTTTTCATTCGGACGTTCGTAACTTTTAAGAATTGCTAATTATCATACGTGAATGCTAAAATTGGGAACATAACACCTCTCCAGGACGTTAGTGATCTGGATGGTGTCTCTCGCGGTGAAATGGCAGGGCTTCCACTGGCAGCATCTAGTCGGTTTCGCAGTGCTGATCCTCGGCATGGCGCAGTACAACGGGCTCGTACCGAAGCCGCGCTGCCGCCGCGCCGCGCCCGAGCCCGAGAGTGAGAGAGAGGTCGTTAACGCGGTCGCCGACGCGGAAGCGTAGGCCTCGGCCGCCGTGCCGATACTACGGAACAACAGGTACTAGCGCCACAGAAGTTGAGCGCTGGGCTATAGAGTGTAAAAAGAAGGAGAGCCATCTCTATGTATTAAAAAGTGTCCGTCAAATAGCGTAAACAGGCGGCGCCACTGTAGCTAATGTGAGTGAGTCTCACTCAAGCTACAGTGAGTGAGTGAGTGAATGAGATAAAAGAGACTTAAACAAGAACAGAAAAACATCCGCTTTATTATGGCGCACTTTTAAATAATAATAATGTTAGTGTTGTAAAATTATTCAGGAAATTAAAAATAACAACTAAAGTAGACTGAGCGAAAGTGGTCCATGAACCAAAAGCGATACTGTTGTGATATTTATGTGGAGATACCTCAACTACATCCACATGCGAAGGGGCATCGAAATCTGACCCGGGAGTTTTGAGAAAAAAAACTTTTAATAATATGATTTGCTAAAGTTTTTGTTTAACAAACGTTAAAGTCATTGACATTAAGCGTGTTTCTCTGCTAGATAAAGACACTTCACACATCGAGCGGACGTCAACAATAATAAATGCAAGCGATAGGCAATGTTGCTATCTCTGTTCTCTCTAAGTGTCTTTATCTAGCAGAGAAACACGCTTAAATGTCAATGACTTTAACGTTTGTCAAACAAAAACTTTAGCAAATCATATTATTAACAGTTTTTTTCTCAAAACTGCCGGGTCAGATTTCGATGCCCCTTCGCACGTGGATGTAGTTGAGGTATCCCCACATAAATACCGCTATTGGTTCATGGACCACTTCCCATACAAATGTGCCCAGTCTCTTTTGTATTATTGTTGCATTAAAAAAGAAATAAGTCACCCTCTAGCGACACTAGCGCTGTTGTGGAGAGTTTTTGAACTATTATTTACGGCTTAAAGTCGGACACTATTTCAATTATTCTCCTATGTGCGATAGTCCTCTTTCACCTGTCTACGCTCCATACGCTAGGTGAAAATTGCGCAAAAGACCATTACGCGCGCCGCACCTGGGCCGCCGGCCGGGATTGGTTGTTAGCTCCGCTGACGCGCGTCTCTGGTACGATGACCGTCTCGTAAGATGCGTAAAGCGAACCCCACTCTTTGCCCCAGCGCTCAACATCGATTGCGTACTGTAGCTTGAAAAAAAAACAACAAATAAAAAAAACTGTTTTTGGTACAGCGCCGTTAAAGTTTGATTGAGTAACAAATATACTAACTTTCACGTATATAATACTAGCACAGAGTAAGTGTTATACTACATAAAAATACTAGTTATGCACGCGCGATCGCCCGCGTGCATTACTTACTGCTTGTCACTCTCTATTTTACTCCCTTGGGAGGTAAATTGATAATACACACACCGGCATATTTAGCGGAACATAAAAAAAGGTTTGATATCAGTATCATATAAGGTCGCTGGCTGGTTTATACGTCATTTAATTTAAAAAGCAATAATTTCAAATTAAGAAAACAACTGAACATCACATTTTTGCAATTGTTTTAATTTTATTCAAATTCACCTTATCTGGAGCGAACTTCGAGTATTGCTCCTTCTGAGTTTGATTTAAAATTTCATTGAAATACTGTTTTTTGTTAGTTTTTTTTTAAATAACGCATCTTTTTGGAGTTGAGGACTGAATTATGCCTGACTTAGCCCCAACGGAGATTGCCAGGGCACTTGAAATGCGAAGAAATGGTCAAACCTACAGAGTGATATCCAGAGATCTTCGTCGACCAGTTTCAACGATCCATCGCAGTATCCAACGGTTCAGGGAGACCGGTACTTATGTGAGAAGAGCAGGACAAGCCAGAAAAAGACGCACTTCTAGTAGGGATGATCGTTTCATTCGGCTTCGTGTTCGTAGGAACCCCCGTTTGACGGCCGCCCAAGCCCGACATGAGTTAGAAGCAGTGCGGGGTGTAACCGTAAGTGAGCGTACGGTACGAAGAAGGTTCGAAGAAGCTGGTTTGGGTTCATTTGTGCCCGCAAAGACTCCAAGGCTCGAAGTAAATCATCGTAGAAACAGGTTGACTTTTGCTCAGGAACATCGAATTTGGAACGCGAACCGATGGAGTACGGTATTGTTTAGTAATGAGTGCAGAATTCTTTTAAATCAAATTGACGGCAGGCAAAGAATATACAGACGCAAAGGAGAACGATACATTCAGACAAATTTTGAAACTACAGTTGCATACGGTGGTGGATCAATAATGGTTTGGGCGGGCATTTGTTTGGGAGCTCGCACAGACTTGGTAGTGATTGACAGAGGGAGTCTGACTGCAGACCGCTATATCAGAGAAGTTTTAGAAGAAAATGTCGTACCGTTTTCCCCATATATCGGTGACGATTTTGTTTTTATGCAGGATAATGCTCGGCCGCATACCGCTCGGGTAACTCAAGCATATCTTAATGATATGAATATCACTGTTATGGAGTGGCCGGCGAGATCACCGG
The DNA here is from genome assembly GCA_950371115.1 of Anania fuscalis. Classification (NCBI taxonomy): domain Eukaryota; kingdom Metazoa; phylum Arthropoda; class Insecta; order Lepidoptera; family Crambidae; genus Anania; species Anania fuscalis. Next base: position 6,485,580 of record OX493324.1, read on the forward strand.
ATATGAACCCAATAGAGCGTTTGGGACGTTTGGGACTTGCTGAAAAGAAAAGTTAAGTCCAGAATTCCAGCTCCTGCCAACGTGGGTGAACTGCGAATCGCCGTAGTTGAGGAATGGCGGAGACTATCCCAGGAGACCATCGATAACATCATTCTCAGTATGCCTAGACGGGTAGAAACTTTAATAAGAGCACGTGGAGGAAATACGCGATATTAATCACCATTTTTCTAATTTAATAAATTGTTATTTTAATATCAATTTTTACTTTTCCCGGTTACATAAAAAGTTCAAAAATGTACCATTTTTCACAAAAAGCCTTTACTCGCAAAATGTGTTCTTAATGTGTTCTCATTTTAATTAAAACAAATGAAACTTTAAATAACAAAAGAAGTGTAGTGAGTAGATTTTAAAATAAACCATATTTTTTTTAATTATTGACTTTTTTTTGTGTTCCGCTAAATATGCCGGTGTGTGTAGTAGTCTTTGTCCTTCCCTTGGATGTAATTGTTATGCTAACTAAACTGCAGTAACTGCTTTTTCCGACATGAAAATTTTACCTGTGTCATTTTCTGACCTTTTAAACACCACTATTCAAAAAATCATGCCGATCTCTTGCTCTGTTAAAACCAAAAACGGTTTTTATCGTTTTAGATCAGTTTAGTCGTTATAACGGTTGCAATAGAAAAAAATAAATTGTTTTGTACTATAAATGCGAAAGTTTGGATGGAAAGTTAGCCAATCTTTTGTTAATATAATAATACCAAGCTTTTGTTCTGCGACCGGTATTATGCCGTGAAAGCAAACCAACAGAAGATTGGATAATCAATAAGAGTATTATCAGGTCGCTGTTCGCCTGACATTCGTGTGGCGGGTCGCAGCCGGAGCGCTGGGCCACGCCCGCCTCTTACATCAGGCCACCGCCACCGCCACCGCCACCGCAACAGCAACCGCCACCGCCACCTAGCGTCTCCACTGTACACTAAGCGGCACAGATGGTACCCTTCGTCTCAAAATAAACCCCTCATTAGTAAGGGATGTGTACACATAAGCGGACCGGCATTAATCGGCAAAATCTAATAAGGTTTTTCAAAAATATCTACCGTGGCTGCTATGGATGAAAGTATTACTTGTATAGATTACGATAGTGAAGAAATTTCATGCAACGGACGTCTTCTATTTTTTTATAAAAGAATTAAAATATATAAAGATTAACCTTCATTTTGTTTAAAACCATCCACACATGTCTCTAGCGTAGGACGTAGTAAGAGGGGGCTAGTTGGACAGGTGTGGATGATTTTAACTTTAGTTTATTTTTATTTTTTTAATAAAAAATTGATGACGTCCGGGGCATACAATTTCTTTACTATCGTAATCTATTTATGTAATACTTTCATCCATTGCAGCCACGGCAGATATTTTGAAACTCCTTATATGTGAATGTGATGTAGTAGATGCTTCGAATCGGTTTTGTTGTTCGACAAATACTGCCGAACGGACAATGCCGGCCCACTTATGTGTGTAACTACCCTAATCTATTGGGTAACATATGAGGGTAAGTTTCGGACGTCAGAACGATAGACGCAGTTTCGCTCTTTAGTGCCGGTTACTTAGGCAATGAACATGGACATTTTAATGAAAATATAATCTTTAATCTATATTGTGAATTGTGCTATCGCAGGTGGCGATTCGGTTGTTCAACTCTATAAACTAAAGGCCATAATGAATTTTAGTTTTGTTAAGATAGAGGTTTATGTAACCGAAACGCCACCTACCCAATGATATTTGTTCAATTAAGTACTATTTTCCGCGTGAGAGACGATATTTTTTATCAGTTAAACTATAACTGTCTTATTCAGAGTGCATTTGCTAGTCCGGGACTACTGTACTAACGTACAAAAATCAGAGATTTAACCATAGTCCCGTACTAGCAAATGCACTCAAAATAAGACAGTGAAACTATATTAAAATGCTCGTATAGTCAGTAAAGTAATCTCCCTTGGATTTGTATTTTCCTGCGTCAGAGTTGATGTGGTTTTTTAAATAAACTATAATAGTATTGTATTTTAATACTCAGCTACACGAGCATTACAGCACAGTAGTTTTATAGTTAGAATATAAGAACGCCTTTCTTCTAACAAGTCGTACTTTTATATAAAAACAAGACACAGTTTTATTGCTACGAGGTCAAATTTGGCCGCTGGTATTGGCGATTAAATAATCGCAATTACAACCGATTTTTGTAAACTTTAAATTCCTATGAACGGTCTAGCTTTCGATTTTTCTTTGTCGAGGACGGCGTTCTTAATCTATAAACGTATAAGAAAAGAGGTATTTTACTTCCCATGGAAAAAAAATGTGATGCAGGTAGGTTGTCGTAAGACTGTATGTAGACCAATGTAAGTGTAATCATTAATCGTAAACGATATAGTTATAATGACAGATTTTATTTTTTAATCATATTATATTATTACTGTACTCGTCAATACTGTCATGGGATGTCATACAATTAAACTTAGGTCCTATTTGAAATGAAAACTTTCTTTATGGGAGTGATTCTACTACTCTCAGACAACTTTTACTATGAATAACTGGCACAGAATCAATCTTGCCCTACAACATAAAACAGCTTTTTCGTATAAAAAAAAAGCTTTACAATTTCAGTGTAAGAGCCCATATCATTTTTTTTTGTGTAGGCTGATATACAAAAAATGAAAAGGCAGGAAAGTTGTTTATGTATTTTATGTCAAAAGTTAGGGCTCTAAAATTTTTATTTACAATTGGAATCAAATATTACTAATAAACCATTATCTTTCATTAAACTTGCTCAATCAGGTATAATAGAAATAGTTTGCGAATACAAAAGATATAATGTGATGTACATTATCGTATTATTTTGAATGTACTGTGTCGTCCATTTTAAAAATTATTAATAATTCTAGGATGTGATGTTAAATAAATTAAAAAACAGTGCGAGTTAAAAATACCATCCTACTTGTGTACAATTATTTTTTTAATTTCTTGGCAATTAGATCTCTACATACTCTGTTGAGATCTGATGTGTGTTCTTAGGTGCGGGACATACAAAAGAAGAGCGGGCACATCGCTTTTATACATTCTGTACGCAATAAGACAGACTGCGTCTTGCTCGGTTGAGCCCCATGACCGCCTACTGTCAAATCGCAATTTACGAGATTTTTAAATAACGTTGTTATTACCACGATTCACCATCACATATGTGCTCGTAGCTTAGTGGCGGCAGCGCTTCGGTATCGATCACTAAAGTTAAGCAACCAACGCCGCGGTTGCTAGTGGATGGGTGACTATTCCAGCCATATTTAGTGGCATTTGTCACGAGCATCCCGGCTAATATCGCTTGATATTAGTCGTGAAGCCTAGTCATGAGGCCTCATGGCGGCTTGTTTACATCTGACAGTAAGGTTTGGTCACTGGTTTTACAACACCCCTCCACCAATCCGCACTGGGCTCGCGTGTGATGGAGTATGGCCTAAAGCACCTCATAGTTGAGGTTAGGCCTGTGCCCTGCAGTGGGACGTATATAGGCATACTACTACTTACTTTACCATCAGATTGAGGCACGAAGGACTCCTTTTGTTAAACAAAAAGTCATAAATGCAAAGCATGTGATTTTATCGTGTAATAAGTCGATATCTTTCAAGCCGTTATGGTTGATTGATATAATAAGAGAAGCTTGTAAAGTGTAAGATCTTATGATGTCATGTATGATCTTAGAATTAGCGCTCACTTTAGACTATTTACATGATTAGTTACCGGCTGATATTCATAGTAATTTAAAAACCGATCCATAAGCGTAGGTCCCTACTGATTAGCTAAATCTGTATGATAAGAGGCCTATTACAAAATTTTGACAATTATGTTGTTATTTGGTGATTAGTGGACATAAAAATATACTTTCAAGAGGCGAACTTAATGCCTTAGGGCATCGATTTGCAATAATGACTTAGGTAGGAACTATTTTATTTATTGAAAAGATATTAGAAAGACACATCAGTAAACATTACAATTCAGAATAATATGACTAACATGTGCAAATGATATGTCTTTGTGGGTAAATACAGCGGTTTTTTTTTTTTAAAAAATGGTTACCTAGTCATTTGTTATTATTTAGTATGTATGTGCCTCATTGTTTCAATTTGCCTTAAAAATCTCCAGTAATTACCAAATAACTTAAAAAACCGTAAAAACTTTTTAATAGGCCCTAAAAAATGACACAACTTTTGCCCCTAAAAAGTGTTACGTGTCATCACGCTTTAATTAAATAATTAAATTGATATTTAACTTAATTTTTGTTTTACACGAGATTCTGTATCTGTCAGTTTGTTTGTAGAGTCACCGGCAGCGATGTTGAGCTCTGGGGCAAAGAGTGGGGATCGCTTTGCGCATCTTACGAGACCATCATCGTATCAGAAACCCGTGTGCGCGGAGCTTACAACTAATCACAGCCGGCGGTGCAGGAGACCTATTTTTAAATCATGCGAATTCCAATTCGAATACGAAATGGCAAGATTCGCATGGGAATAACTAAAATCACTATTTTTGAAAATTCAGTCCGTGATTCTGCAACGAGTAGTTCGACCCACTTGGATACTCGGAAGTATGACTTTGACAACTAAACATATGGTTCAGTTCATTGAGTTCGCACACGAATCGTTTTCGTGTTCGAATTCAAGACTAATTTCGAATGCTTCAAAAATACCGTCGCCAGGCGCGTCGCACTACTAGCCAATCAATCGTAATGGTCTTCTGCGCATCTTTCACCCAGCGCTCAACATATGTGCCGCTAGTTGTAGTAGTACAGACAGAATGATGTTCATCCAAATGCTTAAGTGTAGATTTATGATCATAACGACTTAGAATCGATTGAAAAATATTTTTTTGTAAAGGTACGTACACGATATACAATAACTACAATATTGGTAGATGAAAGCAGACAATAAAAAACCCTGAAAACGTGGATGTAAGAAATAAATAATGTTTCCTATAATGTATGTAGGTACTCGAAGTCTGTGAATGCAACTATGTAGAAATAACGCTGTCTTCTTATTGTGTTGGTTTCGTTATTTTAAGCTCGAAAATTTATTTGTTAAAATAATGGTACTATGTTTTTGTTATAAGATATTATCATGTTATTACAAAGGTGGTGATTAAGTTGTGTCAAGAAACTCTCTCCTAAAGAAATTTAAAATTGTAGAATTTGTCGTATTTTGTGCGTGCGTGGCCCATAGAAAGTTTTTACAAAAGCAATTTGCAAGCGAATTCAATCAAAGCGAGGCGAGAGCGCACTGGGCTCGCCACGAGTTTGCAGCAGGATTTCGCTCGCAAAAAGATAATAGATTTAAAAAATATAGATATTAAAATGCTCTTCATTCATGTATGATTCATTCAGTAAATCACTGATTAAATAATCATTTTACGTCATGAGCTATTAATGTTTGTCTGAACACCGACCGACTTAGTTTATGAGTTTTACAACAGAATCGCCACCAATTATCACTTATTTTTACTTTTACTACTGTTTCCGAGATTTTTTAAATAGAATTATTAATTTCATATATTTGATAAGAAAAGAAATTAATATACAAACAATTTCATGGTATTAAATTGAATATTGAGTTTTTCATTCTGCCGGAGCAAAAAAACCTATGTATTTGGTGTGATTTAATAAAATTAAATATCTGTTAAACTATTGATTAATATTAATAACTTTTTTTTGTTTATGTAAAGCTCGGTGCTTTAGCTATTCTTTATGTACTCAGCTGTTTCGTTTAGGCATTCATATTTTTTATCACTGCTCAATTTTTATACAAATCAACTTATATTCTAATGTTTATTGAGTTTATTCTATTGTAAACGAAACATGAAATTTTACGACTCATAGTTAAGTGCTTAGGTAAACACGAAACCTAAGATCCAGCCTTTGTTAACTCAACCACTCAACCTAGACATCTATATTGTAAACCGCTATCGGTTATCTGCTAAGGATAAGTACTCTGTGATTTTAATAAAATTGTTTATCTAAATAAAATGTCATCAAAATATTAGTTGTTTTTTGAATTTTTAGTATTTCCTAAGGTTTCTAACTGTAAGATTTTCAGCTTTGGTATATATATTTTACATCTATATCAAAGCTCTTAAGCTTATAGTGTCTTTACAAAACCAGATACAAGCCACTTCTATAAAGAAGCAACAACTACAACTTCTTTTTCCCCTGCTAAGCAAAAATAAAGAAAACAACAATTCTGGACTACCCCCTAAAATCGTGTGGAAAAACTATTACTACAGACGTATTTTTGAATCATGCAAATTCCAATTCGTATACGAAATGACAAGATTCGCATGCGAACGACTAAAATCCCTATTTTTGAAAATTAATTCCGTGAATTCTGCAACGAGTGGTCCGACCCACTCTTATTTCGATTCTACTAGTAGAAAATTCGGAAGTATGACATTGAAAAGTAAACATATGGTTCACAGATTAAAAACTTTTTTCGTTCCGTTCTATGCGGATTTATTGCCGGTTTTGAAAATCAATTAGTTTTTTCATTCCGGTTTTTAATAATTTCTGCGTTAAACGAAAATAGTTTCAAGAATTTTACTATAAGAGCAACACATAATTCGAGTGATTCAAAAATGCGTAAAATCGGGAGCGATAGAAGTAGAATTCGCACACGAATCGTATTAGTGTTTTGATTCAAGATTCATTCTTAATGCTTCAAAAATACGACTCCTGTACTGTTACTGTCTGGTACTGTTTTTAAAAATATACCTACCTAGTCCCGTGACGTCGATGAAATACAAGGCCCTTAAAAACGATTACTTACACTACTACCAGATTGAATAAAATATTTTTTGAAATGAAAATTGTATATTAAAAGCGTTATTTACTACAAAACAAAAATAAATTACTGTCTACTCTAGTTTCAATGGCGTGAGCTAAGTTTTATCTTTCTCTGCTTCAAGTTTTGTCCCATGAGCTGAAAAATAAAACAAAATAGAATAAAATAAATAGAAGACTTCAAATGAGATAGGTACAACTTCAGAGCGCTTTCACACTAAGCGAAGCTTGCTTAGCCGAGCTGCTTAGTTACGAAGTTGCATTACATTTCTTGATTTAGCTGCGCAAAATATATTTTTGTTGCCTATCAATTTGCCGTCATGTTGTGATCAGCTTTTAAGTAATACTGGCCATCCAGCCTTTACAATTAATTTTAGTAACGTATACAGGGTGTTAGGTAAAGGGCATATCAAGCCAAAAGTAGCCCATGTCATGTAACATATGCATATAAATACTATGGTGAAGTTAGAATTTTGATATTATCATTTTTCAAAAAAATATGAATTCATTCGGATTCCAAAAATTATGTTTTGTGTATGAAAATTTTAAAAATAAAATGAACGTATCAAATTTCTGACTTTAGGTACCATACAATTTATATGCATGCATATGTTAACATAGGCTAGTTTCGGCTTGATATAGCCTTTACCAAACACCCTATACCTACCCTATACCTATACAGGATGTAAGTGGCAGCGCGTAAGTAAATTAAGGAACTCAGTAAATGATTCTGATCATGAATCAATTAAAAAAAAGTACCGTACCGTACTTGTATTTTCATGAGACTATCCACATTTATCTTAAATTTTGGTTATGGCGCACGTGGCTTGCCCGCTTTACCACGGGCCGTTTTTGTCTTTCGGCGTACCATACAATTACAAAAAAATAACAAACATAACGGCCCGGCTAACGTTGTACCCATGAGTTTCGGTCGTTTTGCAGAATGATTCCCGATGTGATAATTTCATACATGTCTAAATTTATTCAGTATAATATTTTTATCTATTATCTAGACTTCTCATTTTACCTTGACTTTAATTTACCTACATGCTGCCCTATACACCCTGTATTTTGTTACTTTTCTAAAACACTCTAAAAATCTGAAAATATTATACTAAAGTGTAATTAGAAAATGACCAGGAGGAGTATTTTAGAAGCGTTCTAATTCCAATTCGCATACGAACTGCTAAAAACGTTTACAACTTCCTAGTATACGATTCTTGTCAATTCGTATGCGAATTGGAATTCCAATGCTTCAAAAATGCGTTTTCAGTAGGTTGCATTTTTTTAATTTTTCTGTACGGGTATGTTGTCCAAGCCGTGCTCGTTGACTTGCTTGAAATAAATAATAGTGTTGTGTTCTACATATTTTTTTAAAAAACAATAAATCTGTTACACAATCGTTAGGAAATCAAAATCTTATTTACGTAAAATTATAACAAAGTTTTCTATTGTAAAGGACATTCTGTCAAAAAAGTTTCGGGAATTGATGATTTGTTTATGGTTCCAAATTGAAAATTATATATTTTTTGTTGTTGTTTGGTTGTTACAACTGTTTTCCATTTTGGCGCGGAGTTTGAGTCTCAAACTCCGCGCAAAAATGGAAAACAGTTGTGCCAACCAAACAAAAACAAAAAATATGAGTTACATCTGATAATTAGATTAAATACAGTATTGTTGCGGCGTTTAAGAGAGCAAATTAGACGATAAGGCCAGATTTGTGGAATGAAAATTCTTGTATTTTGCACCACGATAAAACGCCTTCCCACAAGGCCATCATTGTGAACGAATTTTTGACCAAAACTCAACAAATACCATCGAGCAGCCACCTTATTCACCAGATATGGCTCCAGCCGACTTCTTTTTTTTTCCTCAAACTCAAATTACCACTTCGTGGCACCCGGTTTCATTCGGTAGAAGACATAAAGGAGAATTCGCGGCGAGAACTGAACTCGATTCCGTAAAAAGCGTTTAAAAAATGTTTTGATGTTTGGATCAGAAGCGATACACTTACGCCAACGAATATGGCGTAAGTGTATCGCTTCTGAAGGAGCATACTTTTAGAGTGATAAAATAAATTTGGATGAATAACTAACATTTTGTGTATTATTAATCTTTTCCCGGTACTTTCTTGACAGAGTAGTATATACTTAAGTGTATTCTTAATTAACGTCCATTTCTCTTGATAACTTGTTTTAACAAAAGTTTGAAAAATACCTAATGGTTATTTTTTTTCATGTAGTAGGTACTTAACATGTTACCGGTCGCAGTTTGCGATATACTTTGAGCTGCTGCTGACAAAAAGACTGACTGATTTAAAAAACAAACCCAGCATCTCTCCTTTCAACCAGTAGAAGTATCGGATGGCAGAGATGTCCCTTTTGACGGCCTCATCGCGGAGGTTCGATTTGAGCGACTTCCTCAGCACTCTCGCGGCTATGTTGGAGTAGTTCACGTAGCTGGGAATAAGTAAAGCGTGTTAGGGTACTGCAATAAATAGAAAACACACTAACTGGCGGTTTTCGAGCAAAGATTGCACTCGCGTACCGTCGACGTAATCCTCGCTTGGCAAACTTTAAAGGTGGTTCAACCCTGCGTAATTCAAAAATGTCTTACGTTTTTTATTATTTACATTGTATATTATCAAAATGTGCTTTTCGGCCTTAGTAATAATATTTATATTGAAATAACCACTTAAACAATCTATTCACTTTATTGGTCGAAGATATCATGTTTTAATCAATTAGTCATTTATGGCTAAATAAAAGTCAGCTATTTATAATGAAAGTGATTTCTCTGTAAAACTATTATTTTTACAGCCGCAAATCATATTTTGATAAGTAAATCAAAGTCGCTATTTTCGCTCAGCGGGGTGTCGTCTGTGCTATCAAGATGCCGAAGAACGAAAGACGCTTGTGCTTAAGATTGCCTAGTGACCCTGGAGTCCAAAAGACAACTGAGCTGAACTATGTTACAAATCATCGCATTTCAAGACGCCTATAAGATATTTTTATTATCGTTGATTGGACCGATTACCGATATTCTTCGACCGATTAAAATATTTTATCACAGAATCCTATAATGTGGACAAGGCTAGGCATAGCCGACCAAGAGCAATTTATACATGTAAGAATATAGTAGGAATAGAAAATTAAGGTATCATGGTAAGCCCATCACTCCTTAAGCTGTGTCCTGAAGTCGCGGTAAGAGTGAGATTATTCAAAACAAGTATAGGTATGTATGTTGAATTTTTTTATAAGTGTCATTGACGACCCAATTGGCAAAGTGACACGGAGTGTCGATTCGCCTTAAACGCAAAGGGTTCGGATCAATTTAGAAAACGATCCGACGCCGAACGGCTTGGTTTAGGTGGCGTGAAGGCTTAGAGGTGTGGTGACACGATCCTGACAAAACTCGCTGTATTTTACCGTGTAACAAGACATTATGTGTGTTGTTGGCGCATATTTTTATTGTATGACCTAACTATATTGCAATTCTTGGTACTTCAAAGTTGGCACCGCTGGTAATTTGCGTATTAACATTGAAAGCGTAGTCCTGAAACTAGTGATCCTACTATCATTCCAAAAATATTTAATTTTTGTGTTACATCAAACGCTCATTGAATTTGACTGATTTTTTCTGGAAAATGCACACACACAGCGCAGAGATGATAATAGGTAATATTGTATTTCTGTGACGGTGACGGGCGAATGTGATGAAATGTAAAACTTATTATTTTTACTTTAGGCCAACCATCCTCCAAGTGCTCATGCTGTGAGGTGGTTAAGGACCTTCCATAAGAACGACGAAACTTTCACCATAAACTGTATTTTTGAACACTTATAACTTTCACACTTGTGAAATAAATATATTTGAAGTTATGACAGTGACGATGACGTGATTTACTTACCTGCCATTTTTTAAAATATATTTTAAAACTGCCTGGCCAGCTTTGTTTTAGAAAAAAAGTATATGTGTGAAAACGTATATACCTACTTAAATTCCTTGGTGAAAACAGTATCTTAAAGGTTAAAAGGACGGACATGCGCGTTGGTAGGTATAACCTAAAATTGCAATCGTCGGTCACCGTGCTTAAACCGTATTTTTATCCCCCGACACAAATCCCTGAATAAAAATAATAAAACTACAAAAATAGCAGCGCCAACCGTAAGGACGATGTCCTTCAATGACCTTTCCTGTCTGAAATTCTACATGAGGATGATACTTCGGTTAATACGTCGATATTCTAGTCTATGGCTTAGTTCTAAATACCTTTTCATATTTTTTATCATCAAACTGTGTCTAAGTGTCGTAAACCACCATTTGTTTTTCTTTTTTCGAATTGTTGGAAAACCCGTAATACCTACTTACCTAAAAATGGTTACTTTATAATCAAACATTAGTCATCATTACACTTACCTACAACGGAAATAATGACAAAGTATAAAACAAACAAAGTAGGTATTCGTATTTGCATGATTCATCATGCTATAAATAAGTCTAGATATTTTATTCGCTATTTTCCTGCTGGTAGGTGAGACTGCATCTTAAATAAGTACCTACCTAAGTATGAAAGTTTCATAAGACTAAAATTTTAATCGCAAACAATATCTCTCTTCTTCATCCAGTATTTTAGGTATGATTGTAGTAGGGGAGAAAACACCAGTGCCCTAAAGAAAGTTTTGTATTCCATTGTAAGTACTAGAGCTGCAAAATTTCCTCTAAAAATAAATTATCTAATAAAATAGAACCTTGCATTCATTCCTACTGAAATTTATATTTCCTAATAAGTACTTATTTAAACCTACATTGAATTTATATTTCCGTCTAAACCAAATCAATAACCACCCTGTACATTTGGTAACCCATCCAAACCCAACCCACCTGTGGTTGCACCATATACACCCGTCTCTCATCATCACTCACCTCCCGCGCGATACCGCGTAGGTAACTCCCCTGTGTCATGCTGGGGCTTCACCTGCGTCTAATGTCGTTATTTAGTGCTCTATTTGACGTAATACGCAGGTGTGGCCGGTCTTTATGCGCTAATTTGCTTTAATAACATTAGACGTTAGTCGATAGCTCGGACGGCGGTAACTTCTGACACATCAAAGGGATTAAGCGGGCGTTTAGTGCATTGTTGTGGCTACACCTACTATACTAAACATGTTAAAACACGGTCACATTCAAAAAAGTGCATAGTTATTAAGTTAGGATGGAGTAGACGAAATAAGAAAAGTATTGAGTTCTTGGAAGCGTTTTATTTTATTTTAAAGACGTACGCAACGCAAGTCGCTAGACGCTAGAATCAAACGTCAAGTAAGTGTGGCCACGCACTGAGCGCGTAGCTTAATGCTTTAATTTAGTTAACACTAATCATGCCTTTATTTGAACGTTAGGCGTCACGCAGGTGAAGCCCCAGCATCAGAGTGACGCGATCGTGACAAACAATAGCAACCGGTTCGAGACTGTGACGTCTGCAGCCCACCGCACCGGGGAATAGAGAATGCTCTACGCATTAATTTGTTGACAATGCAACCATCATATTATACCTACAATTATGTCTTTTTCAACCCTTGCTCTGACAAGAAACCGGTCTAGACACAATAGTTAGGCTATTGAGTTTCAGTCGATCAAAAAACTATGCATCTTTTAGACAGGGGATTATAAAGAAATGCCGCTAAAAACTAAATTAGTTAGGTTAAAGTAGCACTATGCCAAAATTTTGGCATAGTGCTTCTTTAACCACCTTCTGTGAAAGTCACAGTCCTCTGCCAAAGCCGATAACTTACCACTGGTTACCGTATGTTGAGTGTTTTGTAAAAATCAAAACAACGGCAAAGCCTAAGATCCAAAAAATAAAGAAAGTAATTAAATTACTTATTTATTTAATTAACAATTGACTGAGCAACTTGTTATTTTATTACTTACTAGGTATAATACAGGGTGTTAGGTAAATGGTCTATCAAGCCGACCGCGACACAAGCCAAATTGTAATAGTGAAGGCAGAAATTAAATATTATCGTTATTTAATTTTTTTCATGCAAAACAAAATTTTTAGAATCTGATTGGTATGAAATTTTTTTTTTCAAAAATGAATATACCCTATAATTTCGGACTTAACTATAGTACTTATTTATGTGCATATATATAATATATTAACATTTAGGCTAGTTTCGGCTCGATATACCATTTCCTACCTGCATCCTGTATATTCAAGTGTTAAATCTACATTTCCAAGTAGTTGTTAGTTATAACCTTTTCTATATCTCATATCCTATCATATCATGATGAGCATGGAGATTTATGTACATACTTAGGTATGGATGGATCAACCCATGGATGTTTATCCGTAGGTAATCTTGCCGCCATAGTTTAAGCTCTGGCTCTGCTTAGATTGGGGCTGATATTATGATCAATCGATGTGATTGTTCTATTTACTAATCATCATCATCATCAGCCCACACTAGTCCACTGCTGGACATAGGCCTCTCCAATTGCACGCCACTCTGCACGATCCACAGCTACTCTCATCCAGCTCCTGCCAGCAACCTTGCGAAGATCGTCACTCCATCTAGTCTGAGGGCGTCCCACACTACGCTTGCCGACACGCGGTCTCCACTCAAGAACTCGTTTACCCCAGCGGTTATCGGTTCTGCGACAAATATGGCCGGCCCACTGCCACTTCAGCTTGCTTATTCTATGGGCTATGTCGATGACTTTAGTTTTCTGTCGGATTACCTCATTTCGGATCCGATCCCTCAGAGAAACTCCGAGCATAGCCCTTTCCATAGCTCGCTGAGCGACTTTAAATCTGTGGACCAGCCCTATCGTGAGTGTCCACGTTTCGGCTCCGTATGTCATGACGGGTAGGACGCATTTACGGACGGGTAGGTATTTACTAATAACCTGGCCGAATCCGTCAACAACATCATATTAACTAAAATAATTAATTTTCTCGCAATTAAGTATTTATGAAGTATACGTTTAGGTATAAATATAAAGGCTCATCTATGGTATTACCACAGGTATTAGGTACACCTCGCCTGTAGTAGCACTTCAGTAATTATAACTGGTATTTATACTCCAGACTCAGTTACTAATTTTATTGTTATTGCTTAACCGAATAAAATATCGTGTTACATAACTAGTTGTTGTGACTGTAACAGTGCGCGTATCATAATACTTACTTAGTGGCTGTAAGTATAGCGCAGAGAATGCACTTCGAGATATTGTTTTAAAAAAATAGTGTTGCTGCTGTGGCCCCATACTTACCTTACTTAGTTGGAAGACGTTAAATACCTGCAACGCAAGCGTTTTCATGCCATTTCAATGGCAGCCAAAACGCTGAAGCTAGCGAAAACGCACATTGGCTAGATGCTTACCTAAAAACGACTACCGCTACACCGTGCCCAAAACTTACAACGATACTATTGATAGTTACTTTTTCAATCTCTTTCCATACAGGGTGAGCCCAAAATCGACGAAGAGATTAATTTCCCTGCCGTGCGTGGGGGCAGTTCGGGCATCACGGATATCATCCGACAACCGCTGAGCTCTTCCGAAATCGAACTCCGCAGTCCGCTGAAGCCATTATCGAAAACCAAGGCACTATTAAAATCACTCAATAGATATAGCGATAGCTACGACAGCTAACCAAACGATCGATAAGATTGTCAGATTAGCTGCCCCGAACATGCAGCTGATCAGTGCATTCAGTGCTGTAAAAAGCGGGAAACCAATACCTAATACTTATTGTAGTAGGTAATTATAATTCAGATTTACAGTCCGTTTGTTTTGTTCTGTACCCAACGGTTTTTAATATCGTTGTCTGTTCCAATAAATATGCTGTCATAATAATTGTATTCTTTTGTTCAACTTGATTGTTTTGTTCAACTCACTGCTCGAAGATTAGATAGGTCTCCAAGGATTGAAAATTAGCGTTTTGAGCCTAATTTATTCTAAAGGATCTAATATGCAGCCTTCGGCTGTCCGGCCACTTCTAATACTTAATTGGTGAGTGGTGGGTGACCTTATTTTGCAGGTGAAAATTAGAACGTGCTTACTGATCGCAATAGCGCAACTTACACGTCCTAGTCCTACAAAAAGTAAACCCGAAATCTCGGTCTAGTAAAAATTGGCCCGACAATCGGTCCTACAAAAAGTCTTATGATCCTCGTTGGATGTAAAAAATACGATTTTTTCTCCTATTATCTGTCCTACACAAAATTGAACAAAATTACCTACTACTAAACTAGCGGTATCTACCGCATTACTTTTTTGAGCAATATAGTTTCTATCACATCACTAATTACATTACGGGCAATAAACTTAACCTTTTCCGTCTCTGTCTCTCTCTCTGTTTGACAAGACCACTATCGGGAACACCTCGAGTTGAAGATAAAACCATATTTAATACTTACCTTCTCAGGTCTACAGTCCTTTGAAGCTGTGACAAACTTTTAAGTTAACGTATTATAGAAAAAAAAAATCGGCAGAGAAACATATGTTTTTAACACTCTCAATGGAATCACAATAAATAGAGTAATTACTTTCCGTTGACCTAGAACTATATAATTTAGGCTTGGCAAGTACTATCTTCTTATACTACAAGCAGGGTTGTGCGGTGCATATACGCAATTGGGCAGTGCCTACCTGCACGGTAACCACGAACTCTTAAAACAATCTCAAATCTGTCAAACATTAATAAATCTGTCAAATTTTGTATGTAATGACGTACCAAAATTGACAGATTTGACAGCTTTGAGATTGTTTTAAGAGTTCATGGTTACCCCGCTGATATATGAAATGAGGAACGCAGTGGTACCCACAAATGCGGTTTTATTGATGAAAACCACTGGTTTTCATCAATACAACACATTAGTAAGTATCTAGTGCCTACTTCGAAATGAAACCAATGCCCGCCACTGACTACAAGTACAGTAAAGAAACTATAAAATCATACAAATATAAGTAGTATTTGTTTATAGTACGTAATCAATCATCGAGGCCAAGCAACGGTATGCGATGTCGTAGGTAATTGTATGGGTGACCAAATCTTGAACTATAAACAGTTCCTCCTCGTTGGGGGAGTCCGACTCGCACTTTTCCGATTTTTTACATACCTACTTTACAATTGATCCAGGAAGTTATACATGTGTTAGTTACCTCTAAAATAACGATCTTTCCGGCAAGCGAAGGGTTAAAATACTATATCTTTGGTTTAGCGAGGGAACGGTTTTATTTGTTTTAGTTTTAGGTATTTTTGAGTAAGTATGTAAGTAGGTAGTTTAATTTTAGGTTATTATATTTTTTGCATTTACTTATTGGATAGTAGGTATTTATTAATTTACTGTATGTATTTAATTTTAACAATTTCCTTCATGTATTAATTCGTATGTTTAATATTGAGAGAATGGCCTTACCTCTTTATCGTCATTGATATTTACCTACAACAAAGAACATATCGTTATTATTATTCATAGCGCTACACTATTTTTTAAGACTTTACTCCGACGACCCTAAATGCTAATATTGACACAGTAGCGCGGTGAGTCTTGAGCGCCCAGGATCCAGTTCGATTCCCTGGAGGAACAATTAAAAAAAATAACTTTTCGCTTCTGCCTGTACTGGAAGTAGGTAAGGTACTTAGCTCCCGGCGTTCATGCCGGCCAAAATTATTACTACGGCCGGTAGGTATCTTTTGTAACACAAGCATTGTTTCTTTCATTAAGACCTTGCCAATAAGTTTGTTGCCTGGCATAGATTTCCTACTTGAAATCGAATGCCTTTTGCTGGAATATTAAATTGTCATAACATCCATGCACCCATAAAATCGTCAAATCTTGAGCCCGAACGTTCGTTACATCGATGCATCAAAAATCTCGAATGACATAATCTCGACGGATCGAAAGCGTGAAGTACCTGTGTAATCTTATCTGGAATCATCGTTTATCGAAGGATTTTATAAGAACTAATTTATAACAGAAAAAACGACAATCTGTGTAACGCAATAGTACTTACCTATCGCAAGTTCGATTCCTACACCAGCAGGACTAGCATGCGCAACACGATAAAATTTGTCGTGGCATTTTATCGACTTTTGACCTAAATATGTCATTTTGTCTTCGACGATAACAAAGAAAAAAAACAAAATAACATGGCAATACCGTGTTATAACGTAAAAGTAAGTGGCTACGAAGAACGGGAGACCCTGCAAATATTAGGAAAAAGGATTCGAGACGTCTGTGATTCGTTAGGTTAGGGAAAACGACAAAATTATCGTCGAAGACAAAATTTGTCTTACTATCGATAAAATAACCAGAACAAATGTTTGTTATGGTTATACATATTCATTTCTTTGATTCTGGTATCTATTATGTAAAGGAAACCCTTAGTTTGTTACGAGGACAATTTTATACGAAGTTTTTGAGTAAATTTAGTGAGTGATAAATATTGCAGGTAGTTTACGTAGGTAGTTTTTGGTCTACCAACCATTAGAAAAAGAAAGTAATCTTTTAAAAATATTGAAAAAAATAATTATTTTAATATTTTAAAAAATTGCCTTACTCATTTAATTCATAATAACTACTTAATATGGATGATTATTATTGCAATTAAATAGACTTTTAAAAGGTATGTGCACACTGTTTTACAGAGTCTTAGCTAAATGGCCGCATTAATTAAAGCCTAACTAGCATTTGTTAATACATATAAATACAATGCTGAAGCCAAAAAGATCTCATCATTTTTCCAAAACGACATACGAATCGTTTTCAAAAATTATATTTTAATTAAACATTTAAAAAATATATTATTATTAACCTCTTTAAGATAGTTATTAATTTTCTAACATCACTTTGCTATTCACATGCATATGTTTACACAGGCTAGTTTCGGCTCGATATATTATACCCTTTACCAAACACCCTGTATATAAAGTTTTTAGTATTTGACTTGTCGTTGAAAAGTTTTGCACTTTTTTCATAATATTTACTTTAGATGTAAATTATGATCCATTGATAAATGATGCTTCGAGATAAAAAAAACACGCATTCGATGCATCGAGCTTATGTCATTCGAGATTTTGATGCATCGATGTAGCGAACTTTCGAGCCCAAGATATTTCGATTATAAGGTTTTTCGAGGAAAAGTGTTTGAGTATGCAAAGGGCATTAAGAATAGGAAGCCCGTCTGGCGCATGTTCATTTATTATCAAAATTACCTACCTCCATATTCATGGATGAACTTAAGGATCAAACATAAAGATCGCCATAGTTCATCAAAAAAACAAGTAGACGACTGACGAGCTTCAGGGCTATTCGAGGTTTACAGGCACGGCACTGAACTGACAGTGCAATGTCAATGCTCCCGTAATAAAAACACAAATTGTACCCTTATTTCAAATTGTGCGCGATGGACGTGGCTCTGTTGATCATTGTCATCCGTTTATCATCCGTATGGTTAGATTTTACGGTTGATATTAGAATGTATGGTGGGTCTGATTCGAGCATGCGCGGTGTTGTAGCATCCAAAACGGAGAGTTGAAGGTCACCTTGATTCAAGCGGGGCTGCGGGGCAAGTGGCAACTAAAACAGCCGACGACGCCACAAGACTCGAGTGAGACTCGCGGTCCTACGAGCTACGTGCCGGCTAACACGCACCTCGCAAGTTTTATTCTGTAAGTAAATTTATAACGAATCCTACAAGTGTTGCATGACATGATGCAACTTGCATCATAGTTGTAATGCTAGTTCAAGCACTTGGTGTTAGTCAGTTAAAAGTTTGATGTTCGCGCCGCGCCCGCCTGCTACCGACCGCGGTTTTGATAAAACTTTATTGGACGTTTACCTGTTGCATAAAAACACTTTTCCGCATTTAATCGGCACGAGTCTTTGGAGTTCTATTATTGCAAAATGTAGGGGGAAATTGCAAATTAATTAAATATGGCGTAAGAGGGACTAAAGTCTCCTTACTATACGAAATCATTTAACTAACGATGTGTAGAGCTCTCTAGAGACAGACTAGTATTTAGCAGGAAACAAATTACTTAATATAGTACCTATGTGGTTTCATTTTGTTTATTGTGTTCCTATGATATTCAATGATCCTACTAGGTAAGGTAGGTAGCCCACCTGCTAGGATCAGAGATTTAAAAAATTGTTTAGCTCTGCCGAACCTAGGATAATTTTATGCATTAATATGATTAAGTAGTGTATAAATAGAGTAGTTTCCTACATCCTCTGTTAAACATAATGTTTAAGTATAATTACAATTTAAAACTGAAATTATTTCGAAAATAAACAATGACGAAACTCGACCTAATAAACTTCTTTATTCTGTTTTTAGAGTAACCTAAATTTGCGTTTGCGCAATAATTCGCATGATTTCCGCGAAAAAGTGTAAAGCCCAGTCATCTGGGAAGGGTGCGCGCGTGACTTTCGCCACAGCTACCGTTGCAACCACACTCTATATAATTTCACGCGTCCTGTGACCGCCGTTCATTCAGCAAAAACGTTTCTGGCTAACCGGTCAGCAACCACTTTGTGGTCACTCACTTGCACTTCACTCGAAGAACTTGGACTTGAACATTGAACATCGGTTACTTCCATCGGTCATTCAACTGTCAGTCAACTCATCTCAGCTGATCCTGTCAATTCCTGTCTCAGTTCGTTCAATTGTATCGGGAAGTGTGGCTGTGTTCAACTTTCTTCGAAATACCTACATCGATATTTTGATCGCGTGCTACTTACGACTTGTTAGTGTTTATTGCGCAAATTAAATTAAAATGACTGAAAACAATCACAATAACTTCTGTAATGGTGGACGATGTAAGTACCTATTTTTTACACCTAAGTGCTCGCGTCGGGAATTTTACTGACTGACATATTTCAAAGAAAAGGGGAAATCAATCTGAACGCTTTTGAACGTGATATTAATATTAGAGTGCGTGCATTTTATTACAATACAATGCAATCTAGATTCCTCAGTCCTTATTATCTGCCGCTTAGATTAGCAGTTGATATTTTAATCGCGACGCGAGCAGTATTGTATTTGGTGCGTTTGACATTACGGGTGAACGACCTGTTCTTTTATTTTATTTTGGACAAAATAAATACTTGCTTGATTATAATTTTATTTCTTATGATTATACAATTCCTCGTCAAAAAGATATTTTTCGAATTCTTATTTAGCCAATATCCACCAGACTAGTCAGTTAGTTTTTTAATTGAAAAAAATGTTCACGGTTACAAATTCATTTTTAGTTTCACAATTTTTGTTTCCATCACAATGATTAGAAATATATCGAGAGTAGAAACTTTTGAGCAGACTTTGTATTTTTGTCGATGAACTTTTTTTTGTGGTGCAGGGAAGATGGCGACCATCGACAAGTTGTTCCAGCCCGTGCAGGACAAGGTGGAGGACACGGGCAACAAGGTCACGGTGGTGGGGGTGGGGCAGGTCGGCATGGCGGCAGTGTTCTCGCTGCTCACGCAGGTCAGTGACCATCTTCTATTTATTTAAGACTTTATTGCACTAACTTAAAAAGGGTGGAAATAATGCTAGAAGGATTATCTACCAGTCAACCTATAGGTCATACTTACGTAAGCTTCTTAGAAAGGACCTAACGTTACGATCACTAACACTATCAGCATAAGTTATTGTTTCTCTCTGACATACTTTGTGGACCAAATTTGCTTGTACACCACAACGGTGATGAACGCGAATAGTCCCGAGTTCGATTCCAGTGCAGATCAATTCAGAGAAGTAACTTTCGAAATTGAGTCGGGTTTGGGTGTGCCTCTGGCAAAATTTCCATCTTAGCATCAGTGATCGTTTTTCGGGCATACTTTGATGAACCAATTGGCTTGTGGTTGCAGTTATTGATTCACTTGAATGAACGCAAAGACTCCCAAAACGATTGTCAGTTCAATTCAAATCAGAAACTTATCTAATTGACTCGGGTTTCGACGTGCTCGAAGACGCTTCTGGCAAAATTAATCGTCTTCTACGTGATTAAACGTGCGTGCTCACCTCACTTCGGGATCATGACTTGGTGTGTTCTCTGACGCTTACGCTTGTTAGGTAACTGTCACTAAAGAAAATATTTGATATTGATTACTGGATTTTACACAGTTAAAATTTAAAAAAATCAAAGAGACTTTTAAAACCGAAATATAAAGGTTTTTTTGTAGACTAGCTGTTGCCCGCGACTTCGTTCGCGTGGTGACACTATTATTACTTAGGGGTATAAAAAATAGTTTAACTCCTATTCTCAGACCTACTGAATAAACACACAAAATTCTATAAGAATCGGTCAAGCCGCTTGGGAGGAGCTTTATTACAAACAGTGTGACTCGAGAATTTTATACAGGGTTTTTTAAAAAACATCAACAACCTTGCACGACTAGTTAGCTAACATCATAAACAACAACATTTGTTCTACGTGTTTTATTATTACTCAATACATTATTTAAAAACGTAAACTTAAATGCATTAAAAGACATCCTCGTGTCCAGGACTAATAAGACTTTTACCAATAGGATTATAAAAGCTTGTATGAATGAATCAACATGCATAAGGTGGTTTGGACAACAAACACGGTATATTAACAAAGGCAAAGCAGTCAAACAAGGTTGCCTACTGTCACCCCGTCTCTTTACCATTCTCATTGACGACGTTTTAAAAACTCTAGAAAAAGAAGTACCATTCCTTCGTCTCAATCAAGACCTAATATTATTCCTACCGATATGCCTATCATTTGCTGACAATATAATTATTTTAGGAACAAACTTTAGACAACTACAAATAATTTTATTCCTGACTCAAAGAACTCCTTCTTACTGTTGGACTAAAAATCAATACCACAAAATCGAAAATCTTGATCCGTGACCCGACAAATACCTGCAGGCGCATTTAAATACTCCAAATTAGAGATGGTACTAATATCCAACCAGTCGAGGAGATAAAATAGCTCAGCACTTACATAACATCAGGGCACAGCAGAAGAGAAACAATAAAAACCCGCTGCAAGAAAGGAGCTAAAAACTCCAAAATTCTAATCCCTTTTTATTAGAAAAACCAAGATGCAATGGCAAGACTATTGTATAAAATGATCATTGAGCCTACAATGACGTATGGACTAAAGGCCGCCGCGCTAACCAAAGCAAACCGATCCATGCTTAGACGGTACGAGCGGATCATTTTAAGAGACATACTTAGCCACAGCAAATCTCCACCAAAAAACCAAAAAGTACACCAAATTCTGATGAGCAAGAGAACAAAATTTCTCTTACTGTGTTACTACGGTCATATATTACGACGAACGAAGCTGCACGTACTCCACAGTGCTATAAAACTCAAAGCGAATAAGCTAAAGATTGGCAGGCCCATATTTTCGTGGAAGGACTCGCTCTCACATGATCTGAAATACTTTAATAAAACCCTAATAGAATGTAAACACCTAGCCGTAAACAAAAAGGAGGTGAGACAAGCAGCTTAAACAATATTCGAAACAGAAGAAACTGACAGTGAATCCGACGCCAGGAGCTCATACGAAACAACAACACTTATGAAATAATGACGCAGAACAACTAGCAAGCCAAACCAAGTAACAAGATAACATAATAATCAGGAAAAAACCACAACACCCAAGGCCAGATTGCCCAACCCATCATCATCAACGCTCAATCCTAACAACAATACCTCTTTCTACCTAGTCTTTACCCATTTTCCTATACCAGGCTCAGGATGCATATCTACTTGGTTGTGGTCGATTGGTTTCAGCCGACTTGCGCGGTCGGTTGGCTGGTCGGCCGTCCTATCCCATCCCAGAGCGTGTCCCTCCTTATAAAATGTGCTACCTGGTATGCCGGTTTGACCGGAGCAGGCTTTGATCCTGGCTGGGCTAGTACCTCGTATCGTATCGTATCGTATCGTACTCAATACATTATTTAAAACGTTTTCCAAGCTTTTATTGTACGGACGACAGCTCGTCGACCACAAAATGTCAAATTTTCTCATTTGAAAATGATCTATATATAATATGTCAGGCTTAAAGTTGAAAATCTATTGGAGAATTTTTGACTTTTGGGGCAGGTCGACATGCTGTTGACTGTACTTTCGTGACATTTCTTGTATTTGTTCCATTCACAATAATTCACATACAGGACCTACGAAAAGGCGACGCGCGATGCGATGCGCACACAGATAAGAACATTCAGACGTAAAATTAAATTAATATTTATATTTTTGTATGAAAGTAAAATGTGTCAATTATCAAAAGTCGTAGACTAAATGTTGTTGTTTGTGATGTTAGCTACCTAGTCTTGCGAGGCTGTCGATGTTTTTAAAATAACCCTGTACTTATATTAGATCTTACTTTCAGTCACTGAAAATGTATTCGCGTAAAAACATAATTTTAGTATAGGCGCATAATTACGACAAAACTCGAAACAGAATAAATAATTAGTGACTTATAAATAACTTACGAAATATTATAGATCTCTTAAATTGTAATTTTACTAAGAGATTATTTGTGTCGTCCGTTTCAACTTAATGCTGAAAATGCGTTTAAAAAACGAGATTTATTCATTTCGTCGTTATGCTGACAGACATAAAATTACAGTTTACAATGTTGGCATGCTGCCACCGGAGGCAACGGACGCCTGCTGTATAAAATAAGTATCTTATTAGGGTAGTTTTTTTTTGTTATAATTAAATCTTATTAATCTAAATCAAATATATAAGTGGTCGAGAAATAAAAGCACATTTGCCCTGCCTTAACGAATGGCTTACTTAAACTTAGTATGTATGTACCTATTTTACACCGACTAAAATTTGCTTAGCGAGGTACGAAGAGAGTTATGCTCGGGATTTCTCGTAAGAATAAAATCAGAAATGAGGTCATCCGACAGATAAACGTAATTGATATCGTCAAAATAGCAAGCTGAAGTTTCAGTGGATTGGGCATATTTGCTCTAGAACCGATAACTGATAGGTTACTGTTAGTGGACTAATAGAGTTGATGACGGCTTGGCAATGACAGGGCTTGGAAGAACCCTATGAAAAGGACGAGTGACAATTTACACATAAAATAATAATAAAAGATACTAGCGTGCACTTTGGATGAAGTAGGCCTATGGCAAGCAGCAGCAGAAAACTGATTATGACGAGCAGCTACACCCCCTGCAGTCTCGATATTTTCATTATTCATTTTGCAATACTATCTAATATATTCCTCTCTACTATTCCACTATCCAGTAGAGACCGGAGCCCCAGAAAAGAACTAGTTAATATGGCTGATAAGCCACTGGCCCGAGTATTTGCAAAGGATTAACACGCCCACAAAACTCGGATTTTCCTTGTTGACATTACATATTTCTGACTAATGCAATCAATTGTAAAGTAACGCTCTAATATTATGTAGGTATGATGTAATATTGCGGTATAAGAGACAACAGTAAAATAAAATAGTAGGTGCGTATCTGTTTGTAAAAACTATGACATAGGTAACTTACTCAACTACTTATTTGATAATATTTTATTACTTACTTTACCATAACGTATCCGTAACTTTTCATTTATAGATTTAAATGTTACAATTCAAATTGATTTATTTATCGGGAATGTTAAATCGATTTTAACGATAAGCAATGGTAATAAAATAATCATTGTACATTAAAAGTATTTATTTAGATTAGATATTTAATTTAGTTTACAGTTTATATAGCTAATATCAGATTTATTTATACCTCTTGCGGTATGAGGTGCGGTGCGGCGGTGAGGGAAAAAATTGTATTGTTAAAATAGGGACCACATTACTTTGAACCTTATTCACCAATATCTTACGGATGAAAACTCACTTATCAAACACCAGTTAATTAATAATAAAAAACAGGCCATGTGCGAGTCGGACTCGCGCACGAAGGGTTCCGTACCATTATCTATAAAAACGGCAAAAAAATCACGTTTGTTGTATGGGAGCCCCCTTAAATATTGATTTGTATTCTCTTTTTTAGTATTTGTTGTTATAGCGGCAACAGAAATACATTATGTATAAAAATTTCAACTCTCTAATTATCAGGGTTCATGAGATACAGCCTGGTGACAGACGGACAGACGGACAGACAGACAGACAGACAGACAGACAGACAGACAGACAGACAGACGGACAGCGGAGCCTTAGTAATAGGGTCCCGTCTTACCCTTTGACTACGGAACCCTAAAAATTAACTCGTGCTATGTTTTCCGAGCCCAGTCAGCGCTCGGCTGCTATTTTGCCAGATAAATAATATAAATAAACATCATGTTATAAATAAATATCTAAATTTATAGAAACATCCATTTTCGTGCTCAATACATAAACATTTGCCCCTGGCGGTATGCGAACCCGCAAGCTCTTTTGTAGTCTACTCCGGTTCGTGCCCCACTAAATCAGAAATACTTACCTAATGGTCGTAAAATAATTTTGTCTCGGTATCATAATTACCTATTACTTTGGTGTCTTCATCGCCAGCCTATATCAGTCCACTGCTGGACACAGGCCTCTCCAAAAGGAGGATTTTGCCATAATCGCCACGCTTGGCAGGCGGGTTGGCGATCGCAGCTTGGCCAATGGTGAAGAGGAGACGCTGCTGCCCGTCTTCTTTTGGCGGTTCTCCTGTAATCGCCTCTTACGACACCCATAGGAAGAGAAGGGGTGGTGCAATTCTTTTAACGTGCCGGCAACACTCGGCACTTTGGTGTCTATAACAGTATATTCACCTAAGAAGAACTTACTCGCTTGCGATCGTATATTTAACCCTGAATTATTTATGGCTCATTAGTGCTCGTTCGTTTGCCTCACAGACAGACAGACTCATTGCATATTAATAAGACTACAAACGATTTACTAATTTGTTTTGTGGACAAACTAACTATCCTGTGCGATGACAAATATATGCATATTATATCTTTTAAAATACATAACTTAACGTAACATAAACGTCAAAATTGAATAAATGTGTTTTTGTCGTTTTCTGCTGGATCTTACTTAATAATGTCATAACGGTTTTTTATGTTCTGCATTGTTTTAATAGGTTTCTATTGGTGATTCTCATTCTGATGATCCTTAGAGTTCACGTTTAGTAGCCGATGATATTCAACGGCTGATAGTAGCTACGTGGTTACGTACATTACAGTAGGTACACAACAATGTTTGCAAATGACTGATGCAAGAGTCCGCAAGACTCAAACGACCAACAAATAGTTTCGTCTCGCAAACGCTGAAATATTTTTGAATTATGTACCTAGTTTGATCCTTTATACATTTACAGGGTGTGACCAATAACATCGCCATGGTAGATGTAATGGCCGACAAGCTAAAAGGTGAAATGATGGACCTACAACACGGCTCTGCCTTCATGAGGAACGCCAAGATCCAGGCTAGCACAGGTAAAGCAGGACCAGCCCCCTAACCATTAACTCTAAAAACAATCTCAAAGTTGTCAAATCTGTCAATTTTGGTACGTCATTTCATACAAAATTTGACAGAAATGATAATGTTTGACAGATTTGTGATTGTTTTAACAGTTCATGGTTAGGGCCCAGGATACAATGTCCAAATTAGCAATCAAACTTTTTTTATGGTTATTTGTAGGTGTAACCTCTACATTCTTTCGCGGATCTTAAGAATGTTACTTTTTTATGAACTTTATTGAATAAAAACTTTTAATAGTTTACAAAAGGTACACTTATGCTACAAACATTCTCTGCCAGTCAACCCATCAATGTGGAATGGTCTAAGAACACTCGATAGACTTAGGTAATCAAGGTAAACGACCGCGGCGGACAAGCGTGCCCGAGTGACATGAGTTATATCAATCAGATAATTTTCTCGATTTTACTCTGGATTAACACAAAATTATAAAGCAATAGATGGTAACAGCTTATTAATAAATAATCTTGTTAGTTAGTTTGGTTGTTTTAACTCTTGCTCGTTTCGTTTGTCTGGTTTGGGACCAACTTTTTGTACTGAAACAAAAAATCAACTGCGTGGGTGAGTTGATTGACGGTACCTGTAATAACGAAAACATTTATGAGACAACATTGGCTACAACAGCAAAATACCTCCGCTCGTCAAACGCCAAACGGGCATATCAGATGAGACCTACTGAAAATATATCTTCGTAACGAAACCCCTATTCGATCAAAAAGTGGGTAATTCTAGTGCTCAAATACGTACAACAACTTTTTTGCGACTATCGATAGACTATCGATAGTAAAAGCAAAATCAATAGTATCGATAGGAAAATTTTAGCAATACTATTGATAACCCCAATACTATCGATACTATCGATAGTTAAGTGATCGATAGTATCGATAGTATTGTGATTTCTAACTGAATTGAACAAAAACAATCGATACTATCGGTAGTATCGATAGTTTTGTACTATCGATTGCCAGTGAATTTTCGATACTATCGTAGTAGCCCGGTGGACTACAAAGCTTCAGTCAGTGTCAATAATTGAAGTTGTCAAAACTGCTTCTTGATTGTTCAATGGCTTTAATTCTTGACTGAAACATTTAGTTCGAGATGTGTTCTCTATCATGCTATTGTTTAATAGTACATTATACCTTAATGTTATTAAAAGCTTACCTATATTGTCCATAGTTCGTAATTTCTTTTGATTGCTTTACAAACAAACACTCTCTATATTGAAATTAGAAATAATGAACATTAATTATAAAGTTCATGAAAACTGTTACATCGGACTTGACGTCTTATTCTATCTAGTACTAAAATAGCTTTTAGTTGACTTACGATAGTATCGAAAAATCACTGGCAATCGATAGTACAAAACTATCGATAGTATCGATTGTTTTTGGTTAATGGTGTTAAAAATTACAATACTATCGATAGTATCGGATGTTAAACTATCGATAATGTCGATAGTATTAGCGTTATCAATAGTATTGCTAAAATTTCCCTATCGATTTTATCGATACTATTGACAACCGGCAAAACTTTCAATAGTACTATCGATATTCTGAACATTTTTCAAGGCCAACTATCGATAGTGAAACTATCGATGGTTCCGCAACACTAATACGTAATACTATTATCCATCGCAGCCGTGGCAGATATTTTTGAATCAAATTAAAAAAAAATTAAAGTATCTAAAAATGATTTGTAGATTACTCGATCTCCGCGGACTCGAAGCTGTGCATCGTGACAGCGGGCGTTCGGCAGCGCGAGGGCGAAAGCCGCCTCGACCTGGTGCAGCGGAACACCGACGTGCTGAAGATCATCATCCCGCAGGTCAGTCGACTACCCGTATAACAGTGGCTTACTACCCAAGCATTTCTGCTTCTGCTCATGAAAAGGCGGTAAGCAAGTGCTTGAAGGGCAACGCTCCAGGCATTCAGAATATAACGTCAGACAGGAAACTAACTCCATAGTGAGACTAGAGTACCTTTTACCCCAAGACACTAAGCCCCTAAAGCTCTAGTCCCACCTAAAAATAAAAACGTAAATATAATAAGGATGTAAGTAGAAAGGATAATGATAGCTGCTCCCAGGTCGCCCATGGTAGCAGATTAAGGACGGTAAGTAGGCAGTGCGGACCCGCTGTCAGTCTGGCAGACTCACCAGACTATCATAGTGCCGACTAAGGGAGTCGTGTCTTTTGTCTGCATAAGGGTTATAAGGGTGGCTTACTACGAAAACATTTCTGCTTCTGCTCCTTTCGGCGAGCTGTGCTGCCGTGCGGGTCAGTTGCCGGCTACCCTGTATAAGGGTGGCTTAGCAACAAAGGATGCTGCTTCTGCTCTACTTGGAGAGAGTTGTACAGGCGCGCGTGCCAGTCGCCGGCTACCCTGTATGAGGGTAGCTTAACTACCAAAGCATTTCTGCTTTTGTTCCTCAGAGAGTAGATGGGCTGCTGTTCTACTTTTCCACCGTCATTTGTAAAAACCTTACCTCCTGTCCTCTCCGTTTTGATGGGCTATTGCAGCTTCATTTAGAGTTATAATTAATTTGATAACTACAATGTTCTTATAGATGACCTCCATGTCTGAGTTCCCGGATTCGGTTCCCGGTCGGGTCAATGTAGAAAAACAACTTTTCTACATGGTGTCGATAGGTGTTGGTACCGTCGTTATTATCAATACAAGTGATTTGGCTACTTTAGGATCAAAGCAGTATGTGATGATGTCCGATAATAAATTTAATTTGTTCCAGCTTGTAAAATACAGCCCAGACGCAATCTTCATAATCGCAAGCAACCCAGTGGACATCCTTACGTACGTGACATGGAAGCTCAGCGGACTGCCCAAGCACCGCGTCATCGGCTCCGGCACCAACTTGGACTCGGCGCGGTTCCGCTACCTGCTCTCCGAGAAGCTGGGGATTGCCACCACCTCCACCCACGGCTACATCATCGGCGAACACGGCGACAGTAGTGGTAAGTTCAAGGGTTTAATAAGGTCTTCGATCAAGAGTACAGTTTATAGTTTTGCAATTTTGACTCGAAAATAAATTCAAACAGATACCTATACTGTACTTCACAGTCACACTATGGTGAAGATATGCAATTAAAAAATAGACGACACTTTACCTAAGAGTTACTCCAAAATAAATTATTTTCATAATTTACATTTAAAAAAATAGCTATTTTATACGGAAGAACAGACGGATCCCTATTTTGTCATTTAACTTTAGCTCAACGGTTTTGGTGTTTTATTGGCAATGGGATCTAACGATAAAAAAAAACTGACTGCTTTTAAATTTAAAAAAATCTGAACGGAACAAAATTGAAATATACCTCATAAAT
This sequence comes from Anania fuscalis, assembly GCA_950371115.1. Taxonomy (NCBI): domain Eukaryota; kingdom Metazoa; phylum Arthropoda; class Insecta; order Lepidoptera; family Crambidae; genus Anania; species Anania fuscalis. The sequence goes on from OX493324.1 coordinate 6,515,268, forward strand.
TACACCCTGTTGTTTATCAGCAGACGTTCTTTGGCTGAAATGATGATGATACGGGAGACCCCATACTAGCATTAAAGATATCTATACGATTTAAGTACCTATCAATTAGATTATATTTTCAAATTGCTAAATGCAATCTTTTCCGTACAGTACCAGTGTGGTCGGGCGTGAACATCGCGGGCGTCCGTCTCAGCGATTTGAATCCCAAGATCGGCTCCGAGTCGGACCCTGAGAACTGGAAGGAAACGCACGAGGCTGTGGTGAAGAGCGCCTACGAGGTCATCCGCCTGAAGGGGTACACCTCCTGGGCTATTGGCCTCTCGCTCTCGCAGCTCGCGCGCGCTATTCTCACCAACGCTAATAGCGTCCATGCTGTCTCTACTTATTTAAAGGTGGGAAAGAGAAAGATGACTTGCTCTGAAATGCTTAGAATAATTTGAGCATGCGGTGATGTAGTATGATCCAAAATAGTCTGGTTCCCATAGTTCCCTGTTTACAGGTTATGGAGGTAATACATAATATACCATGTCGCTAGTAGGATCTTAGCTCATCTTGATCAAGTGTTCCCGACTAGAATCTAGAATAATGATGACAAGTATTTTGATTTCTTCTTTAACTTTTTCAGACGGGATTAATGAAACATTTAAACAAAGCTTATGTAGATTGATTTATCATTGTGCTCACTACCTAAACTTTACATTACAACAATAAGTAGATTTATCTCATCGATCTTACTTTTCACCCACATCTTGTTTTCAAGTGGCTAGTTTCAGAGTGACGCCGTCGAGACGCGCCGTTGACCAGCGCCTTTCAACAGCGCGCGCTTGACCGGCGCGGCGGACCGCGCTGTGACGAGTTTTAGTATCGAGCGTTACGTTACAGCTGTGTTTAGTGGTCATTATGGGGATAATATAATACAAGTCTGGACGGCGCTGTTCAAACGCGTCACTCTGAAACCAGCCACATAATAGTAGTCCAATTTGGCGATAGACTACCAATAAAAGTATTGTCGAATATTCATTCGCAGGGCGAGCACGGCATCGAAGAGGAAGTATTTCTGTCGCTGCCGTGCGTGCTGGGCGGCGCGGGCGTGTGCGACGTCGTGCGGCAGCCGCTCACCGGCGCCGAGACCGCGCAGCTGCGCAGCTCGGCGCATCTCATGGCGCAGGTGCAGGCCGGCATACACTTCTAAACGAGATACACCGTTAAAACAACTCTACTATCTGCGCATCTCATGGTGCAGGTGCAGGCCAGCATACACTTCAAAACGAGATTCAAAACGAGATACACCGTTAAAGACAACTTCACTATCTGCGCATCTCATGGCGCAGGTGCAGGCCGGCATACCTACACTTCTAAATAGCATACACCACCGCTAATATTGACAGCTTCACTATCTGAGCTCCTATTGGCGCAGGCCGGCATGCCCTTCGATGCCACGTCGAAAAAACTTTACGAATGCGATTAGTAGGTATACATTTCATTGGCCGTTAATATATGTATGTTTTTTGGATTCAGTAACAAATTGCAGACGTGTTTCTTTTTCTTTGTTCGATAATTTAACGAACAAACTAATGGCCCGCAGAAAATATAGTATTTTTTTGTCCAGTGCCTGGTTTATGGCGCGTTTACACTGGCCGTTACCAAATGCGTTCTTTTTACACTAGTAGTTGACCGATAGAATTACGTCCTAGCAGAATAAATAACACGTGGCATCACTTTTAAAAATATGTTTTATCCTAATTCCAAAAGATCTCATAAAATTGGCACTAAATGCCGATATAAATTATAACGTATGAAGTTCCACGTTTGCAACTTTACGTGAAGTAGGAATCGTAGAACATTGGTTGCTAGTATGTAAATGATGCTGTATCGTGCGAACTGCTTTGTTTACTAAGTACTTGAACCTAGTAATCCACGGCACAGACACAGTGGGCTGTTTGTTTATGTTAATTGCGCTGTAATTGTCTGTATTGAATCCTGACAGTACTAACTACTGTGTAGGCCTCCCCCAGAAACTTCCAGATTAGCTGGTTCGAAGCGGCCTGCGTCCAGCGGCTTCCTGCAATCTTTACATATGTATGTGCTAACTGATAATATAAGATAAATATAATTTTGTAGCACTAATGTGTACCTCGTGTTATACGATGCACCATTGCTGAATGTCTCGAATCCGTCGCAAAACTTTATCACAAATGACAGTATGATAGTAATGTAATTAAACGGATTGTACTTGCACATATATTATTTTGATAGCATGTGTGTATCAAGACGTTTATGCACTTTCAATGAGCATGCGCATTTTAATAGCATAAGTGTGATTTTGTAATTTATGTAGCTTGATATTTGTAATGGCGCGTAGCACACTGCCAGGCTCCGTGGTGCGCGGGAAAACAACCACGGTGTGGGCTCAATTTGATGAAAGCGTAGGTAGGTACATAATATATACGCGATTTAGAAAAAAAAACGTGATTGTTTATTGTCCCCAAAGCTTAATTGACTAATGAGATTTAATTATTAAACTCGTAAGTAAGTACTAACCGTTCTGATTCGACTGATTTATATAAGTACCTATGTAAAAATCACACACGATGACGCAGATCCTTTTTTGCGCCAAGGAACTCTGGAAAATATCGTACCTACTATGTATCGTAAAACTCGTATTTATGGGTATCAAAAGTTAAGCTTAGTACAAAGCTCTCTGTACGCAACATAGACATCGCGCCCGGACATCCGTCATTGCCATCGCGTTCCGGGAACGTATCTGCACACAGATAGTATTACTCGTATACTACGTACTTAGAGCATTCAACTACGTACGTATCTGCACAGTACATATACTGTAGTACCTGTAAGCGATGCGATGCCTGTGTGCGTCGCTCGAGCGCGCATGAAGAAGCTTATCTTCTGATACCTATTATTTATTCTGTGAGCATGGCACTATGGCAGTGTGCCATGCGCCCTAGAAAACTATTTACGATGTCATGGATTGGTCAGTGTGTATATTTTGTAAGGAGATACCGGAAAACTATTGTATTTAATCATCGTTCACGACGTGTAGCTAGTCTAATTGACTATAAGCTTTTTCCAAGTGTCTTTGTACCTAAAATATACACATTTTATGACTTTTTTACTGACTATAATTCGCCTTTAGCAAATTGATGTTTAGTTAGTCGAATAAATTTAGGTTCTTAGGTATTTATGATCTTTTGTCTTTTTTATGCACAGTATTCATTATTCATGTATTTTTTGCATTTAGTGTTCATTCATCGGATGAACCATTAACAACAGGTATTACTGAAATTGATTGTATTTTGCATTGAGGTATAATGTACTTGGTACATTAAACCTCAATGGTATTTAGTCATGGATATCAAATGTATTTTTAAACTAAACAATGTAATAGTTGTTAACATGACAGTGGAATAATGCATTATTTTAACAGTTTTCTACTTTTTATACTTACAGTATTTTAGCGTGATATTCTTAAGAAATACAAAGTCTTATTTACTTTATTTATAAATAAATGTTGTGAATTGAAAATAGTTTTTTTGGTCAGAGAAGTGACCACAAAAAAATTTTTGGTGCCTCGTGTTGAGAGGTATCTGAATCACCCCTATGTATGTTCTATGATTTTTCGTAGTTTTCGAGTTACGATTTTTTAAAGAATTTCTGTAAAATTGTGTCATTATCAGTTTGAAAAATTTCTAAAAAAAATAAGGTTGCATCAATTTTTTTGTTCTTGCAGCAAAATCTCTATGAACTGTGAATTTATGCATAAAATATACAGCCTCATAACTTTAATGGAAGTTACTACAAAATTGACCTAAAATTGAGAATTTATGTTAAGTGAGTTATCATTAAAATTTTCGTGTACTTCCGGCCGTCTCAGTGGCGGGCATTGGTTTTATTTCGAGGTAGGCGGTAGGTACTAAAAATGTGTATTAATGATGAAAATCACTGGTTTTCATCATTATTATACATTTGTAAGTACCTATTGCCTACCTCATTTCATTTATCAGGTAGGCACTGCTTAATTGCCTATATGCAGCGTACGCCCCTGGGCCGTCTGAGCCAGAGTCCTAGAGAGATCTCGCATATCTAGGCTGATAACGAATCGTAGGGGACGGCGATATACCTAGGTTTCATCGTTTGTGACCCAATAGATTTTTTGAAAAATGAAAAAAACCTGGCACAGCCAGCCAGAATTTCACTTTTTCTGACACTCTGGCCCTCAAATTCTAGAGGGTTTCAGGGCCCCGTTTCTTATCTAAATGTTTAGTGACGCGATATGTGACGGCATCTAAAGTAGTTTCATCCATTTCGATGCAACGGAATTTGGCCAAGATTTTCTTCTTTATTAGTCCTTGCATACCTAATACGTGTGAAGTGTGGTCACCCTAATGCATCAATGTATGGAAAACAATTAATTTGCTTATATCTTTTGTTTGCCGGCACACAGAGCCGGCACAAACGATAATTCTTATTAACACTGGCCGTCACTAACGATTAGATCAGTTTCCAGCTACGTAGAACACCTGGAAGTGGTAGAACTGGCTGGCTCAGACAGCCGGATTCCGGCTGTCTGTGCCAACAGTTTTTTTAGAATGGCTCCTAAATGCGTGGGTAGCGAAGGTTCAAATTTGGTCGAGAGCTGTCACATATCGTGTCACTAAAGTAAAATCCATAAATATGAGTCTGAAATGTGATATTTCGTTATATATCTGCAAAAACAAAATGGCTCAGACGGCCGGATATCAGGCTGTCTGACCACACGTTTTTCATGATTCTGCGAAAACCGTTGCATCAAAATGGATGAAACTACTTTAGATGCCGTCACATATCGCGTCACTAAACATTTGATAAGAAACGGGGCCCTGAAACCCTCTAGAATTTGAGATCCAGAGTGTCGGAAAAAGTGAAATTTTGGCTCTGGGCCAGGTTTTTTTTATTTTCAAAAAATCTATTGCGTCACAAACGATGAAACCTAGGTATATCGCCGTCACCTACGATTCGTTATCAGCCTAGATATGCGAGATCTCTTTAGGACTCTGGCTCAGACGGCCGGAAGTACAAAAATTTTCAACTTAATTTAAATATCTAAACTGACAATTTCTTAGTTTCAAGTAGCTTCAGCGAATGCGCTATGATAATAAAAAAGTAGTACTTTATAGGCTATTTTTCGCTGAAATCAGCCATCAAAGACGAAGCGAGGTGGAATTTTTTTTACTGATTGAAAATACTGGAAATCCGTCTGCAGTCCGACATAGTCTTAACGAAACGTATTCTAACAAATGGATCGGACGCAAACGGACCAATCAGATGGCCGTCTTGTATATAATATATAATCTGTCGAGAGTATCGGCAAAAATGTTGCCATCATATTTAACCCATTTAATTTATTTATAGTAATGCCTTCGAAATAAAACACACTTAGGAATAAAACAAGGTATTTTGTTCAAAATTATATAATTATTTCATAAAGTTTACATTATCAGTACTAATAACTTGATATCTAGAAGTGACACTGGCATGTAGCTCGACGACAGATAAAATGAGATTGTATAAACATTGTAATATAAAACCATTGCATCATTTCATAATTAATATAAAACATTTTATTCATTACATAATTCATGATAATGTGCTCTTAACGTCATTCCGATACTTAATCGACGTCGAATTAAATTAAAACCTGAAGTTTATGATACTTTTAGGATCAACCTGTATAGCTGATTCAATTCAAAGTCGATTAGAATCATTTATAAAAATTATTTCTATACAGTATTTTCTCTGCAAACGCTAGGTTATTCATATAATGTGATGTCGGAGTGGAACAAAAATTACGGTGTAAAACTAGGAACGAGGCGAATTAAAATCTACTCTCTTGTCTGAGGATGTCTGATCTGAGGAGGATATTAGAAAATGAAGTGTTATTATAACCATTAAAATGTTTAAAGAAGTAAAGCAAGAATAATGAAAAAAAAAGTTAAAAAGAAGGATGCGCTGAACTTGCATTTTTTCTCCACAGATCAGTAATTAGTTTAGTATTTTTGTCCAAAAAAATAAACTAATAAAAGAAACCACAAACCGATAAATCACATTTTAGAAAAAAGCTGGTTTCAGGTCTGGTAATGTGTTTATGCCATTTAGACACATTCTCCTTTACGAGTATAAGTTATAAATCTGATTATTCGCTTCGATTGTTTACTATACATTTCCGAATAAGAGAGGCGGATATTACGTAACACACAGACAGATTAAGAGAAGTTTGTGACACGAAATTGATTTCTGATAACGTTCAACATTCGGTTAATAAGACACCAATATACAGTTTACACATACATAGCAATATTTTAATGTTTTATCTATTATTAACTCACGAGTAACAATACACTTAGCCTTAACTTAGATGTCATCTGAAGTCTAGTTTAACTTTATCTCAGTGGAAGTACAAACTATCGATTACATACAAACTCTCATAGCAGTTACATCTCGTCCCCTGGCCGCCTGGCGAGCGCCGAGCGTCGAGTACGAGGGCCCCCGCTGACGGCGCCGCGGCGGACGATACATCAATTATACTTTTCAACTAATACCAAATTTCATGTTTCTCAAGACTTACATTATTTAAAGTTTTGCATTTTGGTCACAAATTAGGACAAAATTACGCACTAATACTTACTGCTATATACAATTTAATAGTATTTATTTAACAAGTACATGCGTTAAATTAGGAATAAGCATGAAATATTATTTTAGCATAAATCACAGACACTTTCCTTAAAATCGGCCGCTCTAGAAAACCATACAAACTTTATACATAACAAAGTTAATTCAACAAATCCCTTTGCAAACCCTACTATTAAACGTATACAACCATATTTTTTGTTTAGCAACGTTATGTGTTTTAAAATTACATTGGAGCATTTAATAATTTATCATTATTTTTTTAAAGGCACAAAGGAAATACTGAGAACTTATTATCAGTTAATTAATAGTAGGCGTACGACAAAACCGCCGCGAAGTAATTTCACGCAACTAAAATACCGAACTCACAGGTGGGCAACATTGACTATAGAACGTCTTAACTACTTAGAGAAATAATATACCTACGTCGAGTGTACGAATGAATGTGCAATAAGATCTACACTTAGCTTGCGCCGTTGTTGCTTGATTGCATACACTTATGAATAACACCGTTTTTTTTTTAAATTAAATATATTTAAACGAAAAAAAATGTATCTAGTCGACAGGGCTTCCGTCAAAAGCTTATTTATACTGCACTGAAACCGTATTCAAATTTAACGACAGTCAATAATAATATTAGCTGAGCAAGGACTTTTTTTATGTTTGGCGATGTATTTACAGTATCATTCAATAATTTCAGTGAATGGCGCTAAAACAACTAACAGCGCACTTCATGTAGTGATCGCCAGCTCAGTGATTTATTTTCTCTCTTGTGCATACTAATGACTTCAGTCGTTTTTAATAATTTATATGTAGTTTTAAATATAACAGAATCACGACATTAGAATGTAATAAACGACCAAAAACAAGAGTTGATATTATAAACTCACTGTTTAATTAAGGAATCATTATTATAGCCTACTGTTGTTCTTTTTTGTGCTAAAACATGGCATAAAACTAGTTTACTATAGGTAAAATAAACAAATAGGCACTTCTTAGGTACACCCTCTTATAATTTTTGACAACACTATTTGCGATGTGACGTTGTCGATAAAAATGTACTACATGTAGCTGTTTATTTTAATTATACTTTTTTATTGTAATTGCGTCCTGTGAATATGCAAAGGGGCAAATAACTATGATTTTAATGGAACAAATAAAATTGATTGGTTACATTTCATTTTCACCGAACAAACAAGGTCTTTGCGGTATCATGCTATAAAATATATTTTCAGATTTATTATTGCTTTAATTTTAGGCAGATATTTTTATATATTCATTGAATGTGTATTTGGAAGCAACTATGTGCGATTGTTACTAAAAATCGATTGTTCCTTTTAATACCGATCTATGGTTATAGACTGTTAGTCAATTGTTATTACATATAAATACGACTGGCGGGAAGTCGAGATTTATATCAGTGTCAGTCTCGTCTAAGCCCTGATGCATTACTAGCACTGTTTCATTCGATTGTCAATTATTTTTCGAGAAGAACCGACAGTCATTTATTTCATTTTTAAAATCTCTCGTTCGCTCCATTGTTAGTAACAATCGCACATCGCAAGTGTGAGGAGTGTGCGTCGAGGAGGCGCGGCTAGTCGGCGTCGGGAGAGTCCAGGGGGCGGGCCCCCGGCGCGGGGCCGGGTCAGGTGTCCGGCGAGCGCAGCGCCAGCGCCGGCCCGTGCGCCAGCCCGGCCGGCCGCCGTCGGTCTAGGAACGTCTTTAGCTGGGTCGCCGATAACGGGGTCGGTGGGGCCTGCGCAATCATACAAATCGGTATGTAGATGAGAGAGTACTAAACACAATATGGAAGGAAACCAGGAGGGAGAAGCACATGCAATGTGCATTTATTTCTATACATTGACTCGGGTCTGGCTGGGTAAATGAGAGTCATCTTCGGCAACAAGTCACAGCCTGGTATCTGATAGAAAGGCGTGATTTCTTACTTCAGTCCTGACTGTGATAGGTGGTAGGTTGTTAAGCGTGTATTTTAATACAATAGTGTTATGACAAGTGACTTATTTAGCAAGCCAGAGTTAAAAAAATAAAAATGATTTTCAAAGCTTTTATTGTTCTATCGTGACATTAGTAAGTCTATGTTTTATGTGATGCGATGCGCACTGAGATAAAAACATTTAGCCGTAAAATTAAATTGATTTTGTATGAAAGTAAAATGTGTCAAATTATCAAGTCGTAGAACAAATGTTGTTTTATGATGTTACCTACCTAGCCTGGTGAGACTGTTAATGTTTTACAAATAACCCTGTATATTTGAGTAGTAGACGAATGTCTCCTTCGGCGAGGCAGTTGCATTACTTGCATTGAAATTCTTACCAGTGGCGGGCATTGGTTTTATTTCGAGGTAGGCAGTAGATACTTACAAATGTGTTTTGTTAATGAAAATCAATGGTTTTCACCAATAACACACATTTGTAAGTACCTACTGCCTACCTCATTTCATTTATTAGGTAGGCACTGCCTGATTGCCTATATGCACCGCACGTCCCTGATTCTTACCTCGTCGAACCACGCGTCGGCTAGCGCGTCGCGCAGCGGCAGTCGCGCGTGCGGCGCGGGCTCCAGCAGGCCGCGGATGAGCGCCTGCGCGCGCTCCGCGATGCCGCCCCAGTGCTCCGGCGGGAAGCAGTAGTCGCACTTTATTATGTTCGCCGTCGTCTCCTCGATCGACTCGTCTAGGAACGGCGACAGCTGGCAACGATATTTACAAAAAAATACAATTATTTTTTTTAGGTTTCGATGTAGATGTATAAGGTCCGATTTTATTAGAGTAAATCCTGTTAACCTGTGACTATACAGGTGAAAAGCAATCGTAAAAGCCAAGTTTCAAATGTCTATCATAAAAACTAAAAAAAATAAAAAAAAATTACAAAGTAACAACATCGACTTCATATTGCATAAACTCGTCCTATCTTCAACTCTTTCTCGCTCTGTACAAGGGAAAGGAATAAGACGGATAATCAGATGGTTCAACGTACCAAGAGGACGAGTTTATGCAATATGAAGTCAATGTGGTTGATTTTGATTTTTAACTTTTTTAGTTTTTATGGTGCACATTTCAAAATTGGTTTTTACGATTGCTTTTCACCTATATAGTTGCAGGTTAAAAGGATGTACACTAATAAAATCGGACCACAAATATTATTTATTATTGACGGAGGTCCCGTAGCCGAGAAGCGAGTACGCCGCGACTATAACGATTTTATATATTGACCCGGGTCTGGGTTTTGTGGTACCGTCGTTGTTTCTGATTTCTATAACACAAGTGCTTTAGATACTAACCTCAGGACCACAAAAAAAGTATTGTGATATTGTTCAATATTTATTATATTATTTAAGACCCAATGTTCATACACTTTAGCGCTTGACTGTTAGCGGGTGTTACACAGTTGACAGATTTTCCATACATATCACTGGGTATTCGTACACACTACTCTGACTCTCGTCTGACGATTTATATACATGAATCCAGACATTTTTTTGCACTGTAAAATGACAGCAAAGCAAAAATTGACGGACCGAAAAGTGAAAGATAGGACCGCTTTTTTAACTATATTAATTATTTAATTCTATATAACCTTTGTTTTTTCGTTTGAAAATACAAGATTCCACGTTTAGCGATGTAATATCTATGGCGTATAACAGGCACAAAACCGAATCAAACTTGTCTTAATTAAAATATATTATATGGTCCGAGTTACTAACCAATCTGAAAGTTAACGGAGGGCTCTATGTTCAGCAGTAGATATCCTATAGCTGATACGAAAGATGCTGAGCACTCACCCCGGTCAGGTAGACGTAGAGGAAGACGCCGGCGGCCCAGGCGTCCCAGGCGGGTGCGGGCGGGCGGCCCAGCACGCACTCGGGCGGAGCGAACTCGAGCTGCGCGGGCGCCGGGGGCAGTACCTCGCGCGCCCCGTTGGCCCCGCCCTCGCACGCGCTGCCCAGGTCCACCAGCTTCACCTGCGGCTGCGCCCCGCTAAGCTCCACCAGGATGTTCTCGGGCTGTGGGTTTACGGTTTATTTTATTTTATTAGGAAGACCATGGTTCATGATTTTTCAATAATTACTTATACACACAAATCACATTTAAAAAACCAAGAAGAAAAAAGGTAAGAGTCACGTTGAGCAGCACAAACACCAGCCGACAGTTGTTTTTGTTGTAGTTGCTGTATTTAATATATCTACAAGATGAGTTTTTAATGAGTGTTTTAATTTTAACGTACTGTTCTACTTATGAAAATAAACGACTTTCACTAACTAAAGTATCAATATTGCAGTCAATAGGATAGTTACAGTAAGTCGATTTTTTGTCAAAACAGAGTTAGATATACAGTACCTAATCAGAGGCGAGCATTGGTTTTATTTCGAGGTAGGCAGTAGATACTTACTTATGTGTTTTATTGATGAAAATCATTGGTTTTTATTGATAACACACATTTATATACAATAAATATGCTGTTCGGTACAAGCCTACGAGTACCGCTTGATTAAAATGTATGCAAGTAGTAGCTGTTGTTTTTCGATATAAATAAAAGTTATTAATACTATTATTCATTAATACATTGCTAATACGTTTGCAAACACTAAAACACGGCGCTGACGGCGCTGCGGACCCAGGGGGCCTATCGCCAAAGTGTATCGTTCGGTCGGTTGTATTAAACGATCAAATTAAAACATCCATTCCTCCGTATCAAAGGTTTGACAATTTGGAACAATTGAAAACAGTCGGGTTTTTTACACGGCTAGATTGAGTTGGTCGTATTTTATCAAAGGATTGATGACACATGAGACTGGCCATTTTAATTTGTTAGGTTTATACGACCGAACGAAAGATACACTTTCGCGCTAGGCCCCCAGCTTTAAGTGTTTTTTGGACCATTATTTCAGAGCTATCAAAAGATGTAAGCAAACCTCACCACACTATTGACATCACCGAAACTAACGATTTAATTCAGAGGTTGCGTCACCACACCACCTTCTTATAAAAGTAACATCTCACCCGAACGTCAAGATGCGCGATGTTGTTCTGATGCAGGTAGTCGAGCGCGGCTAGCAGCTGCCGGGTGTGCGCGGCGACGTGCCGCTGAGTGTGTCGCGCCGGGTTGGCGGCCGCCCAGTCCAGCAGCGGCGCGCCCGCCAGCTCCAGCACGAGCGTGTGCGCGCCGGCGCGCGGCACCTGCGCGAACAGCGCCAGCGCGCGCACCACGCCGCCGTGCGCGCACTGCGACAGCACGCGGTACTCGCGCACTGCGTCCGCGCCGCGGCCCGCTACCACCTGCGCGACACCACCACATATATCGGGTGTAAAAAAAGGCTTAACCAAGCCGAATACCACATATTCTACGTATTATTACGATCATTTTTTTCTTTTACACTATACCTGGGCACTGATCAAGGCAATATACAGATGCCCCATCCCATACTAAAAAACTGGACCGCCCTAAATCGGGCAGACCTGCGGGCTAATTTTTTATTTTCGCGTGTTCGCTAGATGTCGCATGCGCCGGCCAGACATTTAGGTCGTCACTCGAGCAACTCGAAATGTAAGCATATAACTGGCGACTTATTACAACGTATAATCAATAGATGGCGCTGCAAACAATTTACTTTTAATGTATTTTATCGCATCCCAAAATTATTATTTTTTTGTATCACAAGAAAGTAAATATTAAACTACGTAAAAATATTTTTTTATATCTTTTTCTTCCGAATTCAGAACAATACGGCTGATACATTGAACTCTGTTTCTTTTTGTCAAAATGTCAATAACCTCATCGTTTATATTTTTAATAACTGAACTGCAGTGTTTACTGCACAAGCTAAACTGTATTTTATATCGTCATGATGACACCAAACAATGACAATTACCCTTTTCAATACTTGAAATGACATTGCGCCTCGTCGATGCTGCAACTGCAAAAATGACTAGAGTCGAATGTTCTGCGCTCGCCGCACACCTTGTTTGTTAGACGCTTTTAAAAGTACATATTATAGACAGAAACGGCAGTGTGGAGGGAGCGGTTAACAAACAACTTACCTACCTAATTTAATTTTATATTTTTAACTCCTCAGAAGTCCAATTACCGATAAATTATTCAAGTCGGGCTATTTATTAGGTATCTGTCAGTTACAGTCCGTAATCTATCAGTATACGATCAGGGCATTGTCACATTTTATATCATAATCTAATAGAACGCAATATTTCAGTTTCATAGAAATCATTTTATTACCTATTAACGATCCGCAAGGCGGCACGCCATGCCACACAGGCATCCAACATAACAAGTCGCCATAATGGACCTTGACAGTCAACGTAAAAGGAGCTCTCGCTCGTGGCTGTTTCGGCGTATTATCGTTTCTGGAGACTGGGCGGTGCGTGGTAGGCTATTATAAAAGTGTGAGTGCGATGCGTGCGCGCGTTAATAGGCATGGACGATTTCATGAGTAGCAGGTGTTTTGTCACACTGCTATTTTTTATCATATTGACTGCTACAAATCACAGACTGTGAAATCATATAATATCATGCGCATTTCTTTTCATTCGTTGATGACATGTAGCAGAGCGGGTCTAACGAGCGCACTTGAGCGAAGGCCTTGAGCGCGCGAGCGAGTAGGAATTATTTGTTACAGGTGCGTGTTAGAAAAAGACAAACATGCTGTGCTATTTTTTATGCCATCATAGGTGGCGAACGATAACGATACTGAGCATTTTAAGAGCTTTAAACTTATGAACGTAAAGTTTAGATTCGTTTGTCATGATTTTCTTACAAGTGGCAGGTTGAAACCTTCTTGTTTGTTGAATTTTATGCTGAGCGCCGTAAGGTTTAGATTATCTTGTTATGATTTTGTAGTAGGCCACGTCGAGCTCGTTTTGTTTACAATGAAATTTCGTTATAAGTAAGTATGAATTATGATTATAAGATGTTTCCAAATTCACTAGTCGCCCGGTGATGACTGCTAAGTGCGTTCCGTAATTTGAGTGCTATGTATGTTTAATAAAATTAGTTTTGTTTGTGACGAGTGTAGCATTGTAAATAAATGTTGTAAATAGTGAACGAATATTTAGTTTGTAGACTTTGTAGTTATTTGACCCGGGTCAGGACTTTAATAACAATTTGTTTGAAAAAAAAAAACGTAAATAATACACATAGCACATTACGTAGCGCATGTACTATATACTTATGACATTTCATAAAAAAGTAGCAAGAAGCAACTGTTCACAATAAATCATATTTCATTTTAAGTAGCATATAGTAAAAGGGTTACATTATTACACTGCGAAAAAAATCATTGCCAATGATTTATCACATCACAGGTGATATCATATGACAATGAATGAAAAATAGCAATCATTGCCATGCCTAGCGCTAGTCATAGAGAGAGTTGCAAGCTAATTTGCTCCTAAGTCCCTGAGTCCGAGTACCTGGACTTCGCTCGCTAGACTCGCTCTGCTACATGCATAAATGCGCATGATCTATGATTTCGCAGAGTGCGATTTGGAGCAGTCTATAATATATAAACCGTCGTTGTTTCTGATAACACAAGTGCTTTAGCTACTAACCGTAGGATCAGAGCAATGTATGTGATGTTGTCTAATATAAATATAATATACTATATAAAAATTCAAATATGAAAGAAATTTGCAGGTGTGAACAATGGAATTCATTTCATATCATTTTTCTCCTGCTATTCATGAAATCTTCCATGCCACAAGTACCTACTTACTATTCAACCGAAGAAAGCCTTTAATGCTTAAGCCAATAAGACCAAAATGAGTTATATAACTATCGACACCTGCAAGGAATAACATCGTAACTCACTTTTTGTTATTTTTGCGTTAGTCATAATTTTCGTGAAAAAACATAAGGATTATAACAGAATATTTTTTGCAAAAAGAAAAAACTAAGTATTATATTTTATCGCTCCATCAACTGTTGCTCCTTTTTAGATTATAAGATGCACACATAGCGCAGCATTTTTAGAACAAAATTTCAGAACCAAAAGGCTCAAAATGCCCAAATTGATCGTTGCAGTGGCTTAGACGCCGATTTGCAATGATTGTCGCTGACTACTTGCACACAGTTAATGTTAATTAGTGTCCGACCGAAACATGTTTTTTGGCGCTCTTTCGGGAGGCCTACGTCCAGCAGTGGCCTGCAATAGGCTGAAATGATGATGACAAGCTAATAATTTAAGTTTAAGGGGAGTTACAGTCATAGAGGGGCATTGTGTCTAAAAAAACCCCGGGTGGTCAGACAGACGGACACGACGAAACTATAAGGATTCCTTAAGGATCTGTTGCTTGTCACTACTACCAAATTTATTATTCCCAATGTGAGGTAGGTTCACGTTATTATAATACTAGAAATTAAAATAAAATTGCCGTGCCGAGATTGAGATTTAAAAAGTTGGTATTTTATTTATGGGGAATGGTATAAAATTGTTTGAGTTTTTTGCGCCGCTTCTTCTTATTACCAGCTGATATGTAGTCCCGAAGCGGTGGTAGGGCTAAGTTATATTTTGTGACCTGTATAAGTGCCCGGAGGGTATCCTTCCATTTGGCCAAATTATTACTACTAAGTAATTATTTGTGAACCAATACTTTACGTGCAATATTTTGGGAAGAGTATGTTTTGCTAAACCATTTGACTAAATAATAATTGGTGAAATGAAACATTGGCAAGCAATGATGTGTTAAACAATAACTAGCCTATAGCCTTTGCTAACTGTAAAAATATATGGTTTTGTCAAATGTTTTTTTGCCAAATGAAAATTTAGGAAAGATAGTTTGGGATGTGATACTTCGGGAAACGTTTTTTGGCCAAACATTAGTAATCCTGCCCGGAGCAGGGCTTATACAGGTTGACTCTTTTATCACCATCCAAACTTTCTGGGAAGACTCCCGTGATACAAACGATCAACTTTTGCCGTTAATTTCACCATCAGCAGCCCATTATGTAGTCCCGGAGCGGTGATTGGGCGAAGTTATATTTATTCCATTTAAAAAACTTTAGTAAAAATTGGCCTAAGAGCATGAAGTAATAAATAAAAAGCAAACAAATAAAATTTAATAACTTTTTATTACAAGTGCTCATTTACACCAGTTATGGCACGAATAATCCTCATCGACATATTATTTTGATGTGTTAAAGAACATCAGTAATTTCGTTAAAAAATAAGAGCTAGGCAAACTTATTAATCATTGATAAGTAACCACCTTTCCTAACAGATAATTGATAAATTATGTACTTAGTAAGCCAAACTTTTAAAATAATTACTCGTTTTGCAAGATTCTTAATTTTGATGCTGATTTTAATGATTTTTTCCGTGCTTTACAATAATCATGAATCTTAACTTCTAATAATTTCTTAATCAAGTAATCAAAGTGATTGAAATCGTGGTAATCAACTGGAGGGTTTATTTTGCTTTTAAATCGTTGCATTAAATCAGCCACTAGATCAACTTGATATAATCCTTTAATATTTTGAGTATAAAAATCTAACAACTGATTCACCAGCTGAAATAAATAATCACTTGGCGATTTGAGTGTGGGCGTTATTATATTTGAGTATGTTTTATTAATCAACAGTAATTGCTTTTTATCTGATAAATCAACCTCGTTTTTTAACAAAATATTCTTGCAATCCATACAATCAAATTTATCAACACATGATTTACCCAACCACCCAGCAAAATACACAACCGAACACGTTTCTATTGAAACTGGATCTTCGGCAAGATTGGACAATCTTATCAATTCAGAATCAGTGCCTAATCCTTCTGAAGTTTCGTTTACAATAGGACTGAAACTTGGAAGTTCATTTTCTAATGTCATCTGTCCCCCAACTCTTTCATCTGTATCGTTTTGTTTTGTTAACGATGATGATGATAACGTTCGATTTGAGTCCATACGTTCTGAATTTTGCTGGGCAGATAAAAACTATTCTTGATCAGACTCACAATTCGTTTTATCAAATTTCATTAAATTATTTAATAAATTTGAACGAAAAAATGAT
Source organism: Anania fuscalis (assembly GCA_950371115.1). NCBI lineage: Eukaryota > Metazoa > Arthropoda > Insecta > Lepidoptera > Crambidae > Anania > Anania fuscalis. Next base: position 6,531,992 of record OX493324.1, read on the forward strand.
CTTAGTGATTTTGATGTGGGATTCCTGTTACATCCTCCTTTCAGTCGGTAAATACCAAATAAGTTTTCAATCACATCTTGATTTAATCTATAGGTCATGAGAAATTTGACGCCAGTGCCTTCGGTAAATTCTTCGGCCGAGAGCTGAAGAACAGCATTGATAGTTTGAACCGTACCATCAAAACATGGAGGACGAGTCATTTTTTGTTGATTTTTACGATCATATGTTATTTTATTTAAGTTCATAAAAATTTCTTTACTTTTGACTAAAGTTTGATTGACTAGAGATTTTCGATTATTTGTGATTGCGCACCTGTATGGATTAGGATCAAATTTATTTTTTGAATTCAGACAATCAAATAAATCATTCGACAATTGAACAAAATCAGCTGTTTGTTTAGCACTATTGCTCTTCAACTCTCCACTATCAATGGCAGTTTTTATTGCCCCGGCCACGGAACTGCTCAAAATTTGAGTAGCTAATTTTACTTTCATCTTTTGGAAATTGTTTGGTTTGATGTGCACTGGCGTTAGTTTTTTTAAACATTTACTTTTATTTTCTTTATCAATATTATATACATGAATTATATCATTAAATGAAATTCGACTACCATTCAAATCAAAATCATTGTTAAGTAAATTATTCCTGATATTTTTGATTAAATGAGGTGTATCAAAAATAGCAAAAATCTTATGTCCATTGATGAAAAAAAAGGTGAATCAACACTTGCTCCCAAATTTTTAATCATCTTCACATTTGTAGTGGCTTGATCACATACTGTTACCTTTGGTAACAAGCCACTTTCAAATAATTTATTAATCACAGATTTAAGAATCATTTCTAATTTATTTGAATCAACTGTTTTTGAAGATAAATAATATGCCACTGGAATCTTCCAGTTTGCATAGATGCCCCGGGCGATAAATACTAAAGCATATTTTGCTTCATTTGCGTTCCGATCCCCACCACCAAAATCTTCAAAACCCTCAATCAAATCATATTTACTAGTATATTCTAAATCAACCATTATACTCATTTCATCAAAGCATAAAGTACAAGCCCTCTCCTTAATAGGTTTATCGGAAAATTTTTCTTTAATATTATCAAATATTTCTTGATTGAGTCCTGGGAGACAATTAGTTTTTTGGAGCCAACGTTGTATGGTAGATGGAGATGCTAATACTACTCCTGATGTAATCAAAAATTTGTACGCAGCAGGCGATTTATAATATAGTGACATGCAAAATTTTTTTTCCTCATCAGTCCACGGTTTTTTGGAAGATCTTAGTTGCATTTTAGTAATCATTCTGATTGTTTCACTTTTGAAATGATATTTACTTAAATCAATAATATTTTTATTTGAAGATTTTTTCCTCAAAGATGTGTTTTGAAGTTTAAGACGTTTTATCACCTTCTTAAATTTGACCACAAGTGTTTTTAATGTTTTACACCTAGGCGTGTCTTGCTTCTCTTCATTTTGATTAAGTTTCCTCTTCTTTGGTGTACTCCAGTAGATTTTTTCATTTACACTTTCGGTGTCTTCTGGGACTTCGCAGAACAGTCTCTTGTTTCTATATACTTTTTTTGGTGTCAGCACTTTTAAATAAGGTGAACCTAAAAATAAATCAAAGTATAAGTATTTAAAATATAAAAGATTTCATAAAGTAATACGGGATTGGAGCCGAACCATAGAATACATATGGCAGGCGCTATCGCGTCGATAAAAGTTAAGTTTTATACAATACTCTTATTTCATTTATACATCCTTATTTAAATGTTTAAAATCATTATAATTTGGTAAGTAATTAATAATAATTGGAGACAGGTATCTTTAAGTTGAGGTGTTTGAAGTTTTGCGCTTTTTCATTAACACGTTGTATATATTTTAGTGGAACAATGACGTAACTGTAGGTGTCCCATATGATTTATTAATATTTAAATAAATGTAACCAGGCCATAATTATCTAAAAATATTATCTTTAAAAAGTTACATGGTTATCTAAAAAAATAAAAAAAGTTGAAATGCATTTGTCTCGGTTGTATAGTATTTGCACTTATGTCATTGTAATTCTTAGGGTGCGAATTATTAAATTGATTTTAAAACGCCTAGTTGGCTTTGGACCTGTTAAGTTTCCGTATTCTAAAATGCTTTGCCTTCAGCTGTAGCACAGCGATTGTAAGCAACTTCTAATGGCAGTTAATTATTTTTTATTGTTTATTTACTCTTAAAATAATTAAAATCAAAAGGTTTTTCTTTCATAAAATATTTTTAGTTATTTTAGTTTATTTTTTCAAAATGATTAGTTCAATTTTAAGTTTTTTTTACTGTATTATAAAAAACCGGCCAAATGAACGAACCCCCTTACGAGGCCCCTTAAACATTTATTTTATACTGGTTTTTAGTATTTATTGTTATAGCGGCAACAGATATATACTGTTGTTTCATCATTGTGAAAATGTCAACTGTTTAACTATCATGGTTTATGAGATAAGCCTGGAGTCGAGACAGACAGACAGCGGAGTCTTAGTAATCCCAGGTCCCGTTTTACCCTTTTGGTATGGAACCCTATAACCTAAGTGCGTGTAGTGCCTAGCGCAGTATAGGATTCAGTAGTTGCCCGTCATTACCACAACACTTCATTTAAGTCACTTTTAATGTTTTCCTCTTAGGAGTGAGAGTGTTTTATTATTTATTGTTAGTGTGGATGTTGTATTGATTATTATTATTAATTTATCTGTATCTTAATTGGTCCTATGTAGTTGACTGAATAAATGCATATTATTATTTGAATTGGAATTTTTGAACGACTAAGTAAAACAACAATGACTCTTTAAGTAACTGATATCACAAACACTGCGACACAAGAATTTTATATATTAGGTATCTTCCTATTTAAGAAGTTAAAACATACATAATAAAAATACTCATTAAGAATAATTAATTTCTACCAAACAATCTTTTATTTTAATAAAATATTTAGTAAAAATATTACATTCTCATTAATTTTTTTATACCACATCCTGTTAGCCTTCAAATAAATTGATTGAGCAAATGCTTTGGAGCTATTTTATTGAATATTTTTTGACAATATTCAATTTATAGCCGTCTCCCACGTTCACTTTTTTTAAATAAAGCTCTAACACAAATTAAACACTTATAAACAAGAAAAATCAAAATATTATAAAATTTAAAAGGTAATGGAGCAGGTTACAAAACGTTGAGCATTTATTTCAGTTCCCACTATTAATAATAAACTCAAGTTTCTTTGGCACCGGCACTAGGATGGAATTTAGATTCCAAAATATTACATAGAATAAAAATATTTATATTTACACTTACCTGCTGAGGAAATAGGCGAGTGATCTAATGCTTCAGGTTCCTGATACGGTTCTGGTATAGCAGTTTTACGCAGTTGTTTCCTGGCACCAAACTCATTACGTATGTATTGATTATTAAAATGATCAATGCATAAATATCTTGACCGCATTCTTTGAGGAGGCAAATGGGCTATGGTCATATTACCTAAAATCATGTACAAAATTTGAAGTTATGGCAGAAGTGAAATTAACTATAAATAATGCTTTTACCAGTGGCAGGGCTACAAAGTTAATATTTATCAATTGAACGATTAGAAGAACAAATGGAAACAAGTAAACTGATGTACATTTTTGCTTACCACAATTAGTCAGCCAAATTTTCAAGCGATTAGCGTCATTCCAAGGGAAACGGAACATTGCTTTCATCTCTGATGTGTTATTACACCTAAAATAAGAGCACTTGTGCGCAGGCATTTTGTTCTTAGAACCTTGTTGCCTAGATTAAATCCGTTTTCACAAGCCAGGTCGTCGTACGAGATAATCACGGAGTCCAGGATGGAATAGCTAATGGTCAATATAAGAAACAGCCGAGTTCGAGTTCAGTTAAGCAGCGCAAGTCGTCGTTCAAATAAGTAAAGAGAAAGACTCTGAAGAAAGTAACAAATCAAGATTCAGTTCAAAACTAAAACTTTTCAAAGTATACAAACTTTAAACTGACATTTGCGTTTCGTTGATCAACTAATCGTTTAAAAACTTTTGTAAAAAATATTTAGTTAAACGCAATTGTAGTTATATTTTTTAAAGTGATATTAATTTGAATAATAGAAACTACAGTGAATTCGTTCAATATGGTAATTTGACAAAGTTAATAAACAAAATTTTTTTCGCTATAATCCAATCCAACAATGGAAACATAAAATAACGCCATCTATTAACAATGTATCTATTATCCAAACGACCTGCTTATCTAATTTTATAACTTAGTACAACATTTTTTCGGTAGGAGTATGAGAAAAGCACTCATCGTTTTTAAAAAATACGGAAAGTTAGTTAGTTTTTGTATTTTCTCATTTTTCGTATTTTGTTTTATATTTCGGATTATAAGATATTTTTTGAATACCTATTCTTGTTCGATTTTTAATTTTACACAAATGCCTATAAAAATTCGATACTTGTAACGCCATCTTTTTGATAGATTTATAACAATTCTCGATTAGTTCTTAATGAGACCCCGTGACCTGGGAAATGACGGGTTACAGAGTTATTGACAGTCAAAGTTAAAAAAAAATTTCAAAGATTTTTACATAATTGACTTCTGTTTGATAATACTAAACTTTGTTACAAAGATACATGATAAAAATTTTCAGTCCTTCTTTCATAAAAGGCCTTTAAAGGGCACAGCCGGCAATGAATCGTGCGCAGTGCTCTCGCGCCAGCCGCTCGCCCGCCAACCGCTTACACACACAGGCATAGTCTGTGGCGTGCGCGCTATACATTGCGGGTTAGAAATAAGTTATGTTTTTTGATACCAAAAAGTTAAAGTCATTTCCCAGCAATTATTTTTTTTGCATTCTACTTGGTTTTATGTATAGAATTCGTGGTTTAAGGCTTCGTTAAGCCTTTTTTTACACCCTGTATACATAAACGATAGGTGCACCCAATCAACAGATTATTATAGTAGGACGCTAGTTCAACATCGATATATGTCTGTTACTATTTCACGCCTCATTACGGAACAGATTTAGAAAAAAACTTTACAATTTTACAGCATCAGAGTCACATCAATTTTAAAAGATTTTGTGAAATTTGTTCATAGTATGAATAAAGGCCACGCGAACGAAGTTGCGGGCATGTTTTAAATTAAATCTCAATCATATCAATTGAATATTGTGAACAAACCTGCTTTAGAGCAACCCGTTGTCCCGTTCCAGTATCACGAGCTGCTAGAACTCGTGCCGTACGGCCTCTTCCGATCTCCTCTTCGATACTATATCTTCTCCCGAACTGTTCCCTCTGCCAACTGCCGTCGCCGCCGCACGTGGCCGGCCCGGAGGCGGCGCCGGGCGCGCCGCTGCGGCCGCACACCAGCCGGAAGCTGTACTGGCCGGGCGGAAGCTCCTCCAGGGCCAAGGTGCTGGCCGCCGCCGGCGTGTCGGTCGCCCGGCGCCACTCGCCCTCCCCGACGCGGCAGTACTCAAGGTGGGCGGGCGCGGGCTCGTCCCACTGCACGACGAGCCCGCCGGCCGGGTGCGCGCGCACTGCGGGCACGCCCGGCGCGCCGCCGCCGCCCACGCTCAGGCGCGCCGAGCTCTGCACGCCGCCCAGCTCGTTGCTGATGAGGCAGCAGTACACGCCGGCGTCGGAGGCGCGGCACGCGTGGATGGAGAGCGTAGCGAGCCCGTCGGCCGCGAGCGTGATGGCGAAGCGGCCGCCGTGGCGCAGCGCGCGCGTCTCGGGTGCCGTCTTGCGCCACGAGGCGGCGGCGCGCGTGGCGACGGCGCGGCACGAGAGCGTGGCGGTGGCGCCGGGCGGCACGGTCACGTCCGCGGCCGGCTCCGACAGCTCGGGCGGCCGCAGCTCCGTGACCAGGCCCTCGACGCTGGGCTCGCCGCCGCCGCTGCCGCCCCTCCGCAACTTCAGGCCCCAGGGCCGCTTCGACAGGCCCTGCACGTTTCGCATTCACTGATAACATCTCCCCGAGTCGGTTACAGGCGGTGTAGGTCGCAAGCGATGCATGCATGCTCACCTAATGTCCCGTCACCACGTCCACTTTACAATATTAATAATAATAAACTAAATTTACAATAAATAACAGTCATTGGCGGTTACTACAAATCACTAAGCACAATAAGAAGTCTTGCGCGTGAGTCGAACTGGCCCGCTATCACAGTCTATGTTAAAAATGCATTCCCATGTTTATCATACCTACAACAAAAGAAATACAGACAAGCGTTAAAAAAGGAAGAAACATGCAAAAGAAAAATAAAGTGCCATTTAAGTGTATGCGCTTCTGAGAGTGCAAAGAGTGAAGGAAGAAAAGATACAAGAAACTTAAGAACGCCGTCCTTGGCCGAATTCTCTGTTTATTTATAATCAGATAAGAAAGAACTACACTAATAGGTACGAACCTGTATTTTGATAAAATGAAAATCAAACTTTAATTAATGGCGATATTCTTTACAGGACGGCGTGCTTAAATATAGCGTATTTGCGTTAAGAGAAACATGGCGTATTTTATTAGTACACCTGATGTTTAGAAATTATTGGATGATTGTTTTTTTTTTAATAATTTTACTTAAAAAATAATATTCATTGATTTAAATAATTCAATACCAATTGTACCAGCAGCTTCGTCCGTGTGTAACATATAACTTATATTGAGATATGTTTTGGATTGTTGGTTGCATAATTATTTCTATAGAATAATTAACTCCAAAAAAAATACCAATAAAAATATTGGTGTAGATGTACGTGTCATGTTTATTGATCAATAATAACTACTTGAAACAATGTATTATTAAGAAATAGTGTAGTCACATTTTTAATAACGCAAATAATGTCACAGCAGCTTACAATATAATAATTATTAGCATTGCAAAAGTAAGAAATAAAAACCAACATGTTCATGCGTAAGCATAACCCAAAATACAACCTATAAATACAATTCCTAACTTATTTTACTAATATTCCAATAATCTTATCCTATTACTCGTGATACTATAAATATAAACGTTTCCCATGTTAAAACTAGTGTGATATGTGCCCAAGACGTTAAGGGAAAAGTACACCATTCGAAAAGTAGACACCAAATGTATACAATCGGTTTCTCTTGCATCTATTAAAATTCCTAACTGATGATTTTGTTTTTTGGCATATTTTTATTTAAAACTAATTGCAATCATTTACGATTGAGATTATGAACTCAGCAATAATTTAACGTCTCATTTGTTTTTCTGAAAAGCAAAAGAGAAATATGAGGATATATAATAAGATTTTTTTATAACGGCTAGTTTGTTATTTGAGAAGAGGAAGAATGACACACATAAACATTTAAATTATGAAGCAAAATATTTGGCATGGTCGTGTTTTTATTTTTTGCAATTTAGATAGAAATTGCTTTCATAAAAAAAGGTTTCTTAGAATCATCCCCTAAAGGGAAGTTAGATAATAAAATAGGATCATAAATAGGTGTTTTAAAAATATCTGCCACGGCTGCGATGGGTGAAAGTATTCCTTAGGTTACGATAGTGAAGAATTCTCGTGGCACGAATAGGTAAATAATTATTTGAGAAGAGACGGTAAATAAATTAATACTTGCTTCATTTTACATAACACACTGCTATCCGCATTTGACAAGTAGCAAGGGCGAGAAGTACCTACCAACGAGCGGGCTAATTGGAGAGGTGTAGACGGTTTTAAAAAAAATGAAGCAAATTTTTTAGTTAGTATTTTTTTTAAAAAGAAAAATACATGACGTCTTGAGCATAAAATGTATTTACTATTGTAATCCACCTACGCAATACTTTCATCCATAGCAGCCTTAGCGGATATTTTTGAAACACCTTATGTGTCACGTTTACCTGTCAAATAGTGCACATTGATCTTAAGGCTCTGTTACCGTGGTTGAATCTGTTTAGACAATCTAACAGGCTCTTGTGGCCTTACTACAATGTTAAACACTTGTCTAAAGATTAGTCAACTAATTTGAAATGTTGACACTACAGACCTTCGAGACATATTACTAACACATATTTCAAATTGGTTAGCTAATCTTTAGACAAGTGTTTAACTCTAGTCTATATTTTTGTAGTTAGGCCATTAGTGTTTTAGTCAATAGTGAATTGCAAAAACTTTAAGTGACAATCAGCGTCAGGCGAAGCAATATTAGGCTCTACAATGTAATAGTATATTCCTTACAACCACGTGATCAGCTGCTTAACAATGATCACTGTAGATGAGGCAACACTAAATACGTGTTTTTTACCCGAATACGGCGAAGCCAAAAGAAAGGGTAGTGATTTAGGCGTAGAAATTTAACAAAATTTTATATGTCGGAATTTAAGCCTCAAATTGTACTGTCGAAACAAAATAAAACTGACATTATCACCACGTGTTTGGTATTAAACGAAAGGTGGAAGAGGTTTCTTTTTCTAGTCGTTCGAGGTTGTTGATTTTTGTCAAAGAACCCTGTATCTCATATTGTTTAATTCAAAATAATATGTCTTTAAAATGCGGTCGCGCGGTCCAGTGGGAGTCGGGTTATAGTTTTTATAGTTTTAACTTTATAATTATATTCGTTATCATCTAGGTAGCACGTTGTTTGTATGGAACATTTAAATATTGTCTCTGATTTCCCATATTAAAAAAAAATCTTTATCAGCTACCCATAGCTGATAACATGGTTTTCAGGAGTGTACTATTCTTTTGTATATCCTAATAACACACCCACAATATCTAATTATACTAACTTAGTGAAAGCCGGATAACTAATAATAACCCCAATGCTCCGGCAGGCTAATTTTGCCGTTATAGAAATATAAAAACTGAATTCTAATTCCGTAATGTCAAATTAAAACGCTCAGAATTGTCGAAAATTTTCGGTAACCGTATACAAAATAAAGCAATTTTAATTTTATAACATAAGTTTAAATAACATTAGGTTTGGATAAAATATTTTAGAGACGAATATTACTAATATTTTTTTTTATAATTAGATTATATTTCAAAATATTCAGTGAGATCAAAAAATAAAAACTTAAACATAATTTACTACTATTTTTTTTTTCTATGCTACTAATAATACAGACAAAGGAATTAATTAAAGAAGTAATTTGCTTCTAACTCATTCTCAACTAGTATTCGATTTTTAAAATAGGATTTCTAGAAATAAATTGCTTGTTATATATTTCTATAATGGCAAAGTTAAGGAGGAAGATAAAATCTATTTAAAAGCACCAGTAAATAGTTAACTATTTAATAAACTATAGCAAAAAAAATATTCCCCTGGGGCAACGCATGAAATATTATTGAAAACGTCAAAATCGTTAAATAATAATAATTATCCCACCTATTAAAATAGCCATGATTTGCTCCGCAACGGAGATATAAGCAAAAAATTATGTCTAGTAAAATATGTGGCACGCCGGATGTATTAAAATAAAAACGTGCAAATTTCGTTCCATACTCTTGAACGCGAATCGAATAGGTCATTGGAAAAGTTTCAATCGGTAAGCAAAGTATTAATTAGGATGCTGATACCCTTTACGAATAATTCGAAAACACCGATCCCCTAAATAAATCGAACCAAACCAACCGATTGGGTTCAAGAGTAGGGTCTTGCCATTTGCTTAACAGATTAGTAATTACAGTAAGCGGGATAGATGTTGAGCGCTGGGGGCAAAGAGTGGGGATCGGATTATCGTACCAGAGACGGTCGGCAATGTAGACGCGGCGCGCGGTTAGCCAATCACGTAATCGTAATGGCTTTCTACGGTACTTTCACCAAGCGCTTAACTTCCGAGCCGCTAGTTGTACTAATATTAATCTTTTATTTTGTATGCTGCTCCAAATTTATTGCTGATAATTTCAAGATAAGAAGTAGTAGTAGATGTGTTGCTCTTATAAATATAGGAGAGACGTAATAAATACAGGGTGTACAAAAGAATGGGACGGCGATAATTTTTTTTTAGCGTCTTGATGATAATGTTTGGAGCATCTGAAAATAAAATCACGATTTCGATGTGGCTCCCATAGGAAAAGTTGTTCTAAATGACCAGCTGATCACGTGGTTGTCAGAAGTGTCCAATTCTCTTGTACACTCTGTATAATGATAACTATTAAAGCGCCTTCACACTGGTAAACTTAGACGCGGTGCTTAGTCGCGAGATTGCATCAATGTCCATGATAATGCCACACGACTTTATACTTTTTAGGGAATACAATTGCGGCGAACCAGAGCGACCAAGCCTCGCAGGGAATTACCTAGTATGAAACTGTTACCCCCTAAATTCCGGGAATATTCCTTGTTTATTATTGGATGGGATGAAAAATACTCTTCTCTATAACTACGCATGTGTGTCCAAGAAGTAACATAGGTATAACTTGTGCGTAGTATTTATTTTTCTCTATGGTATAACGTTACTATGCAGCCGGCTCTTCTAAAGACAGACAGAATCTTCGGTAATTACGATTCGTTTGTTATGGAAGATGGCCGATGGGCATGATTTAAGCTATAGTCTATACATGTCCATTACAGCCTGAACTTTCATAATACACACAAGACGACCCATTCTAACGACGACTAATTCTATCTCGCACTAGAATTCAGCTTATTGAGGTAAAGTAAACTTGACTTGTAGCCGTGTGTACCGTAATTGAAAATAGAGAAGGGCACATAGCATGTCTAGTCCTGACATCGTACATCGACATACACTTACTTTGTTTTGAACAGAAGTCAAACCGTATTTTAAAACTTTGTTCATTATATTTTTTTTTTGTTTTACTTCCTACCTAACTAACCTTACTTTACTTACTTTTTGGCTGACTCATCATCATCATCTCAGCCTATTGCAGTCCACTGCTGGACGTAAGCCTCCCCCAAAGAGCGTTATAGATCACGATCTCCCGCTTTTTGCATCCATCCACTGCCAGCCATCTTCCAACTAAACTAGGCTGACTACTTTTTCAATTTAAATTTCAATTATAAAATGTCGGGGAAAACTACGAAAGGATTATTGTAAGGGTTTACTTAAATCGACTTTTTTATATGACTGTATGATATTTGTTACGTTCGATAGTTGGTTCCGTTGCCAGCACGTTTTAACGCGCCATACTTACGTTGGCGTGCGGCGGCGAGACGGGGAGCGCGGCCGCGTTGTTGGCGGCGACGTTGGCGCTCTTCTTGCGGTCGTCGCTGCGGATGGTGGTGGTGGGCAGGTTGATGGTGTTCGCCTTCGCGTGCGGCCGCTGCGTGCGCGAGCGCAACTCCGGTGCCAGCCGCGCGCCTAGCGACGGCGGCACGCTTTCAGTCTTACGCAGGCCGCACCAACCCTCCCCCGCGCTATCGGGACGGGAATAGGTATGTTAAAAACAAAATAAAATAAAAATTGGGCTAACCAGCTTCGCTACCGCTAATACACCAGACCGCTGCCCGCGATTCTCAAGCGAATAAAATATGCCCCAGTAACCCTTAAGCATAGTTTCTTTTTTCCCTTACTTATGGTTTTAGGGATAGGTGAGCGTTTCGTCTATCTATAGCGTTGCTGTGACTATTAGCAGCGTTCAGCTAAGCTGGCCCCCGAACAAAAACATAATGAACAAAAAGTAAATAAACATAACAAGCATGCGGGACTAGAAGCATCAAACCACAAGCGTTTTTTATTCACATTTATTGGTTACTCATGTAACATATAAGTAGTTCAGTGTTACAGTGATTGTTAGAAGTTAGTTTATATATACATACTTTAGGATTCGATAGGCAAATATATACATACGATCACTAATATAAAACTATAACTCACAATGCCGAGATAACATCATTTTTGAAAACAAAAGCTTTGGTCGAGGTTGTTAGATTATAAAGAAGTTTAATACAGTTTAATAGATACAAAATACGAATGATAGTACAGATCGACATGATTAGCAAGCGACAGTTTAGTTAGTCATGTGAAATATTCTACTTACTATTATTGAGTTCTCTAATTATAATAAGTTTCCAAAGCAAATAACGAAGCAATACGCCGATCACAAAATAATCGCCATCGTTTCTGACATCGTACAATTTAAAGTAACAAAATATATTTGCTATATAATCTGTCAAACCCGTGATTCGTTATAATATAACCATGTAGCCGTAACGAAGCGTAATGTCGTTTTTAAAGCAATAATCACATTGAGCCTAGCCTTAACCGCTCGGCTGCCACTGCACTTCCAATGAGGACTGCAATTGACCGTTTGATTTTACAACACTTGACGGTATAAGTCACAAGTCAAACCAAGCTGTTCAACCTGAGTTCGGTACCTTAAATCAATTAGGGTTTTGGTTGATAAAGATATATAATGCTTTTAAGTCTTGAGATAGTTAAAGGTGGTATCGTCAAAGGTCAGTTGCCTTCTTCACAGCTAAGCGGCGTCCGACTACATGTTATATAAGACCCTCGTTTGCTATGACTGCATCCTTACGCAGCGTAAATGCAGCAAACTATAAATACAGATAAATATTAACCATTAAATATACCTTACTCACTAATAACATCAAAAGCCAAGTTGTATTAAGCAATTAATGTATAAGTTATGTCTTACAGTTATTTTATTCGAACAAAACTTACACACTATAATGGCGGAATTAAAAAGTAAAATAAATGAGTAATACAGTTTTTTTTAACTAAAATGAACGCAATTAATATTTGGCCCCTATTATACCTGAACTGATATTACTGAGCCTATGTCCGTGATGCGGTATTCGGGGTTACGTGTATGGGATAAAATATTTTTTAAATAATCTATCAGATAAATACTACTATATTATTTTATTATATACTAACAATGGACCTTAAACCTAGAGTTTTGTTAATATGATTGAAACATGAAGACTGGATACAGTAAATATGTAAGAGTGGATTACGCTCTACATTTATTACATAAAGTACGTCTTAACTATAATGTTGAGTTCATTTCGCTGTTATTTATAAACGCACGTCCAGCGACGACAAGGATGCGTCATTAGAAAACAGCGAAACGTGTAAGTTGTCTACGTAATGACGTGGACAACGTACACGTTTCAAGAAATGACTTGAATCAACCTTGAGTTTATTACAGTAATCTATCCATTATTTGGGGTATGTTAGTAGCGAACATCCGTGATGAAAATCAGGTCGTAAAGTCGATGAAAACCAAATCGATTATCAAGTAAAATGCGCTGTCAAGAGCACTAATGATAAATAACAGCATTTTTGGACCGGAGATAAAACGCTACTTGTGACCTAACCGTGTTTTCTACAAACTGTATTTTCTATGGCCTGTACACTTTGCCATATTGTCTAATACAATGGTAATGTTCAGTGTAAAACATATTTAATAATTTCTAATTTACTAAATTATTTGGAGCGGTTTCTTGCCGTGACTTGAAAGTAGATAGAGACTTTTCAAACAATACTTTTCAGTCGAACGTAAAGAACCAGCTTATCTAACCGAAAAAAAATGTATTCCTACGTTTATGTGTGTGGGTATAGTGTATCTTAACCTACCCAATACTTCTACACTATCGTTTCCATATACTTTCGTATGATCATTCCATTATTTCCAGTCTTCTTCGATTCCCTAACACTAATAAGCATAGAGAAAATAAATTTATTCATGCATTTAATGCATGCCATTTATATTTTCACTGAGCTTAACCAGGGACTTAAGAATGCTAAAAAATTACATTACATGTAGGATGTGCACCTAAGTGAATGTTGTAATTAGAAAGTGATGGCTTATTTTTCATATAAAGTGCCAGATAAAAAGAATACGCTCCAAGGCGCTAAATACTTTACACAACCCATAGTGTGAATGATGATATGCTGCTCGATATAAACCACAGATTTGTGTAATTTGGCATGTTAGTAAATTCAAACATTTATTTTCGATCAATTTTTAAAGGGTTTTATCAGTAACATTGCATTCGCCAGGAATTGACAATCAGTAAGTACTTTCAAAATGAAATAAGAGGTAGATGTTGATCGAAGAACCATATTTCGGATATTATTTATGATCATTATAATTACCTAGTTGATTCTCAAGAACACTTACTTAACTGGCAGTAATTTATTGCAATCTTAATAACAATAATCGAACAACGAACTAATTTTAAAACAAAAACGCGACGATTTCGCCGCGTGGCAACATCGGTGCCGGCTTCTGCTGCTTCAAATAGCAGGACATTTGGCCATGTCTAATAAAGCGATATGAAGTGTTACTTTATACATACACGTCCTAACTCGTATTAACATTAAAATACTTCAAAATAAGTATATCTAAATATCAATTCCAGTGTAGTAATTAACCTAACATGGACAATTATTACTCACTATTTATTAATAAGAGCCGCATGAACTTACAATTGACACAGCTCCCAGCGGCCGGTGCCGGCGGCTGTTCGTGTCGAACAAATTTATTACTTTACAAGTTATTATCGTATCCATCACCGCATGTTAGTACACTTACACAAATACGTACGTAATACTACTCTCATACCGCAAGAACGATTCATTGTGCCATTCAAATGACATCTAAAAAATTGGCAATACTATGTTGCATTATCTTAATGCGATGATTTCGTATTTGTGGTATTTTGGGTCATGTAGAACAATGGACACCGTCGAGAGTTGTTGTCGATCGTTGATGACCTGATGACACCTTTGGAAGACGTCATAAAATTACGTAGATATTAATAAATTAATGATATTCATCATTTGTTATTGCTCTAACTAGGTTGTCATAGACTTCGTAAACGAAACAACTCTCGGCGAGCTAGGTGTATATCCGTTAGATTCCTGTCATGTTAGTCTCATTTGATTACGAAGGTCCTATATCGAGATAGGTAGTATTACACCCTGAAATATGTTACGTGAGTTATTTCAATCTTTAGAAAGATTTATTTTGCGATGGCACTTATTACATCTTTAAAGCTTTGAGGATCACTACAAAAAGTTGAACTCTTCATTTGGGTATTTAACCATTTTATACATTCATTTACTGTCATTGGTGACGAGTCGATTATTTCACTCTCTCAACCAGACTAAAACAAAACACCTTCGCTCCTTGACAAAAGTAAAGCGACATACACCTTTGCCTTTTATATTAGGTTTTTAAGTGTTTATATTGTTTAAAACTCAAAGAAACGGGAATTAACGCGATCATAATTTAGCGCTGTTCCAGTCAGCCTTTGACCACGGTCGGTGTAACCCGATCGAAACGTCAGACAAAAGAGGTAACATTTTGTACCTAAATTATGATCGCGTTAATTCCCGTTTTTTTGAGTTTTAAATTATGCAACGCAAAAGTTAAAGAAATTGTTTTTTTTGTATTTGTATTAGCAATTATTTGCTGACATTTAGCTTTATGAATGTGTAAACGTCAAAAGTGCCATCTAAAGGTGAACGGGAACTTATACGTACCGAACAAATCAAAGACCTTGTACATCCATCCATACCCATCGAAATATTCAACCGCTTCTAAAAATGTATCTCGCTCAAAGGAAGACGATGGTTAAGCTCTTCGCAATTTTGTACTGATACGATTATGTAAGAATAACTCATTTAAATATTAAAATGAAGTAGTACTAATTAAATCATGAATCTTACACAACTGTCAGAATATGAGTGAATCGGTTGGTTAGTCCGCTTCGTTACGATATCCGAATTAGTCTAGGATTTCTGGGGTTCTTCCAGATTCGACGCGGGCAGGTGTGTAAGGTTTCATAGAATTTCTTATTAAAGAATTCTAAAATTTGTTTTGATCGATACGTTCGGAACTACTCCATTTTATTCAATTTGTTTTACAGGCAACAGGAAAAGGAATAATGTTTCATTTTGTTATAATAATAGTCCGCATATTACCGGTTATTAAGGCGACGATAGTCGGCGGCAACTATATTTTTTTCATTAATAGCCGCGCTGCAAATGTTGCAATGCTAGAAGAGTACAGTGACTTGCCGATAATCCTAAATTAGTTTAAACTTAGACCAAGTTTCGAGATATGATTCCTAGTAGTTCAGTCGTGTAAACTGAGGTGAAAAAATATAAATATATAATAAAATAATATATATTTTTGGGTTTGTTATATATTTTATCAGTTTTTGGAAACACCCGCTTTAATAAGTATCCTTTGTTATTGGAGTAATGTTACATGCGGTTACGGTTATCGGAGTAATCGCCGCGAGCGCGCAAGCTGTCGCGACACGCCGAACTCCTGACGTCCGTGGGCCGAACAGCCACGAGTATGTGACAAATTTTTCATTAAGTTGCACTTAAAGTGTATTTAAAATCCTGTAATGGCAGCATCGGTTACGTATGATTAGAACAACCGTTTTCAAAGAAGATTGAGTAACTTGAAAAATTGTTTTGGTATTTACATTTGAATGAATTTTGGTATAAATGAACTTTATCAATATTTCGTATGCTAACTAACGATTATTTAATATAAATATTAGTACGCGTTTTTAAGTGTAGATTGGTATTATTTTAAACAAAGCATTACTGATTAGTACTTCAAAAGCTTTCTGCATGACCTATAGGTTGACCGGCAGAGAATGCTTCTAGCATTAAGTCTACCTATTGTACATTTCTTTTTAAGTTAGTGCAATAAAGTTTTAAATTAATAAATAATAAATTAGTTTTCGATATCGTATATCGTACGAAGTCGCACTATGGGCACATATTTTACTTCAGGAATAATAAAGCAATGAAATACAAAGTACACGCTCCGTTAATTCGCTGTCATTGTGAAATAACAGCTAACTGTTACTTAATATGTGACAGGTGCGCTGTCCAGATTACAGTGATAGAGAAGCCTCATTTTTGATATTCGGGTGTTAGCTACATACATTTAAAAGAAAAGGTTAATTGCGGCGAAGTGGCGCACATGATTGTTGCTGTCCCGTTCCCCCTGTGGCGTGCAGCTTGCGTGCGAGCGAGCCGGCATACTTACGAGGAGTGTCCCTGCAGCTCGCGCAGGTACGCGCCGGGGTTCTCGAGCGCCTCGCCGAACATTCGCTGCGACTGCAGGATGCGCGACAGCGCCGCCACCCACTCCTGCAGCGATGCCTCGGGCGCCTTGCACACGAACGACTGCCGCGGCTTGTTTGGGTCCACGGAATGAATTATGAATGCGGTGTTGTTTTCCACCTCTTCCAGCTCCATTTTGTTCATCTGCGTTAAAATATAAATAAACATCATTGCAGTACACTACCAGACGTAAGCCTCCCTCAAAGAGCTCTAAAGAAAGAGCACGATCTCTTTTTTATCCAGTCACCGCCAGCCAGGCATCTTCATACGTCGTCGTATACAGAAATAAACAAATTGAAATATCAGACACCATCACATAATTTTTTCTTATTCTAAGGTCTACAGCACGTCTGTAATAGAAATCAGAAACAACGACCTTACCATTTAATTATAACCTAATGTCATTCACTACTCGGTGAAGGGAAAGAGTGTACCAGATCTCTGATACTGTTTTAAGATTTTCTTTTTGAATAAAGAAAAGTAAAAACCGGCCAAGTGCGAGTCAGGCTCGCCTACTAAGGATTCCGTACCATTATCTATAAAAAAGGCAAAAAAAAACACGTTTATTGTATGGGAGTCCCCTTAAATATTTATTGTATTCTGCTTTTTAGTAATGTAGTAGGAAGGACGGATGGACAGACAGTCAGACAGACAGACATAGGGTCCCGTTTTACCGTTTGAATACGGAACCCTAAAACATACTGTACAAGTCCACTATACTGGAAATAGGCCGCCACCAACGCCACAACGAGCGGCTCTGACCTCCGATTCTAATATGCAATATGGAATTGATGCTAAATGCCAAGTTATAATAATATAAAGCCACGTGGTTTTCCAGTCGACCATTTTTTTTACATTTACATTGCTGCAGAACTGACAACCGTTGGTAAAGAAAGTTTCTTAGAGTGGAGACTTTGAACTAGAAGACTATCCTAAGTACCGATTACAAAAAAAACGGATATTATTGTTGTAGTAATTTATTGGAACCTAGAGTAACAACCCTCGTGCTTGCGATTCATGGTTTTGAGTAATGCTTTAATTAAAACAAGAAACTTTAGCTTCGTATGACCTTAGTTGAAGTTTGTTAAAATTTATATATTGCTCTAGATTTAACGTAAGGCGCGGAACACAGGGCACATAGTTTCACGACATTCTTTTTGAGTCGTACATTGTCGCCAAGTTCCTTTCAACTTATGTCACAGCACTTGCGAACACTGTATTCACGAAATAGTTGATTGCGATTCAACGTAACACGTCGTTACAAATATTTTTGTTTTTGGGTTTTCGAACATAAAATATGACCTATTTTCACTGCCCAGTATGCACCTGGACTGTTCAGTTTGGCTTTAACATAGGTGGCGTTCCGTTTTTCATAACTGTTTCCTTGGCATCAACTTCTAGATTGCACATCAAACGTAAGTGTTATTTTTTTTATTAATATTAAGCTTTTTGTGGATGCATTTTGTGTTTTCAATTTCAAATGTATTTTGGATTGTTGCAGGAATCTTGTTTCTGCGTTGATAGTCCTGATATTAATATTTCATTTTTTCTTTAAAGCGTCATGTGGAGCGAAACCTGACCAGAGAGGGGGGCAAGCCATTAGACTTTCACGTGACCTTTTTAAATGCTGACTTTTCGCTTAATGGCGTCTTTATAGATTTAGTTAACAGATTCAAATACTAAAAGTGTTTCGCTAGCGACTGCGAGTATTTGTTCGCAAAAAAAAAACATAATCTGGTAAGGGCTCGTTTACGCCCCAATGAAGGCATATTGCCTAATAATATATAAGCACAGTTTGTCTTCTCTTGTAAGTAACCACTGATGGTGGACTCTCCTGTTTTCTAGCAGTTATTTCATTTGTAAATGTGATCCTAATGGTTGTTCGTTTCTTTTAGGTTCATTTTGTCATCACACACTGAGTGTATTTATGGAGCAGACTTGAAACTCTAAGTCACTTTTGGGTAAGCATGCTTTTTCTTTGTTGCATCACGTGCACGTGTTTTAGACTCCTGCTGTTCTGGCCATGGACGCCTGTGTAAAATCAATCCAGAGTGCACACCTGTTTTTGCACCATGTTGCATACCATACCCACGTGCTGACCCGCAGTGCACGTGTGGAACCTAACCTGCTGTACTCATGCTTGTGTGTGCTTTACAGGCTAAATAATGCCCTGCTACTGCTAGGCACAACCTATCTTTCTACTTCAACATAATCTGAAGCTTTCTTCATGGAGGTCTCAAGAATCAAACATCATTGTGGTTCTCCGTAGTGAAGTTACACTCATTAAATTAAGTATTTATTTAAAAACTCGAGGTATTTATGCCATTATATTATTAACCTAGTATATATTAGTCCTCTTTGGTGATACTCTTAGGCCTATTTAGGTTAAAAGTTGTCTTGTCTTTAAAAGCTAAGTGTAGGCATCGTCTCACAGCTACTTTTGATGTTTGTGGTGATGTTGCTCAGGCTAACTGCCACCCAATAATTATCTTTTTTTTGTGTGTAAATTGCTGTGCAAAGCTGTGCAGAACAATAGTATATTTAGTGTAAACTATAATTAATGTGTTGTGTGAATAGCTTACTTTAAGTTGTTATTTTAATAAACCAAGAGAAGACAGAATTGAGGTTATTGGTTTTCTTTCTTTCCTGAGTTCAGTCTAACTGTATCTTTCTTGCTTGAAATTAAAGCAAGTGGAGCCCTGAGCAGTTTCTAGGTGTGAGTATCTGAGCGCTGAAGAACCCACGAGCTAGCACAACTAGTAAAAAAGCAATATAACATCCCGCTGTATTACAACGCACGCTCTAACTAAATGTTTTTGATATTCTTTTTCACGCTTCATTCTGGCTTGCGGGAAAAAGGACGTTGTCATTTTCACGATTAAACTAAAAAAATACGTTATATAACTTTCATATCATTACGTATAACCAAAACATTGATGATATTTAAGGGCAAAAGAATTTATCAGGTTAGGTTACTTGGTAGTTCAGTTGGTAGTCGATTTTTTAAAGTCTTTTAGTATTATCTTAAACTGGGCCCTTTTGTGGAATGGACCCAAATCACCTCATAATTGACGTGAGGCCTAGAGGTGGGACGTTTAAGCTTTACTTTATTAGTACCAAATATGAACTAAAGCAGTACGAACCTGAACATGGGCTTTGTAGTTGTAGGTGGGGCTGGTGTACTGGTTCTTCTTGCCGACGGCCTCGCTGAAGATGACGCACTGCTCGAAGAGGAACACGTGCAGCTCCTTGCCCTTGTCGTTGTTGGAGGTGCCCTCGGCCACCTGCAGCGCCTCCTGCATCAGCAGCTTGCCCTGCGCGGTTATGTTGCCCTGCAAACAACACATCTCACGTCAGGCCCCGCACTATCCACTATAAAAAACAGAGCAATTCAGAAGTAGGCCTGCTTCAAGAGCTCATAGTACGAGGTCAGATCACTTGCGTGCTACGTTCATCAAATATACTTGTGAAAGATAGGGATCTTGAAACTATTTACAAATAATCCTAAAACACCAATTCTTTGAAATCACTTTCTGAATAAGTTTTGAAAATCCGGACGAAATTATAAAAAAATATATATATTTGCTTCTAATTCAATATACAGTCGATTGAGTTTAATCAAGTCAAAAATGAATAAGCGTAAGTGTTTATTTGTATTTGCAATTTTCAATTCGATTTGTAGTTTATCATGTTTGACTCTTTATAGTATGTTTAACTCTTTCAACTAATAAATATTACAATTCGCTGCAGATCAGGCAAAGTCGCGTAGTCAGTTCGCAAATAGCAACCCCCAATAACATCGCACAACCGAAGAACAAAAGAATTACAATTATGCTAAGCTTCACCGTTCGCTAGAGGCCAAAACGCAGACACAATAATAAGTCAATAGAAGGCCATATCTAAATGAGTTTCACTCATGTATTAAGCTTATTTATTGAACAATCTGCTCAAGTAAAGATTGGGATTTCAAAATGCGCTAGCTGTAGGCACTTCTCGCTCTTAAATTATAAGAATGAAGGAGAAGTGCTGACAGCTACTACTTGTACTGAAGTAATGAGGCGTTTTCTTACCGTGAATCCTTGTAGTCGGCCGACGTCCATCATCATGTTGGCGTTCTTAGGGATGATGTCGGTGTAGTGCATGGCCTCGCGCAGGGATGCCAGCACCTCGGGCGGCGCGCGCGTATGCTCCGAGTACGACAGAATCTTCTTCACCAGCAGGTGGTATTTTTGGATACGTTGGATCGGCTTAATCAGCAGATCGCCGAGCTGGAATATTACGTCGACAGTTATATAAACTTTTTCTGATCGGACAAACCCATTCGCAAGCATGTAAACATATAGAAGCCGCACAACATATAACATTCCACGGCTAACTTGTGAGTGCGCGCGAGTGTGTGTGTGTGTGTGTGTGTGTGTGTGTGTGTGTGTGTGTGTGTGTGTGTGTGTGTGTGTGTGTGTGTGTGTGTGTGTGTGTGTGTGTGTGAGTGTGTGTGAGTGTGTGTGTGTGTGTGTGTGTGTGTGTGTGTGTGTGTGTGTGTGTGTGTGTGTGTGTGAGTGTGTGCGTATGTTATTTCACAGTGAAAAAAATACAACAGTAAAACTGTTGAATGAAAATATGTAACAACAACCATTTAAGTTTGATCATGCATGTCTCGGGTAAGATGAGCGTCGAAATATTCTAAAAACTTTAAATGGTTCTATGAGATGAATTTGATATGTTAAAAAATCTTTCGATGCCCTTGAATGTTTTGGAAAATGATAGCAAAGACAACAATTATGATTGCACTTACTAGGTATACTGTTGACTTTACTTAGTAGAGAATTGTTTGTTCGGATGTTTAACATGACAACTGACTATGTCATTTTGACACGGCTTATTTCTATTGTTTTTTGAAGAATATATACAAACACATACACATTGTACATTGAAACCTAGTCGGTTTAGGGCGGTATATGTTCACGGCAGAGGGTCTAAGAAGTCAACAGTATGCGTGGTAGTAAATTGCAAACTTAAAGCACGGCTGGCACTGCGTGTGTTTAATATTTTGCCAATTCGGTTATTACAACTAAAACAAGTAGCGCAACAAATTTTGCCTCGTGTCCTATTCTTTTGTTTATTTCCATGAACTATACTTTTGAGTTGAATAGGACAAGTGTTGAACATGGTACCAGCGTTGCCCGGCTTCTGGTCAAGTAACGAATTGTTTTTATACCTGGGCGAGGGTATTTCGTGCACCAGGGATGTACGTTCGTTGCCTAAGGCGAACCTAGTGTTGAAACACACGATACAATTACGATATACTATCATGAACACACAAAAAACACACGATGCATGGACACTGTGTGAAACTGGAAAATAAAAGTTAATGAAATTAATATTTTTTGTTGGTCGATATAAGCGGGGTAATGTAATGAGTCAGATTCATCTCAGCATTAAACAATAATAAATAGACAACAAAACACAATTAGAAAAAAATTACACGCCTTTACTAGGAATAGTACCAAATGTGTCGTTGAACCGAAAAAAACATGACTTTTGCTACATATTTTTAAGAAAATCTTGTAGGTTGCACAGTAAAAATAGAAAAACCAGATTCTTTTGACATCTATAAAATACATATATAAGTACCTACTATTTAAAAGAACATGTTGTTTCAATGATCTTGTTTTACAAAAGAGACTTCTAGCACATAAAAATGCATATTTGACATCGACGGAATTAATGCTTTTTATTTTTTTAATAATATCATTAAAAAAACTTTTTTTATTATTAAAACATCTTTTATAAATTAAGAGCCTGTTTTACAATGTACAAATAAGTTCTGCATTAGTTCTGAATAAGCTATATTTTACTTACCTGAAGGATAAACACGATTTTAACACGATTTTCAAGCACTTTTATCCTCTACATATTTTTATCTTTTACATAACTTTATCCGTACATTGTGAAACAGGCCCTAAGACTGATATACGAGTAGTTTCTTTATATGAAGAAAAATACGTTAAATCAAAGAAAAATGGCAAAATCGTATGTATAAAATATTTAAGCGTTTAGAAATATGATTTTAGTTATTCTCGATAAAAAAATATTTTACGATTTTTAAGCACATTCACTTTTGTATTATTAAATATTAAACAACTTAATTGACTTAAAAAGTAGTGTTGAGCCCACAGACCCTTAGGATACCTGGATTTGTAGGCGCAACTTTGTCGCTTGGCGGCTAAAAGTAGCAAATATAGAGCACGAGAATGCACAATATTAATTAAAAGTTAGAAAAAGTATTCAACTCGCCTATAGAGATTTTTTTACTTGCAATTAAGAATGATTTTATTAATCACTCCATAAGTTATTTATTTGAATGTCATGCATTCTTGGCTGTATGGCTGTAAACCATTGCTCTTCCCTTAGTTAGTGGATAAAAATATACAACTGTATTGACATACAGTAGTATACCTATTGACCGTCAGGCCACGGCAAAGAGACACAATGAAAATTTTATTGTTTCGCGGCCACCGGTAGGTAATTGAAGCTTGATAGGCCAACAATGGACCCGAGCTCTCAAATGAGCCCGCTAATGACTCAGATTAATTTATATTAACTACAGGTTAATATAAATTACAGTCATTCACTCTACTTTACAGATTAATATTTTATGATCTGCTGCTGCCTTGTGTTTACCAGTGTTTTTGTGTAGTCATTGCGATTATATATCGCACATCTCAGGTCGCTGGTGTGAAAATACCCTTAACCAGACGCCTGAGGCACTGTCAGCAAGAGTTAATAACTAACTACGCGTTGCCGATTTTTTTTATGAATATCGCACATGACCAAAGTGTACCTTTATATAAGCTCAAAAAAATAAAACTTAGATACTTTTTTATTAAAACTTTTAAGACGAATAATTTTCGGGTCCATATTCATCATCAGCCCACACTAGTCCACTGCTGGACATAGGCCTCTCCAATTGCACGCCACTCTGCACGATCCACGGCTACTCTCATCCAGCTCCTGCCAGCAACCTTGCGAAGATCGTCACTCTATCTAGTCTGAGGGCGTCCCACACTACGCTTGCCGACACGCGGTCTCCACTCAAGAACTCGTTTACCCCAGCGGTTATCGGTTCTGCGACAAATATGGCCGGCCCACTGCCACTTCAGCTTGCTTATTCGATGGGCTATGTCGATGACTTTAGTTTTCTGTCGGATTACCTCATTTCGGATCCGATCCCTCAGAGAAACTCCGAGCATAGCCCTTTCCATAGCTCGCTGAGCGACTTTAAATCTGTGGACCAGCACTATCGTGAGTGTCCAGGTTTCAGCTCCGTATGTAATGACGGAACGGACGGGTCCATATTGGCTCTCATAAAATTTTTGATTTTACTACCGTTTTGTTTTCATAATAATCACTTTTCATAATTTCTTTTCTTATACTTTTTTTGTTCATATTTTTTAATTACTACTATCGCAACTCATAACAGACAGTTGTCTTATTATTTTTATTAATACTTTCTTTACTAAGAAATGTTTCAACTCATATTTCTTTTCTTAATAATTTTCTTCATAACAGTCAGTAATCATAATTTTCTTATTAATAATTGCATTCATCACCAGCCTATATCAGTCCACTGCTGGACACAGGCCTCTCCAAAAGGAGGATTCATTGTAAACCGTTAAGTACATAGTAGAGTGCTAGTACCAATTTTAATGACACAATTTTTGAGCAAATATTGTAATTTAGCGCTCGACGGCCGCTGCCGCGGGACGCTCGCTATGGCTTCGCTCGCTCGGCTTCGCGCTTTGTGCGGTCACTGTTCTAACCTAACCTACTAGATGAGATTTGTAACATGTTTAACCATACATTAATTTGACTCCTTTAAGTGCTCTTTCATCGTGATTCGACTTAAATCAAGACCAGGGATCGAACCCCGAACCCGGCGTGCTCGCCTCTCGGCTACGGAGGTCGTCAAGGATTATTAACATTATGAATAACAACAATTAGGAAAAATAACACTTATTATTAAGAAATCTATGAAAACAAATATTAGTATAAACAAGTTGTATTACTAGTGATATTATGACTCCCGATGATTATGAGTTTCGATCATTAGTATTAACAAAAATTATGGAGAGTGATCATTATGATGTAAAATAGTATGAGAAATATTTTCGGACTTCGGATGATAGGACTTAAATAGTTATGTGAAAAAAAGCGCACCCATAATTTTCATTTAAAGTTGCTCAGGAGCTGATGCTGAATAGTGACAAGATTTTTTTATTTATTTCTAATATTTACATCAATTATAATCATGTATGGAGTTCTGCCATTGTCCTTTATTTTAAAAATGCAAAATTCGTTAAAGTCAAAGAGTTGCAGATTAGTAATTTTACAAATATTCAATTAAGTAATTAATTTTGGTTAATTTACATCGCTTTATCAAATATTCATTCATAGTACGAATACGAACGTGTGTGCTGAAAATTGCTGAGGCAATGCATGCGGTTTAATTATTGTTTAGTTTTATTGTTGTACTTTGGGAATATTGCAGCTATTTACTGATTATAACAGGCATAATGTAATTAATTAATCAGTAGACATCAGTAATTAGTTGTACAGCTATTTACTGATTACTAGTACTAGGGATTAATAAATAGTACAATTAAATGTGTCGCTTTTTATGAGTCGCAATGTTGGCGTTTAGAAAGCATTCATTGGCGTAGTTTTTTATTCTATCTCTATGTTAGCTTTTGTGCATCGACCACAAAGTAAGTTAAGCGAAGAAATAATAAGTTTTGAATGACTGTGCTTTCTTTCAAACGTGCTCTTAGACGTCACAAGTGTAATAAGTATTAATAATCAAATGCTATCTACTTCCTCACACACACATAATTAATTCTGTCAAATTACGAATTTTAAATTCGAGTTAGTGAATTTCATTCCAAATAATGCATACGTAATAATTTTCCAAAGCGTTTGAGTGAGGAGGTAGCCAGCTCTTGTACCGTGTGATTTATAAAAGGTTATGCATATACCTGCAGCTTATGTCCGAGTTTGTGCCTCAGTTCCTGGAAGAAGTGGTCGTGCTCGGAGACGATGTACTCGGAGACGGGCTTGTTACGGCAGTAGTGCTCGTACATGAACATGCGCTTCTCGAAGAACCGGTGGAACAGCGGGCCCAGCAGCTCCGGCGCCTCCACGCACTCGTGCAAATCGCACACGAACTTGCTGCGATACACAATCAATCTCAACTCTCGACAATCTGTTTTGCTGCCAGCCCGCTAGGACTATAATGGACATTTGTCTTTTGTTCGGACAGTAATTAAATTTTAAAGTACAGTTAATTTTAGGGGGACTATGAGGACATTTTACAAAATATAATTAGTAAAAACTTAATATATTTTTTAACCACTACACCAATTATCTAGCCCTTAACTAAGCAAAATCATAGTAGACTTATGGCGATTAGATAACGGATAAGCAATAGTGAATATTTTTAAAAAATCAGTTAGGTAGGTACTTAGATACAAATGCTCGTGCTTATCGCGGAAAACATTTACCCCTTGCAAGATTCGAAACCGCAACAGCATGGCTTTGTAGTCAGGAGCACGAACTAGTACGATAAACGGTGTTATTTTGCATTAACTTAGCCTTTTAGTTTTAATTACGTAAGCAAGACGTTATAAAATATGTTTGCTACTAAATACCTATGTTCAGTTTATTTAGTCAAAACAATCGACAAATGTACAGGGTAGCCCCACAGACTAGTCACAAGAGGGATAAATCTAGCGCAATAGCAAAATATAGTTAACACAATAACTAGTTAGATATGTGCACTTACAGGAGGATTACAGGACTAAGATCAAAGTCCTGTAATCCTCCTGTAGGTACAGTAGACTTAGTCATTCATCCATAATATGTGTTAGTGAAAATGATAAACGATAGAATCCCATCAGCTCATGATATATCATTTTTGGACATTTAAATCAAACTAAATATCCTCTCAAGATCACTAACACACAACTAAGTTAAATTGACTATCTATTACGATCTTATGCATCATAATGTAACAAAATATAATAATAATAATTACCACTTCGAACAAAATACGTATAGCACAGAATATAAAACGAAACAAACAAAAATATAGACCTTAACTGAATATTAATAAAGCATACAATCCACACAGCAAAACGCCAGCTATACAGAAATCGCACAGCAAAGACGTACGCATGAGTAAACAATGATAACTTCCTCAAAATAAGGCTGTTCTGTTACATGGGTTGTGACTTTGTGACATGACATTTATCCCGTCATTCACACTTCCATTGACTGGATATATAGTTGCTGCTGAAAGCGCAGGACAAGCGACGCTGAGCATCGAATCTCAGACAAATACCAACATAGTCTTTAAAACATCGCTGTAGGCTGCAACAAATATTTAACCAAAACACAATAATTCGCAAAGCATTTATTTAATTTATACCTAACATTATATTTAACACGCCAGTTATTGTCAACGTTTTAACTTCAATTTACCGTTAACTTCACAGTGAATGATATTGATCGACAAAAGGGTATATTAAAAAGAAACTTACCCTAGACTTAACTTAAAACTTACATTTTTGTCTGGGTATCAAAACATTGACTGTGTACGTTTATTTCTAAAATTGTAAATCAATATAAAATATCAGCTCGAATCGTTACGATTTCAAAAAGCAAAATGACGCAAAAGCGTTCCATTTAATGCTGAGGCTGCAGAGTGCAGGCTATGCAGACAGACTGCTTACGATACTCTTTGTATCCCTAGAGAGCAGGATTTTGCACTGCCAAAGACACAAAGACACAATGGGATTATAGGGTCACGAGGTTATTTAACGGAATTCCTTTAACTCATGAATGCGTTCCGATATTGTATGTCGTGAGCGTGAAAAAAGATGTACTTACTCGCGGTGCCATTCGTAGATGACTTCGATGTTGCCAAATATCATGCGGTGGCGGCGATCTCGTAGGCCCTCCGGGATAGGCGGGTCCGGGTTGGCAAGCTGTTACCAGAAAACTTTTTTTTACACATATTCGGTGTGCGACAAATTTTAATAAGACCTTATGATGGGTGAAATGCCTAAAATTTAAAATAACATTTAAATTTGTCTTGTTTTGCAGGTCTAAGGGGGTTTAATGACATAAGAAAGATTGAAGTAAAATAATCATGAAAATACAATTTAGTCCAGAAAAAGGAAGCAGAAGTAATTGAAAACCATACTTATGTGATGGTGTTGTAAAATAAAGTTGAAAAGGTCCGCAAATGGCAAAAGTCATTATTTATTGCCGTCCTGTATTTATTGATGAAGTTAGATGCTAGACGCAGACATATGATATTCTGGAGTGCTGTGCTATTTCGCCATATTTTTAGTTCTAGCCAGCACGCGACGTGCATGATTTATATAACATGCACAACCTTTAAAAATCAGTCCATTTCAAGTGGAAAGACCATTGAATTCATCCTGATTTGTTAAGTCGAAATTCACTTGTGCAAACAGACTTAGGTTTAAATTAGTTTCACAACTCTTTTTGTGAATCAACCTTTCACAGTTATGTGCAATGTTAAATTGAATGTCAAAAGGTGACGTAGGTAAGCGTCACAGGTCAGATTCGAAAGGGATCGTACAGGATATATTGGCAGGATCACTGATCTTCGTACAAGTCCATAATAATAAAGAAAACTGTTTTATAGAGGACTAGAAATGACATATAATTTCTTCGACAGAGTTTTCCGACATTTTTCATCTGTATCTGAACTGTTTTTGGGCAAAAGTTCTTCTTCCTCAAAATGACAAACTAGTTTCGGACAAAGATTGTACGTATTGGTGGTCGATGGTTCGTACGTTTGACGCATACCTGGAAGTGCCTGATGTACCCCTCGCAGACGAGGCGCAGGTCGCTGACGTAGATGTCTTCGGTGTCGACGAGCTCGCGCAGCACGTACTCGCGCTTCTTGAGCATGGCCTCGTAGCTCTCCTCAGACTCGTCCTCCTCCTCAGCGTCGCGCCCGCGCCCGGACGCGCCCGCCGCCGGGTTCCCGTGCTGCTCCTGGTGGTCGTGAAGTTTCTATACAATATTTTTTTATTTTATTTATGTTCAATTGCACACTCCACTAACAGCGTATACTAAATATTTTTACTCTGGTAGAATCGGCACGAGATTTAGTTACAGCCATTTAGTTTTCCAAACTAGTTGCGATACTATACATTAAAAAGTTTTCGTAATAAAGAGGCTGTATTTTTGTAATGTGTCAAACAAAATAATAAACAAGGCAAATGAGCAAGGTGGTCATATTAAAGATAAAATAAGAAGAGTGTCAAAATCTACTTAAATTTCCATAGCTGTTCAAAACCTAACAACAATGAAATCCTGAATGGCTTGTTTCACAATGTATGGATAAAATGTCAAACAGAATACGTAACATATAAAAATATGTAGAGGATAAAAGTGCTTGAATAAATGTGTCATATAGCGCTATATGACGATGGTGAAAAGCAAAAATAGTGTTTATCCTAAAGATAAGTAACAAATAGCCTATACAGAACTTATGCAGAACTTATCC
This sequence comes from Anania fuscalis, assembly GCA_950371115.1. Lineage (NCBI taxonomy): Eukaryota > Metazoa > Arthropoda > Insecta > Lepidoptera > Crambidae > Anania > Anania fuscalis. The sequence continues at coordinate 6,561,677 of OX493324.1, forward strand.
GTACATTGTGAAACAGGCCCTTAATTTCACATCTAATATTTATCTATCTATTTACCACTATTTTGTATAAAATTTTTAAATGAAATATTTTATGAGTCTGTTTGGACCACTACTACTGTCTGCACATTGTTGTTAGTAGCTGGCGCCGCTGACTAGCGGTATCTGTTCCGTGTTATTTGCACATGTGTGGCTCAAGACAAGGAACTTATTTACGATGGCATATCTAAACGGCACCAACACGATTTTTTATTTGAACAAAGTTTTATGAAATAACTTCTTTCTTTATGTAAAAAATATGCAAAACTTATTGGTTTAGAAATTAGAGGAATAAACACCGACACCACTTTCATGACTACTTTAGGTTCAGACATCACTATTAATTGTCTCTTATAAATTTAAAGATAGAACGAATTCAGTCTTAATTTTACAACTGTCAATCTAAGTTAAGGCATGAATTTATAAGTTATGAACTCCTATCTCTATAAAAAGGCTAACAAAGTCAAATGCCTTAACTTAGAATGACAGATTTAAAATCATCTTCGATATCCGTCATATTTTAATCGTGTATGTTTAAATATGTATGATGATAAGACCGATTTTAAGTTTGACGTGTCTTAATTTTAAGAGGAAAAAGAGCCAGGCAATCTTAAAATAACTAATTAGGTACGATTTAGCAAACTTGTAGTAGTAAAATTTATGATTTTGTCTATCGAAACTTCTGTTCCGTGAGTTTTCTTCGTTTCTGAATACCATCTGACAAGTTATTATTAATTATCCGCTATCTATTGGTGTTTTAGTTAACTGGTGTTTCGTCAATTTTGTTCTAGGTTGACTTAAAATGCTATAAAATAAATAAATAAATAAACAATTCAATTTTGTAGGATTATACAGGTCAATGCCAGATATTTACTTGTCAGTGTTTAAGTGACAACAAGTGTCGATTTGGCAAGGGGCAACTTTGACATTATTTATTGTCAAGATAATCTTCATGCGCCCTAAGTAACCCGTATAAAAATATGTCTGTTACATTACCTTGTTCCTAGATTTGTAGTTGGTTAAGGCTTGATTCGATCACGCTGAAGTAAGTTTTAACTAGAGAGAAAACCAGTGCTTTATCTAGAGATAAACCAATTTTTTATTTTACCAACCACAATTTAACAATAAGGTAAAATAACACAAGCATATATTTATAAGAGTTATTTTGGCCAAGTAAAAATTATTCTGACAATAGATTAATATCAAAGGTGGCACTTGGAAAACCGACAATATTCGCATAGAAACTGACAAGATGTCAGTAATTGGCATTGATACTCTATTATCCTACAAGACTTAATTGTTCAGGCATTTCACGACAACCTAGAAGAAAATAGATTTCATAAATTTTGATATTTATACATTTATCATTTACAATTGAACCATAGAACAACAATAATAAAAACAGTGCATTCTCTATGTAAGATGGAAAAACGTAATCAAAGAGCGTATTCAAGGAGTAAAGATTTCTCGTTATAGGTTTCTGATTTCTATAACACAAGTGCTTTAGCTACTTATCTTAGGATCAAAGCAATGTATGTGATGTTGTCTAATAGGTAAACTGGAATAATTTAATGTTTCATCAAATCCAGCCAAAATGAAAAATAATCTAACTCTAGAATTAGCAGTGAGTTACTCTCAAGTAAATTCTGACTCCGCAGCTTGGTCGATTCGGGCCTAAAAACAAGGCGTCGAGTGCGATAATTAGGATCGTGTCATAATAAATAAAGCCATTATTCTGTTTTAAAGATGTATTGCGCTGTGATTGACACAAGTAACACGTATATTGCAAGGATATAGCAAGGTTTAACATCACAATTTACATAGTAAACGCGTAGGTTGGCTTAAGACAATACGTATACAATTAATAAGGAATTCGTTTTTGTGTAGGTAATTGGATTGTTTTTATGGGAGAAAGAGCGTTCTTTCAGAAGGTTATTTAATTGATTTTTAGGATTCCGTACCCAAAGGGTAAAACGGGACCCTATTACTAAGGCACCGCTGTTCGTCTGTCTGTCTGTCTGTCCGTCTATCTCATGAACCGTGATAGTTAGAAAGTAAAAATTTTCACAGAAGATGTATATCTGTTGCCGCTATAACAACAAGTACTAAAAAACAGAATACAATAAATATTTAAGGGGGCTCTCATTCAACAAACGTGTTTTATTTTTGCCGTTTTTATAGATAATGGTACGGAACCCTTCGTGCACGAGTCCGACTCGCATCTGGGCTATTTTTAAATTGTCTTCAAGCCAAGTGATTTATTGTAAGTTTATTTAAGCATGATTGTTAAGAAAAAGCTGTTGAGTTTTCAAATAAATAAATAGAAATTTAGTTATGTCCTACGAAATCCCCCAAAATAATCATTTTCAATTTTAAAGCTATTTATTTACTATAACATTAATTTCAATCTTTACGTTTTATAAAACCCGAACAAACGCCTTCGGCCGTAATGCAATATATATAGCGACGGCACAATATTTAATATCCGTAGAGTTTGAAAAAGTACTAGAAGAGGCATAGGCATCAAAATAACGCCTCTTACCGATACACTCTCACACAATTGTGCCAGCATGCAGCATAGCGTAAAATCTTGCTTTGGGATATGTGTCAGTTCCAGTTAACTTAAACGCGCTGTCATAGCGACTGGCGTTTTTTATAAAGAATAATTACATTTGAGGATCAAACTTTTACAGTAATCATCAGAATGTTTGCATAAATACCGGTATATTACGGTCTCAAAGTTAAAAAATACAATAATTAAACATTATTGTTTCAGTAAAATTTGCTAAAAGTGAAATAGCCTATTCAGCTAAAACATAGATTTTGTATAAATCGGCCAAGCATCCTATTACTATAACACAAATATTATAACTGCGAGTTTGTGAGGATGTTTCGATTTTTTTTACTTAATCACGCTCTAACGGCTGAACGGTTTGATGGAATTTTGCACACATATACACCGTGAATTTTGAGATACCCGAGAAAATTAACTAACATACTCAGATATCGATATACATCGAATTCGGCGAATAAAATAATTTTTTTTTATGACAAATTTATTTAATAGGTCCCTAACATTCCTTAAAAAATATGCACTATAAAAGTCCTGCTAATTCAAATAGTAATCATTATCATTCCAACATTAACGGAACCAAAATCCACCTAATTTAGTCGCGTAATATTGGCGTACGGAAGGAATAACTATGAATGTTTTTTTTTTCATTCATAATTATTCCTTCCGTACGCCAACGCCGTACGCCGTTCCGTTTTTTTTATTCACCAAATTCGATGTATATCGATATCTGAGTATGTTAGTTAATTTTCTCGGGTATCTCAAAATTCACGGTGTAGAATATGATCTGGATTAACATTATATGCCACTTTTATACGGTAAATGTTCCTGTGGGACATAATTGATATACCAAACATCCTGTAGTTCACGCAAACGAAGATGCGGGCACAGCTAATTTCCTATAATGATATAAAAAGACAAATTAGCTCTTTTCCGGGACATCGTTCGCGTGGACTTTCAATTCAATTAAGGAAACTTCCCCGCGTGCTCACATCATCTCTTTCAACTAAGTTTCATCGCAATCATATTTATGAATGCTGTAGGAACGCACGCGGGATAAACACAAACATTCAGTTATAATATACGGATTGCAACTTTAAATAACGACATCTGTGAGTTTTAGGAACTTTAAGTTTGAGTGTTGTTGAGTAAATAAAATGTTTTAACTCCTAAAACTAAATAGCAAATAAGTTTGGGTCCTGTAGAGTGTAGAGAATCATGATTTGTTGCTCCTATTTCAAAATAAGAATATTAATAAATTAATAAACAGACTACACTTTAATGCATGCGTGTATCAAATAGATTTCTATACTAACAATAAAAAAGAAACGTAGTATTTAAATTAATGTCGGTCAAACACTGGAACCATATCATAGTAAACACATATAAGATCACCAATCATTCGTGGGAGAAGCGGTTTTAGCATATTAAATCAGCATTGCCGCTGTATTATGAGTAACCTAACTTGATAAACACAAACGCATATGGGAGCTAAAGCTGCAAGCGTGTTTGTAAAACCCTTTATGCCAAAAACAATTATTGGTATACAAATGTTGAACGAGCAGGCATACTTCTACAAAATAAAAGCTGTTCCCTACATTTCGATCGAGCACACTATTTTGATTATATTATTGGAATTATTGGTCCCATTCTAAAAGTTGTTGATATTATATAATGTAGTATGTTCCTCGTTTAACATAATACCCTGTACAAAAGCGTGCACACTGTTTCTGAATTGAGTCCGAGCAGGAATCTGATTAGCAGTAGTATTTGTAAAAAGGTTGCACAAATTACACTATATTCGAATTATAGGTGTCTTTTCTCTGATTCGGATCAGAACCAGTAAGCAAGCGCGTTGAGAGTGTCCGTCAATTAGGAGTAGCAGTTTTGTTCTCGAAAAATATGTTTTTTTTTTTTCATACAATCCGTCACTCTGCATTTCACTCAGTTTAGGAATAAAAAGAAACTGCTTTTAACTTACGCTTTAATCAAATTATTGAAATTTCAAATTTCTAGATCAACGTGTTTTTTATCAGCCAGACTGCTGTCATATATGGCTTATTTGAGATAATGTCAATGAAGACACTTATAATATATTTACTGCCTATAATGTATGTATTGACGTTGTTAGCCCCAGAAACGTGGCGAGTCATGAAAGGTGAGCGTTGGAGCGTTGAAGCACATGTTTATGCGGCTATTGCGAGCCCATTAAAAGGACCGACGAGGGCACTGGAGTTGGGAACTACTCCGCGCGTGCTTGCGTCACTACTTGTAGAGCGCCATGAAGTCACCGGCTTACTTAAAAGTTATCCCAAGTAACTTGCCCCCATCCACAGGCGAAACCTCAGCAACGTCTAACCAGAGGAAACTAAGTTTTTACAGCCATGATATTGTGGTGCCACATTTATATTACAAAATATATTGCATATCTAAAAAACTAATCGAATCAAGTTATCAAAACCACAAATGTATACGTATCAATCTACGGATACAATTCATAAAACGACAATACAAAAAAAACAAGCTTCAAATGTTTTGGCTTTACGACATCCGTGAAAACGTACACAATACCAACTCGCAATGGAATAAGCAAGCCACTCTACCACACGCTGAAAGTAGTTATACAATACATGCACACACTACATGCATTATTACTAAACCGAACCATTTTTTCCTTAACGATTTGCTCAATCTCGGCAATATCGGCCGGACCGCCGTTACTATCCAAAGCCTCCAGGGATAATGATGCCTGAAAATTGAACCAACGTGTCACCTTTGGGTCTGTGAGTCAGCCCTGAGAACCCAGAGTTAGTCACAATTTATTAGAGTTAGTAGTTAGGGAAAATTTTTAGTTAAAGGAAGTACAAATAATAAGAAATATGTATAATAATAAATACCCTAATTTTAATTTTAGTGTTGTATTCCACTTACCCTAGACGGATTGGATGCCGCGGCTGGCTGCGCTGGGGCCTGAAGAACGGCCTGTGGGTCCTAATAGACAAACATATATATAAATACACATAACAAAATAGTAACAATTCATATTAATCTATTATGAGTGTACAAACTAAAACAGACTAAATAATTTAAGAGCGCCGTTGTTACTCGAAAAACGATGTCCGTTCTATTTAAGCAATGATGAGTTTTTAAAAAAAGAAGCAAAACTGTAACCGAGTGATGTTTTAGTATTTTAGGATTGTATCTGGGTTTTAAGTGTAAACGCAAGGTGATGTGAAACGCCGGCGGTATAGGTGATCAGACATGTGTAATCCCGCGTCGGTGCCGACACTTAATTAAACATATTCGTAGCCAAGTACAACGAAAAGGAAAGCCTATTTTACCCTCCATCCCCTTGCCACGTCTCGTTTTGCTTGACGCCTCAGGCGAACTACAAATTCACCCTCTTAAATATTATGTGAGATAAATTGGATGAGCTTATGCGGAAAAGCGGGCACCGAGATATTAAAGAATAGGTATTTTTCTGTCGCGCTTCATAACACGCGCCAAATACGGAGCGATAGAGACAATTGCAGCACGGTCTTACCTAAATAAAATGGACAAAATCGAGGTTTGATATTCCGTTGTTTTCCCCTTCAAAACTCACTTTCCGATTTCAACGATAATGACTACAACCGATTTTAACGATTATTTTCTAAACGAGATAAGGAGAATTTATTTTATGTCTGTACATTTTTCTTATTTTTTTAACAGTTGCCAAATTTCTACTTTGGACGTCTGTAAATGTAGGTCTAACTGGGCTCTTTTAAAAATTTTGGAGTGTTTTTAATTCCTTTAATAATAATAACTAATCGCAAAAAACAAAACATAGGGACATGCTAGTGACAGAAATCTATAGCTTGATAAAAATGTTATAGCTCTAGAATAATAATCCAGGGGAAAAACAGGGGAATACGTTTGTATGGAGAAAACACCGCCCGAGTTTCCTTTTCAGAGCGTCCATTTGGATACACTCGACATTGTATTGTTGAGAAACAAAACTGAAATTCGTTTTAAATTGTCAAAGAATAATATCATTTCAGACGGCATAGTTGAAACAATACCCTTTTATATTACCCGTTGATGCAAAACATGAGATATAAAATACATAAGTTCAAATATCGAATTCATGATCTCAACTTTGATATTTGTTTATTCACGAACAAGACAAATATCTGGAATTTAAACTGCTTTATAGTCGCATTCACAATATAGCGTCAGTATTGTATGATTCGATTTGTTCGAACCTTCAATTTGCGTAACCCGCTCACCGGCCCACTTAATAACTTCCACTACACCGGGCATACCACGGAGAGACACATATTATATTGCTTTATTGCTTTCTTCGGATTTATTGTACGTACATAACTATCGATTTAAACTCTCTATATGTTGTTGGTTTATTAACTGAATAATGTTCATTACTTTTGTTACCCTGTTTGTAGCCTTAGTTGTTTGTCTTGCTTTTGTAGGATTTTGATAATCATGATCGACCTATGAAATAGTTTTGACGAGGGAATGGCTTATTACAACATTATTTAGGTAAGGCGCTAAATAGAGAAACCAAAAAAATAGGATAAATTATGTTCTTTTTTTCTGTGAATGTCTGGCGATTGGGCGCGTTATCGTTTTCTAGATGTATTGTTATGGCCGTAATCGCTTTGTTCCGCGGTGAGTTGTTGTCCTACGACAGGGATGCGAGTGCGACGAGTTACCTGGATGGGCTTCATGGGGGGCGGCAGCTCGAGGTCGGCCGCGTCGTCCTCTACCTCGTCAAGCGCTGCCGCTGCGTTGTGGCTGCACTCGCCTTCCTCCGCGCGGTCTCTGTCGTCGCCGTACGGCAACTGTTCGAAAATTATATCGTTACCTTTTCGATAAAACTAAGTAACTCGTTCCTGAAAGTGTGCCATGGGGTTCATCTAGGTACAAATGGCGTATGCAAACTTGCAGTCATTGTTGTAAATAAAACAGAGCAGAAGAAATATCGCGCTATCTCATGTTTAACGTTATGAACAAATCGGATGGTTAAGTCTTATAAAAAAAAACAGAATCAAGGACTTTTCCACGTTTTTTACCAGGTTGGGTACTTTATTCCGAGAAAAGCTTAACCAGAATAACTTTGTTACTAATTTAAAAGGTACAACGTGATGGCATTTTTAAGTACAGAATTTAATGAGTGCATGGCTGCAAAAATATTTGTTATACATTTATGCCTGCGCTGTTAGGGTGCGTCCAAATCTGGCAAATGTGTGGGTCGCGCTACACACTAGCAGTACGCAAAAAATAGCTACGTAAAAATTAGTTAATTTGCTAACATCTGTCCCACGCGTCAATCGAAGCGAGTCGCATTTATTCCTAGTGCGTCCATCTCTGAAGAATGGAATCAATTCAGTCGTTTTTGCGTCAAGAACAGCTCGGCTAAAGATATATTTTTAATTCAAATACTTTTTGATGAAGAAGAGCGAATATATGAAAAACAATTCTTTCTATAAATTGATCCGAGGCTGGTTATCATAGTGATAATGTGGATCTTCATAATTAACAATTCTGTTAATTGTTGGACCAGTGATATCAATAGTCTTTTATTCATTTTTTTTAAATAATAGTACATTATGATACAAGTGTGCTAAGGTGGTCTATACACACGAGGCGATATTGTAAGCGCGAGCCGTAGACGTGCGCGGTAAGTGCGTGTATATTTTATAAACACAAATTAACTTAACTATCATTTTTAGAAAAAATAATTTATATTTTATTTTATAAATTGCTGTTATCTCACTTGGTTACCTTACCGCGCTTGCCTGCGGCTCGCGCTTACGAAAAAGCCTCGTGTGTAATGACACTCGCATAATGTAGTATTGCATAAATAATTCAGCGAATTTAAAAATTACAAATTTGACGTATTATTCTAGTTAGTAGAATAAAAATATATGAATCAATAGACACGATGTAAAAAAAAATCAATTGATAGTAGTCACGTGGTGGCGTGGGCGTGGGCGTTCAGATCGTGCCATAGCATTTGTATCGACGAGTTCATACCGGCGCGGACAGCGGCGGCGTGCATCACGCGTGCAGCTTGACATTCAGCTTTTGCACCCGCGAACATGACATTTGACGTGAAAGGCTCAACAGACAGATGGTGCACTACTACGATAATATAAAAAAATACGTTTAAAGCTACTATCTTTTTTTCTGATAAGCAATGAGTGAAGCCAACTAGGTTTTTTTCTTTCCTTTATCTTCAAATAAATTATAAATAAAATAAAAATCGTTTATTGCAGGCAACTTAACATACAAGCCCCTTTAGTGTTAGTAAAAATAGCTTCGCTCGCTTCGTAATCGCGTTGGAATTAATAAATTTGAAACTCAGTTAGTAAATAAATTAAAAACTCTAGAAAAATTATTTGTTTATTTGGTAAAAGGGTCGAGCTTTTATATTTGTAGTATATCGACAAATAATCTGATAAACAATAGTAAAATCATAATTTCTACAATATCATTTGATACCTTTATTATGACTAACATTCATAATCTTCTTTGACTTCATTCATTACTAATCTCTTTTGTTGTTAGGTTTATACATCCGAGCGAAAGACACATTTTCGTGCTAGGCCTCCTGAACGCCTAGTGTCCGCGTGTTTGGTGTGAACTGGCCTGCCTGCACGCCCACGCCCACGCCCACACCCCCGCGTTGGTTTGGCCGTAGCATAAGAAGCGTTGACAATTAATTTTAGGCTGAACTTTACCTAAAGAAAGCAGAGATAATACTTTGCACTTGTGACGTCACGGTCACGGTGCTAGTGAGAGAACGTATTATTCAATATACAGGTTGACTTTTTTGAAGTTGAAGTTTTCCATTCGACTGTTTTTATAAACCTGTATCTTGTAAAATGATATTTATTAAATACATACAAGTTGATTTAAACCTTAAGGTTTCTTTGGAGATCCTTACATATTTTTATGTGGTACATCATACTCGTAAAGTAATGACTTTGAAACGGCTTTGATTTAAATAAAAAAACCTATATACCGGCTCCGATTTCGAATTCTTTTGTGTAATTTAGTTAATTTCACAGTAGTGAAATGTTCATTTTTATTGGCTGACACTTTTTATGTGCCAAATTTTTAGATCTTTGATTTTTTTTTTTAAGTAAAACTCTATTAATTTGTTACAAATGACTTGAAGTATCACCCCTTTCAAGAAATATGTTATATTTGGAGTCACTCTGTATAGCAAGTAGAGTTGTTTTATTGAGCCTGGTAACGAGTGCCAGGTGCACAGATATCCGTGGGCCTAGTACGAGTGCCACAAAATAAGCACCTCGCATAAATAGACCGAAAAGTAATAGAAATTAACATAGACTTTACGAACAAAGTAAGCAAAGCAATCGTTTCGTGGAACTCAGACTAGGCACTCTGATAGATAGATAAGCACGTACCTTAAGCTTTTTGTCTGAAGGGGTCTTCTTGAGTGGCGCTGGCTTGTCTGCCGTAGCCGGGGATTGAGCTCCGCTGGGTGCTTTTTCCTTTCCCTGAGAAGGTTTCCGGAGGCCGAGCCAGCGTCTTCTAAAAAGCGAATAAAACTGTTATGGAGGTAGTGCGTGGGTTTGTATACGAGGAATATCATGTTCCTTGATTTATTACCTAATGGATGTTTATATAGGCTTTAAAAAAAAACTGATTTTATTTATTTCTTTAAAGGCACAACCCACAAGGTTGACAGACGACCTGGTTACGGTTGCAGGAAGACGCTGGATGCCGGTCGCTTTTAACCGGCAGATCTGGAAGTCACTGAGGAAGGCCTTTGTTCAGCAGTGGACGTCCTGTGGCTGAAATGATGATGATGAAAGCACAACTACAGAATACAATATACATATTCACAAATTTCAAATCTAGGTTTCATGTTAATGTTGAATTCCAGTTAACTTATCTGATAACCTTAGTATTGTTAGTTTTTGATCTAATACACTTAGTATTTTTGGATACCTAGAGGAGACCTATCAGCAGTTCAGCAGTGGATGTCCTACGCCTGCAACGGTGATGATGACTTTTGGACATTCTCGCTAATAATAATTCTTATTATTTTGTGACACAGTACTATTGTCATGTACTGATACATTTGCGTTACTGCAGGACCTGAAACTACTATTGAAGGAATATTTGTCGAATTGTCGATTGGTCCTAAAAGCTAGCTAGTAATATATTAATGTGCTGAAATGTATCAAGTTTCAATAGTAATTACATTTGTAGTATATTAGATATTTCATCGTCCACAGGCACGTTTTTGCGCAATCAATGTAAACCGCGGATCCGGGTCGCCGCGCTGGTTTATTGAATTAGGGATTAATTGGATGCCATTGTGCATAGCAGACAGGTTAACGGAGGGCGTGCCCTGTTGAAGCACAAATATTTCTCCATGAAACGTTAATTGAATAACTATCAATTGTACAGCATTATTTTGCTATTCCGTTGTACGGCGCACCTAAATTATTAAAACGATTTGTCTTGATGATCATAAATCACGTGAAACGCCACGTCATGCCCCGATGTCATAATATTTAAAAAAATGCAATACGCACAATAATTTATAAATATTTTAAAAAAAGAGTTGCTGCCGGCTAACCTCGCCTTAACTCTCAATGTTTCGGCCGAAAGACGTAACAAGTACAGAATATGGATATCATTTCCGAGCGTTTTGATTTGTATCTTGTTCGGCTAAGGTTTTCGAACGGGCCTTCGGCCGCCCCGACCTCGGATGACAGTGTACTACAGTTTCAATTGTGTAATTAGATACATAAACCACAATGGTTTATATGTAGCACTACCACGTCGAGAGTAGGGTTAGCAACTTGACAAATCAACAATTTATTTTGTAACTCGACACGTATCACAAAATATTTCCGAGTATACTTATAAGAAAACATAGTCATTACTTTAGACAAAGAGCTGACAGCGAAAATTTAAATAGATTTTATAACAAATGAAATACTTTACTTTAATTTGTTTTATTGTGTTTCTAGACTACCAATTTGAGTTTTGTGTTCAGATATACGTAATGAAATTTCAATAAATTACTATGTTATTTTGCCAAGGTTTAGTAAAACAATCGATTTTTTATAAGTCTTGCCAGGGGCGTGCAGTGCATATAGGCAATTAGGCAGTGCCTACCTAATAAATTGACCACAACAAAATAAACCACTGATTTTCACCAATAAAATACGTTACTGCCTACCTCAAAATAAAACCAATGCCCGGCACTGAGTGTTGCCTTATTAATTAAACATGATTTACTATTATTATGCAATAAGAAATGACTAAAGGCAAATAGCTGGGTGATTAAACGTTACGAATAGATGCCATGTAAAATGAAAATACACTAAAATGACAATGACAAATTGTCAAATCAATCCAAAGTGATCCTAATATGATTGAGAGTGGAAAATGGCCAAATGGTATTCAACTAATTTTAATGCGAGCTTGATTTGTCAAAATTGTCATCATGGATTTAATCGTCGAACTGGATGAAGCACTGGATAGACAGAGAAAACAAACCCTTTTGGTTTACTCCTACAATATTTCAATTTGGTTGCATCTCAAATAAATATATACTTTACAGCTAAGACCGAAAGTGTAAGTTACATAGTAAAATTTTAAAAGTACTTTATCCAGTTTTACTACTAAATCCATGATTGCCACAAACCAGTTTTGACACAATCATATTTCTTCAAATGTGAAAGGATATATAATTTTGTAGTTCTATTTCCGAGATAATATCATAAAAAGAAAAAAGCTGCTTATTATATTACAATATACCTACATCAACATAACATAGAACAAATCAAAAGTATTTTCTTTGTTAATAATATCTATCTTCTCTCTATCTCGCTCCTTTTGTTTCTTAACAAACGTCAAAACTCTGTCAAACTCCATACAAAATCCAGTTATGGTAATAGTTATGGTTAAAGTTAAGATGGTGCAACCCAGCATAAATCATTATCAGTTTAGCTATAGGACGTTAACCTAAACACCCTTATTTAAGATTATTATTAATAGCTTCGAAAATAAATATTTGGTCTATCAACCACTAGCAACCACCAGACCACATTTAACTGACGTCATCATTACTAATATTACATAAGCTAATTTTAGGGAATTTCTTTTTGACAGCAAAAAGTACACCAATTTATTGGTGGTGTCTTAATTATAATGGGTCGTAGTTTTTGTACATTTCAACACCCTTCTCGCAAGAGTCGCAACGGGTCTCAGCTTCCAGATTATTAAATTAGTAGTCCAGACGAACACAGTCATAATAATAAGTAATTTAATTTGTAACGAATTCACGTGAGATGTTTGCTGCTAGTTTTTAGTCCATACAGGTTTATGTAAAAGTTAATTAAAGCGTTATAAATCAACTTTCACTGCCTGGCTAAAATCACATATTGTTGGGGTATTGGTATCGCAATACCTTTCATATAAGCTTCGCCTCTGGCGTAAATGATAGGTGTACGCTTTGTATGCACTGGGAATAAAGCGCTACACTCGGCGTGTACTCACTACAAACACTTCCTGTGCAAACGGAGGATGGCACACTTAATTTCGCAAATGTCTGTCCTTAACAGAAGGGCATTTGTACAAAAGTCAATTTTTTATCTGAATAAGAATCTGACCATCTTACTACACCAATGAATTTGAATCTTTATGAATCCATGTAAAAATTACTATAGGTAAGTAGTAGGTAAATTATCCTAACCCTAATATTTAATGTAAAAAAGAAAAAATATTGAAATGTTCTTTTACAACACTAATCCTGTCCCACTTACATGAACCTCTCAAACGGTATTCTCGTACACTAAAATGACAATTGCAAATTGACAAATCAATCCAAAGTGATCCTAATATGATTGAGAGTAGAAAATGGCCAAATGGTATTCTACTAATTTTAATGCTGGCTTGATTTGTCAAAATTGTCATCATGGATTTAATCGTCGAACTGGATGAAGCACTGGATAGACAGAGAAAACAAACCCTTTTGATTTACTCCTACAGTATTTCAATTTGGTTGAATCTTAAATAAATATATACTTTACTGCTAAGACCGAAAGTGTAAGTTACTTAGTAAAATTTTATAAGTACTTTATCCAGTTTTACTACTAAATCTATGATTGCTACAAACTAGTTTTGACACAAGCATATTTCTTCAAATTTGACGATTAAATAGCGACGAGAATACCGATTTTTAGTAACATTATAATCCCATCATATTATCCTCCCAATTGGAGAATGTTATTAGGTATGCGAAATCGGTTGAAAGTTTGTTACAGTAAAGCTTGTATGTATACAAATACACTAGTTTTTGTTGTAGTCAAAAATACCTATTAGTTTTGATTGAACAGGCATTTAAACTTCGATAAACATCGAGTCCCGCTAACAGTCACGTGACCGCATGTGACGTCAATTTACAACGCTCCGCTTAGTAGCAAGTCGCCAGGCACCGTGCTGATAAGGACGCGAGCGGACTGAACGAGTGTTGTAAGATGACGTCACACCGTCACACGTTTACTTCTATTAATCGGAAACTAATTGACGTATCGAAGTAAATCTTTCACTTATATTTTTTATTTTTGACAGAGAATATGGAGAGCTAATATTCAAAATTAGTTAACATTCTCCAAAATTGGGCTTCTGATCTAAAAACAATGACTAATTCGGAAGTACCGCTTAGCTCTGAACAAAACATCATTTTTACTCCTTACTGGATGAAAAAATCGGTCTATTCGTTTGAGAGTTACGATGTCAAAAATAGATACTGTCAAATTTAGGGCCTGTTTCATAAAGATGTAAAAGATAAAAATATGTCAAAAATAAAAGTGCTCGAAAATCGTGTTCATCCTTCAGATAAATAAAATATAGCTTATTCAGAACAAATGCCGAACTTAACCGTACATTGTGAAACAGGCCCTTAGAATTTAACCTTCTGACAGACACTAATCACTGACAGGCAGGTAGGTGACAAAATATTTAGAGTAGTACAAAAGATTAAGAGCGAAAAAAGGAAAGCATATATCTCTATTTTTGGTGTGCTACATTATAAATAATACTGTTGGTATTCTTTATTTTTTCATATTAACTATATTGTGTTATACATAATAACACAGTAATACCGAATGCGAATCACTACTGTGTCGAAGAAATAGCTCTTATCTGGCGATATGAGTGATTTAGCGCAGCGCTAAAGGTTTTTCGAAATGACAATAAGAAAATATTAAAATTATTTAGTTTTATCGTCAATGTAGAGACATGTAGATAATCGGTCTTCATCGAGCCAAGGACCCGCCACCGCATTGCGGTCGGTCGGTAACTAAAACACTTACGATGACTGTCAGTCCGCCCGCCGGCCGCGTACATTGCGTAACAAACAAAAACCAAACTAGACTTACTTCGCGCAAACCACTTGATTCCACATTATTGAAACTATGAAACTGATGAGTTAACGGCATCACTCAAATCCTGGTTAACTTCACGTTGGGTGCGATTGCCCGCACCTCCGACTTGCAAATAAATACGCTGCACAAATACTCTTATCTGTTATCTATGTCGAAGGAGTTAATAATTGAGTTGTAGTAAAGCGATATCGCACCTAAGATTACGGTGATAATTTGAATGTGGCAACACGCGATTGCTATACATTTAGGTTGGTTCTGTAATATTTACCAAAAAACCCTCGCCGTTTTTTTTTCTTTACAAACATTAATAAAATGTTCATTTCACAAACATATTTTCACGGAAATATGTCAAAGGATAAACACTTTTTGTACAAATTCTTTAAATGTGTCAAGCGTTAATATTTCTCATCACCGTCATAAATTATCAAAAATAATGAGCTTTTTGATTTGACAAAACTAGCAAGCTTTCCATATTCGTCCTAGTGTCATTTTGCTGTTTGTCCTAGTTTCCTAGTGTCATTAATTAGGATTTATAAGATTTCTCAATAACCATTTAACAAGATAGGTAGCAAATTAATTGAAAAAAAAGAAAGGAACTAATCTTGTGTTTACAATATTTTTCTATTTTATTTATTATGATGTCGGTAACATATCTGCATTCCGCACCTTTACCAAAACACAGAACATCAGTTATGTAAATAAAATTTGATCACACAAAACACAACGCTTGTAGGTTGTCGTTGAACGTTTTCCTCAAACACACAATACTAAACAGAGCTGTTATGATTCAGTCGATTAAGAGATGATATTGAGGCAGGTAAGTTGGTTAGTCAGTGACCTGATGAACCGACAGCAGCTGTGGCGCCGGTCGCGCGGTGCGCGCGTATCCTGCTGCATGCTGCGAGCGCGTTCCGCCCGCAACGACTGACTTGCTTATCGCGTACAAATTAAATATAACACAAGAATGATGATAAACGATGACAAACGATACTAAGAATTGCCTTCGACGAGATAACGGTCGCGGTATTGTTTTCGCTTGTTGCATATTACATAAATCGTCACAGGTAGTCTTGTTTAAATAATTAAGGAGTTAATTATACCTTTATTGTTTTTTCCAACAAGAAAAAAACAATAATAAATCACTTCTTTATATTGACGACGATATATATATTTATAACGATAGATAAACGACGCTTTGAGAAACGAGGAACATTGGCACATTTTAAAAACTGGAAAAGCCTATGTTCAGGAGCAGATGTGTAAAGTAGGTAGTGAGTATCACAGGAAATATTTTTTTGGAGTGAAGTTGGTTGAAGTTGGTTGGAGTTTTGGATTTTGTTTTATGCGAAGTTTACAGTCTCGTTTTCGAAATTTCGTTATTTTTTGGTTTTCATCGAAGTGTTAGATTACATAAAGAGCAAAAAAATGCCACTAAGGCCAGCACAAGTTGCACAAGCGGTAGCCCTCATTGACCAAGGGCTCATCTCACGTGAGGTCGCTATCGTACTCAATGTGCCGCGTTCATCAATGCAGTACGAAACTTACCTTAAGACTTACCTTAAAACGATACCGTGAGACTAGTAGCTATCGCCGTAGACCAGGCAGTGGAGGTGTAAGGTGCATATCGGCTCGGGATAACCATTACATCGTTTTGGAAATTCTGAGAAACCACTACATCACTGCGGTTGAGATCCGCGAGCGACTCCAAATTGCAAGAGGTGTGAATGTGAGTGAGCGCACGATAAGAAGACGAATGGAGGAAGTGAATCTAAAAGCGCGCAGACCAGCCCGTGGTCCAGAACTCCTCAGACAGCACCGAGTAGCTCGACTTCAGTTCGCCCGAGACCACGCCAACTGGACACACGAGCAATGGGCTAAAGTTTGGTTCACGGAGGAGTGTAAAATCGCGTTACGTGCACTAGACGGTCGAGTAAGAGTGTGGAGAAAAAGAGGAGACAGGTTTCTTCCCATTACCCCCACTGAAACAGTTAGTTTTCACGGAGGCTCTATAATGGAATGGAAAGGAATAAGTTCCGACGCTCGTACGGATTTGGTTATCGTTGACAATCGATTAACTGCAATTTGATACATTTGATACATCGAGGAGATATTGGATACGACCAGTTCCAGTTAAGCACGATAATGCACGCCCACACGTTGCACGATGCGTTGAGGACTACTTGCAAGACGTTGGTGTTCTAAAAATACAGTGAACTGCGCGCAGCCCAGACTTAAACCCCATAGAGCACATCTGGGACATGCTGAAAAGGAAATTAAATCCTCCTCCAACCGACCCCAAACGCTAGGCGAGCTTCGAAACGTAGCATTGATCGCTTGGGGGAGCTTATCGCAAGTTCATGTCAGAAACATCATCCAGAGCATGCCAGATCGGATGCAGGCAGTCATCAGGGCAAAAGGTGGAAACACCCGATACTAATGTGTACAAATGCCCTAAGAAATTTTGGTAACTTTTTATTGTGTACTGTTTAAAAATTGAGTAAAAAATTCTGTGAAAGTGTAACTTTTCATCAAAATTTTCTTTTTAATGCAATCGTTTAGTGCATACTCAAAAAATGGTAAAAAGGATTCAAACAGTGAATATCGATTCAATTTTTATTAAATTAAATGCCATAAATATGTTTATATTCAAATTATAGCAAAATTAAGAGGTGGCCAAGTTTCCGTGCCGGTGAGTGGATATGCATATTGAAAAAGTAGATTAATTTGGTTTGTTTAATTAATTTGTATTTTTTCTACACTATTTAAATAATTAACAAACTACCGAAATATGTATTATTTGTTTCTGTACATACAGACGACACAATATTTATAATAAGCTTTTTTTGTGCTTTTCTGTTGATTTTATCACTCACTTTAAACTTTTTTGAACCAAACACTTTGTTGTTGACATCAAAGTCGTGTCAGCTGTCGTCACTGAACAAGCGCGCCAAAATGGCAGCGTTAAAGTTAAAGTCAGCTGAAAACGATGGTGATTTTTAATATATTTTTTTAGCTCGATGGTTTATATGTTGAATGAGATAATTATTTTTGGTAATAAATTAAAATAGAACCGTTTAAAAAAACTTATACTTACATATTCCTTATTCCTAAGAGAGATAAAAACTTTTCTTTGATTTCACTTAATTTATTTATATACCTAACAGTAGAAAGATCTACAGTAATTTTTCGTATGATTGGTCGTATGATTATTCATGATACATCTTTATCGTAGTTTCATTACTTGTTTGGAGTGACGTTTTTTTGCGTTTCATGGCGGCGACTAATTTGGACGCACAAACTTTATGTAACTAATAAATAAATAATTTATTATTACACACACACTTGCTGACTATGAAATAGACAAACTTACTTAATAGTGATCATCCATCACAAATTCAATTGCCTCTTGTAGGATTTGAAGTTCGAAGCCGTTCGCTTGACTTTGTAGTCGGAAGCACGAACTATCAGGCAGTTGGCAAAATAGTCTTAAATTGTAGTAGCCACTTACCCACTGAAGACGCGACGCTGCTTCCCTGGACTCGCAACGTTAACGCTCGCACCCGGGTCCGAATTGGTTGCGTCTGTACAAAAGGATAAGACACGTTAATGAGTGCGTAATTGCACAATACCCCTCTTGCTCAGCTAGTCTGTTTATATCCTAGACATCTCTTACACACAAGAACATAACAGATGATTATTTTCCACTGGATTTTATTATGAACATTCTAATGAATCAACCTTAGTACTTAATTGTTTATCTTTCTTTAAATTAATAATTCCTGTTCTACGAATACAATTCCGCAAATAGGCGGCATTGAATAAAAATTCCGCCTAAGATTTTTCCAATATACAGAAGGTTGTGTATTCGATAGCAGTAAAGCTCCTGTCAAAAGCTTTTCACACCGTAAAATAAAGCGTAATCCGACGTGGATGGGAAAAATCGTGATATTCGTATAGCTTACTAGAACGAAAGGATATTAAATTGAATCGCAGCCTCTATTCGATTGACAAAAAAAACCGGCACTTCACATACAGCCAGATTCCAAAATATCTGTGAATAGGGTTTTTGTCGAGTCTGGGCAGTGCACCATGAAAATGAATGTTTGATTCCGATTAAAGCTCGAGTTACTCAAATACTATTGTAATAGTGCAGCGAGTAGAAGTGCTCGTCCTAGATATTCAAATATGAGATTTTTACCACAGGTTCTTGTTAAATTTGCGACTGTACATATACAGCCTGGACCCTGAGACCCTGGATGATCTTGGAGCAATGCTCGATGACCTCAGTAGAGTCTCCCAACGAGTGGGTCTTAAAATGAACATGGAAAAGACGAAAATCATGTCTAACTCCCATGTCGCACCCACTCCTCTTATGGTTGCAGGCTCTACTCTGGAAGTCGTTGACCGCTATATTTACCTTGAACAAACAGTCCAGCTAAGGTCCAGGTAAGGTAAGTCCAACTTCCAGAAAGAGGTCGAAGGTCAAATCCCATTCGGATGGACAGTGTTCGGGAAGCTACGTAATATCTTCTTCTCACAAACACTACCGCAATGCCTCAAGACCAAGGTATGGAATCAATGTGTGTTGCCAGTGATGACATACGGATCTGAGACGTGGCCGCTAACGATGGGCCTCATAAAGAAAGCTCAAGGTCACTTAAAGGGCGATGGAGAGAGCAATGCTCGGAGTTGCCCTTCTCGATCGAATCAGAAATGAGACGATCCGAAGGTCCTGATGATCCGATCCTGAACCAAAGTCACCGACGTAGCTCTCAGAATCGCAAACCTTAAGTGGCAGTGGACGGGGCACATTGCTCGCAGGACTGATGGCCGTTGGGGCAGGAAGGTCCTTGAATGGCGGCCGCGGGCCGGAAGGCGTAGTGTTGGTAGGCCCCCCACAAGGTGGACCGACGGTCTGGTGAAGGTCGCGGGAAGCCGCTGGATGCGGGTGGCACAGGACCGATCTTCGTGGAAATCCTTGGGGAGGCCTATGTCCAGCAGTGGATATCTTTCGGCTGATGGATGGATGGACATATACAGCCTTACTTAAAAAATCAACTAATCAACATCTTAGTATCTAATTGACTAATCGTAGTTTAACTTCTTAATAATTGTGTAACTATTTTTAGTGATAATCGCTATTTAGGCGTTAGTTAGTTAATTAACGCATAATCAACACAATTTTTATTTTACTATGTCAAAACAGAACTCTAGTCATTTTAAAAGACACAAAATACTGTCATTGAAGCAAACATTCAAAAAAAGAATGTTCAAAGCAATTTCACTTGTCAATCAATCTTGAGACCAAAGAGTATATAGGGTGGTCCAGGCCAGATGGATATAATTTTTTTTCCTGGCTGGACCACCCTGTATAGTACTTGTATTTTTCTACGAACGGAAAGGTGATGGTACAGAGCCATACAGCCATATATAAGAAATATTTTATTCACATTATTGTATGAGGGACCCCCGAGATGACGGCTAGCTAGACAGAAAACAGCTGTTGCTGCTACGCCATTTTGGTAATTAAGACTATAAACAAGGGTACTACGTTGTATAACTTGACGGCTAGTTACGAAGTCACTAATAGCATAGAGAAAAATTATACTACGTAAAACAGAGAGTCAGTCTCGGTACTTTGAAAATTTCCACCTTAACTCGCGCGAAAGACAGCGAAGGTGGTGAGTAAATGGAACTAAAACTTACCTACGCCATCGTTTGTTTCATTCTCTGACTAGATGGCGCTATCTACGCAGTGATAGATAACTTGCACATAATTCATAGAGCATAATATATTTCTGTTTCGTTCCGTCAGAGAATGACAAACCACCATAAGGTTTACAATTGTTTGCAACCTTCTGTCAAAAAAATATAAACTAACACTTGACAATTTTCGAAAATCGTTCTAACGTCCTCGTAGCTTAGTTGGAAAGGCACTCGCTCATATTGTAATGAGACGTGTGGGTTCGGATCCCGCCTGTTGCGGTCTTATTTTTCTAGTGGTTACATTATCTTGAATAACTTTTTGTGCGCATCCATAACTTTTTAAAGATATTATGTACTATAATTATTTTCATTTTAGTCGGTTTCTGATTTCACTAGAGTATGATCCTAATTGTTATGAAAACTGATGATGGCGAGCTTTGACCCATTTTCTATTAGTTATTTATTTTGTGAATATTATGTAAAAAAATATATCCAAAAGTTTAGTACTAATTTTAGTAATTAAAAATTGTTTTAAATGTAAATAAACAATTTTACATCAAAACATTTTAATACATGTCTGGATTTCAAAAAAATATTGCCGCCGACCAAGATTCGAAGTCGTGCCCCATGGAATATTATCCCGAATTATTAGCACTTTGGGCATCTATACTTGCCAATCAATAACGAAATTACTAATTAGGTTTTAACTTGAAACGACCGTTTATGCCATATTTACGTCATTTAGACTTGACCTTTGGACCTGACACACAAATGCCTTCAAATAAAAGTTGATGAAAAATATTGAAATCGTGAATAGGGTTACCAAATTGTCTTTTTTAGATTCACCGTAAGAATTTATTCCAAAATTATTGCTTTTTTGATCAAATCTCTCTCTCGGTTGAAGAAAAACTCTCTTAAGGCCCTTTTAGCCATTTCAACCATTTTTTACCTGTAAATTATTTTTCCAAGGTAAAACAAACGTCGATGCAGCATGATAATTTCAATGTTTGAGCGTAAGCATGAAAATCGTATACCATACAATATATTTCAAAGAGTAAGTTGTGCCAAATGAAACATCTGTCTGATTAAATAATATTTGATTAAATGAAACATGACCAAACAATTATTAGTTAAACAATAATATCCCAAAAAAGAGATTTTGTAACTAAAAAATTGCTGAGTTGCAAATGCAAATAATTGCCAAATGAATGCAATAATAACGCAAATAATTGCCAATGTTGTTTTGATAAATGTTTTTTTTTGCCAGATGAAAATTTGCGTAAAATAGTTGGGTTGTGATATTTTGGGAAACTTTTTCTAGCTAAACATTGGTAATCCTTATTTTTCTCCTAAAAATTGATTTTTTAAATCACATCCCAAATATTAAAACAACAATGCTACAATGCTCCAACTGGTAGCCCTAGCTACAAACAAATATTTGACGGCTGTCCAAAACCTACATTATTTTGAAGCTTCTTGCTTTTGACCGTTAATTACCAGAGAGTATATAATTATTCATTAAAAAAAATACTTATATTTTAAAATTTGGATTTCCTTTATTTATTTTTATAAATTATTTTATATAATAATACGAAATGCATATTACATCTTTAATCAACATAAATGCCAGTTTAGTTTTTTCAATCCAATAGCTGACGTTGCGTTTCCATAAAAGTTAAAACCGATAGATGGCATTATACAGTGAATGTTTTAAATTTTAGTTAAAATGATTTGTTTTGAAATAAATGTTAAAATTCTATAAACATTTCATTAAAAAAAAACAAAAGTGTTAAAAAAGTGTTTTGATAACGTTTTTATCAAGAGTTAACGTTCATTGAAATCAACCCCAATCCTAATGAGCCTTGTAGTGACATCTTTTCGTTTTTAATATGTACTAAACCTACGATATATGGCGTTGACCAGACATGCTAATAGGTTGTTTAACTTTAATTAGCGTTTACAAGTAAACATATTTTTTATTAAGCTGTTTAGCAGTGTCGCAAATTTAATCAACGTTTATAAGTAAGACCGATTGAGTTTTGCTCGAGTCTTCTTAAGGCAGTTAAGGTTTGATATAGGACTCGGGACTGTTGAGTCCTTTAAGTTCGCAGAGCGAGCGAGATCAAAGTAAGACTCGACAACTCGAGTATTTTGCAACACTGGATACTAATAGTATGAAAGGGGATAGAGATCGCGTGCCAACATCGGCGAGGTAGGAAGAATGGAGCGGATACCTGTCCTGCGGAAATGCGGTCGCCGCACTCGCAGAGCGCTTCCATCCAATGGATCGAAGGTTTGCGGACTACGTACGTTTACGTTCCGGTAATTAAATTGTCACCTGATGTTTTGTTCATCGTCACGGTAAGCAAATATTCTAGATGGACATACCTACGTCCAAACTATTTTATTATTGAAAGATCCTATGTTTTCAGAACATTCAGGTTCACTTTCAGAACAATCAACGTCTGTACGATTTAAAATTATGATACGATAGTTTTTTTTTGAGTTTCTTACGACGATAGTCGATAACATATTAAAAATAGTACCGCCATTTTTGAAACGAAGTGTGACGAACGAACTTGTTTTTTTTTATTAACTAAGCATTACATATTTTAATTATTACAGTTACAATTTCAAATCTCAACCTAAAACATATTTTCATTACTGTGCAATGCGGTGCGCGGCGCGGCGGTACATAGTATTGTGTCAATGCTCCTTTAGTTTTGCCAAGAAAATCGTCTTGTGTAAATTTTAACAGACGATAATAAAGGTTTAAGGTTTGGTAGGGGATAGTAAATAATACGAAGGTAGCTAAGGCTAATTAGTAAACATGGCTGTGCGTGCTAATTCTATTAAGGGAACGATGCACATTAAATTACAACAAGACTGGGTCGCGGTGCTACTTGTTGAATCGCCGGCATGGGCCTGAATGTTTATTTCTAGTTAATTGAAAACCTATACGTCTGTTTTCCATTTGAGAAATACGCCAGTACGCGACTCACGCTGTTGTGACATGTCAGAAATTCATTTTTTGCCACACAATTTCAAACTGCTCCAGTGCACGAGTTTTAAACTTTCGAGCAGTTCGACTGGTTCCAAATAAACGAGCGTTTTGGATTGAATCTACATGCTGAAATTGATATTTTGTGAAGGTATTATTCCAGGAAACCACTTGTTTCAACGATCCGTAAAAATGGGGATTTTTCATTTTTTTGTAAAGTTTCTTTCAAAATATTTTGTAAGTGTAATCTTTCCATACATTTAGAAAGCATGCTTTTTTTGTTGACACAGTTTAATGGATGATGTTGTAGTTACAAATAAACGTATACTGGCAAAGACGTGAGGAGTCAGCCTGATCGATTACGCGTCGGTAACTAATTCGCGTTCTTATCAGTACCTAGACCGGTTTGGGTCACTGAGCCGTAACTAATGTCCAGGCAGACGACAGCGAAAAGGTACGTGACGCGACCGAGTGTCGTAATGACAATGGATTACCGGGGTTCCTAGATGATATACAATCGGGTTCAATTTTGATAAATACCATTTTGCTGACTTACTTAACTCTTGAGCCCGAACTTGTTTATCAAATTCCAGTTTATGATGCTTTTTTGTTTTAACGAACACTCTATACAATATTTTAATATTTGCACCGATTGAATATTTTAATATTTTACAACGAACGTATAAAAAAAATGTCTCGAAGACAATAAACTTCGCGAAAAAACCACGTGACGATTCGGATACCCTCGGGGATTCTATCTCTGGACTTCCGCTTCTCACTTTTTTTAACATACTGTATTAAAATTGTAAAAAAGAAATTACTTTGTTATAATCTTTAGAGGCTAAGATCTAATGGACCGGTACTGCGTATAATATTCATTATCTAATTTAATTTAGATTTAAATTTTAAGTGTAACAAGCTAAAGCACTGAACATAATTACACACACATTGCACGCATAATCAAACAAAAGCACACATTTATCACTGAAGGTCGTACATAGTTTTGGGATTACAATATTTTAGACCATCAAGTTAGTTGACAATGACGTCAAAGGCTCAATCCAAGGGAAGGTGGGGAGCAGAGGCAAGCCTGTACCTGCCAAGAGCAGCAGCGCTCGGCTGCACCACGAGCAGGGAAACATGAGGCCGCACTGCCCCTTGCCGCCCGACTCTCTATCGCCATACTTACTTACCAATACGTTAGTATTTCTTAGCTAGGGTTGCGCTGCTATCTATACCAACACGGTTTACGGATATCATAATAAGGTTTTTACAAAATATTCAATCGTGGTATCTTTTAAGGATACGTACTTAGTTAATACTGAGAATCTATATTTTTGTTTGTTATTACCATACTTTCACATTTAATTGATTAATTATTGATTCAAATATTAATAGTTAATGCAGAGAATCATTTTGTAGAGGACCTAGGCGGTTAATTTGAATAATGGATTTACTTATGTTTTATTTTGTTTGTTAATAACTTATATATATTTTCATGTCAAAACCAACCACTTTAATTTAATGAGTACGCGAGCGAGCGCAAGCTAATGAGTTAGCTGTTTGATGATAAGAGTACACCCGTGGTAATAATATTGAGTTGTGTGCGTGAGTGACGATCTGAGCTCTGTGACACATTATGCCGTTTAATACGTACGACTGTTACATTTTAGTTGAGTGTGGATTAAAATCATTAGATAATGGCAGGTGGTGTGGGAGGCTCGACGGCGCGCGAGCCGAAACCAGCGTTCCGTGTCATCAGGCGCGACTCGCCGCCCGCCCGCCAATCGATTCTCGGATTGCTTAGGGATACACAGAATACAGATGCCGGTCATAACTATATGCTAGGCTTAAACCTCAGTTACTGTTATGTATGTCCTCAACTAAAATAATTATTACTTGGCATTTCTTAAGAAGGTATATACATAGGTATTATTTTCGACACCCTTGCTCATAATCTTTAAAATAAACGTATGTGAAAAACTTTGTTCACTGAGTTAATAAACACAACATTAAAATTTAAACATACATTTTTTTACTCATATGCTTATTCCTTGTAAAAAAACAGACAACTTTCAGTAAATCATTCTTTCCGCGATTCAATATTTCCCATAATAAAAGGTTTCAGAAATCGGAAATAAGAAATATTTATTTGCTTTAAACACCGTAGTCGGTCTCGCCTGAACTACATTTTTAAAATAAAACCTTAATAGATTAAGGTCCTTTTAGAAACAATTCTAGCTAAACTAACATCAACAAGTTCGTTCGTGCGTTGAAACAGATAAAGTTAAATACTACAGGAACGTATTAACTGCTTTATGAATTTCGATGCGGTGTCGCTATGATTCTTGAAGAACATTAATGTGTAAAGCATATTTATATTTATAACACAGATGTTAGATATGGGGGTATTTTGGCAATTGGCTTGCGCCAAATTGTACATTATGTTTTTTCGGCTCTACATAGAGAATTCGTAAACTTAAATGTAGCAATGAAAGATGAAATAGACCTATTGCTAGTTGCTTTTATCTGTGTCCAATAAAATTAGGAGAAAGGAAGACAACGGGCGGGAGAAGATGCGTGATCAGCTGATCGTGCGTGTCTCCAAAGTAAAAGCGTGTCTGCCA
The DNA here is from genome assembly GCA_950371115.1 of Anania fuscalis. Classification (NCBI taxonomy): domain Eukaryota; kingdom Metazoa; phylum Arthropoda; class Insecta; order Lepidoptera; family Crambidae; genus Anania; species Anania fuscalis. The sequence continues at coordinate 6,588,059 of OX493324.1, forward strand.
CCTGTGACCGATCGAAACGGACGTGCGGAAATCTCGTCGCATTTCTCATTTTAACACAATTTTACTACAGTAGGTCGTGCGCGTTCCGTAGTAGCATAATGGTTGTAGGTTGTCCGCCGGGTTCCAATGTTAACCAAGGGACTTACGTTGTTTTTTGTCCGAAATGTAACCATGTGTCCGTATGACCGCCGTCTGAATGATAAAGATGATAATTTATTTTTCTTAGTCACAAAATAAATTATATGTATTTATAATCAAGCGTACTACTTGTCCCAGATGTCAATTTTACCCGACTATGATTCGATATTACGGCAAAGTGACTGGGGTTAACCCCACAAAGGCGAGTACTTCAATGATAAACAATATAAATTTAACACACTACAAACAACTTACATTAATTTGAATTTATTGACCATCTATAATGTACATTATGAAGTAATTATATGAATATAAATATGAGATAACATAATTAGTCGACGACGCCCTCCATAGCCGAGATTTGAGCACGCCGGAATTTAAGTGGCGTCGCCATCTCTGAGGTTCCGGGTTCGATCCCCGGTCGGGTCAATGTAGAAAACGAACATTTCTATATTGGCTCGGGTCTGGGTGTTGTGGTAACGTCGTTGTTTTTGATTTCTATAACACAAGTGCTTTCGCTACTTACCTTATGATCAGAGCAATGTATGTGATGTTGTCCAATATTTATTAATTTATAATTAGTTAAAATTTATTACAATCGAAAATGACATAGTTCTCGATTGAGGAATAGTCCTAACCGCGGAACACGGTTAATACTTTGCGCGGCATAAAATAGGTGTCATATTATATTGATACCGCTTTATGCGAAACCACAAGTACCTCTACAGGTAGTTACATCAAAGCGCGCATTGCAGCACGCCCACTCCGCAGTCCACGCACAGCCGCCTTTTTGACTTTGATTAAACCTTTAACAGTCTGTATGAGGGACGCACCCGTTCGGTTTCGTAATTAATTTGAATGAGGTTCGTCGCGATTAACTAATTGTAACTAATCTGTCAAAGGATTACAAAGGATTTAATTTTCATATGAGTGTGTCGCCATAATAACCTGGACGGATTGTATAGGATTTTAGTTGTCGAACCGGATGACTACAAAATTCAGGAAGCAAATTTAGTACAAAATTTACTGCATTTTAATTTACTGTTCAGATTCTAATGAAACAGGAATTTTGTTGTTTTTTTTTAAAACCGGCTTAGTGCGAGTCGGACTCGCGCACGAAGGGTTCCGTACCATTTTCTATAAAAACGGCAAAAGTACGTTTGTTGTATGGGAGCCCTCTTAAATATTTATTGTATTCTATTTTTTAGTGTGTATCTGTGTCTATTGTTTATCTGTGAAAATTTCAACTCTCTAACTATCACGGTTGATGAGATACAGCCTGGTGACAGACTAACAGATAGGCGGACAGCGGAGCCTTAGTAATAGGGTCCCGTTTTACCCTTTAGGTACGGAACCCTAAAAATGGGCTTTTATTAAAACGCTCAGAAGCGCGTAAAAAGGTTCTTTCCCCAATATGGTAATACAGAGTCTATAAAAATTTTGAAATTCGTATAAAAATAGAGTCATTTTAGTATTTTATAAAATTATTTGCGCTGAGAATTAAATGTACATTTTGTAAAGTGCATGTATTTGCGCACATAAGCATCGGTAAAATGTAATAAAATTAAAAAGCTTCATTTGTTTACAGTGTGTGTTGAGTCCTTATTCTAATTTGGAGCAAGAGTTGGAATAAACATAATTCAATGTATGAGATTATCCAGCCGGATCAGAACATAGACATAAATACACATGGTTCGCACTCCGCTCGACTCTTGGCCCGAAGAAGCAGTAAGCTTCCGTTAAACCATACTCTAGTAATATTACCTATATAATATTCTGTGGTTGCAACAAACAATGGCCCTCCGTGATGTCAGTAAAATACTTTTAATTAGTTAATCATCAAATACACAAGTCTCAATATCTTACAACCCAATTCTACTTAAATACATTGTGTCAAAAAAGTTTCGGGAATTGATGATTTGTTTATGGTTCCAAATTTAAAATTATATTTTTTTTGTTGTTGTTAGACTAGCACAACTGTTTTCTATTTTGGCGCGGACTTTGAGTTACATCTGATAATTAGATTAAATACAGTATTGTTTTTAGTTATACCATATCTAGTGTGTATTGCGAATTTCATAATGGACAAAAACATCGAACAAAGAGTTTGTCTTAAATTTTGCATCGCCAATGTGATTATGTGTTCGGAGTCTCTGAAAATGTTACAGAAGGCTTACTGTGAATCGACTTTATCAAAAACACGTGTTTATGAGTGGTACAAAGCGTTCAAAAGCGGTCGAGATGTAATGGAAGATTTGCCTCGCTCTGGTAGGCCATCAGCGTCTGCTACTGAAGATAACATCGCAAAAGTGAAGAAAATAGTGACTGAATATCCTCATTCAAGTTTGAGAGAGCTAGCCGTAGAACTTTCTGTGTCACACGAGTCGATTCGTACCATTTTAAATAATAAATTGGGTATGAAACATGTTGCCGCTCGGCTTGTCCCAAAAGACCTGAATTTTCACCACAAACTCAATCGCAAAAGAGTCGCTGAGGACATGCTAGAACGAGTCAATTCCAACCCAACATTCATGAAACGCATTGTTACTGGTGACGAGACGTGGGTTTAAGTGTTTGACATGCAAACCAGTCAACAAGCTTCGGAGTGGCGCCTTCCAACTGAACCGAAACAGAAGAAACCGCCCCAAACTCGATCGAAAGTCAAAGTCATGTTGACTGTTTTCTTTGACTGTCGCGGTGTTGTGCACTCAGAATTCTTGGCAGAAGGTCAAACGATAAAAAAAGAGTATTATTTAAGCGTTATGCGGCGTTTAAGAGAGCGAATAAGACGAAATAGGCCAGATTTGTGGAATGAAAATTCTTGGATTTTGCACCACGATAATGCGCCTTCCAACAAGGCCATCATTGTGAACGAATTTTTGACCAAAAACTCAACAAATACCATCGAGCAGCCACCTTATTTACCAGATATGGCTCCAGCCGACTTCTTTCTTTTTCCTAAACTCAAACCTCATCGTGGCACCCGGTTTCATTCGGTAGAAGACATAAAGGAGAATACGCGGCTCTTTCTTCTAAATAATCTTTTCCCGGTACTTTCTTGACAGAGTAGTATACAATGTATTTTCCATCTCCTAACGTTTTGCCCTATTTTCAGTCGGGGACTCGAGGTACGATAGACCCGTGATCCTATGCGCCAGGTCTGGTATTACATTTTAAATATTTTATGTGACACTTGTGTGTCTGCACATACCAATGATGAGCAAGATGGATTTAATAAGTTGGCATCCCGCTTGAGGCCCTGAGTGAACATTCAACAGCCAACACCTAAGTTTGATAGACCAAATAATCCTTGCATGTAACTATAACACTAGTTTTCAGAAACAGCAGCTATTAAGAAATAAATGTCTTTCACGCTCAGAATGTACCTAAGTGTCTTACACCAGCGGCCTGCTTGAAGTAAACAGGAATTGGAAGGGAAGCTCTCATCACTCCGAATTGAATGAAGCTCTCGCGGTGAAGTCGGTGCGAATGAACACATTTTAACTATCGATGGCTGGCACCGATTCCAAAAAGAACTGATTAGGTATGTTTTAGTCAATATTACTTTTCGCTTTTTAGTTTCATTTTGAAGTCGGTTTTCAGTTTTTTATTAAACTTATTTTGTATGAAATGATAACAATTATGATCAGATTTTATGATATCTATCATAATTAAAGTAGGTATACTAATATTATCGTCAGGTCCATGCCTGCAATATAAAAAGTAATACTAAATATTATAAACCGTATACTAGCTGATGCACTCTTGGCACGTTCGTTATTAAAGTGTTGTCTTGTCATGTTTGTTGACTGCGTCAACAGCCATGACATAAAAGTAGGAACGGTCGTTTGTTGGAAAGTTGTCGGCGGCTACGATCACCAAAAAATTGTTTTAATTGTGATTACAGCACGATCCCGCTGTTTATGGTGCGACTGCGAGTAAGTAACCCAGTGGCCGACTGAGGGTCACGTGGCCGCGGATGGCGCCGCTCGCACTGCACGCGCGCTCACTCTTCCTACCCTCGCACACGGCCTATATTGTATTGTTATGATCTCAATGAGAGTTTGCCACATCTGTACAGACGCGAAGTTATATTTAAATCGTGGCGTGTACAACGCTCATCTGCAGCAATGTTAAGGTTGAATTCCGGACCGTGTGCGTCACGAGTACACCCGTGAGTGTGATGCTGCCTGGTTGTATCTTCTTCGCCTTATCGATTTGTTGATGATTGGTATTTTTCGTTATTGTTTATTATGTTGTAACTTATAGTTTTAATAAGGATTAAAAGTGAAGGTATTTAATTTTAAATAGGCATGGAAACTATTAAGATGATGCGGGAGATCCATGCGATAATGTATACATGTTTTGCAAAATTACTGTACACTATCTAATAGGTATGTATAAGGAAAGGTCCATTAGTTTCCGGCCTAACAAAGTAAAGTACATATATTTGCTAACATTTTTTTTTTATATATTAGTCTTCCTCCATTTTAATGCACTTTTCAGATCTTTACCCTTGTAAAAATAAGTTTAGTCCTCAAAATGGATTTGGTGAATTTAGTTACCTTGGCCTTCTTTGGCGGCTTTTCACCCGGACAACGCCACTCCATCAATTCCATTTTGGACAGAGGATCATAGTACAAAACCATGGATGCGACCCCCATAACAATCGACTTCAAAAAACTCGCTCCGAGTCGTCTATACGCTACTAAAAATATTGAGAACACGCTTATCGCTCATTATGTGGGCACCCCGCCAGGCAATAACTTCATTCATGTGAAAATATTCATGAAGAATCCTAAGAACTGAAGTCTTTAGTTTCAAGTCTTTGATCACTCCGAACTTCCTCTTCTACAATTTTGATGTAGTTCACGGTGTGTGCCTCTTCAGGTCGGCTGGAGCAAAGTTCGCCGTAAATGGACTCCCGACCTTAACGAAACTGTTTACTGCCATTGTTTGATGGTAGAAAATGAAGGAATGGTATTACCGTACACAGCATCTAAACTAATTTGTATATAGGTCGGGCTGACCCCTTTCTTTGTCAGAAGCTTCATTGAATCACGGGACGATATTCTAACTTAAACATTTCAAAAACTTTCAGAATTCTTATTGTTTTTAGTGCCATAAAATCAAAACTACAAAAACAGAAGCCTTAAAACTATACCTACACGAAAAACTATAAACAATAATAAATTAGGAATTTACAAAGATGACAATACTCAGGCTATTCCAGAAACAGAAAAGGCGGTTGATGGGTAACTGGGATATTATGCCAAATAAATATATATAATATATAAGTAGTATAAATTCGTATATACAGGCTGTCCCAAAATCCAACGATAAAAGGCACCAACTGGTGGGCCTGCATGGCATGTCTACCTACTCGAGGAAAAAAGAAAAAAATATACCTCTTTTATTTTTTTATTTACAAAGATAAATGATAAACCATAAAAGTTGACACCCTATATGACATTTATATAACTACCATGACCACATTTTTTCAAATATTTCTATACTTTTTTTGTATCGGTAACCTAAATAATGCTGCTATCCACCACAATACCTAAAATATCCCAAAATACAAGTAGTTTACACACACAAAAATCACTTAACTTTTTTTTTTCGTTTCAGTGATTTTTACTTTCAGTGCTCTTTCACTGATCGTAGTGTACAAAAACAGTATGGTCACGTCACTACCATGGCAAGTTTTAAAAAAAAATTGACGCATCTAACCAATATTCTAAAATAGTAAAATACTTTAGAAAAACTAGCCAAAAAAATAGGAACTATTTTTAACAATAATCAACTATGTGCCTAAAATAGGTTAATTTGTTGTTGAAAAAATGTAAAATGAATCAAAACGAGAGTATGTTACCTCTCGTAATTTACATCTTCTAATTGTATTTAACATTTATTTAATTCATTTAAAACATTACATTACAGTAGGAAATGTTTGAATTGTTTGTCACTGACACATAGGTGCAGCGCAGACGGCACACTTTTTGTGTGATCGAATCTGCGGTGCACATAAAGTCGGCAAGGCGCGCAAAAAGTCGGTAGCGGATTTTTCACAGACTCAACGTACACGACGCACATCTTCGATCATTCTTTCGGCAGAACTGTAGAGACTAAAGTGTGCGCCGTCTGCGTTAGCGCGCGTTGAAGCAAACGTTCAATTGTTATCGCACACGCACGCAATTTTGTGCGGAGCTGCGCGGCGCGGCGCTGTCTGCCCGAATACCACGGATTTTTTGTGCGCTGGAGTTTTTGCGCGTCGTGTGCGTTAATGCATACAATTACAAAGGTTCTATTTTCACAGACTAGAAAGTGCGTCACAGATAGTATGTCGTCTGCGCTGCACCATACTGACACGATATCGCCTTATTAAAAGAGGTATAGATATTTTTTCTTTTTTTATTGAGTCATAAGCAGGCCTGGTGCATGCCGTTTTATCGTTGAAATATGGGACACCCTGTAGATTCCGGAAAATCAAGACGTATGTTATCCATTGGGATGCTTTCCACAGATGTCTTTTCTTTTCCATGGCACTCACTTGTTTGTTTTAATTGTACACTGGCGTTAGTTTGTTAAGTCTATCTTTATATTAATAATGAGTGTGGCTCGGCGGCCCTTTCAACGGGCTTACTTGTAGTAATAGTTAATCTAAAAACATGTTATTCGGTACTCGTTGTCTATGAACTATGTAAAGTTAATTAAGTTATTTTTTGTAATGACTGTTTGTACCATAATAAATTAAAAAAAAAAGATGTGAAGCGATGGATTGATGATGGATCTCTGAATTACTGCCGCTGTCCTGTCCTAGCATAACCTGGTAGAAACCGAAATAACGACCCGAAAGTAAGATTTAATCCACAAATATGTAGGTACTTGGTACATTTATTTTTAATACAATATTCGGTGTTTTATGTAATCTATCCTAACGTTGCTACCGTACAAACAAACTCACTCATCATGTAGATTCACGGTTAAAATCAGAAACAAAATAGCAATCAGTTGGGTGTTCGCGTGGGCTAGCCGTCAAAACAGCCAGAGTATGTATATTTCAGAGTTCTTTACATTGTTTACAACTATACAACAAACGAAACAAAAATTCCCACCAGATAATCTCAAATTATACAAAAGATCTTATCTGAATTTCAAATGATGATATAATAATACCGACGCTGTTCACAGCACTGGAACTTTCATAGACCGAGCAGGAATCAAACCATGTTAACAGTACCTTATGAATAGTTGAAATGACACAAATGTAATACAAATCCCGTAGAGTGTTTCGCGTGATCATCAATTCAATGATTCCAAATGCATAGAACAACTCATCAAATCTTTATAGCAATAGAATGAATAGTTTATAGGAACGCTTACAGGAACTCAATAACAATGCAATATACATAGATATTTTTGAACCTGCGGCCGCGTGTTACCATTAAATTAAATTAAATACCCTGTGCCACTTGAAGTATTGGTGTGTTATACAAATATATTATTATGTTTATTTAGCAATCGCAAGGATATGATGAAAATAGGGATATGAAAATAAAAATAAAAGTGAAATTTCCTTAAACAAAACCAGTGATTTTATAAAGTGTACAAACTAGTTTAGACAAATGCTAACAATAACTCTTCTATGGTATTTCAATCTCTGCGATAAAGAGAATCGCGAGTTTTTTTTTATAATCTTAGTATCCATTCTATAAATTTTAAGCTGATATGATGTGGAAAATTATCGTAAAACCTTGTAAAGATTTCTAATTTACGAAAAGGATTATAATAATTTTTAACTTTGTAAAACTACCTTTAAACTACTACATGCAATTAGTAACTTTGTATTTAAGAACACAGCATCAGAACCTACTTGGCAGCTGGTTATCAAAACGTAGTACCTATAGGTACAGCACATTCAGAACAAGAAGTTGTTTAACAAGGCCTAATTTATTAAGACAGGTTGAACAAATCATATTTATCATAACCTTGTATCGGGACCATCTTCATATTAATTGAATTTAAATACTTATGTGGTAATCAATATTGGCGTAAGCTAGATATCATGTTTAACACTGACGGTTTTGTTTAGGCATCGGTGGTGGTCCTTAAAATCATAATACGATGCGAATATGGCCAATTTAAGTAAAAAAACAAATTCAAAACATATACGGCCGAGTTTATTTTTGCCCGCGCGACAAAACAATTAGCAGTAGTTACGTAATTCGCTAAGCTAGACAGGTTAATTAAACCTGTGCATTCATTTAGTTAGCGGGTCCACTATGTAGCCGTACGCGACATGGGGTGATCAGTATTTAAACAAAACATTGCAGTTTATCCTGATGGTCGACTGACAGAAATGCCACATGAAACGCAAGTTTAAATAAATAATGTTGTCTATGTTTCTTGAAAACTGGGTTATTAAAGTAAAACAAAAACCTAATTAAATGACTTACATTTTTTAAAATTACGATATGCCTTCATTTTGCGTTTGACTTCAAAATACCAGATCAAGAATTGGACGAAAAGGGTACACAAGTTTCACAATCGCGCACGTGTTTCATCATTGTAAGAGTTGTGGTTAACAAAAATATGACACACTTCGGCGCGGATTAAAATAATATAAAATCAAAAATAAACACGAGCGCCGCCGGCGCCGGCGAGAGCGCACGCTGCGTCCGCGGCCGAGCCGCGCCCGCGCCTACGCGCCTTCCGTTGCCGCGCAACTACTTATTAGATGCACAACACAAAACAGATATACACCTTTTCATTGGGTTACTAATTTGGAGTTCAATGCCGATAGCGGCCTTGCTACGCAAAAACATATTAGTAATAATTTATTGCTTTCTTGATATTCAAGACGTTTATGAATCACTTCCTTATCATCGAGTGCGCTCAATGAACTAACAAGATAAAAGACGAAAGCAGAAACATTCATTTGTACAATACCTATCACACATTTACATTACAATTAAATAAAAATAAAACATTTACAGTACGACTGACTATTTTAATTCATTCACTGGAATTAATTCCTTGATAGTGTTCATTGGACGCAGCAGATTCAAATTTATATTCAGCGGCTTGTTCTAGTATTTTGTGGCATTAAACGATAACAGCGACAAAGAGCAGTTTTTTTAAATTACTTACATTCCTGAATCACAAACTCTAGTGTTTCCAATAATAAGATAGAGAATTGCGCGACACCTATGCAAACGAAGTAAGAAAATATGCAGAGCAAAGTCGATTTGATGTGTTCCGCATAGAAAGCTCTTTAGCTTTGCTTAGCGGTGACCTCACCGAGAATAAGCATTAAGCCTTGCAAAAATCACGATGATCATTGAAAATAAGGAATTTGGTCTACCAGTTTGCTAATCTTACTCAAATCAGATAAGTGCAACATTTCTCAAACTCAAAATTATTAAGTAATGTGTTATTTGTGGAGCTTTTGTAACCAAAGTTACATTACGTTCGCAAACAAGCCTTCTAATACGTATTTACATTTTTTAAATGCTAGTACATATAATATTTACTCGTATACTTATTTCCATTTTAAATTAATGAATGTGCATAGCAGACTAGTAAAAAACCGGCCAAGTGCGAGTCGGACTCGCGCAAGAAGGGTTCCGTGCCATTATCTATAAAACGGCAAAAAACATGTTGTTCCATACAACAAAGCTCCCTTAAATATTTATTGTTTTCTGTTTTTAGTATTTGTTGTTATAGCGGCAACAGAAATACATAATTTGTGAAAATTTCAACTCTCTTAACTATCACGGTTTATGAGATACAGCCTGATGACACGCGGACGGACGGACGAACAGACAAACGGACAGACAGACAGACAGTCGGACAGCGGAGCCTTAGTAATAGGGTCCCGTTTTACCCTTTGAGTACGGAACCGTAAAAACAGCAAAAAACACGTTTGTTGTATGGGGGCCCCCTTAAATATTTATTTTATTCTGCTTTTTAGTACTTATTTGTTGTTATAGCGGCAACAGAAATACATCATCTGATAAAATTTCAAATTTGCTATAAGCCTAGATGCACAACATTAAGAGACTGCTTTACGTACGTCAAAATTAAAAAAATAGTAAAATCGCAATTAATATAGTTCCTAGAGAGAGACAGAGTGCTCATTGTATTGGTATTTAAAATACAATGACAAAATCGTGACCGCGGCGCCGCAGAATACGTAATAGTAATGAACAATACTGTTAGCGAGCTCGCTAGTCCTGTACGCCTTTACCCGGTTGACAAATGGATTTTTTGTTTTTTATTCATATCGTTCTCTTAATTGTTTCCCTTCATTGATTTTCTTTTATCCAGAATATATTCGTACCATAATAAAATTTGTTGGATGACTCCATAAATATAGCGTTTATGAGGTTTAACATAAACAAAGAATAACCTAGAATATTTACAGTACTTTAGTCATATTTAGAAAAATAAAAGTCAAGTCTATCTGAAATCGAATTTTAGCAATCCCTACTCCTTAAACCAAATCCTAGACACTTGTTTCTAAACTTCAAAAATATAATCCACTCGTATCTGGCAAATAGCAAATTGGCAACCCTGCCGTCGGTGCGTGCTCGCGCCGTGCTGGGCAGGATCTAGCCCTGGAGGATCTGCGTAGTTGTTCCTAAGAGGTTCCTAGAGTATCTAAGAGTTGGTTTCGTTTTCTGGTTGAAGTAGGTGCGGCGTGATCCGATGAACGGGAAAACAAATATCTCACGTGAATGGAACAATCATACGTGTTATGATAATATAGTTTCTATAATAATTGAGACTAGCGATGATCAACAACATTTACTCATGATTCGCTTGTCCTGCTCCCAGGTTATCTGGGGTCGGCACAGTATGCTTTCCTCTTTTATGCCTGTCATCATAAAAGAGGAAAGCAGTCGTCATCGAGTCATCCAATCACGTCAGTCACACCATTCTAATTCTTTTGATGTCGTCCTCTATCTCTATACATTTATCAATAAGTACTCATTCGTGGCAATCATTATCGTCGTACGTGTTCTTTCAACATATTCAAATTTATTTATTTGCATCAAACATAGTAATACAGTTCTTATGTACATTTACAGTCTGAATTATTTTAAACTAAAAATAAAACATTATCTTAACATTTTCAACTTTAGCTAAATTTTAAGTGGAAGCTAGTAAATTTGATAACCGCAAGTGGGGCTAAAAGTTTGAGGAGCTGTGACCTAGTATACTATGCACCCGATAGCTGCTATACCAGCTAGCGAATGTATAACTGTACTGACTTACGTGGGAGTTTAATTAATCAGCTAAATTGACACACTACATCTACTCAACGTTGACACTCGTGGGTTTGAATCGTCTAGAATGTATATTATTTTTATCGCACGCCGTCATAGTTAACAAACAAAATTTATAAGAATAGAATAGAAAACATTTATTTGACCCATAAGCACAATTCCAAACAGAATCAAATAGTGTCAAAAAGGCGGGGAAAGGTCAGCATTTGTCGTTACAGCCAGAGCCATAACGACGCTGGTTTTCAGCGGAGACCCCGCAGTACGGTACATCGGATCACCAAAGAACCCCCAATTCCTCCGGCCGACTACGGCTTGGAGTGAGAATACATGTAACGACGATCCGTCAAACTTCAAGCTGTCTATATTTTTATATAATTTTAAAGAAATAACCTGAGGAGTTTTATTTATTTTATTTTGATTTTGTATTTAATAGGCGTATCAGTATCGATATCGACGATATTTGTATAAGTGTACCGGTATCGTATCTGCAAAAAAGGCGTATAGAGGCATCCCTAGTCATTCATGACCTAACACCCTTTACTTACTATTTAAAAAAAATGGCCATTATGCCGGTTGCTGCAATGAGACGTTTTACAGCAATAGAACGTATTATCGCTGTATAACCGTACTGGATCAGTAGGATAGAGCCGTAACAACAGATCATTATAATCTACAGGTGTGCAAAATTCCATTAAAATCTGGTTAGCCGTTTACGCGTGATTGAGTCACAAACATCAAACATCCTCACAAACTTTCGCATTTATATTAGTGGGATTTCATGTTTTTTTTTATGTTTACTAACCCTTTTTAACTTAATTTAATGTAGGTAGTCTTGTTTTTATTTTTATTTCAATTTTATTTTATAGTATTATAATTTATTGTGTTTTAAAAATAATTATTTAAATCTTTTATAAATGAATAATTGTAATGAAATGATATTTAGTGTAATGATCTTTTGTAGTTTTTGTATATGGAACCTGTTTTCCGAAATAAATTATTATTATGAACCCCGTTTGGGAAGGAGTTTCAATAAAATACGAAACACGTCTTACATCAATTCTGTAATTGAATCTTTTAAAGTTTTCGAGTCAGGGTATCAAAATAATGGTTTGAAAGGTGATAACAACAAAGTTTAATTTATAGTTTTTTTTTATTAAGAATAAATTAACACGATTATTCTTCGTTTCCAAGTCCCTACTGTATTCATAATTTATCCCCCTTAAATAACGGCAGTCGTACTTTTATTTATTACTTTTATACCTTGAAATTATTGAGAAAATTTTATCAATGGTTTTTTAAAATGACTCTAGAGCAGTAACCATTGAATCATTATTTTTTCGGAGCTGGATAGGTGCATTAGCGCGCGATTTATTCACTTCACCACGCGGCGCGGCGCCGGACCGGGCAACAAACGTATCTCCGTTCCGGTGGTCGTAAATAGTGCAGCTTGCCTAGATTTTATCGATACACAAATTGCTTTAAAAAAAACTAACAGTTGCTAAACCCAAACAAACATTTCCGACTGTAATAGTAGCAATATTAGCGAGTAACTTATCAACAAAGTATAGATAGAACGCGTCTTCCCTGTCTCCAATGTGTGAGCTATATAAACATAATCTTTGTGTACATACGCTACACAGGGTGACGTAACACAAACTTTAGTTCGATCCGCTCTCACTCAAGCTCAGACGTTGGAACAGCAGCCAATTTATTAACGAGCTCGATCACGCGACAAGTGTAACAAGAGTGAGTAAAACATCATTCATGATTTAACAACCTGTGTAAGTTGTAAAGGCGGGAAAATGGCGATCTAAACTTTGATGGCTCCCATTTGTGCGGCTTTCGGAGGCGTATTTATTATTACATTAGTGTCGTTATTACATGTAGATTTGATATTGTGCTTGTACTGGTTACATTTTAGTACATTGTGATAATGTGAATAGTTACATATTATTTTTATATATGTATTTCGCAAATGCATTTTTTTGTTGGCAATGGTCAATTTATTATAACACTAAACAAAAAAAATATGCATACCGTTCGGAGATACGAAACAAAGTCGGCGATGTCAACATTCTAAATACAGTAGAGCATTGAGTTAAGATACAATCTTTTCAATCTGTGGCTTTGCGGTTACACATGAGCGGCCTTACCGTGGAACTTATCCATATCACAATAACAATCACCATCGATCAACACGTAAAAAAACCGATCGAAAGAATAGCAGCGTGTTATAGCGAGCACTACTCCCGCGCAGGCCGCGGACACACTAGTGGGACATTATTGTGCAAGAGCCGTGCCAGTTCCTATTCAATTTCATATATGGAAACAGGCGCGCGCGCGCACGTCGCGTTCAACAGTTACAGCTTGCGAACGAAATGATCGCAAACCGAATCGTTAATAAATGAATCGTACGGGACGAACACGATTAATGACACCTATTACAAAACAGCATTAAAATTTATCAAAGCTACTTGTATTAAAACAACAAAATTCGGGCGAAGAATCCACGTTACTACATTGCATAGGTATGCGATTATGTTGCCCATTTATCCAGTCACCGACATTAACTTAAAGCAATATGAGATAATGTAAAGAAAAAAAAAACGCTTCTGATAAATATGATAATTAATTGCATATGTTTTGTACTTTAGTGCGGTGGTATGTCAACGATCGATCTGTCTCCTCTCACATCCGTGATTCGTGAGTTCGAATATCAGCAAGTACCTCTGGATTTTTCGAAAATTCTGTACCACCTTCACGCAATAAGGAAAAATCTATGCGTAGCCATAGCCTAAACCTGCCCCTCTAGCATGTGCAACAAAACACGATATGATATAGCGATTTATCGCATATTTTTTGTCAAAATATAAACTTTTATAAAAAAAAGCGAGCATAACTGTGACGTCACCGGCACGGACATGCTTACTGTTTCAATAAAAATTCAAGATGGCGGCTATGATATTATTTTTCAAAGTAAATAGGCGATAAATCGCTATATCATATCGTATCGTGTTTTGTTGATGATCGTGCTAGAGGGGCTGGTCTAGTTAAATGTCTATGGGTTACGGAGGCCATGCCGCATCAAGTAACATAGTTAAGCGCACCCCGACTTCAGAATGGCCGTGAATTTTTTTAGGAGGGTTGTTTTAAATTAATTTGCATTCTAACCATTGCTTTGGAGATGTATAGTAACAATAATGTAGGGTTTATATTTCGACCGTCAATAAGTGCTATAGAGTCTTATAGAGTCGAAAGTCTTTTTGTAGTCGTTCGCAATTGTATTAACAGTTTTATTTGACCACGGTAGATGCGCTCGTACATTTCCAGAAGCTACCCTAAACCCAGCATAATCTCGTGGCCAGAACCCCCCGTCTAATTCGTGTATTACTCATTAACACGAGTAAACATTTTAATATGTGACAGAATGCTGTGGGCCAAAAATTGTCTTAGTGTTCTCCTTATTTGATTACAATTTTGAACACAAAATTACAATGACATACATACAACAGCACTTAGAGTTTTGAATGATCTTTATGCCTCTTTAGGCTGAGGAATATTGCTGAGTAAGACAAATTTTCAATGCCTTTACTGAGTACAAGTTCTGTTTTTTTTTCACAGACTGGTCAACTTTATTAAATCTTTTTACAAAGACTACGCTTATTGACAAATGAACAAGGTGCTGAATGAGACGATGCTTTATAAAACGGCAAATGAAAATTATAAAAACGTTTCTATCGTTTATATTTTAGTATGTAAGTAATTATTCCGTGATAATTGACTTATTTCGGTATTATAAGTACTTCAGTTAACATGACAAAATATATATATTTACTAGAAAAAAATGGCGCTCTTTAGAAGAGCCTTTTTTATTCGAAAGGGGTCCTTATAAAGAAAAACCAAATATATGATTAATTTATTTTATTTGAATATTTAAATATATATTTTAAATTTTTACATAATGTTATTTAGTAGGATTTTCGCAAAGTAACGCCTTGTTCAATCAATTTCTACATAATTTCTTGCTATTGTACTTATATTGTCAATTTAATTTATTTATATTTGATGCAGAGTTTTAAAAATTCCTGGTATGGAACGTTATTTTTTAATTTACGACTAACATTCGACTCTCGTGACATCTAAACCGTTTTATAAAATACTTATTACTGTTGAAAGCTGGCCGATGTGTCCGTGAGATTGAAATCGTGTGATTTCATGCTAAGTTCGTAGGTGGTCATGTCTGTGCAGTGTTACTCCAAGCTCTTGTATCGATGTAGGCGGCGGGAACTGAATTAAAATCCTTCATTTGATTATAACTACGTGGGCTCTATGCATTCTACATTTAGTAGAGTACTTTTTACGTCTGTATTTGGTAAAAACTTTAAGGCTAAATTGTACTTGGAATTCATCTAAATCCTACTACCTCGACCTCGCACGCCTGACCTGGCGTCACCATCTTTGAGGTTCCGGGTTCGATTCCCGTTCGGATCAAAGTTGAAAACGAAATTAGGTCTGGGTATGTAAATAAATAATAAATATAATAAATATTGGACAACATCACATACATTGCTCCTAAGGTAAGCACTTGTGTTATTGAAATCAGAAACAGCGACGGTACCACAACACACAGACCCGAGTCAATATAGAAAAGTTCGTTTCTTAAATTGACCCGACCGGGAATCGAACCCGGAACCTCAGAGATGGCAACGCCATGTATAGTCCGGCGTACTCGCCTCTCAGCTACGGAGGTCGTCAAGGTATGTGGTATTTGTTTCTGATTTCTATATCAATTTTTGTATTTCCACCAAACATACATAATAAGCAATGTCCTGATGACAAACAGCATTAATTAAATTTAAAAATGTGTAATGCTAAATGTTCTATTACGCATTGTAATTTGATGTAATTATTTAAAGACTCATTAATAAATTAATAATCAATAATTCGAAAATATAATGCAGTGTGTGAGGCTTATTGAAAGTCCTAATAAATAAAAGATAATACTGTAACACAGATATCGCACTATAGGAACCGGTGGACTGGAGGAAATATTCTAAGGGTGCAATAAGAAAGATTTTCTGCTAATTCATTGCTAAAGGGGTGAAACGGGACACGAACATTTTTGCACGAATTCCACTATATTGCATTTTTTTAAAGTCCGTTCATTCAGGTCCACACTAAAAAAATTAAGCATCTTCCTCATAACACTAATTTTTAGAGACAACAACGTTGAGATTAGCTAGTTAAAACAGAAATGGAAGGCTGTGTCCGGGATACTACCATGCAGCATTACCCCATTCAACAAGTTTTGACTCCCCAGTGCGACAACCAACGCGGGTGATGGCGCGGGTATCGTAAATAGTAGTTTGTGAAAATGTGACATGAACTGTATAAATGAAATGAGTCTATAAATTAAAGAAATAAAATCGGGTGGCAAATTGATTTATTAAAAAAAAGTTACTAGATCATTTGCTTGTCTTCCATTATTTTAATAACGGCTTGTTTTCATAAAGAAAATTATTATATGCATCGATATTTTCGAGATTTTTATGAACGATCTATAAATAAATGATATTAACAATGAACTCGTTCCCGATGAATAAAAACAATCGAAAATTATAATATTATTACGTTACATGATTGCTATCATCGAGCTTTTCAATAAAAAAAAATAAAGATAACCGGTAAAATAATTTCCATTCATTATGTTAAACTGTGTAAAGATAGACTTTGCAAAAGTAGTAATACCGTGGCGGTCAACAATCAGTCAGTACTTAGTACCCTAAGTGTTACAACATTTTTACATTACTATTAATATATTCAAAATATGCAAACAAAACAAAAATAAATTGCATTATTAGGTACATCACAAATATGATTCGTGTAACGTACCGGAGGAACTGCCGTTGCTGCTGGAACTAGTTAAGAGTCTTGATACTTTAAAGTACGCGTTCCTAAGCGATATGGTCCGGGAGTATCCGTTGGCGGAGGTCGAAGTGTCGCCGCCACCGTCCGTATCGCTGCCCTGGCCACTGTCCGCACTCTCCGTGTCTTCGGGAGTGAACGAGCACCGCATAATGTTCAAAAATTGGAAAATTTTGACTGTTTATCTTTCCGGAGATATAAATGGAAATAACCCTCTGCCTATTGAGGTAGGTCGGATTCGATTACAACAAATCGCGTTTGAGTTATTACGGATGCTGGGATCGGTAGTTAGGGACAAAAGAGCGAAGTTTAGATGCAATGACACGTGCACCCGCACCGGAAGTCGAAGTGACTATGAACGCATCGTGGGCCAGGTTCGCCGGAGGCGTGGTGCGGTCGGTGCAGCCTGCATGCGTGCAGGCGAGAGGCAGCGTCGGGCGGGCTCGCGCGCGCCGACCGCCCGCCCGACTGGCCGCGCGACCATCACGCCCATCGCACACCGCTCGCGGCCGCTGTGGCGGACGTTGACTCACTCCGCTCATCGTCACTCATTTAAGGTGTTATCTTTATCAAAGTTTTGGACACAAAACATATAACATGGAAAAATAGTTAATGAGTAATATTTTAGGTCAGATATATACAATAATAGTTAAAAACTATTTAGGGGTACGTGTGAATAGAAAAATCCAGTTTGTATGCCTTAGTATCATACGTGCAATAATAACTAAATTAAATATGCGAGATATTATAATATCTCGCATATTTAATCTGTGTCTTATAAGACACAGATAAAAGTGGTAACAAAACTCGCTCGCGTTTCGCAATCGCAACTGTTGCGTACCACGTACACAACTACGCGCCTACTACAATAACAAATATTCCAGCGTGAAACGTGGTGGCAATTATTCAAGTTTTCATCAGCATATTACATACAAGTACAACCACTGATATCCTGTAAGTTCATGCGATTTTGTACAACATAGTATACCTAACAATTATCTTCTCCGTAGATTTACCCTCTTATTAAAATTAATTTGCGGAAATATTTCGTTCAATTATTAGGGTTTTTCCCTGAGCATCCTGTCCCGGAGCATTACGAATGCGATAAATGTGATAACATTTTTTTTACCACTTTTTCAACTTGTACGGTTAGAAAAAAAACTTATTAAATATAGTTTTTTTTAATTGTTTTTTCGTAAGTTTTAAAAAGACTGATTGAAAATGTTAGTATTTATTTTTTGAATTGCAAAAAGAAATTGTGATAATAAATCAACCCGTGATTACTACGACCGACTTTTATTTTTTTCTATATTAAACTTTAATACAAGTTCTTCTGCTGACGGTACTTTTAAGCTTAATATACTATTGATAACGTTAATGACGAAAAAAACAATTCGAGATGCTCCGAGTCAAGATGCTCGGGGAATGAGATGCTCAGGGAAAAGTCCAATTATTATTATCGTCTGACGTTTAGAGCCAAACGACTAAAGTATCTTAAATAGTACAGATATTGAGCGAGGCAGGAAATTTAAAGAAAATCAAGTGTTAATGGGTAAACATAACATTAGTCTCGTTTTAATGCATTTCCTGACCCCCGGATCTGAAGCATTGAAACATGAATCCGTACCAAATGGGAGGAGCGTCGGTAGAGATGTACGATGCACTGTTTCTTCCTTTTCATGAAGTGAGAAAGAACTGTAAGGATACGCCCCCACGTCTTGGATTCTGAGAAATCTTAATTTAATATAATACTCTCCGAAACCATTAGCTAACCGGAGTTGGTGTTTATTATTAATACGAACTTCGAGATTTGACGCTTACGGCACGCTTTCATTAGCTTTACTTGTAACTAATTTAGTAATTGAATCTAGGAAATCGATTTAATTCACGAAATATGATTTACAAAGGCGCCAACAGCCGGATACACACGCGCGTTTGTGTTGATTGAGGTCGGGGTTCGGGTCGGGTGGTGCTGGCTACGCAGTACGGACTACGGACGCCCTACACCGGCTTCTCAATAAACACAGCCTCACATGCGTATCGATTTTCAGGTTATTCGTCGTATAGGTTGATCGTCATATAAATACTAACAGGTTGATATGAATATGCGGAAAAAACTGTAAGATCAAATAAGAAGCAAGAGTTACTATTGACTAGACCGATAAAATTACTTTTAAACCCGACTTAAAAAATAAACAAAAAAGCAAAAAAAAAATTAGTAAAACCTATCTAACACCATTATGTGTGCCTATAAAATTTGAGAGTTGCCCTCAATTTGCCAAAGATCCTATCATCAAATTCTAATTTGGTGAGAATGGGACCAACTTCAACTTGGAAGTATACACATTCGAATACAAAAAGAATTTTGACATTCGGTCCAGGATTGAGAAAAAATATACCGTCGCACATAGATAGAACCTCCTCCTTTTTGAAGTCTGTTAAAAAAAGCTTCTTTTCTTGACTTTACAATTGATCCAACAGTTTAGAGTTGTTAGTATATTCAACCACCTGTTATAATTTGAAACATAATGTAGTAAGTTTGTACCTAATTATTGTGTTTGTTGGTACCGAAGATACATAATTATGTACCATAACGCACTATTAAGCCAGTGCCGCAAGCGGCAAACCGCATGGCCCCCCGGTCAGCCACACTCCAGTTTGTAAAACAACTGGAACTACTCTGAAGCACAACGAAAACCCAAATCACTTAGAAGGCAGACGCACTCATACTGACGACAAAGCACAGGCTTTGACAAGCCGACCGCATCGATTCATCGGATATTTATCGATTTAGTGTCGTTTTTGTGTGGTCAATCCTAAAGGAAAGAGTTCCGCTTTACGCATTATGTTTTTCAGATTGTTTGTTCGTATGTATTTCAGGAGATTATATGTTCGTATATTTTTCAAATTCTTAAGCAATAATTGAATAAGTTATCACTCAGATTTCTAGATGCAATGTTTTAAAGATTTGTGCAATAGGCTTCAATTAAATTATAAAATGATTTTTATTTATTAAGAAATTATTAATTCGTAAGTAGTATAGGTGGACCGGAACGTGTGAATTGCAGAGCGATCATCTTATCTTGAATGGAATATAATTAGCCTAGACTGAAATTTCATGAAATATATGTTTAATATATTTGTAAAATATCTAGTATTCAATAGCTCTTAATACGTATTTCAACAGGTAAATTGAAACCTCCACTTTGAGATTTAACGGGACCTATTGAAATAATTATAGTAGTATGTGACGTCGCAAGCCATGTTATGAGGATAACATGAGCAGTATTCGTAGTCGGAAATTAATTGGAATGGGGCAGACGGAAAATGCTACGGTTACAAAAGATAACCTACCTATGAGTATAATAATAAGTACTCAACTCAACCTTATAACACATCACCATTTAAAAAGGTACCTTTTAATTTATTGAGTTGTGAATAATTAATATTTTTGTATTCTTTACTTAACTAGTCTACTAGGGGGTGAAAGTTTGTATGATAGTCCGTCAATTTTGAAGTAACGATCTCCAAATTTTGTGTTTAGGCTGACGTATGAAAATGAATTAACCCGTGTCTCAGCGTTTTTGCTAAATGAACCCCCAATGGGGTAAAAAGGGGGATAAAGTTGTGTATTGAAAGTCCGTCGTTTTCAAAGTAAAAATCACTAAAATTATTATTTAAGCGTACGGTATGACTCAGTCAAAATATATCGTTGTTGTTGGAATTTCAACCCTTATGGGGGTGAATAGGGGATATTTTTTTACTTGAAGTTCTATTATTTCTAAGTAAAAATCACTCAACTTTTTATTTAGGCTTACGGTTGATAACTCACGCAAAGTATGTTGGTGTTGTTGAAATTATAACCCTCAAGGGGGTGAAAAGCGGATACATTTTGTATTTGAAGTTCTTTATTATGTTAGTTACAATCACTCTATTTATTATTTAGGCTTATGGTTGAAAACTCAAGCAAGGTATATGGTTGTTGTTGGAATTTTAACCCTTAAGGGGGTGAAAAGGGTATACATTTTGTATTTGAAGTTCTTTATTTTTAAAGTAAATAAATATAGGTACTTATGGTTAGGCACTCACGCAATCGGTGATACCTACAGTGCAGGCATCCACTAAAGAAGGATTTTTAGAAATTCCACCCTTAAGGGATTAAAATAAGAAGTAAAAGTTTGTATGAAAGTCTGTTAGTCTTGAAGTATGGATTTTCAAATTTTGTGTTTAGGCTGACGTATGGAAATAAATTAATAGTGTTTCAGCGTTTTTTTTATAAATTAACCCCCGATGGGGTAAAAAGAGGGATAAAGTTGTGTGTGGAAATTCCTTTGTTTTCTAAGTATAAATCACAAAAAATAATATCGCTTAAAGTTTAAAGCTCTGGCAAAGTATATGGATGCTGTTGGAATTTCAACCCTTAACCCCGTAAAAAGGGGATTTAATTTCGTATTTGTAGTTCTTTAAATTATTGTCGAACTAAAATTACTAAATTTATTATTTAAATATTTAGGCTAATGGTTGGAGTCTTACACAATTAGAGTTTTCTAACTTACAGCACTTAAAATGGGTTTCAATTTTGTATTTGTTAAACATCATATATCGTCACATGTTACGTGTTATTACTAATTCTCTACTGCCGCAAGTCTATCCGTCTGTCTGTCTACCACGAGCAAATATCTCAGCTGTCTAGAAATATTAAGGTACTTTTGGATATGGAGTATGGCGTAGGGAATTTCCCGATGCCTCACATGATAATATTTATAAAACGTGAAAGTTTACAAGTGTAGCAAGTCAGCGAAATCTACTGTGTAACATTTAAGGCAACTTTGATCGTAAAAATTTAAAAAATTGACCTCTTCATTTATCTACCCCTGATTGGCCCCTGTAGGGGGCTGATCGGACACTGCATAATTATATAAAATGGCAGTTAAATAAAATATAAATTATATAAATGCGCAGTCTGAACCACTGGACCTAGGGACTTGGGATTTTGCAAATGAATAACTAATAACTACCCAAGATTTTTTGGAAATTGTGGGATTGGAATAGGTATATACAAACTTCAATCCTAACTAATTTTATTTTATAAAGGCGTAAGTTACTTTGTTGATTGTTTTGTTACGCTTTCACGTCTTATAACTCCACCAATTATCATGAATTGTAACACAGATCTTAAAATAATTACTGTTGGTACCTTTGTCTATAAACTTTAATTTTATGGTAATTGTCATAACATCATACTAAAATGTCTTTCATGATTACTACTTAAGTGACACTGAAATGAGCACATTTTAAACCGTGGTTTATTTTTATGTTATCAGACTAATAAAAAGTGCGTCGATGTCTCGCGCTACAACCTATACAATACGTATGTAATATAAAATTAGCGATTTGCTTAAAAAAATATTTTTACGGTTTAGTTATGTGCGTCAAGTTTTATTTTAATATTGTAATTGGATTAAGTTTAAAGTTTATATTGCCCCTTATTTTTAAATTAAGATTAGCGCGAGCGTAGCCGCGGGCAAATGCTAGTATACTATAAAGTTTGGTGTTTTCAGACAAATTATAATAAAAACAACAACACAGTAAAACTTATTTATAACGCGTACAATAAAACTGTCAACACCCGTATTTACTAGTTAGTCTATATAGAAGTAATTATTTGTTGCTATTTAATAACTTAGCAAAGTTATTACTTCTATAACTATGTAATATTCTATAACTTCAGTTCATTGTTTTTTATGTTGGTACTCTTTATCTACAAGTTATTGACATTGCTTAATTAAAAAAATGCTTAAGTAACAGACAATACTTGATAGTTGTTGTGTTCAAGCAACAATTATGTTGCAAAGTCATTATTTATTTAGTATAGGCCATCTTCCGGGCTTCCTCTTGATTCATATTTACTTGCCCGGGTACGATTATAATGATGAACCATGGATTGGACGGTTTACTTGTTTCATTCTTGGACCCGTCCAAACACTTTTTATTTTATTCATCTCTATAATCAAAGTTTGCTTTATATAATCCATGTTTATGGTTTTCCGTAGTCGGTTGAAAAGTTAATCGTAGTGGAGCAGACTTATCTTGAATAACTTTCTTAGATTTGATTAAAAATTCCGTTGTTCAAGTTCACAGATACAAAATTATGCTTTAATTCAGGTTAGGTTAAACCAATATTTTAAAAAGGTTCTACCAGTATGCTTTTAATGAACACAAATGACAATCATGGTATTAAAAGACGTTGAAACTGACAAAAAGGATTTCAAATTTATTTGAATGTATTTAATTAAAATAGAATAGTTTTTCTTATTAGTTATAAATTGGTAACAAAGTAGGTTATAATATCAAGACAAACTTTAGTCACGAAAACATTACACCTTGATCGAAATCTAGCCGAACTCTCATAAATTTATACTAGATTAGGGGTACATGAGACTGAATATTACCACTTAAGGACTTTGTAGACGTTCCGATAACATGAACACACTGCATTAGAGATTGGCCAATCCGTCCTATAGAGGTGATAATTCTATTCGAGGCTTTGTCTATCAGTGGGGCATTAATAGTTTGATGGCTGACGTCCGCCGCCTCAGCCAGTACCCACTCCCACCTTCATAAAGACATCTAACTATTATTATAATAACACACAAGCCCATCCAATAAGTGTGATAACTATACATTGCGTGGCAAATGAAATAAAAAAAAAACAAGGACAGTTAGGGTAAAAAGGACATTGTATAATGAATATACCGCTTCAAAACATAAATTAATAATGTTAGGATAAGTTCAAACGTAGATTCGGAGAATATACCTATACTAATAAATTAGGTATTGTAACTGATATGCACTGATCTGCAATGCATGTCATGGGTGATCTAAATTACATTGCTCTTCTTGTCAGGAATACGAGGAATTCAAATCCATTGCAAATACCAGGAAATCTGAACAGGTATTTGATTAGCAAAATAATTAATTCATGTGCTAAAATATTTTGTAAAAATCTAGATGATCGAAGAGTGTTAATTTGTGAGGGAGGCGGTTTTTTACATAAGGTTTAAATAAAACATTTTCTGTATATACAATTTCACATTAGACAGCTGGACAGACGGGTGGGATAGGTATTGTAGTACGTACTTATATATAACACAGATATCAGTATTTATTTACGTGTTGTTGTGACCGAAGCCTATATCAATTAACAATTTTCTCCGACGAGAAGTATGCCGGACGCACCAACTTTACATAGATCTTGAAGTTTAATTACATTGTTCGAAATTGTTCAAAGATAATTAATAATGGGCGAACTGGGAGAAAGACTAACACTTGTACAAACTGTTCGCATACACAAAACGTAAAGGTCCGTAAGACATGAACTAATAAAATGATTTAAACTCTATAAAGTAGATTTTTTTATATCATCTCATTACTAGATCAAACACACACGACAGTTTACAGGTCGTTGAAATGTCCTGTTTATCGACCGACAAACGGGTGTTAGGTCAGGTTGGGGCACCACATTAGAATACGGTTGTAGCTATGTACAAACTGAGGGGTCGCTAATACAGCTTTAAATTTTGTCGCCATGCACGTGCTGCACAAATATGTAGGTTCGATGTGAAGCCTAGTGCAACACTTGTATTTAGCACCCGGAGGTGCGAATAAACGACGGCAGGGCGAAGAATGTCACAACAACCATAGAGTAATTAAGTAAATACTATTAAAATAACAATAATTATGCTACAATAACGAAACAGAGATAATCGAAATAAGGTGCGTTTTTAATCAATGGTTATTGCATTAGGAAAGCGATACTCGCCTAAAAAAACTTCAGATTGTTATACTGATGACCCGATTGGCGTAGAGGCGCAGTGATTCGCCCGAACGCAAAAACTTAGGGTTCGACCTCTGCCTATGGGTCAAATCAGAAATCGAACTACCTACTGGATGACGACTGCCAAAATCTGGAAGTACCCTGTGACACAATCTGACACATCTATATATTTAAGTATTAATTGTATCTTGAATTCGGATTTTAGTATTTTGAAGATAAAAAAAAGAAGAGGCAAAGATTTACCTCATCTGATCGTGGTAAAACGGATTATTTAATACGCAGTAACCTTTTTTCATAAGAAAATCAGCTTAGTTTTATTATACTTAATCCTATACCTACATATTGGATAAAAGTAAATATGGTCTATCTGTTGAATCGAATTAAATTGCTCATTTTTAATGTTGTTAGAAATAATTTACGATACAAACATTTTCATAAGTAAAAAAATAATTATTTTGCTTGGGGAAAATATAGATATTAATTTAATATACTTACTTAAGCTGTAAAAACGTGACACAACTAAACCACATCTAGTTTTCAAACATCATTTATATGCTCCAAACTACAAAACACTCACATCAGTGGGAAGGGAAACAATAATCGGCAATACTACCCAATATTAGGTTGAGCAAAAGGTTTTTCGCATTATAGTATGTATGAACTTGTAATAAAAATTTTTTGGCTGTACTATTTGTGTCTGGCTGGTTTTGGTATCATTAAAAGTTTAAATTTTAAAGAAGATAATTCCAAATTCAAATTAGGAAAATGTGTGTTTTCCATTTATTTTTCGTACTGTCAAGATGAGTGAATCTAATGAAATAATTCGTAAATTTTAAAATTTTACTACAAAAAAGGTAAAAATGCAACGCAAGCCGCGAAAATAATTTGCGATGTTTACGGACCTAGTGCAGTGTCTGTGAGAGTAGCACAAAAAGCGTTTTCAATCCGGAAATTTTGATGTCAAAGATGCACGTCGCTCTGGTCGCCCTATAACGGATAAAATTGATGCCATTTTTGAAAAAGTGGAGCAAGATCGGCATATCAGTAGTTACGACGTAGCTGAAGAACTGGGAATCGACCACAAAACAGTTTTGGCGCATTTGAAAAAAACTAGGTGCACAAAAAAGCTCGATATTTGGGTACACCACGAGCTCACTGAAAGAAACCTAATGAACCGTGTACTCATTTGTGATTCTTTATTACGACGTAATGAAACCGAACCATGTTTGAAGAAGCTGATAACTGGTGATTAAAAGTGGATCACGTACGACAAGAACGTGCGAAGAAGGTCGTGGTCAAAGGCCGGTCAGGCTTCACAGACTGTGGCGAAACCCGGGTTAACTCGCAACAAGGTGATGCTGTGTGTGTGGTGGGATTGGAAGGGCATTATTCAATATGAACTGTTACCACCAGGCAGGACCATCGATTCTGAACTCTACTGCGAACAACTGATAAGATTAAAGCAAGAAGTTGAGAGAAAGCGGCCGGAATTAATCAACAGAAGGGGTTTGGTTTTTCATCATGACAACACTAGACCTCACACATCTTTAGCCACTCAGCAAAAATTGAGAGAGTTTGGCTGGGAGGTGTTAATGCATCCGCCGTATAGTCCTGACCTTGCACCTTCAGATGTCCACCTGTTTCGCTCTCTTCAGAATTCTCTAGGCAGTGTCAGGTTAACATCGCGAGAGGACTGCCAAAACCACTTGTCGCGGTATTTTGATCAGAAGCCCCAAACTTTCTATAGTAATGGGATCATGTCCCTACCTACGAGATAGCAAAAAGTTATCGAACAAAATGGTACCGGTCTACATACGTCAGTTAAATGTAAATAAACTATATTAAAAAATGTTTTGAATTTTCTTAAAAAATGCGAAGAAACTTTTTCCCCTACCTATTATTAAATACAATTCAATAAACGAAATATTGTGTAGAGTATTATTGCATCCACATACTAGTAACGCATAACACAACACAGCGCTATTGCTATTTAAAAGTACCTACATATGCCTACTACATTCGTTTGTTAATAAAATATACTAAGGGATTAACCGCTATTATCAAAAGATGTCAATAAAAACATTAGACGTACTTTTTCCTATAGCAATGAAAAGACAGTTATTTATTTCGTTTTTTACATGCCTGCATCATAGACAGACACAGTAAGTTTTTATAAACATAAGTGAAGCAGTCCCTTAAAATTCGACGACTGCTATTATCAGCATGCATTTTGTATTAAACTTGTGTAACAACGGTATTGGCCTCGAATCGGTTAAGTAAATTACTCATATAGGTATATTATAAACTCAAGTCCCTCGCCGCGTTTGTCTCCGGTCTGTCGTCCGTCCGGCCTGTCTGTATAGGCCAATCTCGCAAAGTACTGTTGGCATTTTAGGACGGATGTTACTAACAGATTGATTCACGAGGACGGTTTGTATGTGTAGTTAATAGGCGTGTTTACTTAGTGCAAGTGCTGCAAGCCGGGGCAGGTCACCTCTCGCTCGTACGATAAAAATCAAGCCAGACAAAATAAAGCTTTGTGTACTGTGTGCCTGCACAGTTGCACAGTGGAGTGAAACAGCCGTAAACAGACTCATGCCTGCAGGCCTGCTCTACCACAAACGAATGAAACATACAAAGTTAAAAAAACTTTCTTCGCCCTTTACGTCAGTCGTGAGTGACGCCAAACCGACCGCAAGCCTCTGTTCTTAAAATTTGCAGTGAGTTGTTAATATACTACTCTGACAAGAAAGTACCGGGAAAAGATTAATAATAAACAAAATTTTAGTTATTCATCAAAATTTATTTTCTCACCTTTAAAGTTTGCTCTTTCAGAAGCGATACACTTACGCCAACGAATAATCAATCATCAAAACATTTTTTAAACGCTTTTTCCGGAATCGAGTTTAGTCCTCGCCGCGAATTCTCCTTTATGTCTTCTACCGAATGAAACCGGGTGCCACGAAGTGGTAATTTGAGTTTAGGAACAAGAAAGAAGTCGGCTGGAGCCATATCTGGTGAATAAGGTGGCTGCGCGATGGTATTTGTTGTTTTTGGTCAAAAATTCGTTGAAAATGATGGCCTTGTGGGATCGTGGGAATCGTGGTGCAAAATCCAAGAATTTTCATTCCACAAATCTGGCCTTTTTCGTCTAATTTGCTTTCTTAAACGCCGCATAACGCTTAAATAATACTCTTTTTTATCGTTTGACCTTCTGGCAAGAATTCTGAGTGCACAACACCGCGACAGTTAAAGAAAACAGTCAACATGACTTTGACTTTCGATCGAGTTTGGCGCGGTTTCTTCGGTTTCGGTTCAGTTGGAAGGCGCCACTCCGAAGCTTGTTGATTAGTTTGCTTGTCAAACTCGTAAACCCACGTCTCCTCACCAGTAACAATGCCTTTCATGAATGTTGGGTCGGAATTGACTCCTCTAGCATGTCCTCAGCGACTCTTTTGCGATTGAGTTTTTAGAGAAAATTCAGGTCTTTTGGGACTAGCCGAGCGGCAACATTTTTCATACCCAATTGATTATTTAAAATAGTACGAATCGACTCGTGTGACACAGAAACCTCGATCGATGGCTAGCTTTCTCAAACTTGAATGAGAATTTTCAGTCACTATTTTCTTCACTATTGCGATGTTATCTTCAGTAGCAGACGTTGATGGCCTGAGCGAGACAAATCTTCCATCACATCTCGACCGCTTTTGAATGCTTTGTACCACTCATAAACACGTGTTTTTGATCAAGTCGATTCACTGTAAGCCTTCTGTAACATTTTCAGAGACCAAATCCCATTGGCGATGCAAAATTTAAGACAAACTCTTTGTTCGATGTTTTTGTCCATTATGAAATTCGCAATACACACTAGATATGGTATAACTAAAAACAATACTGTATTTAATCTAATTATCAGATGTAACTCAAACTCCGCGCCAAAATTGAAAACAGTTGTGCCAATGCAACAACAACAAAAAAAGTATAATTTTGAATTTGGAACCATAAACAAATCATCAATTCCCGAAACTTTTTTGACAGAATAATGCATACTTAATTCAAAACATACCGAAGTGTACACACTCGAAGAACTGAAGATACGGGTACTTACCTGAAAATAAAATAGAGTCTGTAAATCAAATTGGTTTTAATTAAAATTATAAAGCAAATTGTAGTGGATTTTAAGATTCTTTGTCTTTTGCTCGAAGTATAATCCGAGTCCCTGTGAAAGTCCCATTAAATAGGTTACGCCATTTCGAAAATTATCCCGGTTCAACGTACAGACAAATAAGTCTACTAACTGTTGTTTGGATTTGATTCACAGTAACTTGCAATGCAAATAACCATACAAGTTTAAAACGACGTTACTTCAAAATCACAGACGAAGTTTAGCTTTACATTTTTTTAAGAGTACATTTTAATAAAAAAGTTTAAATAAATCTTTCTTCGACAATTATGAACACAACGTAAAAAAATATGAGGTAAACAGATAAATGATGGTCACATCTACGGTAATTGTTTTTTTTTTATCATACAGGGAGTATACGTTTTTTTTATTTCGTGTTTCAGCCTTTGTTCAATAGTAAAAGTTGTTGCCTACTAAGATAAATACGATGTACATCGCCATGATGGCGTTCTGTTTCAGTAGCTCCAAAAACTGACAAAGATCCTGAAATCAATACAAGATCGGTTTATAGGTATCGCGCCGGAACTATTTACAACCTGATAGAATTTGAGACAGCCTTTGTCTGCGTCCTAGTATTTGATCCATACTACGAGCCAAGGAAGCAAAATGCTTTGAACCAAGAAGTTACTTTTTATTGTAGATGCAAAACGTATTCCTGGAATTTCCACACAGTACGACAGAAGTATTTCTACTTTCCCGACCCACTAGTTCCCAGAACGTAGTTGAAAATCATAAATTCAATTTTACATATAAACTTCAACGTGTAAAGAAAAAAAACATATCATTAAATAAAAATAATGAATTGTGCAATTTTTTCAGGTTTTTAGATGCGTGCTAGTTTTTGAAATGCACCCTTAACAAGGATTAAAAATCCCGCCGTATCACCGTGTATCGGTGTATTATAACTAGTCAGGAAAGACTACGGTCGGTACGGTACGGTATGATCTGGGCGGTCATATGCTCATGCTAATAGACCGCCGTTGGCGCACGTTGCCTGAAACAAATGATCGGCATTTACACAAATAGGGATGCGCGAGTTTTGAACTACTATTATATCTATATTAAACTTTTATAGGTTATTCGGCCGTGGGTAGCTACTACTTTGTTCGGAGAGAGTAGTAGGAAGAGATACCAAGTTTTTATCCGTAAAACGGAAAATATACATTCTGTCAAAAAAGTTTCGGGAATTGATGATTTGTTTATGGTTTTTAAATTCAATTTTATATTTTTTTTGTTGTTGTTAGATTGGCACAACTGTTTTCCATTTTGGCGCGGAGTTTGAGTTACATCTGATAATTAGATTAAATACACTATTGTTTTTAGTTATACCATATCTAGTGTGTATTGCGAATTCCATAATGGACATAAACATCGAACAAAGAGTTTGTCTTAAATTTTGCATCGCCAATGGGATTTCGTGTTCGGAGTCTCTGAAAATGTTACAGAAGGCTTACACTTTATCAAAAACACGTGTTTATGAGTGGTACAAAGCGTTCAAAAGCGGTCGAGATGTGATGGAAGATTTGCCTCGCTCTAATAGGCAATCAACGTCTGCTACTGAAGATAACATGACAAAAGTGAATAGTGACTGAAAATTCTCATTCAAGTTTGAGAGAGCTAGCTGTCGAACTTTCTGTGTCACACGAGTTGATTCGTACCATTTTAAATAATCAATTGGGTATGAAACATGTTGCCGCTCGGCTAGTCCCAAAAGGCCTGAATTTTCTCCAAAAACTCAATCGCAAAAGAGTCGCTGAGGACATGCTAGAACGAGTCAATTCCGACCCAACATTCATGAAACGCATTGTTATTGGTTACGAGACGTGGGTTTACGAGTTTGACATGCAAACTAGTCAACAAGCTTCGAAATGGCGCCTTCCAACTGAACCGAAACCGAAGAAATCGCGCCAAACTCGATCGAAAGTCTTGTTGACTGTTTTCTTTGACTGTCGCGGTGTTGTGCACTCAGAATTCTTGCCAGAAGGTCAAACGATAAAAAAGAGTATTATTTAAGCGTTATGCGGCGTTTAAGAGAGCAAATTAGACGAAAAAAGCCAGATTTGTGGAATGAAAATTCTTGGATTTTGCACCATGATAATGCGCCTTCTCACAAGGCTATCATTGGGTACGAATTTTTGACTAAAAACTAAACAAATACCATCGAGCAGCCACCTTATTCACCAGATATGGCTCCAGCAGACTTCTTTCTTTTTCCTAGACTCAAATTACCACTTCGTGGCACCCGGTTTCATTTGGTAGAAGACATAAAGGAGAATTTGCGGCGAGAACTGAACTCGATTCCGGAAAAAGCGTTTAAAAAATGTTTTGATGATTGGATTATTCGTTGGCGTAAGT
Source organism: Anania fuscalis (assembly GCA_950371115.1). Lineage (NCBI taxonomy): Eukaryota > Metazoa > Arthropoda > Insecta > Lepidoptera > Crambidae > Anania > Anania fuscalis. Next base: position 6,619,791 of record OX493324.1, read on the forward strand.
GTATCGCTTTTGAAGGAGCATACTTTGAAGGTGATAAAATAAATTTGGATGAATAACCAACATTTTGTGTATTATTAATCTTTTCCCGGTACTTTCTTGACAGAGTAGTATAAACAGATGTCAGAAAAGACAAACTGTCGATCCTCCCGAGCCGCACCTTTTCAAGCCTCGGAAATCGGCCTACAACTCACAAATCACTACTATTCCTCAAGCCTTGGAGAGTGGTCCATAACCCAAAAACCCCACTTGTCTGCATCATCAGCATTGTTTATATATTTTTCTACAGGCAAGTGGCACCCGCCACTGTTGCAATGGAGGTCCTAACGCACGGAGAGAACATTCCGGAAATAAGACGTGCCACACTTGAAGGGTATTTTCAGGTAACTGTGGCGGATGTCGAAGTGCCAGAAATCTCAATACTTTCACAGTAAGGTACCAGTAACAGTTTTGCTACTGTTTCGTTTATTATAATATATTTTAAGGGCCTACTCCATCATTACTTGCAAATTTAAGTATAATACGACTAATCTAAATATTTACTCAAAAATATGATAAGTTAATATAAAATATACTTTAATCATAAAGTAATTTCTATTGACAAAGGAATTTATTTATGATTTTTAAAAAGAGGTACTTAGTCAAGTGCAATCAAGTGCATCAATCTTTAGTGCTAATGATCTATTAATACATCAGGACAATGTTTTTTTAAACCACAATTCCTGGAAATTCGATAACCATAAACGATACCGATAAAATTTAAAAATAGGTATGAAAAACCGGACCTACGTACTACAGGAGTGGGATATACGAAGCAGTTTGTAGTCCACGACAGGATCGCGGCAGCAACCGTCGTGTGTTGTGGGGCAAGCACAAAGCTTTGAACATTCGAATGATTCGAGTTATTGCTTATGCGATAGGCTTTTAAGTTGACATTAAGTCACATCATTGTTGGACGAACTATAATATACTTTATACCCGTCGCTGTGCAATATGCGGGCTTTGGTTGGACGTGCCCGCTCAAAGGAATGAACAAAATTAACTTTAGTGATAAATGTTTGGATACAGAGTGAATCAAATGAGCAGATAGTTTTAATTAAAGTTGCTCCACTATGAACACTGGAAAGGACTCATAACGGGCTTAATTTTTTGGTAAATTGTAATCATTCTTCTTCCTCTTTGTATACCCTATAAATATCAATGCTGAGACAAAAATCAATTAAATATGACACACCTAGTCCCACAAAAACGTAATTATTTTAATTTATTAAATTAAGATGAGTACTCGTATAACAAATGTGTAGCTTATAATAATACTAAGACGGATCACATTAAGTCGTTGCGATTTCAACTGCTCCGTAAATACGTAGAAATCGGAAAACGTTGGGACTTGGGGAGCTGTCACAGAAGTTCAGAACAAACATACACTTTAGGAATTGTAGCATTTCCTAGAATATCTGTATTCTTTGCGTTTTCATACTTAGTACTGAATCATTTGATACACTATTTTCAAAAAATCCAGTATAAAATAAAAAGTAGACACTTTTGAGATTTTAATTTTCAAATTCAATAAATTATTTTGATGCTCTATTTAATTTTAAGAAAATGGAGTACACAACAATAACTTTCACCTAAGGTTAGTTTTATAATATAGGGAAATCTGTTGAACGTTGGCACTATGTGTACCTAGATCAATGCGCTCGTTTTAAATATCCCCGAGCATTTAAATACTGTAAACCATGGAATTTGGTACGTTGAATTGCCGACTATTTATTTAATGTAAGGTTTAAGGTTGAGTTGACCTCCCAAATCAAAATTTGTGTAAAGTTCTTTATAAAAAGCGGCCAAGAGCGTGTCGTGCCACGCGCAGTATAGGGTTCCGTAGTCGCCCGTCGTTACCAAAATAGATTTCAGCAATTACTTCATTCAAGTCACTTTTATTTTTTCTGTAAGGATTTTTTGAACGACTACATTTAACGACTTTTACTCTTAAACTAAGTGATCTATCTTTACCGTTATGATTTTCCTGAAAAGTTCATGAAAACCTCTTTTATTATGATTTTCTAATAAAACACGTTAGTATTCGCAACAGACTGACATTTATTCTTTTAAAAGTCATACACAAGATGCCAAACAGAGGGCGCCACACATTTTACGTTCAGGACTACAATTTGATAGATATGCTCCCAATAACAGATTTTTTCCAAATTTTTCAAGCCAATAGTTTAGCTTAAAGGACGCCTTACTCGAACAAAAAATGGCACTTTAAAGTTTAATATTTCGCAAACGGATCCCTATATAGAAAAATAGTCTTACTAACCCCTAAGTCATTTTAAATGACCTATTTAATGATATTCCATATAATAGGGTAGACGATGGAAAAAATATTCAGGTTACAAGTATGGGAGCTACCTTAAAAAAATTAAAAAAAATATATTTTACTATTTTGTCGGCGTGATTGATATACCAAGCGTGGCGAGTATGGCAACAACCCCCCGATGACAGAAGTCATTGGGGGAGGTCTATGTTCAGCAGTGGACGTCCTGTGGCTGAAATAATGATGATGATTGATATACATATCTCCACACTTACAGCTTTCTAGGGTCAACAGTCTCCCAGCAAAACCTCGGACTGACAGACAGACAGACGGACATAATGAAACTATAAGGGGACTACGAAACCCTAAAAATTACGTAAACTTGACATCTTAAAACTGTCCTAGGTAAAACACGTTCTGAATATTATTAAACTTTTAGACCACAACGATCCATACTACAGTATTAGAGAATATGAGTGCCGGCTTAGTTTTAAAATTGTGCGCTAGCATTTCCATTTGATGGCGAAATATGCCAATATATTTGGCGGGAAAGTGAATGAGGTGAAAATTCTAAAGCAGCATTCCGATTCCGATGACTATAAGAAACCAATTCTCTACACATATCATTTTTGAGCAACAAATTTATAGCTAAGAAAGAGGTTGAATTACTTTAAGCAATTTAAGCTTTCTAAAAGATAATAGATAAACTATTTCCAACTATCCTTGTGCACGGTCTTGTCATTGTTTAGTTTATTCTTGGCATTAATGCGCCAGCTAGTGAGCGTAATTATACGCCCGCGCGAACGTCCGGCACACCCAACTTCAGAACTAAGATGGAACTTACAGTTTAAATTACGTTACTAAACTTATGACGTATAAAAGTATTACGAGTGGAGTATATTTAATAGTACTTTAACAACTCGAAAATTAAAGTCAGAATTAAACCAGATACTTATCATTTTATATCTACTTATATTAATGAATAAATAACATAAATATCACGTTCGTGAAAACTGAGTTTAATAACAAAATCAGCTATTCTGAATTTCTTAGTGGCGTTAATACAGTGAAAGTTGCTTGAATTGTGACATGACAAACATCCTACAGTCTAGTCTAGTCTCACAGCTAGTGTTAAATATCAATACAGGCTGTTAGGGTTAGCACTGTTATAGTTAATTAGTTAACTAGTTAACTGTTTAGTTAGTTATATCAAATGTAAGTGTAAAAATTCTAAAATATTGACTCGAATCGGGAATCGAAACCTAAGCCAGGGGATATATATATAAAAAATATAAAAAGAAATGATAATTTAAAAAAAATGCGTCATCCTCTCTGTCCTACTACAATATTGTTGTGTCCAACAGTGTCTACAATAGGCATGGTAATGATTGCTATTTTTCATTCATTATCATATGATGAAATGATGAATTATTTTCATTCATAAGCAGCCCATCACAACTAGAGCGCAGAAATAAACTAGAGCTCTGAAAAAGCCTCGAGATCGATCGAGCTCTCAAAAAGACTCGAGCTCTTAAAAAGGCTCAAGCTCTAAAAAAGGTTCGAGCTTTGAAAAAGACTCCAGAGTTATCGAGCTCTATACAAACGAGGCGAGCCCTGTAAACGACACCGAGCTCTAGACAAAAGGACTCGAAAGCCTCGAGCCTTGTACATTACTAGTAGTAACTATCAGGATAGCTAATAGAAATGAATTTAACAAACGTGAGGATGAATCGCTATTCGCTCCAATGAACCTAAGCAAAAAATGATTAAATTGTGCATCAGATCACCTACCTACATAGTTTTGAGTGACAGGCAGGTGTCATTCAAAGCTTTAGAGCCTTATCACTCAATAGCTTTAGAGCCTAGACACCTAGCGCTATTGCAGGGTTTGCGGCCCTCTAGCTTCGTTCTGAATTTTCTAGCCTATCGCTAATATAATAACGCAGTAAGCAAATAGCATACACAGGTAATAAGCCTAACTAAGAATAATTAAAGCCTATTTGGAGACGTTAATTGATTTTATTGGTTTTAAAGCTAGGTATTTCTTAGGTAGCTACCCGACAGTTATGAAACGAACAATCTTACACCCATGACTGATTTCCATTCATTATAGAGTGTACTTCCGGCCGTCTGAGCCAGAGTCCTAGAGAGATCTCGCATATCTAGGCTGATAACGAATCGTAGGTGATGCCAATATACCTAGGTTTCATCGTTTGTGACGCAATAGATTTTTTGAAAATTGAAAAAAACCTGGCGCAGACAGCCAGAATTTCACGTTTTACGACACTCTGGATCTCAAATTCTAGAGGGTTTTAGGGCCTTGTTTCTTATCAAAAGTTTAGTGACGCGATATGTGACGGCATCTAAAGTAGTTTCATCCATTTTGATGCAATGGTTTTCGCGGAATCATGAAAAACGTGTGGTCAGACAGCCTGATATCCGGCTGTCTGAGTCATTTTGTTTTTGCAGATATATAACGAAATATCACATTTCAGACTCATCTTTATGGATTTTACTTTAGTGACGCGATATGTGACAGCTCTCGACCAGATTTGAACCTTCGTTACCCACGCGTTTAGGAGACATTCTGAAAAAACGGTTGGCACAGACAGCCGGAATCCGGCTGTCTGAGCCATCCAGTTCTACCACTTCCAGGTGTTCTTGGTAGCTGGAAACTCATCTAATCTTTAGTGACGGTGATGGTTAATACGAATTATCGTTTGTGACGGCTCTATATGCCGGCAAACAAAAGATATAAGCAAATCAATTGTTCTCCATACATCGCTGCATTAGGGTGACCACACTTCCCACTTTATTAGGTTAATTATGCAAATACTAGTATAGTAGAAAATCGAGGCAACTCGTTTTACGACAGCTGTTTGCCGGGTTCTGTAAATACGTATTTATCTGTGATTATTACCATGTCCATTTTATCTGTGAATGTGATATTTGATTTAACAATATTTACCATACTTTAGAAATAGCACTAGCACTCGCGCACGAAGGGTTCCGTATCATTTAAAAACGGCAAAAAATCACGTTTGTTGTATGGGAGCCCCCTTAAATAATTATTGTATTCTGTCTTTTAGTATTTGCTGTTATAGCAGCAACAGATATACATCATCTGTTAAATTTTTAACTCTCTAACTATCACGGTTCATGAGATACAGCCTGGTGACAGACGGACAGACAGACGGACGGACAGACAGACGGACAGCGGAGCCTCAGTAATAGGGTCCCGTTTTACCCTTTGGGTACGGAATTCTAAAAAAACATGAATTTCTTATTTTCTGCATCTTGACCCAAATGGGCCGTAGGCATGTGGGACGAGTTGATAAATTACTCAATGAAACGGGAGAACGACTTGCAAAATAAAGGTATTATTTAAATTCATTTTTTGCATCTTGTCCCTAATGGGCCGTTCCAGCATTTCCAGTAAAACACAGCAAATTACTCTGAATAAGAGTGGTCAAACAAATTTTCCTCTTGAATCACTTAGGGTAAGCCCTAAACAAGTCACACTTAACCCAAAAAGCAATTATTAGTGTTGATTGGTCCTTCATACCAACGTATACGCAAATACGTATGCTTCTCAAGCGCCTTCCTTTGAAAGGGTCTAAAAGAATCTAAGCGGAGTACTGGAGATCCTTAGCTGCAAGCAAAATTCCTCACGATTACGACCTTTTCCAAAAGAGGGTTATGTTTTTCGAGCGTATGTATGCAAGTATGTCTATTTCTTTGGCACGCCCTACAGCCTAAGCCGTTTAACGGATATTAAAGTATAATATATCAATAGATTCGTCTCAATTGTGGGAGTGACAAGGGGTATGTTATTTCCCGAAATTCCCGCGGTAACAGAATTCACGCGGGAAAAACGGATCTGCAATACTGATAACAATACTGCAATATTAACTAAGGGTCACATATTTTCGCTGCTAATAGTGTTCAATACTTTATTTTCAAAAATTCTTACGGAAACAGGCAAAAAAATACACTGAAAAAATAGAAAGACAAAACAATTTAATGGATTTCAACATATGATATGTCATTAGATTCGTCTCAGTTGTGGGAGTGACATAGGCTATGTTATTACCCGGAATTCATATTGGTACATGAATTTAACGGGAAAAACCGATTTCTGATACTATATTTACTCGAGTTAAAACCTTTTTTTTTCAATGAAGAATTACAAATAAGGCTTTTGTTCATTGAAAAGTAGGAGTAGAACACTACAAACTAAAAGTCAAAAATAAAATTAATTAATAAAAAAATAAAAAAACCCGACTGCGTAAAAAGTGTTTTTTTAAAAGTATTTAAAGAACACGGCAAGCAGCTGTCGTAAAACGAGTTGCCTCGATTTTCTACTATACTAGTATTTGCATAATTAACCTAATAAAGTGGGAAGTGTGGTCACCCTAATGCAGCGATGTATGGAGAACAATTGATTTGCTTATATCTTTTGTTTGCCGGCATATAGAGCCGTCACAAACGATAATTCGTATTAACCATCACCGTCACTAAAGATTAGATGAGTTTCCAGCTACCAAGAACACCTGGAAGTGGTAGAACTGGATGGCTCAGACAGCCGGATTCCGGCTGTCTGTGCCAACAGTTTTTTCAGAATGTCTCCTAAACGCGTGGGTAACGAAGGTTCAAATCTGGTCGAGAGCTGTCACATATCGCGTCACTAAAGTAAAATCCATAAAGATGAGTTTGAAATGTGATATTTCGTTATATATCTGCAAAAACAAAATGGCTCGGACAGCCGGATATCAGGCTGTCTGACCACACGTTTTTCATGATTTCGCGAAAACCATTGCATCAAAATGGATGAAACTACTTTAGATGCCGTCACATATCGCGTCACTAAACTTTTGATAAGGAACGGGGCCCTAAAACCCTCTAGAATTTGAGATCCAGAGTGTCGTAAAACGTGAAATTCTGGCTGTCTGCGCCAGGTTTTTTTCAATTTTCAAAAAATCTATTGCGTCACAAACGATGAAACCTAGGTATATTGGCGTCACCTACGATTCGTTATCAGCCTACATATGCGAGATCTCTCTAGGACTCTGGCTCAGACGGCCGGAAGTACACATTATAGAGAGTAGCTATGCGAACGCGTGTAGTCACAGTCACAGTCAGTGTCAATTACAAATATTCAATTCAAAAAATTGTTACATATTATAATCTACACATGAAAATCAAGTACTGAACTGTTGCCAGTGTTTAGTAGTAGAAACTAGCGACTGCGTCCAGTAACAAGACACATCATAGTGATGGATAATTACGTTTGGTCAAAGACTAATATTAATATCGATTAGTTGCCTGTTGTGAAGTCAATCATGAATAGTATCTATTTAGGCGTGTAATAATTATTTAACCGAAATGTGCCAAGGATAATAAGCATGCATCATGCTATACAAAGGTATATATCGCACTACATCCTATTAGCATAAAGGTCGCCATGGGTTCCACGAATTCCAATGGATTGTTGGACAACATTAAATAGGAGCAATGTGTTTTGTTTACATACCTATATTTTATGGGAGGAGACTAAAGAACGACCACGTGCAAGACGCACTCACCGACTACCATAATTTATTTCAACTGAATTTACAAGTTTTTATTATTTTTAATTAAACTTTATTTCGGCGTCGTATCGTAGCCATGCCAAAAGGTCTTGCGTTTAATAACTAAGTGAATTTTAAGTAAGTTTAGGTATAGTTTTGTTTTTGTACTTATAAGTTTATAAACCCAATAAATTAACTATTTTACAAATTGAAAAAAAAAATTAGCATCGACCCTTGGTGATTTTTTTCCCGTTTCATGGAGTGCTGACTTACGCGACATTTGCTTGTTTGCTGATTACGATTTTTTAGGGTGGACACACAAAAACACACACAAAAATTCATAGGAATCGGTCAAGCCGTTTCGGATGAGTTTTGTTACAAACACTGTGACACGAGCATTTTTATATTATAAGAGATGTACCGAATAGAACCTCCTCCTTTTTGAAGTAGATTAAAATTTCCATGACACCTCTAACAGACTTTAAGTTGCCACCATGTTGGCATACGTCAATTAGGAATCTGTTTAAAGTTTCTATACTGGAGGTAAGTTTCATAATAATCATGTCTCAAATCTTGTGACGCTACCTACACGTACGAGCCTTATGCATCAGTGGTTACCGTACGCAAGAGTAAGTCTGGTTTACTCTTGCGTTAGTTTGCAAACTTTGTTACTCATTCAACTACAAATATTGGGTTACGAATATTATATTTTGAGCTTTTAGGGTTCCGTACCGCAAAGAAAAGAAGAAACCTTTTGCTCTGGGCTCTGTGGTTGTTTCCTTGGTGTGTCTGTCTTTCAAGACTCTTTTTACCAGGATCATATCTTCGAAGTCAACGCAATGAAAAATACTACGGCCGGTTATTTCGCAGAATCCAGAAGGCCAATTCCCGTAATTGTCATTTATTGGGAACTTATGAGGATTTTAATAACATGGGATTATGCTGTTAATAAAAATCGGTATTCTCATCGCTATTTACGTCAAATTTGCGCACGAAATATGATCATGAGCGGAGTGTAATATATATTTGGCAACCAAATTACAATCAATAGTGCTGCCGAAACTAGAGGAATTAGTCAATGTGCCGATTCAATTGAATATATTGAACGAATGAATTTAACAGTTTGCCTTCTTTACACAGCAACTGTATAGACAAATAATTACAAAACGAATTTCGTTGCAAAATAAAAATTTCATCAATCATCTGAAAATCATTTTTAAATTTTAGTAATTTAACTAACAAATCCTAGGTTTTTTATTATTTATTTTGTGAAGTGGTTAAAAGTGAAGGTTTTTTTTTAAAGATTTATTAGTATTTATACTGCAATATGTTGCGAAATTCGTAAGTTACACCAAGATCTATGGTATGTTCAGGTTTGTTTATACTCTTACAGTGTGATATAGGCGGTACTTCTAACCCTTTAAGGCTAAGTGCGATATCTAAATTTATCGACAAAAAAACTAATTTTGGGTGTCAAACCCCCAATAAATAGTGGCAATTTGGTTTTTCTTTTCAATTGAGTTCGGTCTGTTTAACACTTTAGGCAATAACTAAGGTTTCATGTGTTGTAGAAACATGAAAGAAATATTACAAGATAGCTAAAAGAACAGAGTAACTGACCAACAACTTAATTTTTGATGTTTAGTATTTTGTCGGCTAGTAAAAACAAAACATTTATAAAATTATTTTTGAAACAAAAACTTAATTTTTGTATTTTTTGCAGATTACATATAAATAACGTCCATTAAATAGTATTTCATTTGCATTATTTCGAAAGTATTTGATTTAACCTTTCAAACAATATTAAAATTGTCACCATACGTTAAAAAGTTTAGGTTTTAACATTACTCACTTTGGGAGATAAGGCTAATCAACACATAATAATGAGCAGGTAGATTGTGTGTGCTAGCGAGAGGTAAAACGATATCAGTGTAGCAGTTATGGATAAAAGATACGTACAATGTGCCAGAGAAGCTATTATGCAACTACAAACACAACGATTTTATTACTTCTTTCGCAATTTAAATAAATTAATTAAATAACCACTATTAAACTGTATTTAATTTGCATAAATTTGAAAGTATTTCATATTTACTTTTCTTTCAATACCAAAATTGGCTATACTTAATCTAACAAAATTAAGAATGAACGGTCGTTATTAACGTGAAGTTTTGAGCTTTAAATGAAAGGGGGAAAAAATTTAATTTATAAGTTTTTATTTTATTTTGAACAATTTATTAAAATATCTACTCTAACAATTACACATTTACAAGTTTATACGGAACGATAGGTACGCAAGTCCGACTCTAAAACCGAAAAAATACTTCTTCGTCATGTTTATTTACCTATCCATGGTGGCAGTGTTGGTCCTGGAGAACCAAACTAGCCCACTCACTACTAACTAGTTAGATATCAGATATAATACACGGTCAGCAGTACTCAGCAGCGTCTTTGATCTTGCCATTAATTACTATCCTATACGCTTAGGTAGTTAGATGTTATACACGGTCAATAGTTCTCTAATCCTGCTATTAATTACTCTGCTGCTCACCTAACAAATCGGAGTTATATGTATAGCTAGAATATATAAGATATTACTTAATATGTTCCCTGCGTCAATAATTTTTAAAAAATAGTTTACAAAGGTAACGCCAAAATATGAATCATAAGGAAGATAATTAATAACAAGACAGATAATTATGAAGTTAACTTTGATATCTGCATGAATATCTAAGCTGAAAGCCAATTCTTAGTCGTCTGAGGATTTAAAATATCGTATTAAAAAATGATAGTAAGTCTATCCTTTCATCCCCTCTCTGTGTCTGTCTACCAACGAGATGAGAGTAATCCTTTGTAAAATGTCAACCTCGATGTGCATTGAAAAGCAAAAGAGTAACCTTCTTTTGTCAAGTGACATTACTTTAGCTAAAGAATATTCGCATTCGTTATATGGTACAAAATAAGTTTTATAACAAAAAATAATAATGGTAGCTTCTAATAATATTGTTTCTAGCATCCGAGTTTAATGATGCAAATTAAATCTCAGACAGTTATTTTCCAGCAAAAACGTGCGTCGTACAAGCTAGCGTTGAATCCATTAAGAGGCCGTCCTATACACAGATAAATATAGAGTACGTCTAATGACAGATTGGAAGCGGCCATTTATTGGTCAAACAAAAATAAATGTCAAAATTTGTTTCAGAACGAGATTCAAAGTGGCGCTGTTACAAAAAGCAATCAACACTGATAAAAAAGTAAAATGCCACTAAAGATCCCCCCCCCCCCCCGCGCGAGATAGCATTATACGACTAAAAAAAAAGTACAATAACTAACGCGATTCCACCCCGTGGTTCTAGGACTCGTCCATTTTCGTAAAAATCAAATCATGGTGCACGATCGGTTTTACTTGATTTTATAGTTCATTTTGACTTAGGTTTTCTGATGAAAAAATTGATTTTCTTATAAAACAAAAATTACATTATTGTAAAAAACAACCTGTAGATAAAAAAACACATTTTTTTATTTTTATTGTTGGTCGTAATAGTAGTAAATAATTGATGTTTAAATGAAAATTTCTAAAATATTACGTTATTTTGAAGTTACTTTTCTGCATATTAAGAAGATAGTAAAAAAAGTGTTCAAGCCATCTGCAAAAAGACTATATTTTCAATTAAATGGTAAAATCTAATGTTCAGGGTAGTAACTTGTACTTTATTGTCAAACGATGGTGAAACGTAATTTTTCTAAAATAAGGGAAGTAAATTTTAGTGATTTGCCTTTATTATGAAATGAAATTTAAAATCCCTTCTATTTACATGCAATAATAATAACTGTTCTTTTTAAATCAGAAATTCAATTATATTTCATGTCTTTACAATCAGAGAACAAAATGTACGGAAATGAGACAATTTGCGCCATGTCCTCTTTATCCCTTTATATTATTCATTAGTGCAAGACAGCATATTAGTTCAATAGAAATCAGACAGCTTTACACTATTTACTACTTCATCTTTAAGCTTGATAATCGTTAATGTGTATCACAAAGAGTTACATCATACTAGGTAAATAGTTAATATAACATCCGGATTGTCTTACTGGATACAGATATATGCAAAAAGGATCAAGGATAAAAATAGTTATTGCTCTTGGCATTAAATTTGTTTTTTTATCCTTGAGAGTTATAGATGTCGTGGCCCGATCTTAAAATTAAACACTTCATGTTGTGGCCGGCCATTTCAAAAAATGATCGTATTTCATAAAACGGCAAAACAAAACTGGCCATATCGTTTAAACATCAACGTTTGATGATATGTTAATCAACGTTTGGCCATATCATTAAAATAGGTATAAATACGCTTACAAGCTACTGGAATTTGTTTAATATAAATTTTCTCAAAAGATAAGTAAAACATTATAAAAATATTTGTAATTTTGAAAGAAAGTCAATAAATAAAAAGATTTAAATAACCTAACTAACCTCCCAAATTACGTGTCGAAGTCCACGACTTTTGACTTTGAGTTTTTTTTTTCGAGTGACTTTCATAAAAATTACCTAGCTTAATGTTTTAACGATAATTTACTGCAATTTAATCTTCTATTTACACTTATGATTCACTTTCACAATTCACAAGAACAGAACAATTATCCGCCGCCATGTTACTACAAAACAACAAAGCGACATCAGCGCCTCTGCCGGTGGATAATATAACTGTTTTAAGATATGACCACCAACGTTTGGCCATTTCATGAAGTAGTCGATCATATCGTCAAACGCTGACTGATTCATTGATCTGACCTTTATGAAATGGTTGGACAAATCATGAAGTGATTAATTTTAAGATCGGGCCACGACATAGACAATGGTCAAAGCCATTTTTTACTTTAACAAAATATAATAGTGATTTAAACGCTAGAACATCTTTTCACAACCTTGTTTTAAGGGTGGCCCTAACGCTAAGTAACTTTTAATCAGCGAACTCCTAAAACGCTTGGCCGGAATAATTGTTCGAATTTTGTTTCTTTTAGTTAGGCCCTGGGACGGGTGGGAAACCCTGTGCTATAGACTACTAATAACAGACACGTGTTATCTATGTCAACAAAATGATATTTTAGTTATTAATTTTGAGAGCAACTAATATTCTCTTTCGAGTGGGTTTTTTCTGGAAAATAGACTCCTAATTTGCAATTAAAAAACAATAATTTCGAATATCAAAATGATTTAAAGTTGATATTGTTTCAAGTTATTGAGCGTATCTTTGAATAACAAGTTTGACTTTCTTTGACACTTGTTACGTCGCATGGCCGTCAGATTTTTGTTGATAACGTAATAATCTTTTAGACCTATTATTGTTTAGCTGCCTTTTTAGCCAAAGAAACAGCCACTCTACGGCACACATCGCGATGGATTGCTTGCTAAGACCATGAATGTCCGCTGCGTTGTCTTGAATTTCGTCACGTTCTGAGAGCTGTACCTACATACTTGTAGTTATACCGAGAGTGCACCACCACGCATTTATGCTCAATATGACAAAATCAACAATTTTTGTTACGTGTTGCTCACTGTCTGTCCTTTGGGACGTCCACCCACAAGGTGGACAGACGACCTGGTAAAGGTTGCAGGAAGCCGCTGGATGCAGGTCGCTTCTGACGGGCCGTTCTGGATGTCACTGGGGGAGGCCTATGTTCAGCAGTGGACGTCCTGTGGCTGAAATGATGATGATTGCTCACTGTAGTGGCAAACGTAGTGTAGGACGCTCCCAAGCCCGATGGACCGACGACCTAAAGGAAAATAGCTGGCAGTGGCTGGATGTAAAAAGAGGGAGATCGTGCTCTTTGAGCGAGGCTTACGTGCACTGCAATAGGTGAAAGGATCGTAATAATATCAAAATATTGCAAATACGGGTGGCACAGGACCGATCTTCGTGGAAATCCTTGGGGGAGGCCTATGTCCAGCAGTGGACGTCTTTCGGCTGATGGATGGATGGATGGATTGCAAATAATCTATTGTTTACTATAAATAATTGGGAACTACCATTGCTAAACAAGGGTCGCGGACTAAATAACGGGTGTGTAGCTTCCGATAGAGTTTAAACATCTGTTATAACAGATATTAACAACCGAACTGTCAAATATCGTTTATTGGTAACGTTGATGTTATACCTCCGTTATAGGTCGTGAATAAAATTTTATTAGTAGGTACTGTGTGTTTAAATATTAACAGGCACGACTAAACTATTTACTTACAATTTTCAAACTCTGGAAGTCCATTTTTTTATTATGACAACAAATTATCCTTTGCATAGATTTTTGGAAACTGCCATGGGATCTGCCAGTTCAACCTGGCGTGCACATAGCACGTGACCTCGTCTAAATTTATGCCCTCCACCCCTTCTCGTGTAAAAATATGTGTTTTTTCTATAACAGAGTAGCGTGCCTTCTTTTATGTAATACTAACTGTCCCGGCGAACTTGGTACCGTCCCTTCACATTTATATTCTTTTGTATTTCTCAGATTTTAATATTTATTCTGCTATTTGGGTCGGAGACAAAACCAACAAATCACAGATCATACAAATAGTAGGTGCAGCCGTTCTTGATATATAGGAAGCAATTCAAACAACGCATAACCTGGGGCTGATTCTGGTGCTCTAATATAACCAATTTTTCTATATTTGATTTTATCACAAAACTGTCTATAAGAAAGTACTTAAATGGATCCCTATAAGTTGTTTTAGACAAAATTTTATTTTATACACCAAGACATTTTAGTGGTTGTTTTCCTGCAGTAAAATGATTCTATCTTAGTAGTACAATAGATTAATAAAGTTGTTTTTTTATTCAAATCACCTGTAGGCATTCAAAATTTCAAAATCAAATCGCCTCCAGCGCGTGCAATGCAGTTTATGCTGTATTACTTTTTGCGGGAGCTTTCGTTTACTTGAAACATTTATTTTGGCGGCAAGAAGTAGCCAAATACATCACATCTCGTAAAAGAAACTAACGTTTCTCACGCTTTCGAGTTGATGATTATTTTTTTGATTAATTGAGTACACTAAAATTTTTATTAAAAAATAATAACTCTTATGGTTCGATGGTACTACTAAAGGTAAATCGTTCTGCCGCGGGAAAACAACCACTTAAATGTCTCGGTGTATACAAAACATACAGTAGGTACTTAACAGAAAAACTTCAAAAAGGCAAAAAAGAATAATGGTAAGTAACTCGCGTAGTAAAATAAAACAATTCGGGTAACCTTGTAAGTGAGAAACGTGAGAAGGTTGTCTTATTCGGGCAGTTGAGACGAGTCGCTTAACTCGCTAGTAAACTTACCAGAAGGCCTTCAAACAATAAGCTTGAATTTTTAGGAAGGAACTTCGGGGTAGGATAGCTAGGTTCGACACGAAAATCATCAACAAAACCATATTTTGTCATACAAATCTGCGTTTCCTTTCTCATCAAAAGCTATCTAGTCAAAGTCACACTAGGCCCTCTGTTTAAAATTTTCCTTTTGGACCGTTTTATGCATACAATGTAGGTGTACTTCTACTTGACTATTATGCAGAGTCCTTGTTTGTATAGTTCTGGCATTTCACGATGGCGAGTGACGCGTGCGTCGCGTTGTCGCAGCGTCTGCGATGCGCATACGTTCATCGAACGCCTACGCTGGACAAACGCTAGTGTGAAGGCGCTCTTACTTGTAAATGCAAGTGTACATGCACATTACGGTAGTGTGTGTGTCTTACGAAACGATCCGTCACGATCAGTGGCGAGAACGCCGCACAGTGGGTCGAAACGGCTGTTTCAGGGACTCGGGGTATTTTTTAAATTGTACTATTTTATATTACCAATCGATAGATCTTCTTATTCTAATGAATAAATGTCATAACACTTTTTTGTGTAAAACTATTCGTTTCACGGTTTTTTTTTCTTTGTATGGAACGAGACATTCAATGAGCTCTTACAGCCAATTCTCAATTTTTTCCGCCTTGAAACCACTTTAACATAAATTTATGACATATCAACTACAATCCTACATTATTAACGCGCGCCTAAACTTTCATGTTCGCCTGGTATGGATAAAAGAAAAGTAAATAGGACAGCTACAAATAAAGATATTTTAAATCATTTTCTTAATCTAGTAGTGTAGTCCTTTAGCTAATGCACTAAAACGTACCGCTGAAGCAACTGCTGAGTCGGTGAGGGCACTGTCACTTGAATTTTGAAGAAAGTAACTGCTATCAACTTCTGCTAAGTTTACATCAGCCATGAAAAAAAAAAGTATAATAAACAGATAATTCAAGTTGGACAATATGAACCCCGCAATTAGAAGATAAATACTTGATTACCATAATTATTACTCAAATGCATTATTAATTATCAGTATTTGCAATAATATTTAGTTTGTCTAAAAAAGGGGTTACGGTAAAATTGTTTGAGGATTGTCTTGTTTTTTTTTGGTAGTAAATAAAGTTTTAGCGCTGTTTATTAACAAGTCTTGTTTATGTAATTATCTGGTCTTCATTGCACTTTAAACAAAAAGTAAACATGACAAAAAAGTTTTGTATTTATGTATACTGTCCATTGTACCAATTTTATTGCTGTCCTTAGACTTCGATAATCAAACTACTTTACTCAGTCTTGTTGTAAAAGAAGGACGGCAGGCTTATATGGAGTTCCCGACCCAAAATATGAAACACATTTCATCAATGAAATTAACTAATATTCATACATTCAAGAAAGTCTAATAAAAAGTTAACCGAACGTACCCTCTTAAAGTTGGGATTACCTAGAGACATAACGAGAAAACTAAATGATGAGGTTAGGTTCTGTTCTACGTAATTTTTATTTCGTCTAACTATAATCACAATAAATTAAATAAGTGTGTCATCAAAACTCGACTTCTTACATAAATAACTCTCTATGTTGGTTTACAATATAGTAATACTTACGGAGATAAGCATTTATCTACAAGCAAACGACCACTTTATAGAAATATTTTTGTTTACATTTTT
The DNA here is from genome assembly GCA_950371115.1 of Anania fuscalis. Classification (NCBI taxonomy): domain Eukaryota; kingdom Metazoa; phylum Arthropoda; class Insecta; order Lepidoptera; family Crambidae; genus Anania; species Anania fuscalis. The sequence goes on from OX493324.1 coordinate 6,636,685, forward strand.
ACAATTTGACATTGACAGCCATATTACTGAAAAAATAAAAAGAAGTCCGAATTGAGCCAAAGTTGGTTTTAGCGTACCTACACTCTAGTTTTAGTAAATTAAAATCAATAAAGGCTCTATTCGGAACAAAAAAACGTTTGGTTATTGCATCCTTGGGGACGTTTTATTATTCGAATATTTAATAACTATAATTTTCTAAATCCCTAAATTATAAACAATACATTTTTGTGGCTAAAACCAGTTCATCCTAGTATCTATATTTTTTATGGTTTCCAACATGAACACCTCCGTGAAAATTTTGAGTCTAGTTTCGCCAAAATTCGTTTACTATTTTTTATGCCAACCATAGATATCCGATTTTGCTATCATGCACACTTTGCCATGTATACAGATACATGATAGTTTACCACATGTTCAGCCCACTCGCCTTCGTGACTTGCATGAACTGTATATTATAATATATTCTGTGGCAGAGTACTACAACCGCATCCCTGCCAATATCGGTGATAAATGTAATATTTCACAGCTTGCGAATATAAAACGGCGGTATAAATGATTATTAGCAGATTAAGTAGAAAATGTCTATTGATGTTTCTCGTCTTTCACCAATTTCAGAATCTTGTAAATTTTGTATTGGGAAACACTATTCTAGCCTACACAGCGTCGGCAGCCTTAATGAAACTCTACTTAAACATTTTCCACTCGTTCATACTCTTTATGTCGACCGATACCGATGATCCCCAAACTACTTTTCGCCCCCGAACCCGTCTCGAAGCGCTCACTGAAAAACTCATTACGACAAGCACTTACCTAAGACAGACGGCGAGAAATGAATACCGCAAGATATTTATTATACAGGTTGAGTCCGTTTACTATCAAAGATATAATATATGTTACTTATCCTGCAACCAAGCCTAATGCTTTGACATACCATGCCTTATTTTGCCATTGCAATATTTTCTGATAAGCATAATATTTAATTAACCATCAATAAAATAAGAAAAATATCATCATAACATTGTAATAATCATTTTTGCGTGCAAAAATATTAATGACAACGAGGTTCTGTAGTTTTTGAGGAGCATTGAAGTATTTTTAATCATTCCCTTTCTCTTTTAAGGGTAGTTTATGAATAAAGTAGATGCTTTCGATAAGAATGGATTCTAGGAATATGAAATCAAAAATCCCGTTGATTATTATTGTACGTTTGTTCCTCCCGCACCCTGTATTGTTCAGCAAAACGCGCGAGAAGAGTTCACTTATAAAATTAAATTCCACACATGTTGAACTCTGCAAGCCTTACCCGTGGCTAAGCTTTTCTATAATTTATAAAAAAAAATATCGACGGTCTGTAGTTTTGACATACTGTCTTAAATTCACTGAGCTCATATTATAAAGTTAAACGAGTACGTTCGTCTGTCTAATTTGACAATGTGTAATGTAAGTTAACAAATTCTAGTCTTTATTTTTAAAAATATTTCCAACTACTGGTTTGGGCTAATCTTTAACACATAAATATAACACAACATAATAAGCTAATTTTTAAAACGTATTTTATGGATTAACTCACTAAATAATAATTTTCTCTCTTTGCAGGGTTTCATTTGGTATACATTCTGTTAAAAAAGTTTCGGGAATTGATGATTTGTTTATGGTTCCAAACTCAATTTTTTTTTGTTATTGTTAGATTGGCACAACTGTTTTCCATTTTGGCGCGGAGTTTGAGTTACATCTGATAACATCGAACAAAGAGTTTGTCTTAAATTTTGCATCGCCAATGGGATTTAGTGTTCGGAGTCTCTGAAAATGTTACAGAAGGCTTACTGTGAATCGACTTTTTCAAAAACAGGTGTTTATGAGTGGTACAAAGCATTCAAAAGCGGTCGAGATGTGATGGTAGATTTGCCTCGCTATGGTAGGCCATCAACGTCTGCTACTGAAGATAACATCGCAAAAGTGAAGGAAATAGTTACTGAAAATTCTCATTCAAGTTTGAGAGAGCTAGCCGTCGAACTTTCTGTGTCACACGAGTCGATTCGTACCATTTTTAATAATAAATTGGGTATGAAACATGTTGCCGCTCGGCTAGTCCCAAAAGACCTGAATTTTCTCCAAAAACTCAATCGCAAAAGAGTCGCTAAGGACATGCTAGAACGAGTCAATTCCGACCCAACATTCATGAAACGCATTGTTACTAGTGACGAGACGTGGGTGGGTTAAGTGTTTGACATGCAAACTACTTAGTCAACAAGCTTCGGAGTGGCGCCTTCCAACTGAACCGAAACCGAAGAAACCGCGCCAAACTCGATCGAAAGTCAAAGTCATGATGATGACTGTTTTCTTTGGCTGTCGCGGTGTTGTGCACTCAGAATTCTTGCCAGAAGGTCAAACGATAAAAAAGAGTATTATTTAAGCGTTATGCGGCGTTTAAGAGAGCAAATTAGACGAAAAAGGCCAGATTTGTGGAATGAAAATTCTTGGATTTTGCACCACGTAATGCGCCTTCCCACAAGGCCATAATTGTGAACGAAGTTTTGACCAAAAACTCAACAAATACCATCGAGCAGCCACCTTATTCACCAGATATGGCTCCAGCCGACTTCTTTCTTTTTCCTTAACTCAAATTACTACTTCGTGGCACCCGGTTTCATTAGGTAGAATACATAAAGGAGAATTCGCGGCGAGAACTGAACTCGCTCCCGGAAAAAGCGTTTAAAAAATGTTTTGATGATTGGATTATTCGTTGGCGTAAGTGTATCGCTTCTGAAGGAGCATACTTTGAAGGTGATAAAATAAATTTGGATGAAAAACTAACATTTTGTGTATTATTAATCTTTTCCTGGAACCTTCTTGACAGAGAACCTAAAACTGGTTTCAAATATAAACTTACCTAGTCCCTCCTCGCTCGGATGACTGAGAGGACGCCTTGAGGGCGAGGTCTTCTGGTGAGGCTGCGGCTTGAGCACGTGCGCCGGCACCGCGCCTTCCTGCGGGGGCTCGCCGGGCGCGCGCACCACCCACCACTCGGCGCGGCCCTGCCACGGCTCCACCACCTCCACCTGCTGCCCCTTGCTCACCGACAGCTCGCCGGCGCTCGACGACTGGTGGTCCGCCACCACCCACGTCATCTCAGCCTGTGGGAGAATCAATCATTTAACATATATATATTAGCTGCTATCCTTTTCTTCATTCTAATGACGTTCAATGAGCGTGCCCGTCCAAAAAGAGTTCGCGCTTTTCTGACTGATAAAAAGAAAACCATTTAAAAAACGTACGCGAACTAACGTCATTTGAGAACGGACGGAGGGTTGTTTAAAAAATGGACCGGTATTTTGTAGGGAGAAAATACAGGTACCGCTGAAATCCAAGCGCTTATCCGTGATTTGGTTCGTATCGCAAGCCGTAATACAGGCAGTATTTCCATGGGATGGTAAATGTATTGTCGAATAAACAACGCTAAATTTAGATCAATTTGCACAATCTTGTTATATGCAAATTAAGGGCGCTTTCAATGATTTCAATTTCATGATGGTTGGAGGAGGAGGCTTGCTAAGGACTAACACCGACGACTCGGCTCGTTGCTCGGCGGGGCGTCAGCAGTCCGGCTGAAATCGTTCAAATTAAAAGCACCCCAGTCTAACTTTCAACGTCTATATAAACATGATCTTAAACTTTCAAGTTTGTATTGAGTTGCTAGGGTCAGAATAATGTTTAATCTAAATTGATTTTATTCTATTGAGTTGCTAGGGTCAGAATAATGTTTAATCTAAATTTATTTTATTTTATTTGATTTGTAACATCCACATCGAGTATCAGTTTGGTCTGCCTGTGGATTGCGATCCAGATTAGGAATAAAATATTGCGGGAACGTCCTCCACAAGATGCAAATGTGACGAGCGCGAACATTTGTAATTGAGTCATGGATGTATTCTTTAATATTTAAGCAAGTCTGCCGGTTATCTAGTCGCAATCGTGCCAATTCTGAATAAATTAGCTTAGACAATTTAGTATTCTTTTACGGCCCACTTGCGCGTCTCAGAATTAGCGAATTTAATTTCGAACTATCCATTAACAATAAATAAATCCGGATATAATAGGTTCTCAGGAATGTCTGTTCTTTTGTTCCTTTTTTCGTTCTACTTACATATATATAAAAATAACAGCCAAGTGCGTGTCGTGCCACGCGCAGTGTAGGGTTTAGTATTTGCCCGACATTACCGCAATATATTTCATCAATTACTTCATTTAAATAACTTTTAACGTTTTTTTTAAAGGAATATTTAATAGGTAAGAAATATTCTTATACATAAGTTGAACGACTATTATTCTTAAACTAACTAATTTATCGTAACCGTTATGATTTTCCTTAAAACTTCATAAAAAGCACTATTGTCATGATTTTTTCAAGCCAATAGCTTAGCTTTTAGAAGGGGCGGGGGGGGGGGGCGCCAATAACGTATACTACTTTGTCGGCGTGATTGATATTTATACCTCCAAGAAATTACAGCTCTCTAGTGTCAACATGTCTCCAAACAAAACCTCGGACGGATGGTCAGACAGAAGGACATGACGAAACTATAAGGGTTCCTTGTCAGGACTACGGAACCCTAAAAAGGGGAGATTTTACGAGATGTTTAAATGAACTTTTTTTTTTCAAACTTAATAAAAGGAACAGTCTTCTAATTGTATTTATGCCCCGTAGTTGACACTATGTTTTGAGTCAGATATTTTCATTTTGTGTAATATCAAACAGGAACTATAACCGAATACTTCATAAAACACGAGCTTACTTGTAATAAATACTATTACCAGTATTATCAGTTTTATTTATAAACCATACTAATCATAGATAAATAACACTTGAAAAAATCATCGACCTCAGGTGGGACTCGAACCCACGTCCTATCGCATGCCGGGCGAGTGCTTTTTTGCATTGGCATGCGATGGGAAGTGGGTTCGAGTCCCACCTGAGGTCGATGATTTTTTCAAGTGTTATTTAAATTCAATTAAACCTTGCATGGAATTGCTAAAAAATAAAAATACCATACTAATCATATTTCGATAAATAATTGAATCAGTATTCAGAAGATTTTGTGTAATTAAACCGCAATATAACAACTTATACGGCTGCCCACAATTTCCCATTTACATTTTAGCGAAAATCAATCAGTTTTAGCAACATATTACATTAGGTTCATACTATTTGGATGGTACCCATGCTTCAACTCGTATACACTTTTACTAATATCATTGACTTTTCTATGATGCACTTAAAACTTTAAAAGGACCTAATATTTAAAAGATTAACAAACAGGTTTGCGGTCACAGTTAAATATTTAAGGTTTTTTTATAATCTGTGATCTGTCAAAATCCTTTGCGTTTTATGGCTACATCGCCCAAGTAGTCAGTACAGCGCAACCGGTGATCGATGTCTGCGTATAAGCCACAGATAACATAATTCGTCGATATACGATAAGATTAAATGACAACTAGACGTGATAGCGTTTGCACAGATAAACTGTAATAGTTTGCGATAACACCCACAACTTCTAGCTTCTAACTGTCGATTCCTCCCTTAAACCAGTAAAAGTAAAGACATATGAAACTTAAATTAAAATTATAATAGAAATAATGATTAATTAATGATTTGACATAATCATTTAAATTAATCGTGTATTATTTACATTTCAACTTTAGGTATTGCTGACATTTTAAAATAATTTGAGATTGTTGACTGAATTTTTAGGAAGTCTAACAGCTGACCTATTGAGAATTTTTCACACTATTAATTGTGATAAACCAAATATAGCACGCATACATATGAAGCTTGTGGACTGAAGTAAGTTAGGTAATCTAAATGAAAAATAAGAGAGATTCCGAAGAAGAAAATTAAAATGTAGGTAGGTATCTCGTGCGTGGGAAAATAGCCGAAATGTTTTGATATTGCGAAATGTTAAGTATAGCGAGTGGGCTCACTTTGTGGAGGCGCCCTTGCCCTAATACCTTTAGGAAACGACTTAATAAAAATTGTTCGATCCATCAACATTAATAATGCTTCAAGTATTATCAATTGAGTGTGAACAAACGTGCGTATGTGTATGCAGACATACATTGTCCTATATTCTGTTCAAGGTTACTTTTTTAACTATACGGGGGGAGCTCGGATTGCCAATGCCTAGATTATACTTAAATTGCGTAAAATACTTAACAGTTTTAGTATTTTGCACTATTTTGATACTATTTAAACACTTTAACTGCATCATTGGTTTTTACTTTTAAAGTCAATATTTTGATTATTTTTAGTGTCTCTTCGCAGCTAAAAGCTACAGTGAATAAAAGATAAAGTTAAAAAAGCTATAACCCGAATAAATACGGACGAAACAAGGAAATAATTCAGACATTTGAGCTCGAAGCTATGGTAATTACTCGTTTTATTCTACTGTTTAAAAAATATTGACAAGCGGTTCATTTTTGCTGGACCACGAAGGAACGAAATAACAGGTCAAACCAACAGCAAAAGAAAAATAAATGGCTGGCTGTTATTTTTCGTGTGCGCAATTAGTTCCGTGTTTTGTGATCAATTGATTTGTGAGTGATTTGAAGCAAACACACGAGTGAAATAAAAAGCTAAAGTAGGTATTAGTGAATTATGTTGTGGCAAAAATAGCAAAAGACTTCTTGGATTTCATAATATTTATAGAGGTAAGTGTAGAGTCAAAAATATCAAACTTTTTTTTTCTAGGACAGTCAAACCTTCTATCTCACATATCTACTGATTGGCATAGGCTAATTCGTCCTCTTTCTAAAAACATATAATACAACATAAATTTTATATGGGAAAACCGCTGTCGTACCTACACTTAGATTTTTGGGCGGACCACCCTGCGAGCCAATTCGGCAAGCACCACGACATCCTATCTGTACGTAGATACAAGCCAAGTTAATTGGGTACATAATGAACATCTCATAACAAAACAAAATAACACTTTAATATTTCTAATCAATACGACACCTTGAATTGTCTAACTGTTGGAATATACGGCACATACTCATATAATATAGTTATAGATACTTCTATACGAATATGCTAGACAATATCGTTTAATTAAATTGAATTTTATCTTTTAGGCCGATCAGTGCAATATAGAGTAATTGATAGAGCCTACATCCACAACAACTAAGGCTTGTGCCTACGCGGTAATAAATGTAAGTAAAGCAATTTACTAACAGGCATTATGATGTAATACTTCGAAATCTTTGGCAAGGCATATTTTATCGATCAAAAAAAGCAAATCAATCCAATTAAAGCGAAGGTCTCGAGGACCGGTGGGTATTGTCTTGACATGATAATATAAAATTGATTTGTCAAACGCACTCTTCGATCCTAAGTCTATGTCTAAAGGGGACCTCACTTGCCATTGCCACCCCGTGTCATATTTGACAAAATATCTAACTAACAACAAAAACAGATGTTAAAAAACAGCGAGCGTAGCGGGAAGCTCGCCGTTAAAGGTTTCACAGACTTTAATGTACAGGGGTGAACATTGACTTTCATAAATCTGTAAGGTATGAGAAAGTAACTATGTATTTTTTAATATACATTATTATACAAACATCTGGGGATTAGGTAGCGCGTTATTTTACTAAACGAAAGAACGATTGTCAAATTGAGTCTATAAAACGTTTATGGGGTTGTAAGAATTCAAGGTCTCGCTTTAGAAGACGGTAATAAACTTTAAGTACCGTCTCTCATTGCTCAATGTGTCACAAGCACCAACGCATTTCTGGGATACCTACTGCTTAGCTCAAGTTGCGAACGATTTATTAGAGCATTGAACTATTTCCGTTGTTTATTTATTGTCTTTGAAAACCAAAATTATAAAATAAAAATACGCGTGTCTGAACGGTACATCAGGGATATATATTTTTTCAAAAGACCATGAGGATCCATTGTGTTTGGTTTTACTGGAGGTCCCTTTTTAGGGTTCCGTACCTTAAATGGGAAAAACGGAACCCTTATAGGATCACTTTGTTTTCCGTGCGTCCGTTCATGTTGCAAAAAAACGTATATTTCGACACTATCAAGGGAATCAAAATTATTGTGGTATTCTTGTTGACCTAGAACTATGAAATTTGGCAAGTGATAACGACTTATACCACAAGTACCTATAGGCCAAAATCGGACAACTTATCAATTATTATTAAATCATAAAAAACAGGGCTTTAATGCATGGAACCTTTTTTAAATAATATATGCCCAAAATTTTTTACAACGTACCTATAAAATTTGTGTAAGTCCGACTCGCCTTAGCCCAGGTTTTTAAAAGATGTAATTGAAGATAAATAACACTTGAAAAAAATCATCGACCTCAGGTGTGATGATTTTTTTCAAGTGTTTTTTATCTTCAATTAAACCTTGCATGGAATTCCTAAAAACAAAAATTTACAATTTTTAAAGATGTGTTAACTAAAAAATGCCACCCATCAATAATCTAAATAAATGACGAGGCCATTAGTACAGCAATGGCAGAGGTTGGAAAAAAAATAACTAAAAATCCTACTGCATGAAATAGACATGGAAACAAGATTACATAGGTACTAATTGCAATCTGAGGCTTCAGATTCATGTTTTACTTGCTGGCTCACTGCTCAGACTGCAATTAGTACCGACATGTTGGTTGGTATCTTTTTAGTTCGTTGCCTGTTTGCAGGCGGGTTTTTCGCAATTTTTCAAACTTCATTTCATTAATCTAACTTTTTTTATGTTTGTTGACCAAAAAAATCAAGCGCCTTTTTGGTCAATTCGTTTTTTCGTTCGCATTCCGTTGATTAACCGTTACAAAAGGTTATTCAAAAATTAAAGTTTATTTTTTTTTAAATGATAAGTAAGTACTAAATACCCAGATACCCACGTAAGAAAAATAACACCAAGTCTTTACTGTCGCGCGACCGTTTAAAAAGAAAACGATAGATATAAAACCGGCTAAGTGCGTGTCGTGCCACGCGCAGTATAGAGTTCCGTGTAACCACAATATGTTTAAGCAATAACTTCATTTAAGTCATTTCCTCTAAGACCACGTTCAACGAGACGCAGGGCGTCGAGCGGCGCGTCGTGCAGTGCGGGCAGTCGAAAAAACAAACATATGGCGATGTATTGGAGCGTTCAAGGAGAAGCTATTTTTCACGCGTTCGTTTTCTTTTGCGCGTCGAATGCCAAGGGTGACGCGGCGGGTGACTCGGCGTGGGACGCGGCGGGTGACGCGGCGGGCGAAGCTGCGTCGGACGTGGCGGGTAATGCTGCGTCGGACGCGGTGGTTGACGCTGCGTCGGACGCGCGGGTGACGTGAGGGGAGGAACGGGGTTAACGAATGCTAGCACTCGAATGACGCGATGACATCATGTCATCGCGTCATTCGAATGCTAAATTAAAATCGGCAACAACAGCCAATGATAAGACAGATTACGTCTAATTAAAATTTAATTTTAAAAGCGATTTGTATGAATTTCTGTTAGTTTTTCATGATGACTATTAAATAAATAATAATAAAGCCAAATTGGAAGCGGTTTTTGAATCAGACATTGAAAAAAAAAAAACCAGTAATAGAGTACATTCAGAATGGCGCTGTAAAGAAAAGCAATCAACACAAATGAAAAATGTTTCTTAATTGACAGTGGTTTGACTGTAGAAAGTCTGTGGTCTGCCGTCATACAGTTTAAAAACTAAAATACACACGCTATGGCAAAATGGGATATCTTTTAAGTATTAATATAAAAAGGAAAGAAATAAAAGATTTAAAAACATATTGTATAAAATCAGCTAATTTAAAAACTAAAACACAAATATGCTAGAAGTCTAGAACATCGCGATAAAGTAGCAATTATAAATACTTTTTGTTTCTACTATTTTTTTCGATAGTTCCATTCAAACAAAAGTAAGGCTGCGTTGTTTTGAATTTGGTCAATTGACCCACAGCAGAAAGTTCAAATTAAGAATTATTTGTTAACGCCGATTACAAAAAAATATTATATTAAAATAAAACAGATTTTTATTGTAACTTTTATGAAGCTTTAAATGTTAAGTACCCCATCTTGCCCATTCTTCCCCTACTCTGTAACTGACAGCTGCAGCGGGTGACGCCGCGGGCGAAGCGGCGTTAATCTTGAACGGATAAAACGCTTGACGCAACGCAACCCGCGCCGCACGCTGCGCCGCTTGACGCGCCTCGTCTCCTAACGAACGAACGTGGCCCAAGGAATTTTTGAACGACTATTACTCTTAAACTAACTGATCTATCATATCCGTTATGATTTTCCTTAAAAGTTCATGCACTATCATGATTTTTTCTAGATTTTCCAAGCCGATAGATAATTGGTGTTTAAAAAAAATAGTTTCGCTTTTAGAGGGGAGGGGGGGGGGACGCACTTCTCGAACAAAAATCGGCACTTTAAAGTTTAATATTTTGCAAACGGATCCCTATATCGAAAAATAGTCTTAGCAACCCCTGAGTCATTTTAAAGGACCTATTCAACGATATCCCACACGATGGGCTAGCCCATCGTCTAGCTAGATGATGAAAAAAAAGAATCATTATCAAGAAGCTACCCTGAAAAAATATTTTTAAAAATTTTATTCGACATTGTCGGCGTGATTGATATACATATTATCTCAACAAAATTACAGCTCTCTAGTGTCAACAGTCTCCAAGCAAAATCTCGGACGGACGGACGGACAGACAGACGGACATAACGAAACTATAAGGGTTCCGTGGTCTTGACAAGGAAAAGGATATTAGTATTAATTAATTTACTTACACTAACTTAAAACTTACTAACTTAATCAATAAATAAACCAGAACCCCGTTTCGAAATCATATGGGTCAGTAAGTTTTATTTATCCCCGGAATGAACAAAGTTTGTAAAGGATCACTGGTCCGCGGCATAGTCCGCGATCACTGTCACTGCGCTTTTATTTTATGTCTAATGTTATGTAAGGTGTTTCAAAAATATCAGCCGCCGCTACATAGATGAAAGTATTATATTACTGATATAGATTACGATGGTAAAGAAATTTAGAGACGACGTAATTTTTTATTAATTACAAAATAAAAATAAAATAAAATAAAATATTGTTTAAAACTATCCACACCTGTCCAACTAGCGTGGGCTAGGACTACAACAGGCTAGTTGGACAGATGTGGATGGTTTTAAAAAAAATAAAGCTATTTTTAGTATATTTTGAGATTAAATATGTTGTTTGACAGCCGATTTTCAAATTTGGGATGATGTCTGCCGTGACAGCTAGTTATTTATTTACTAGTAGCCTACTATAGTAGGCTATGGTAGGCTACTCAATCGACGTTGGCGGGACGGGACAGTGTACACACTGCAGTAAAACACACGTCCGTCGCCATAAAAAGAGATGAGATACCTGGGCTGGTATCAGTAACAGGTACGTGAGACATGAATATGTAAGTATGGTATTATCAAAATAATATTACTGGCGCTAATTGATATTTCATGTCATAGCTTTGGTTAATTGTGCGCCTAGACGCCTGACTCGCGATTTAGCTAATTTTAATTATGCCTTATCACCGCTCCAACCCCATGTTAATGTCAAGGCAATCCAGCTCCTCGACAACACGGACATAGTGAGAAGACTTAAAAGAACAAAACCTTTTGAGTTAATGCAGTGATAGTGTGTATAGCTCTCATGCTATTTTAAAAGACTTGTGAACAATGTGTCTTCCCCTTAATATTATTAGTGACAATAAGATAAGTGTTCATGGACACGTTCTTAGTTATAAATCAATAATACTTACATTATGTCAAATTTAAATTACTCATTAGTCTGCATAGGCTAGACTGTAATATTCTTAAGGTTTGAATTTATATTTTTGGCCTAAGACAGATTATATAAAAAAACCGCTCGCTCCATTAGACCCTCAGGAAAACTTAAAAATATTTTCTGGATTACAATAGGCTATTTTCCTAGTAGCTAATTTTTCTAAAGAATTATTTATTATATATAATACGTCAACCCTCGATAATTTGTATTAAAAAAGTTTATTTACCAACCAAAACATAATAGTACCACTACGTACCGTAATAAAAAATTGACTGATGAAAAATAATTGTTTTTTACTCTTTACCTATTTGTTTGTTAGAATTTCCTTTACTTTAATGTACCTACAGTAGACAGCACATCAGACTATATTATTTATTGCAAAATCATAACTAAATAAGGTGCCCCGGTGTTTAGCTTGATATGCTGTTGTCTATACAAAGAATATACTTACAGGGAAAAAATACTGAATGACGTTCTGCGAAAGTGTCAATTTGCGAAAGTAACCAGTTGAGAAAATGACATAATGCGAAAGTGACCATTTGCGAAAATTACATTTTGCGAAAGTGGCCAAATATCGCGATTACATTTTGCGAAAATGACCATCTGCGTCAAAACCAATCTTTTATTTCTGGTGGTAATACAAAAACTGCTCTCACTGCATTAATAGTGAAGAGGAATTACGTCGAAAACTAATGGATCATTTTATGTAAAAACAATAAAGATTTAAAAATTATACTGAGTTTAGCAGGAAACAATGTCGTCTTTCATATCGATTACACGCATTCGCGTCGGGGGATCGCATCTACTCATTGAAACATTTTTATGAGCCCAAATACGCTATATCTGCTGTAAGTTGTCCAGTAGTCTCTGTAATGTGCAGCATCAGCTTAAGACCGCGATCGCCATCTTTCAAACACCCACTCATTGAGACCATGCTTATGAGCCCAAACATGCTTTATCTGCCGTAATTTGCTGAGGAGTTGAAAATTGCGCATGGTCCGTGACGCTGCAGCATCAGCGTAAGGTTGTCATGTCTCGGAAATACATTCTGTCAAAAAAGTTTCGGGAATTGATGATTTGTTTATGGTTCTAAATTCAAAATTATATTTTTTTGTTGTTGTTAGATTGGCACAACTGTTTTCCATTTTGGCGCGGAGTTTGAGTTACACCTGATAATAAGAATAATTACAGTATTGTTTTTAGTTATACCATATCAAGTGTGTATTGCGAATTTCACAATGGACAAAAACATCGAACAAAGAGTTTGTCTTAAATTTTGCATCGCCAATGGGATTTCGTGTTCGGAGTCTCTGAAAATGTTACAGAAGGCTTACGGTGAATCGACTTCATCAAAAACACGTGTTTATGAGTGGTACAAAGCGTTCAAAAGCGGTCGAGATGTGATGGAAGATTTGCCTCGCTCTGGTAGGCCATCAACGTCTGCTACTGCAGATAACATCGCAAAGGTGAATGAAATAGTGACTGAAAAACCTATTTCAAGTTTGAGAGAGCTAGCCGTCGAACTTTCTGTGTCACACGAGTCGATTCGTTCCATTTTAAATAAGCAATTGGGTATGAAACATGTTGCCGCTCGGCTAGTCCTAAAAGAACAGAATTTTCTCCAAAAACTAAATCGCAAAAGAGTCGCTGAGGACATGCTAGAACGAGTCAATTCCAACCCAACATTCATGAAACGCATTGTTACTGGTGACGAGACGTGGGTTTAAGTGTTTGACATGCAAACTAGTCAACAAGCTTCGGAGTGGTCAACAAGCTTCGGAGTGGCGCCTTCCAACTGGACCGAAACCGAAGAAACCGCGCCAAACTCGATGGAAAGTCAAAGTCATGTTGACTGTTTTCTTTGACTGTCGCGGTTTTGTGCACTCAGAATTCTTGCCAGAAGGTCAAACTATAAAAAAAGAGTATTATTTAAGCGTTATGCGGCGTTTAAGAGAGCAAATTAGACGAAAAAGGCCAGATTTGTGGAATGAAAATTCTTGGATTTTGCACCACGATAATGCGCCTTTCCACAAGGCCATCATTGTGAACGAATTTTAGACCAAAAACTCAACGAATACCACCGAGCAGCCACCTTATTCACCAGATATGGCTCCAGTCGACTTCTTTCTTTTTCCTAAACTCAAATTACCACTTCGTGGCACCCGGTTTTATTCGGTAGAAGACATAAAGGAGAATTTGCGGCGAGAACTGAACTCGATTCCGGAAAAAGCGTTTAAAAAATGTTTTGATGATTGGATTATTCATTGGCGTAAGTGTATCGCTTCTGAAGGAGCATACTTTGAAGGTGATAAAATAAATTTGGATGAATAACTAACATTTTGTGTATTATTAATCTTTTCCCGGTACTTTCTTGACAGAGTAGTATATCAGTCACGCCGACAAAAGGATAGAATAAAATTTTGTAAAAATTTTTTTTTAGAGCAGCTCCCTTACATGTTATCGTGGGAATGTTTTTTTCATGGTCTACCCCATCGTGTGTGTTATCGTTGAATAGGTCCTTTAAAATGACTTAAGAGTTGCTAAGACTATTTTTCAATTAAGGGATCATTTGCGAAATAATAAACTTTAAAGTGGTATTTTTTGTTCGAGTCACCCACCCCCCACCCCCTCTAAAAGCTAAACTATTGGCTTGAAAAATCTGGAAAATTCATGATTATAGTGTTTTTATGAACTTTCAAGAAAAACCATAAAGGTTAAGAGAGATCAGTTAGTTTAAGAGTAAAAGCCGTTCAACTTATGTATTACAAAATTTCTTAACTAATAACAGAGTAAAACATTTAAAGTGACTTTAAACAAAAAAGATGCTGAAATATGTTGTGGTAACGACGGGCAACTATGGAAACCTACACGGCGGGTGGCACGACACGCACTTGACCGGTTTTTGGTGATGGAAATACACCACGAAGAAAAAGTAATGGACTTAATAGATTAGAAATCGGTAGAATATTTATATTCGTAGCAGGACGAGATGGTCAACTACATAGTTATTAACGGGCTTATCTGTAATATGTTCGAACAAATGAATGCCTTCATAAAACAGCGTTTACAAACAAAGACACGAACCGAAAACGTGATGACTACCATTATGGCCATAAACTAAGTACAAATGACTCAGGCTGTTATGAATTTGCAGCTCTGATTCACGCTAGCTGTGTGTTTTTTTTGTCTTCGCTCTACTCTAATTTCTTTATTGTGGATTAAAACGATTTATTTGGAGGTTCTTATAAAATTATTAATTATGAGAAAATATTACTTCAACATTTTACTATTTAGAAAAGAAGATCAGTAAAATCTTAAGTATATATGGGGTACCATTCCAACTTCTTAAAACAGCTTCAGCTGTGTTTATTAATATGACGTATAGTGGCGTTAAAATGCGGAAAATACTAGATAAGTAATATTTTTGAATCGTCCTTGTTATTCATAAAGTTAAGTTATTTAAATTAATATTTCCCCAAGTTTCAGGACTATCAAGCATTAAAATAATTTAGTAAACAGCGGATAGCTTAAAGAATAGTTAATTTAAATAATTGCTTTAGTTACAGGTCACTTCCAGAGTAGTCCATACTTAGATGGAGCAGGCAGACTGAGGGCCTCTGGTAGCACAGGCAGACAGTAAGTACTCGGCGAGTCGGCGACTCGCTTGCGTGTATGTTTACAAAAATGCAAACGCAATGATTGGTCAAAAGCATATGGCTAGGTTTACGCGCCGCGTGTGCCTAGCTTTATCAATAAAAACTACAACGGATTTTTTAAACAGATTATTGTTTTTTAATAAAACTTGTTTCAATCAAATGATGTTCTCGTATTATAATAATTTATTTATATTGAAAAGGTTTACAACCCCTGAAGTATGCTAATTTACGCAACATCCTAAAACGAACTGTGTATGCATGATTTACGTGACAAATCAAGTCCTTTTTTGTTAGGGGGAAAGCTCTGAAAAATGTCTTTTAACAGTGTTTTATAAGTATACATTTTTACTTCTCTTAGGGCCACACGCCATACACAAAAGATATCGGAATGGATTAAGTAAGGTGTTGCAGTAAAGGTGAATGTTAAATAATTAAGGATTACGTTATATGCTTAAGATATTTTCATGAGGAAATCTTGTTCCACAGTTGAGATGCGGTTTGTATCCAGTAATGTACAAAACTTAACCTACCATGAAAAGGCAATAAGTTTAACTCTCTCTCTCTCTTTCATTAAACGATGAAGCAAGGCAGCTCCCGAACCATTAGGCTTCCAAAACTCAAGTCATAATATTTAGTAGCAGCGCGTGCGCTAGTTTGAAGAGATGCCCAACAGACGCGGACATGTTGCAGACTGCATTCACATAATTGTTTGGACCTGTAACATTTTGTGGTGGTGCACTATAATCAACTTGCTTTCAAGGCGAGTAAATGGGACTAAATAAGCGTGCTATATCTTAGTCTCCATAATTACTTACCATAAAGTGTGACTGTGGGTGGGTGATCAAAAGCTGCAGTGCAAGTGGAAAATATTTACGTTTATGAAAATTGTTTGTACTGATTAAACTAAGTCTCTAGTACTCGTTCAACAAAATTAACTAATACTCGTATAAAGTTTAATACAATACAAAAAGGCTACATTGCCTACATCCAGCTTGTTGCAGCAATGTTGTCTTTCTAAATAATAATATTTAGCAAGACAACATTAAAATGACTGTAAGCATTTGATGCTATTTCAAATAGATTGCTGCAAGTTAGCGATTCGTCGCCAGCTAGATGATTGCTTTGTTAGCTAGTTTGTATCTTTGCTGAAACTGTAACTTGGTAAGTTCCCAGTGACGGCTTAACTTTACTATCTAAGCACTAAATTGACTGAGAGATCAATAAATACTGATAACCTACACCAGTCGAAATCAATAAGACACACCGCCGACCCAGACTTGGGTGCCATTATTTTGTTAAAAGCACTCAATCATATTACGGACTCGGCGGGATTACTGTTTGTCGACAAGATTGGCAAACTACATAAATCGTGCAAACATGACATGCAGTAAAGGCACTACTTCGTGTTTTACTACATGCCAGTTTTATAGCTTATTTAGCCAAAAATGTGCCTCATTTACAGAACCAAGCGTCTGTTTCATTCAGTAATCTACATCACTAATACATTCCGGGAGTAGTGCGATGCTCATCATTTCGAGGCGACATGTGGCACTAATAATTCTATATCTTTATAAATATAGAAATATCGGGCACCAACTCAAGTGCTTGCATTTTTATGGAACAAAAAACATTATCGACTGAACGCTTACATTTTTTTTATATCTAACAAGTAAACACTTCTTTTTATAGACCATAACGCTGGGGCTTCACCTGCGTGACGCCTAACGTTCAAATAAAGGCATGATTAGCGTTAACTAAATTAAAGCATTAAGCTACGCGCTAAGTGCGTGGCCACACTTATTTGACGTTTGATTCTAGCGTCTAGCGACTTAGTTAGCGTGTGATCTGTGAGTGTGTCTTTAAAATAAAATAAAACCCTTCCAAGAACTCAATACTTTTCTTATTTTGTCTACTCCATCCTACCTTAATTACTATGCACTTTAACATTTATTTCACAAAAGTTTTTAATGTGACCGTGTTTTAACATGTTTAGTATAGTAGGTGTAGCCACAACAACGCATTAAACGCCCGCTTAATCCCTTTAAGGTGTCAAAAGTTACCGCCGTCCGAGCTATCGACTAACGTCTAATATTATTAAAGCAAATTAGCGCATAGAGACCGGCCACACCTGCGTATTACGTCAAATAGAGCACTAAATAAGGACATTTGACGCAGGTGAAGCCCCAGCATAAAGGTAATATACTACGGAATAGAGGAAAAATCGGCTAAGCGAGCGAGATGCTACTAGCAGCAACACTGTATGATAAAAAAAAATGCGTGATGCGTAATAGCAGAACTGTTTTTTGGCAACTGTTTGACAGCTGGCGGCACTTAGCGGCACGCTGAGAATTCGGGCTCTGTGAATTTTCCTGTTTTTACTTCACATCGGGAATATTATTGAGAAATAGTGCTTCATAAATATGGTGACTTGTTCAGTGATTGATTGTGGTACCACACAACGACTTAACCCCGCAAAATATTCATTTCTCAGGTAAATTATTCCAAGTCGACACCTCATAACTTTGGATTTAATTTTGCTTAAGCGCTTGAAATTTTAAGTGTTTAGTATGATAGTTCTTTTCTTAAACCATTTATTTATGTAAGAAGCAAAGATTGGATACTCATAATGCAGAATTAACGAATATCATGTGTAAAGAAATAATTTTCGTTTTACACTAGGGCTGCATCAAGTTATCGATGTTCGTTCCACTGTCTAGGTATCACGCGGTAGACGAAAATTAATTTTGTTTTAAATAACTGTTGTTAAAGTACCTTTATAAAGTTTAGTTATGAATTATCTGGAAATGTAATCCCACATAAGATACTTAGCCTATACATAGGTATAAGTTTTTGATTGCTAGAATATTAGGCACTTTCTACTACACATACCTACTTAAGAATAGAATAATTTATTTTCTAATTACATGGATATTAAGAGCTGTTATAATATTAAAATGTAGGTACTTTCATTGGTTATTCATGAATCTTTCAGATTTTCTACTAATTCACCAGGAATATATGGCTTAAATAATTGATAGTCCAAACTGGATTTCTAAAAAACATTCATTTTTCAAGACACAAAACGAGGAGCGAAACAATTTTTGATGAAATCTGCAATTCCAACTAAGTTTGTTCCGGTAAGCTTAAATAAAATAATAATATTCTTCTGCTAATAATTAGCACTATGTACCTACATTCAACCTTGTGTATATGTTCATACAGATGCTCATGCTTTGGTCTGAATGTTTTGCATAATGTTTTGCAAAAGCAATTAAGTAGGTATATTTATAAGTTGGGTGTGCCTTTTACTATCATAACTTTTTAATTTGTATTATTGGAAGTCCGAAAATATTTACATCGTGATGATCACTCTGGGTAATAATACATAATATAATACATAAAATACTTATAATCGAAACTTAAAATTCATAATATAACTAATAATACACCTGGTTTATATTAATATTTGTTTTCATATATTTTAGAAATTTTAAAGAGACACAAATTTTCAACTAATATTTTAATTTAGCGCTCGCCGGCCGCTAACTAGCTAGCTTTGCTAGCTTTCTCTTATTTTTTCACAGAACAAAATAAAGTTTAGACGCATAGTATCGTCCTAAGTTTATAGAGATATTGTATTAAGTATTGTATAGAGGTTTTTAATCTATCATTCTGAAGATGTAATAAATGTTTGCTTCATCATCATCATCATTTCAGCCACAGGACGTCCACTTAAATAGGCCTCCCCCAGTGACTTCCAAATCGGCCGGTTGGAAGCGGTCAGCATCCAGCGCATAAAGTGTGAAAAATATTTAAGAGAAAAAAAAAAAAAATTTGATTTTGTCAAAAAGAAATTTGATAGGAACGTTTCTAAATATTATTAGTCGTACTGATTTTGGAAATAATTTTGGTTCCTTGATTGTCCATTCTTTTGAGCAAGATCCACTTATTAGTCACAGATATCTCATTATAAAATGTATAGTTGAAACATATTTACCGGTAAGATTGAGGTACGAAACACAATTGAAAAATGTATTAAAGCTTACTTTAAGAACTTATTTAAACAAAATTATATTTTCCGAGGGCAGTGAGAAATGATATAAGTAGGTACCTTTAAAGCATTGATAAATACATGATTTAAATGTTCTGTTTTCCTTAAATATTATTACTTCACTTATTCACCCTGGGTCGTATTTTCAGCCATTCTAAATCCCTTCCCATCCTATTTTAGTTTTAATAATTATATGAATAACTAATAAATATTATCGATTTCGATATTTATGTGTAATGGTATACATCACTGACACGCATACATAAACAATTTTACACACACAAATGTTTTCCAATTTCGGTTTCGTTTGACAGCTCGCGTTTGTTCCTCTAGTCCGTAGGTATAATAACTTTATGTTTTAAACTCTAACAGTCTTATTAATAAACGTAGAATAAAGAAAGAATAACTTTATTCCAAGGCATAAGTTCAGACTAATGAAATACAGTCATTAATAAACATGGCATAAGGAGGGAGTAAGCTATTCCGAATCTAATCTCGGAATAAAAGTTAATTTTTGTCACTACCTTGTTTAAAGACTGATGAAGCATAGTGTAGAGCTGTATTTGATATTTGGTTTGTTTGTTTGTTGTTTGCATTAGATTTTAATGGCTGTTACATTAAATATAAAAAGAATTATACAGAAAACGACACTTGTAAATGTTTTTCTTAAAGTTATTTAAAATCAACAGGAAGAAACTTACTTTTTGTGGACTTCTTCCCAAGCTTTTAACTTTATTTTGTTGGTGTTTGAGTCCAGAGATTTGTTCTTAATGATTTACGAGAATCCCTAAGTACAGACCGTAATAATTGCTGCAATTGCAAGATATAACGAATAAATAAATCATCAAACGAAAATAAATAATACCACGCAGTCAGTGTATAAATAATCAACATGAATACTACCTTTTTTTTTCTTCATCCTAGTTAATAGAACGGTTGCGTTTTTGGCTCATTTTTCACACGGTTGGAAAAATCACAATTTGCAGAGAAAATCGAAGGAAACTTTGTCTAAGACCGAAAATAAACACAAAAAAATTAGCATCAACGAACGGATATATCAAATGTCAATTTGACAGACAGCCTCAGTTTCGTTCTTCATTTATTCAGTAGCTCACTCTTTTTACTTTTAAACTGATTGGGTTGCCATAACAATCGCGTAAATCTCGGTGTAAGGAATGTATTGTTAGTCCAAAGTTACTCCATGTTTATTAATAACAATATGATTACCATGTTAATACTCTGTTATTCTGTGATTAACTAGTCCAAGTGTAATATCGGATTAAGTTGGGAATAGTCGATTTTTATTAATAAGACTGTAAAATAATAGAGGTAATTTAAAAAAATCTTTATCTGTTGATTTAATATCAATATCGATTTAAACTATCTAACAGAGAACCATTTCACTCAGAACCAATAAAAAATCACCAATCTTCACTGGCTAGTAATAAGCCACATAATATTTAAACCTATCACAATGACCTTATTATCAAAAAACATTTGTAATTCAACAAACAGGAACGCCATCTTTTCGAAATTACTCAAGCCTCATCGCTCCTCTAAAGGTCATCGATGTTTATTAATACATTCATTTATTATTTCTCTACCCGATTCACTATAATGATAAAATTTCATGGGGAGAGGGGGAATATAATGAAAGAATGGAATCAAGTAAGAACATTTTACAGAAAGTTTATATACTCGTAACGAAATGTTAATTAAGTAGTTTTGACAAACAAAAGTAAGACAGCAGAGGTCATGCAAATAACAAAGTGATATAGAAGAAAGTAAACCAATAAAATACGAATAATTGTGCCAATTGGTAACATAAAATAAGTTTTGGATAGTATCGGTAAAAAAATTAAAGGTTTATTTGGGGTGAAAAGTAAAGGAAAATTTTATTTTTCATTAATTCTGCAGGGTGTACAATAAAGACACAATTGTTCGTACCCAAAACTTTATTTACAAGAATTAAAATAACAATGTGCATTATTATGTTAAAAGTGTCAAAATATTAAATGTGTTACTAATAATGTCTAAAACAATATTTATTTACATACATCCATCCACGGAAACGTGCACTAGAACAGGGATTCGCGCTGGATTACTTATGAAGCTGAGAAATGTAAATAATTTTCGTCGGAAAGTGTATAACCGTTCATCTATTTGTTGATATAGGCAGCGTTAAAGCAGACTATAAAACAGGGAACGGCAAATTAAGAACGTCACAAGTTGAATCGAGCCGGCCGGCGTGCGGAGTCCGCGGCGTAGCAGGTCTAATGCGAGTGCAGGGCGCAGGTGAAGTGCAAGCGCGGGAGTGTGCAGCTGCACTGCGCAGGGTGTGGGGTGGCGGGTGCATCAGTGCAGGCGCATTCACCTGTCGTTGGCGGTTGCTTTTGAGCAGCCGCGCATGGAACGAGCCCGGGGTGTCGATGGTGTGCTGCCGCGAAAGCGCCGCATGAGGCACACTCATGGAACTCTGCCTGAACCATGGCAGCGATATCTTTCGCCTGCTCTTGTGCTGTTTCTGGGCGGCCCCGGCGCCGACGGGCGGCGGGGTCGTGCCCATGGCGCCGGCACGTGCCGGCGTGCCGGCGTGCGAGAAGTGCGGACGCGGCGCCGCACCGTCCGACGAGGCGCGCGGCGCTCTCGCCACTGCCGCCGCGCGCCTCGCCCGCCGCTGCCATTGCTCACTCTTGCACGCCCGCTTACTACGCAGCCTCCGTATCGAGCTACACTTCCCGAATTTATTTCACGAAGGGATTCACCGCAACGCCGCGCGAAGGACGCGCCTAATCCGTTCGTGTGAGGCGAACGAGAATCCACCGCAGGCCGTGATGGCGGCAAAACACTTATTTCTGTTTACTGACCGGCGAAATGCGTACTCTTTCAATTTCAATAAAAAATAATTAAAGCTAGCAACTGACGTTATTGTATGACTTTGACCTTCAGTAAGGTCTAAAAAACACACCACTCAAGGACATAACTGATTTTTATGTTACTGTATATGTCCGATGAAAATAGTATCTTTTTATTTAAATTGTCTCAGCTGTAGCGATTTTTTTTTCTCTGTGAATCTCAGCCGTGCGATGCACAGCAGTTATTAAGCGAACCATTTAGAAATAGAATATATACAGGAAATAAGATTCTAATTACGTTTATGAAATAGATAAATAATTTCTTTGGCCGGATGTTGAAGTCGATCAATCTTAATGAAATTAATAACAAACAAGGCATTGAAAAAAATGCCAGCCATTGAGAGTTAAAATGTGTTCATTCGCTCAGACTCCAAAAACGTAATTTTTTCGTTTTTTATTTTAATTTTTAATACAGTTTTGGTTTTTATAAAACTTTGTTTTATTTTGAAATGTTGGTGTTATGTCCCTAGCCTAAAATGTTATAGTTGAACAGAAGTCGTTTAAAAAGATATTTCTTGAACAGAAACGGGGTTCAAAAGTGAGGATAAGATCTGGCGTTCAACACCCAAGTCAATTTGAGAAAGGAACTCTTAATTTTTTTTTAGGTTCTGGGTGTGCTTGCTTACGCCCCCAGTAAATAAAATTGCTGTCTAGTACCTTGTAAACACCACATCTGCCAAATACACTGCGAAATACGTTTTGTCAACAATAGCAGTACCTATTATCTACTAGGTAACTCCTAACCGTTAAGGGGTGAGTTTCTTCAACAGCTCAGCAGTATGATGTGGAGGCTCCGAGACCGAATGGTAGTTTTATAAATAAACAACTGATACATATGTGCGATTGTATGATTTTAGGTAACGATCAAACAATCTTGAATACGCTTACGTAGCACTTAAGCTAATACAGCCAAAACAAACAGCATGCCAAAGCCGGCTACTCATTAGATGCTCTAGATATAAAACATAACTCTGGTCGCCAACCCTATTCTTTTGATAATATGGGTGGTTATTCTCTGATGAAATAAACCTAATCTAGTTTCAAGTCAGCCTCTCCCACCCCACGAACACACACAAATTTGATCCGAGCTCATCTAATTGCTAGCTGAGATAGGGCAGATCCCATAGCCTTGCTCAAAGCAAGGCTATACGAGCCTGTTTATTTGTTAATCAATGTAATTACATGCATGCGCAAGGCATTTCAGACTGCACTTGTGAAAGTCATAACAGTAATCAAAATTCAACCACGAACGCAAAAAAATAAAATTTTACAATAAATAAAGTGGTGTTTAGGTGGAGTCAGGCTCAGGTCAATATAATGTTTTTCTCATTTAAAAAAAATGACAATGGTATAGTAATTTATTTTAAGAAGATTGTATTTTATACAGTTTAATTACCGCTGAAAGAAATATGTGAAAATACTAGGCTTTTGACACAGCTTGGCTTATTGAAGCCCGAGCCGGCCCGATGGGCCGAAGATGCGTTTACGGGGCAAAAAAATATTTGCTATTTACAAACGCGCATAAGGGCGTCATTACTCGATCTTATATTTCTGTTTGGTTAGATAAGTAGTTTCATGATCATTTTATTCATTTTAACGCCAACAAAAACTTCAATTATTACAGTTAAAACTTCCTTACGTTAAATTCTATAAGTATTCTATTATTTTAGCAACTACTAACCTAAGAACATTTTAGTTGTTGACAAAATTCCTGAACTCGCTAATTTGCTTAGAGGGATTATGATACTACTACTAATCAATTGACATAATATTTGTATGCTAACAAAACGCGACACAAATAAAACGAACTTAACAAAACTAATCTTATGCGCCAAAACGCATAGGTTTTGCAAGCTAGAGTTCCTCTATCCACCCCCTCACTCCATCGTCAGTATAGATAGATCGCTGATATCAAATTCAAGGGCGTAGCTAGGGGGAGGGTTATGGGGGTTCAAACCCTCCCCGAAAAGTTAAGATACTAATTAATAATAAAAAAGGAGCGAGTGAGTCGTCAAAGCAGAATTTGAAGTGTGAAAAGCAGCTATGACCATCTATCACCTTCCAACTCGAAAATTAGTTGCGAAACACAAAAGACTAAACGGCTTGGTTTTCATGAATTTTCACTATAGGATAGAAATTGATGCGAATAAAGTATCTAGGGGATATATTTTAAAATATTAATTTAATAACATTAATTCTGGAATGCATAATTTGCTATTTTTAATGCATTTTTTTAATTGCAGTCGGCGGACATTTTATGTAAAGTTGAATACAAAAGAGATATACAATGTGATATGGGCGGTACTTCTAACCCGTTAAGGCTAAGTTCGGCATCGGTTCGGTTCGTTATATCTTGTGGTATTTCTTTCATATTTCACCGACACACGAAACCTTGTATTGCCTAAAGTGTTAAAAAACCAAAATGGCCGCTATTCATAGGGGGTGAGAGTTTGACCCCCAAACTATTATTTATGTCGATAAAATTTGATATCGAACTTAGCGGGTTAACGGGTTAGAAGTACCGCCCATATCACATTGAATTGTACATATAGGGATCGAAAGTGCAAAAATCCTACAATTTATTGTTTTCCAGTGGAGCAACACATGGGATTTGAAATGATTAGATAGCATATAAGAGCAGAATCTATTTTGACTAATCGCTCATTTTAAGAGCAGCTACTATTATTAGCTTCAGATTTGCGATAAAGTAATTTCGAAGGTTTCTCCAAAAAAGGCTTTTTCGCGATTAATTAACAATTAACTACAAGACTGCAGCTACCTCATGATTTTTTTATCTGTTATAGCAAACCGATTTTAACTAATCCAATTAACCGAAGATAATATTCAGGGTTAACTTTCCACGGCTTTTGTTTTTCTTTTTAATACAGTTTGCCATACACAAAAACTTTTTCATAATACACCTCAACGGATAACCTTACCAATCCTTACGTTACACATGATGTGAAAATAAATCTGATCTGTAAAAATAACAAAAGACACTGATTTTAAAACTGTCTAACGTTAGTAATTTCAATTTCCTTTCTAATTCTCTCTGAAACTGTCTATGGGCGCTATGTTGAACAGGTTTTAGTTGAAAATATCTTATTTGCCACGCTTCTATTAGATCCACTTGTAACTGAAAGTATATTTAAACCTACTTCTCTATCAGCTTTAAAAGTGTGTTCATGTTGATGATATGAATTATAATGAATACATAATAATTCAATTGAGATGATCTGATGGTGGAGCCAGAAGTCGGATAATAAATATTAAGTCCTCTTAATTTGATTCGTTTTGATAAGTCATCGTTTACACTTTACTTATAAAGAAAAGGACAGGTGTAACTAAAATAGCGGAACGGAATCGCAGCCCCTTGTCACCGGCAGATGTGGGATATATGTAATGTTTAAGTCATTTGAGCCCTCTGCTAACCCGGTGTATTGAATAGAACACGAGCAGCATTGTGGACGTATTGAACTATGAGTACACTACATGTTTGTACGTGTATGCTCTCCGTGTAAATTTAACGATAGATTTGTTCGGCTTTAACCAGTCTTAGGCCATCGGTATGTACTCGTATGTGTGTGTGTGTGTAGTTTTTACACACAATTGCATATGGATATTTTAAAATTAGTATTTATAAAAGGGACCAGGTGGCTTTATAATTTAACTACTGTACAATAGGGTGGAGTAAAAATTTTTTTTTCTGAATTTTAAGTTACCTGGTTTCTCAAACAGTGATCCATCGCAATGGAAATGTTCATGCAAAATACCAGCCTTCTAACTCAATATCTTGAGGTGGCGCATTAGGTATGAAGGTAGAAAAATAAGATAAAAAAAGAGTTACAAATAAACATTTATTTCTGACAATAATACTTTATATTTTACTGAATTTATACTTAAAACTACTAGTACAATGAATAACTATATTAAATCACCATAAAAATAACATTTTAATGTTCAGTGCCAATATACAAGCGAAGAATCCTGTTAGCACAAGTTAACCATCGAGAATGGGCTAGTTTTCCTGGGTCTTTGTTAGCTAAGTTTGGTGGAACTGTACCAGAAGAAATAGCAGAACATATCTGATAAAGGTATTTTTGATCGGTGCTCAACAAATCAATATCCAGATCCGGCAATTCGGTGGAGATGGGATCGAATGTTTCTATTTTTAAGTCAAGACACTTATCAAGCTGTTTTCCTAACCTGCCAGAAAAAGTATTGGGGCCTGTAGTTTTACCGTCGAGACTGGAGAACAAATGACGAAGTGGTAATTCATTTGCATGTAACAAGCACACAAACCATTGCAAAGGGCGCTTCAGATGTTTTTCTAATAAAACAATGACTCCATTTTTCCGACCAGTATTAACAGCAGTACCATCGCATCCAATTGCCACCAAAGAAGAACGAAATTCATATTTGTTTTCAAGAAAGTCGACAATATGTTTCTCAATATCAGCCGCTTTACCCGAATCAATAGAAAGATGACCGATGTATTCAGAATTAGGTTCTGATATGATTGAGATATGTTCTTTAACTATAATCTTCCTTTGGGATATATTATTAGACTTAGTTATAGTCAAAGTTTTGTCCTTACGACCATCAAAATAAATAGCCGTTAAAGGTTCGTGTTTTTCTATAGATTGCAATTCTTTACGAATCTTCTGCCGTTCTCTGCGTATTTTGCTTCGGTCTACTACTTTTGATGAGTCCTCAGTACTGATAACATTTAAGTCAAGTAACGCAGCATTTACAATTAATGCTGCCGATCGATCAGAAACTCCAGTTCTATCGCACGTTGTAGCAAGATTTTTCAGCTTATCTCTCATCTGTTGAGTTTTTTTAAGGGATGGGTTAGATACTAATTCTGCAGTACGAAATTCATCGTCCTCATCTGATGTTTCAGCAGAAGAACTGTCAGACGTCCAAACTATAGCTGGGGCAGATGATGATGTACTTGGAGTGACGTTACATTTTGCAACAAACTCTTCATACTTTCGCTTCCTAATTTCACGACGATGCATAGATTGAGTTGTCACCTTATCCACAGAACCAATATACATTTTGCGCTCATTTCGTTGATCTTTTAAGAAGTTTTCCTCAGCAACGGGTACTTTAGTCACACATTTGCATAGTTCTCGGGATACACATTTACATGTTGCGATATCAAACAACTTATTTATTGAGTCATCGTAGAATATCTGCTTTTTGGAGTCATTACGTAATTTTTTCACATTCTTGTACTTTTGATAATATAAAATCAGTCTAGACACGACTTGTTGATGGGTAATTGTAGGGATAGATGCTTTACTCCAGATTGCTTCAATATCGGAAGCAATCATTTCACATAAATCTTTGACTGAAGGGTCCTTTCCATTATTCAACTCTAACATTTCGTTTCTAATCCATAAGTAATGTTTAATCACATCACAATATGTAGGTAACGTGTTATCACTGAATTTGATTGGATCACCAAATACAGGACACCGGAAATCTTTACGCGTTTTAGGCATTTTTTATAAAAAATTACTTAACGTTGGCACTATTTCAAAACCATATATTAAAGTTTTATAAGAAAATACTATATTTGCGTTCGAGATCACACTTAAACGAAGTTAAAAACAGTATATTTGTAAGCAAAGCATGTTAGAATAACTCTTTTTTGAGGGTAAGCTTATAAGTAAAAATATTAGTTTTTTTTAAACTATTATCTCAATGCGCCACCTGAAAATAAAGTCGTAGACCATTGATTTTTTGCATGCATAAAGCTTTTACATATGGTCACCTATTAATAATACAGGAGATTTGAAAAGAGCAAAAAAATTTTTTTCATATGTTTCACTCCACCCTACTGTACAACTGCTGAATTTAATTGAAGATAAATAACACTTGAAAAAATTATATATTAAACCTTGCATGGAATTGCTAAAAACAAAATTTTCAACTGCTGAATTTAATTTTATAGAAAGAAAAGGTCGTAATTATTTTTTTAACTGTCTATATAAATATGATTCTACTACTAATCATTTCATATTTCTATATCACCTTTCACATCCCATAGATGTTAAAGGTGGTATAGAAATAGTTCTTCAAATTAAAAAATATATTTATACTTTTCCAGTTTTCTTTCCTTAAAAACTTTTTCTCGACAGTTAGGAACACAACAAAAAGAGAATTAGCTTAATAAGTGACCGCGCCTTTCTGGAGTACAATACTAAAGCTAGCAAAGGTGCGAATCACAGTCTTATACAAGTATCGGAATCAGAACCCAGTCACAAAGAATTATGAAAGTAATAATTTGTTTCAGCTAATATAAAATCTGTCTATCAGCTAATATAAAGTTTTAAATAGAATTTAATAAAACAGACAAATATAAATATTTCTAAAAAAAGGATAGCAAGATCTGACACAAAACGCTAAATTAAGTTATTTAGGTATAAATGTATCTACAGAAAAAAAAATAGAAACTTTAGAATTCTTTTAGGCGAAGACACCAATATCGCTTATCGGTCTCGGACTATTTGTCCATAGTTGTTGTTATAGCAATGTTGAAACTCAAACAAATGATGTAAAACAAATTAAATACGAATTTTAAAACAATATTTTTCTGGCTTTATTTAGAAATAAATTTGAATTTGGAATTCTTAATCAAACGCAAGATATTTGATTTTAAAGTTGCCAGTATTGAGTATCGGCAATTTTATATGTAAAGACCTAATATTATATCTTTTTCACGTGAAATAAACTTTTTTGTGTTCAGTGAGACTTATACGTATTATTCAGTGGAACGAGCTCACTAAAATTACAAACTGCGTAGTGCACCGGCTCTTTTGTTGCTTTGCAAGCGAGAGCAAACTGTAGAGGGGATTGAAATTTTGCTAAAGTTCTACCGTGTGTCAGCACTTGAAATTGTAAATATTTTTTTACATTTTCACAAAATGCAGTAATAATTATTTAAGGGTTTTTAAGCAAGAGTACCTCAACACGGAACTCTTGTTTTCACCGTGTCTGTCCGGCTCTAACTCCAACTCCACACAGTGGCGGGCATTGGTTTTATTTCGAGGTAGGCAGTGGATACTTGCAAGTGTGTTTTGTTAGTGAAAATCAATGGTTTCCACCAATTACACACATTTGTAGGTACCTACTTCCTACCTCATTTCATTTATTAGGTAGGCACTGCCCGATTGCCTATATGCACCGCACGTCCCTGACTCCACGTACAAAGCAATGAAAAATACAGCGAAAGTGCAAAAAAACAACTTTGAAGTTGTTAATTATGTAAAACAAGTATAAATACCGCATATTGTGACGGGTAACTATGGAACTCTACACAGCACGTGGCCGGTTTTCATCGTTTATTTATTCGTTAAATAAATTTAGACCGAATCATGGCAACACATTCCTATAGCTTTGTGGCTTAATTAATGAAAAATATTTAATTTGAATCTAACGAAAAATGAACAAACGCTAAAATTAAATTAAAAGCTATACAAATACATATAAACTCACCTTATCCGAGTCGGTGGTGTTCCCGCTGCCGAAGGACGCCAGCGAGTTACGGTCCAAGTTTTCTGTTGTTTCGTCTAGCAAAGTATCGTCCAGGTCCCTGCGACATAACATCCTTGTTATAACCCATTATTGTTTTCATTCATTATTTGACGACCATCTGGTGTAGTGGTTCGCGCTCCGGACTGCAATGCCTGGCGGTTGCGGGTTCGAATCCCGCGAGGGGCAAATGTTAGTGTGATGAGCACGAGAATTTGCACCTAAGTCATGAATGTTTGTTTATAAACGTATTTATGTATGTTTATCCGTTATCTAGTCGCCATAGCACAAGCTTTGCTTAGTTTGGGGCTAGATACTTGGTGTGATTGTGGAAATTGTGGATTGTCATTCTTTATCTCGTGTTGAAGGCAACTAAATGTGTTTGTGTGACCAACAATCCGCTACGCAACAGCGGTGTTAAATATTCGCATTAAAAAGTAAAAACTTGTTAGCTATTCGAGTATTGGCAGTACTAGTTTTACAGACAAATAAAAATAATGTAGTTTCTTTACAATAAATCTCTCGAATTTCAATAAAAAGGCAAATTCTAATGTTTTTCAAGAAAAAATAAGTTTAATAAAAAACAAAACCGACTTCAAAATGAAACTAAAAAGCGAAAAATAATATTAACTAAAACATACCTAATCAGTTCTTTTTGGAGTCGGTGCGAATGAACACATTATTATCACATTAACTATCGATGGCTGGCACCTCGAAGCAGAAGATGGCACACCTTGAAGTCGGTTTTTAGTTTTTTATTAAACTTATTTTATTTCACAATTTTAAGTGTTAAGTCCTCTATTTTTCCTCTCCTAATTCCGCCAAAAATGACTTTACAGCAAAGTGACCAAGACAAATGTTGGTCTTCTGTGGACCACCCACCGAATGGTATAGTAAAAATTGGGTGATAAATTTTTCGACCCAAAAATTAGCATTGAGTCAGAAAATATATGCAAAACATTATGGGTGCCTATAAAAATTGAGGGTTGCCCTCGATTTCCCAGGGTACATCAGAATCTGACTTGGTGTCAATTGGACTACCTCGGGAGTATACCCTTTCAAACTAAAAAATAAGTGAATTGGTACTTGAAGTAAAACAACATTATTTATAAATCGCGCCCGCGATCGCTAAGGTTTCATAAAAGTCGACTATATATAGTTTATAAGAGTATACGGCTTCCTTTTTTAAAACTCGGCAGCGCCACTCGCCTCTTTCTTGAATTAAATTGTGTTAATTGGTTCTACCCCGTCTCTTTGTACCTACCCAGAATAGCGGAAACCAAAACAAACCACCAAAGTAACGAAATATAGTTAATTAAAATAAAACTTGATAAACGAAAGCTTTTATCTGACTGGAAAGCTAGACAATTTCTTTTAAGTAAAAAAAAACTACAGATTGACAAAGCAGTTCAATCTTCGACTTAGTGAATAAAGCAACAACAAGATGATATTCGAATATCAAGGGGGAATTTCAATTCATTATGCAACATCTCGCAAACGTGCAACAACAAAGCTTTGAGAGGGACTGAAATACGCTTGTATTTGACGTCATTCATAAACGATGAACTACGCTTTGCGCGTTTTAACAGTAATCGACGCTAAAATGTGTAATGTTTTTTTCCTCAAAACACATGGATGGGTTTACCTAGACACATTTTCTATTTACCTGCTCGATCGTTGAGAACTGGTCGGCCGCACACGGGCAGGGCTGCGTGGAGGTTGTTGTAGAGCTCCACTGAAGTACGTTTCCTAATGCGGATAGATTAAAAGTTGTTAAAAAAATTATATTACTTAAAATGTTTGGAGTGTTTCGCAAATTTTTGACGCGGTAGCTAACCTGGATGACTTCCCTGAGGCGCCGCACCCAGGTCTGCTTGACCTCGAGCGACGGCGCCTTGAGCACGATGCGGCAGTCGCTCGCCATGGGCTCCCGGCCCGTCCACACCGAGAACTTGCACTCATCCCCTTCTATGTGCTCCGTGACACCCAACTCGGATGTCTAAACAAAAAAACAACTTACAATTCATATCAATACGAGTACAAACCTTGTTCGACGACCAAGATTAATAAGTTGTATAATTAGTAGTTTTATCAAACAAGTAATCAATCAAATCAAACAATCACAAGATTATCGTAATAATCAACTTACCATGAACTTTGTCTTGTAAATGTACTTGGCTTTGCCGTGGGAGTCTTTGACTTCTTTGGCAAGCAGTAAATGGAGATCGAAGAGGAAGACCCTGCGCTCGCGGCCCTTCTTTATGATCTGGCGCAGGTCCCACACGTGGAAGGAGTCCTGTAGCACCACCTCCCCCAGGCTGTCCGCGGGCACGTCGCAGCCCTCCAGAAGGGACAGATGCATCGCATCGTTCGCCTTCTTAGGCACTGACAGCATAACTTCCAGTCCGTCCTGTAGATTTATTTATATTAAATCCAACAGATCTAAAAAATCAGTTTTGCAACCATTAACCTAAGATTTGCTTTCAGGAAATCAGTCTAAACGATAGTTTACTTACATTAGGAAATTAGTTCACTTAAATTAGAAAAAATTGAGCGCACACAATTTTTCCCGGTTCAATAAAATTAAAGTCAGTATTCAAGTAAGTTCAGAACTAGCTACAGAGTCATTTTCACAAAACAGGTCAAGTGCGAGTCGTACTCGCGCACCCAAGTTCATCTATAACGGCGTCTTTAAGTAACCTAATTTCAAAGATCTTTATAGCTTTTTTCGTTTGATAAAAAACTAATATTTTGTAATGAATCTAAAAATTTAAGATTTTCTGGTTTTTCTCTTTAATTAATTCTGGGTCAACGAAAAGCACCCTAAAGGCTTTGATTCCCTTGAATCAGTCTTACAATTGCGTTGACTTAGTAAGTAGTTTTTCTTTTTACAGCTCTTAGGAATAGAAAGCCTGTATATATGATATAAGTCTGAGACTTTTGATAGACGTTTGATAGAGAGATACTAGCCAACGAAATAATCCTCATCATTGGTACGGGACCCTAAAAAGGGATTCCGTCAATTTAGAATGGAATAGAAAATGGTTTATTTGACACAAATACGTAACAGGAGTGATACAACAAGAAAATAAAAAACGGTGTTAATTTCGTTACACAATTGATATATATATTTTCAGTCTAAATCTTTTAGAGAAACTAATAAGGTTTTATTATTTTAATAAGTTGACTTTCATTTAGGGGGTGATTTTACATTCATATACGACAACTATTGCGATTTGTGTAAAAGAATCAGCCCATAAAAAGGAACACAAATAAAATAGGACATGCTAATGCCAAAAGAAACATCGCTAAATAGAACACTGACACGGCCTAATAACTGCGTTGCTGGCAGCGTAGATAATTGCTGAAAGCGCAGCGTATCGCAGTTTCAGGCCCACACCGCACAGTCAGTATTGCATGCAGTCTTTGATGGACAAAGTGGATTAAAGGCTGGCGGCAAACACCGATAGTGTTTTTTTTACTAGGCTATGATGATTGTACTGCATATACAATACAACCAAATTTCAAATAAAATCTTTTTGTACCTTACTTTTTGAAAACAAAAATAAACAACAATGGATTTTCAAAGGGAAGTGCTGGAGGCTCAAGCTCACCAGTATTGAAATTGTATAGGACTGCTGGCGCCTATTCAAGTAGCGCGGAAAGGCTTCGAGCTATAAATAATAAGAAAATACTGACCACATTACAAGCATTTTTGAGTTAAAATAATAATACCGTAATTGTACCGTCGTTGTTTCTGAAACACAAGTGCTTTAGCTACTTACCTTAAATATTTATTGTATTCTGTTTTTTAGTATTTGTTGTTATAGCGGCAACAGAAATACATCATGTGTGATACTTTCAACTCTCTAACTACACACACCGGCATATTTAGCGGAACACAAAAAAAGTCCATAATTAAAAAAAATATGGTTTTATTTTAAAATCTACTCACTACAGTTCTTTTGTTATTTAAAGTTTCATTTGTTTTAATTAAAATGAGATCACATTAAGAACACATTTTGCGAGTAAAGGCTTTTTGTGAAAAATGGTACATTTTTAAAACTTTTTATGTAACTGGGAAAAGTGAAAATTAATAGTAAAATAACAATTTATTAAATTAGAAAAATGGTGATTAATATCGCGTATTTCCTCCACGTGCTCTTATTAAAGTTTCTACCCGTCTAGGCATACTGAGAATGATGTTATCGATGGTCTCCTGGGATAGTCTCCGCCATTTCTCAACTACGGCGATTCGCAGTTCACCCACGTTGGCAGGAGCTGGAATTCTGGACTTAACTTTTCTTTTCAGCAAGTCCCAAACGTGCTCTATTGGGTTCATATCCGGTGATCTCGCCGGCCACTCCATAACAGTGATATTCATATCATTAAGATATGCTTGAGTTACCCGAGCGGTATGCGGCTGAGCATTATCCTGCATAAAAACAAAATCGTCACCGATATATGGGGAAAACGGTACGACATTTTCTTCTAAAACTTCTCTGATATAGCGGTCTGCAGTCAGACTCCCTCTGTCAATCACTACCAAGTCTGTGCGAGCTCCCAAACAAATGCCCGCCCAAACCATTATTGATCCACCACCGTATGCAACTGTAGTTTCAAAATTTGTCTGAATGTATCGTTCTCCTTTGCGTCTGTATATTCTTTGCCTGCCGTCAATTTGATTTAAGAGAATTCTGCACTCATCACTAAACAATACCTTACTCCATTGGTTCGCGTTCCAAATTCGATGTTCCTAAGCAAAAGTGAACCTGTTTCTACGATGATTTACTTCGAGCCTTGGAGCCTTTGCGGGCACAAATGAACCCAAACCAGCTTCTTCGAACCTTCTTCGTACCGTACGCTCACTTACGGTTACACCCCGCACTGCTTCTAACTCATGTCGGGCTTGGACGGCCGTCAAACGGGGGTTCCTACGTACACGAAGCCGAATGAAACGATCATCCCTACTCGAAGTGCGTCTTTTTCTGCCTTGTCCTGCTCTTCTCACATAAGTACCGGTCTCCCTGAACCGTTGGATACTGCGATGGAACCTTGAAACTGGTCGACGATGATCTTTGGATATCACTCTGTAGGTTTGACCATTTCTTCGCATTTCGAGTGCCCTGGCAATCTCCGTTGGGGCTAAGTCAGGCATAATTCAGTACTCAACTCCAAAAAGATGCGTTATTAAAAAAAAACTAACAAAAAACAGTATTTCAATGAAATTTTAAATCAAACTCAGAAGGAAGAAATACTCGAAGTTCGATCCAGATAAGGTGTATTTGAATAAAATTAAAACAATTGCATAAAATGTGATGTTCAGTTGTTTTCTTAATTTGAAATTATTGCTTTTTAAATTAAATGACGTATAAACCAGCCAGCAACCTTATATGATACTGATATCAAACCTTTTTTTATGTTCCGCTATATATGCCGGTGTGTGTATCACGGTTCATGAGATACAGCCTGGTAACAGACGGACAGACAGACAGACGGACAGCGGAACCCCAGTAATAGGGTCCCGTTTTACCCTTGGGTACTGAAACCCTTGGGTACCCTAAAAAAACTATAAGTCTTACTATACCGTTATACCGTGTCAAATGCCTTATATTAAGGTACAATACTTTTTAAATAATGTTATCTGATATTTGATCAATAGTAATGATATCTTAAAGTAACAATACAAGAAAAACTGCATTTTGAGTCCTGGTTCTGATCATAGATAGATAGAGCAAGTTAGATAATATGTTCTTTAAAGAAAATGGTGTCTTGGAGTTATTTGTGAATATTTACAACATCCTTATTTCCACAAAAGTATTTGGTTAGGGTTATAGAGAAAGTAAGTACTGACAATAATGTCAGTCAAAAGGAAAATGAACAAATATAACACTTGAGGAGAAGCCACATTCATGCTGACTCGGGCCTGGAACTGAGTGCGGAATCCGCGAATTATATTCACTTTGTAAACAAATGGAAGGAAAGTGTTTTTCAGTCGTAAAGGCTTTCGAAATTGGCATGTCGACATTGTTCACATATTTAAAGTATTTTTCAAATAATTAATTTAATAATTTAAATATATGCAATATATTTATTTTTTATTTCTTTGAAACAAATAAATTGTTATTCAGTTTATTTTAGTAAACTATATCGTCATAATTTGCTACTAACGAGGCGTTCCGAAATACACTTTCAGCGCTCACAGCGCTCACGCTTAAGCATCATTCCGTTTTAGAAAGCGCGATATGACAGCTCACAGTGCTACTTATTTAACCGCTCTTGCTTATTATTTCTCAATAGATTATTTGATTTTCACAACCCTTTCCTTATTTGTTTGATATAAAAAGCGTTAAAACAAAATAGGGCGTTTTTTAACACTTTTATGGTGATAAATTTTCATTTTTGTTGTTTTTATTTATTTTTACCGCCAAAAATATCTATAAAGAAATGTCAAACTGACATTTGGCTCACAGTGATTTCGTGCAGGAGCGAAGACGTCGTAAGCTCAATATGGCGCCCTGTAATGACGTCATCGATGACGTAGCAACAACTCTCGTTAACGCGCTTACAGCAATTCGGAATGAGTCTGAGCACGCTAATATCGATTTTAGCGCAAAACGGAACGCACTGTAAATCATACAATATGTAGATTTGTGTTTTGACAGATAATACAAAGTTTGGTGACATTAACTTCCCCTTCAATTTATTTTTCAATACAGTGGGTACTACATACTCTTGTTGAATTATCTGTTAATTAGTTCAAAATTTATCATATTATCATATGATAAATTTTGTCAGTTTATATATTATCAGTAGTTATTATTTAAACGACAACGCATAGGCGTTTAAGCCCGCCTAGCTCGCGCTAAAAAAAGATGACTTCTTCTTCTCATCGCCAGCCAATATGTAACATACAGAAGGAATATTCACTAAGTAATGACTATTATTATTTACTATTATTTAAATATAGTAACACAGTGATTGTATTATTATTTATTGTACGCCATTTTGTTTTAACGATGACTAAACTTTAAAATCTAAGAAGAAAAAGGGCGGTTTATATTGCCGACACTTATTGCAAACGCCTTTAAACAATTGATAAAAAAATATTGCCTTTTTGAAGCAAAAACAAATGTGTTAATTTAAACAATATCTAACAAAATCAAAACGATTTTGTTTACAAATCAGTGGAATAAAAGTGGGATTAAAACTTTTCACACATCCCAAAAATACTCTGATCACAACAACAAACAGGAAAAAATACTTAGTAGGAGCTTACTATGAATATTTAGACTGTACTTAAAACATTACAAAGTAAAGATATATAATTCGCATTTTATTATTCGCTAAGTTATTTTATTATGTTTTTAATTTTTTGTAATACATCAGCAAATTACGAGTAATATACGAGAATCGGGATTCTATTAACAAAATCAGACTCGCAGATTCATAGTATCTAGTGTTGAAGGTACTAAATACATACATTGTGTTTGAGGTTGATTTGCGGCCCGATACGATTACCGCGAACGTTCGTCAGGTACTTCAGCATCATCACCTCTATTAAATCACCACTTCTAAGCACCATTACATATTTAGCTATTTTTCTAGTCACTGAGCACTCGCGTAATGAACCGCTCGACATTCGTAATCCCGGAGTTGTGGCGTATGGGTCGGGCTCGTGACTCACGAGGAAAATATTGAACTAAATTTATTGTTCATTACTAAGTGAACTAAATGGTAAATCTCCAACAGACCAATAAAAGGCTGGTAAATTGTTTGTGACCAAAACAAATATGTGCATAGAACACAGCGTACCTACTTCCGACATTACTAAACATCGTTAAGAGTAATTAAAGCATAGTAAACAAAGCATTTAGTAGAGTAACATCTAAATGTTTAAAACTTATTTTAGTTCAGCTTATCACGAGCTAATCATTTTTATAAAACGTGATAAATTTACATTTTGTCTGTAACATACCGAATTAGTTTTAGCAATATCGATCAAAAACCCACTTTCTATTGTTGGTAACGATACGGATTGCTACTTCAGGTTAGTGTTGCCTCCTAACCATGTTATGTAGACTTGTTTGTTGATCGCCACCATTCTATTTTTTTTTAATTTTTTAATAATGGTAAAGTAAACATTGTTTTCGTCTGACGATCCCGAGACGAGAAAACTAGCAAAGTTATTCATCCTAGCTAGATATTATTTCTTGTCTAGTAGTATAAATAGCAACGAGAAAAAACGAGTTATGTACCTACTTAGAATATTCTACAACCATAAATATTTTTCAGATTTCATTAAAAGTTGGAATAGGCTCCGCATAGCTTGGTTTACTGGTGGTAGAAGTGTCCACATAAAGGTAAATAAGGGACTTACAGGTGTAATTGAAAATAATCTAACCTTTACGTAGCTTCGGAACATAGAGAATCAATTAACCAAAACAGATTTAATCACTTAACAACGCGTTTACTTTCGTCACCGATGTTTACGTAATATTATTTGTAAGGTTAAACTTTTTCTATTCCAGTCTCTCGAATTTTACACCGTAGGCATCTTTATCTTATCTCTGAGTAATCTCTGCGACTAACTTATATACGGCGATAACACTACGTCTACTAGTCGTCATATAGTATTGCAAATGTTGCAAGAAAACCCTACGCAAGTTAATCTATGGCAGTCATTTCTTTAACAAAACGTGCCCCTAGGGAAACGTGCCCCAGAACACAATTATTATAAACTATCACATTAATGTTTACTTTTTTTTAAATAACTAGTATTTAAAAAATGAATACATAATATAAAGAAAAACTGGAAAAATATTAGTTTTTTTACTTTGCGAAATAACGAGATTTTTGACATTCGTTACCAAACCTTGACTTCACAGACAGTCTTTATTTAACCTATTCTACCTCGCCGCTGGGATAGAGGATGTTATTCCTACTTGTCCGATATACCCTACCCACAATTTTAAGTTAAATTTAATACTATAATAACAACTGACCCTCACTATACCAATCTCTTTCCTGCCTATAATGAAGTCATAAGCGGTTGTTTTACGACTGCGGCGCTGACACATTTGACGTTATCCATGACAAAATTGTAGCCATGTACTATTAGTTGAATATTCAGAATGATTAATTATTATTTACGAAACAGAACAGCCTTTTAAATTATATGTGGTTTTCATGTAATGATAATGACAAAGACGTCTAATTTAGATTTACGCTGATACAGGGTTGCATTGCAAGGTAGTGCCAATTTTTCAGGGACCACTAAAAATGAGTAACTAAATCGATCTACTATATAAACAATCTAAAAAACATTTTTTTTTAATTATTATCCGCTGTTCAAAGATGGTACGAATGGATAATCTTCTCATTCATAAAAAAAACATACGCACGCAATATCTCTGTGCAACCTAGAACTGCAAAAGATCAACGCAATAAGTTACTATTGCGCGCGAAAACAAACCTTAGCCTTTTCGATGTTAGGTTTGTTTCTAACAGCAGGAGCGCTCGCGCAAACCAGAGGTGCAAATTGCCAACGAATACCTTATGCAGTGCACCACTAGATCTTATTTTAAAAATTTGCCACTACTTTGCAATGTAACCCTGTATACTGAAGTAAAATTCTTGTCATTTCATCAAGACTTCAGGCAGTAAGGCTACACACTAAGGACTATTGGCAGATTATTACAACAGTAGCGTCGTAAATAGTAGAAAATAATCAATTATGCTACTTGAAACCTTAATGTTTGTTTTCTTTAAATTCTTATACCAACATTATCTAGTCTTTAGATTACACTTTAGGCCTACCACTTCTTTATTAAAAGCTGTCTATATAAATGTAAATAAAATTAAAAAACAAGTTTTGTAAGTGCACTGACCTTGATTTCACCCTGCCCCTCTGCACAGCAGGCCTGAAGATCCTTCAACAGCAGCTGGTATTTGGTGATCCTTTGCACTGGTTTAATAAGGTACGCCGCCAGAGGGTGTTCTAACTTCTTTTTTCGTTGCACCCTACAGAGACATACGTAACACTTAGACACAGGAGTAAACAAAACCGACTAAATGTTTAAAACATGGCCACACTAAGCCAGAACCTGCGTCGAAACTTAAATGAAACGAAGTAAATGAACTAAATTATCATGTCGTCTGTTAAGCTTCGATAAAGATATGACTCTGGAACCTGTTAGCGTGTTATCGTAATGACTCCCTAACGAGCAACGACAACTTATTAAGAATGTGTATTCAATAATTACTTTTTCCAGATAATAGGCAAAAGATATGCGCAATGATAATGGTTACCAATTCTAAAGCACATAACAACAATATAATAATTAAAATTCCTAAACCTATACAAGATTTACTATGCCATTCAGCACAAATGAATTTAAAACATAATTCTCGTACATAGGTCATCACAGTAAGTTTCCGGGATTGGCCACTTACATAAACGATATTTTAAAAGTATCAGAATACAGTCTGTAGATAGTTTCAAATCAATTAAAAAAATATTGGTAATGCTTGATGAATTTTTGCCAATGGCCTCTACCATCACACCCAGACTCGATCCAATTTACTAAAGATTGTTTTTTCCTTTATTTGCGTTTGAAGCAGTTACCGCATTAAGTATACAAATCGGATAATTAGTTACAGTGACACTATGTTCCGAATTGCGCTAAATGCATTATTAGCACGAATCCTTACGAATAAATGCAGTAAGTAAAAAAGAACTCCTATTTTGTGTAATATTTGTGACTATTATATTTGGTCCGACTCGCGCTGACAGTGCTTTTAGCGCAATTCGGAATGCGGCCTGAATGTGTCACAATCACAATGCTTACCTCTCAAAGTAATCTCCCGCGTGGTGCACGACGGCGGCGTTGCTGTCCGGCTTGTTGCGGCAGTAGGCGACGTACATGTCGAACTCGCGAGCCCACGTCACGAAGCAGTGGCCTACGTCCTCCGGCATCGATTCGTACTTGTCAAGTTCGCGGAGAAACACGCGCTCGTGGAAGCGGTGGATCTCCTCTATGTTGCCAAATATCAGTTCCTCCTGTGGGCGCGTAACTCGAATAAGATTAGGTTGTTGGGAAACTTTAAAATTTATACACGGAGAAAAAAATATTTTACAATACTACCAGAACGACTTGTAAAAACAAATCTAGTAAAAGTTAACAAAAAATTGCGAGCTATATCAGTATTAGTCATAAGTATAAATAGTCGCTTATTTGCGAATACTAAAAAAATCTGGTAAATAAGTTTAGTGTACTAAACATTATAAAAAGTATTAGTTATTAATTTCTTAGTAAATAATAAAATAATGAGTTAGTAACAGGCACGAATATTTTATGGTTACAATCTACCAGAACTTATTGTTATCTATACCGCTCTCTTTTACGAATTACGTGACATATATTTGACTCTAATATTAAAAAAGCATTTTTAAACAGAAACAATGGTTTCCCATAATGTAATTTATCTGATACGAATTACGTTATAATATTTTAGTACTAACAGCAATTATTATTATATTAAAATATTACTTTGTAAAGTGAACTAAATCATTTAGTGTTTCCGGGCGCGGGGCAAGAAGAGAGGGTATCGACGACGGACCAGCGTCGACTTGCCGCGTTAATTAAGTGTTTTGACTTGTTGAAGTGCGCGTCCCTGTTCTGTTATTCGTAGATGAATGGTAATAATGTGAAAATGTAAATTCTTGAATTGACGGTGAAAAATACAGTCGCCATCCAGATCACAATTTAAAAGCATTCACTGAAGAATATTTGAATAAAAGTAAGTAGCATTTAATTGTATTTACAGGTGACTTTAATGAGTAAACTTATTTTAATATAGTGTTCTACTCATACAGGTTGACTTTTTTATCCCCATCCAAAACTTCTGAGATGATTCCCGTGATACAAACGAACAACTCTTTCTATTGGACCAACCCCCTAACTTAAAAATAAAATTCTACTGGTCCATACATTGTGGTCAAATGCATATTAATATTTTGTATGGAGCAGCTGACTGTTTTTGCAGTTAGAGAGTTAGTCCAATAGAAAGATTTGTTCATGGGACTCTTCTCAGGAGGTTTGGACGGTGATATAAAAGTCAGCCTTGATATAACTTTTGGTAGGTATAGGATTATTAGTTTATATTCAAGAATAACTCGATAAATACTCATTGTGAATACTCATTAAAAACTCAATCTTATTATAGTGTACAAATTAACATTCTATGTCGATTTTCAGAAAAAGAAGACCGGATAACTCCAGCATTGCAAGAAACAACATCTATATATGCTTTCATGTTTCTGCTGCTTCTTCTTGGCAATCCAGTGACTAAAAATACGAAGAAGTCTTGGCGGCCATTAAAACAGGAGTGACGAGAGGCATTTATAACGCATGTAAAGGCAACGACAGAATTGCAAGAAACGATATTCACGGAGAACATGGTTTGACATTTCAGTTCACAATTTTCATAGTAGGTAATATTTTTTACTAAATATTTTAAATAATAAGATTGCGTCTTTTGATTTTGGCTCAGATAAAAATAATGAACCTCGAAGTTTTTGTTCTGATCATTTACGCGCAAATAATTTGAAAATGTCAGCTTCAGAACTTATTGTATTTGTGAGGTATATCGGATTCATTGTTGGTGATTTAGTTCCTTATGATGATTATGTATGGCAAATATCTTATTAAGAAAAATAATAAATATTTTAATGTCTAGTGTTAAAAACAAATGTAAAAGGAATCCATTATACAAGAAATATTTGTTATTAAGTTTGTGATAGTATAAAATATTTATGTTATTAATAATAATGAGCAAAAAGTCATATTCGAGCATTCCTTATTCAGAACTTTATGTTTTAATGAGAAAAAATACTGTTAAAAGGTAAAACACATAAGTAGAAAACATCAGTAATATTTTTTGTTATCAAGAAACCCTTTGTAGTTGATTATTAAAATAATGCTCAATGTAACTATAAAAATACCCTTTCCAAATATAGCAAAACATTTAATTATACATTTATTGTTTCATTTTAATTACAGCAGGTTTACAATGTTATTTGTTTTTAGCTTCTTCAGATTTTTGTAAGCGTATGGTCGTAGTTGCGGTACCATGGTTTTTAGTTGATGTTTAAAATCATTTTGTGGCACGATGATTCCGGCTATACGTTTTCAGGAAGCCTAAAGGAGCTAAAAATGAGTAACGTCAACAGCCCAGTATAAAAAGAACACAATGTTTTCTGGTTATGCCAACCAGAAAATATTGTTGATCTCACATCAGATTTGTGAAAACCTAAGCAATACTTCATTGCAGCTACAACATTATCTGGTAGATAGTACAGAAAACAACGTTGGGTGGTTTATATATTCTAGTTAATCCTTACAAAACTTTTTGTTGTGGTATCTAAATAATATTTTTACACTTATAACCATTCTGGTAGATAAAACAAAACGTTAAGTGGTTTATATGGTATAATCTAGTAATCTTAACAAAACTCCATATTGTGGTATGTGACAACCTAAATATTATTTCCAGCTACAACTATAATTCTAGTAGAGATTACACGAAATAACGTTAAGTACTATAAAAGTTCTAGTCATCCTTAAAAAACTTTAGGTGTGTAGTGTCCTAATCTTTTAATAATGTCTAAATATCTTGTAATTTTTAAAATTTTTTACGGTAATTTCAACCAATCCCTGTGATTTTAATTTAATATCATGATTTGTTGTGTTAAAAAAACACACATTAGTGAGCACAATTCATGTATTTGCTAG
Source organism: Anania fuscalis (assembly GCA_950371115.1). Taxonomy (NCBI): domain Eukaryota; kingdom Metazoa; phylum Arthropoda; class Insecta; order Lepidoptera; family Crambidae; genus Anania; species Anania fuscalis. The sequence continues at coordinate 6,680,493 of OX493324.1, forward strand.
CAGTACAAATCTGCTGGTGAAGTGTACCGAAAATTGTGTTCAATATACCAGAAACTTCTTGTTACTAAAAACTAGATTTTTTAAATATCATTTACAAAATGCATAGTTGTCACGTATAGCACTATGCGTTCTAGTTAACATCCTCAATATTCTGGTAAATAAAACTAGACTTTTTTCTCCGTGTACAACATGTACTCTGTATGTTTTAGGAATATAAGCTTCTCAAAATAAATTAGTTAAAATGTATAAAACAAGTTTTCCATAAAGCCAACAGCGAAATCTACGAAAAAGAAATAACTTCTATATACAAACTAATGTTATCTAGTTGATCTGGTCGACGGTTTAGTAGGGAGTAGTAAATTTTTTTCAGGTTTGGTTTGGGGACAACAAAAAAAAAACAAGCAGCGTTCCGTCCCTTTGCCGAGTGTGGAGTGCAGTTTAAAGATTACAAAAATCTAGTGATTGAAAATAATTTAAATAACTTCTGTTTACAGTTTTGTCTGTATTGCCTCAGAATTAAAGTAAGACAAAATTAATCATTCCAGTCACAAGAAAATTACCAATCAGCAAAAATCGCGCAATCACCGCCCGATTGATGCTTAGTGTCAAAAATTTTTGGCAGCACTGTCAGCAGATTGTTTGTTTTTTGCTGTCAATTAGCGATTTTAAAGCCAAAATCGCTTAATTTTGGACATCGCATTGCTTTTGCAAAGTACGTAATAAGGGTGCGGGATAAAAACACAATGTATTCATGTAAAGCTGGACGCATGAGACGTTTTTTCACATAAGTAATATAAGAGTAGTTATATACCTTCCCCTGCAGCGGCGCGGGTACAGCGGCGGGGTCGGCGCGCATCTCGCGCAGGTAGCACGTGATGCACGTCTCCAAGTCCTTCACGTACGTGCGCTCCGTCTGCAGTAGCTCCGCCATTATGAACCTGCCGCCAATACGACCACACTAAGCCCTAGTTGCACCATCTTACTTTAACTTTAACACACGTCAAAAGTCTGTCAAACTCCATACAAAAACACCGGTTAAAGTTACAGTTATGGTTAAAGTTAAGGTGGTGCAACGCAGCCTTAGCGGTGTGCAAGACTAAATATAACATATCGAAGGATTCAAAAGCACAATAATTGATGGTCTCGAAATAAGAAATTTAAATCCTTGTTACGAGGTACCAGACAATGAATTGACAGAGGCATTTCCCAATACGATGCACAAAGTAAATTTAGAAATGATCGTGTTGATTAGGTATCCGTTAGGATCAAGGTGAATTACTGCGCCAAACGAGTCATTAAGGGTTAGGTAAGTACGCCGATCGGCGTCCCAAAGTCGCGACATCGCTGATCGCGGATACTAAATTCGCAATGGCCGCACTCTTACTGTTGTAGCATGTTACCACTTCCCAGCAGGTAAAAGAGAGATGTGACAAATTAGTAAACGACAGCAACAAACGGGATCGAACCCACTTTTTTTCAAGTGTTATATTATTTTATTATCTATACACATACAAGTTGACTTTTTATCACCGTCCAAACCTTCTGAGATGACTCCCGTGATACAAACGAACAACACTCACAATTGAACCAACTCCCTAACTTGCCAATAAAATTTAATTTTTCTATACATTTCGGTCCAATAATTATTGATTTTTGTATAGAACAGCTGATTTATTTTGTAGTTAGAGAATTGGTACAAATAATAAGAGTTGATCGTTTGTATCAGTCATTTTAGAAGGTTTGGACGGTGATAAAATAAGTCACTCTGTATATAAAATTGAAGTGTCTGTTATATCATAATAACAGCTTTTTACTGAATTCATATAAAAGTATATACGGGACATATAACAAAAAAGCTATTTTTAAAATGTTTATCTGTCGGTTCCAGCTGGATATAACTGTTGGCTACTTTAAAATCCCAATAAAATGTAACTTTCCTGAGGGATGCAAAATTATTCAGTATAGACGACGCTGATTGTATTCTTTTATAAATAAAGACTAGGCGAACGAAGTCGCGGGCAATCATATTAGAGACGCGTGTGCGCGGGGCTAACAACCAATTCCGGCCGGCAGTGCAGGCGCGTCACTCGACTAGCCAATGACGTATACTTGGCGTCACGTAAAAAGAGCAGTGCCCAAAATAGGAACCAACATTTTCAGTACTGCTTTAAATGTTCGGTGGAGACAAGTAGCGCCACCCTCCAGCGTTCTTTTTATTTGACGAAAATTATAATCGTAATGGTCATCTGCGCAACTTACGGTAAGCGCTCAAGTGGCGCTAGTTGTATACGTACTCTTTCCGGCGCGCGCTGCGGCGCTTCTCGTCGCCGGCGGCTGCCTGCTGCGGCTCGGCGCGCTCGTGCTCGGCCGACTGCGACGACGCCAGCGACGCCGCCACGCCGGAGTCGCTCTCCGCTTCGCTCTCGCCCCCTTCCATCGAGCCGCTGAACTCCGCATATCTATAGGGTACGAGTTACGTAATGACGATAAACGATTTCACCGTAAGCAATGTTGCGGTATTTTAGCAAAATGTAAACCAGTTTGTTAAGATCTGTGTCGACACCGTTAGATTATTATAAAAAAAAAACAATATTTTCTTTCATAAATGCCAATACATGCAAGAAGATTAACATAAGTATGAAGGTTGGTTTTCCATAATTTAAATATTGATGTTAAAAATAAAATACCAAAGCATAAGAGCCTGTTACACAATGTACAAGTACCTACGTATAAAGTTATATAAAAATTTAAAATATGTAGAGGAAAAAAGTGCTTGAAAATTGTGTCAAAAATCGTGTTTATCCTTCAGATAAGTAAAATATAGTTTATTCAGAACTAATGCTAACTAATCCGTACATTGTGAAACAGGCCCTAAATCTAGGAAAAATCGAAAGCCTAAGTACGCGAGTCCGAGTAGCGGTTGGCTGGGGTTTTGGCACCTTCATGGCAAAGTTAATATATTTCATATTAATGTAAAGGGACCACACAGTTTTCAGCAACAGTGTTTCTCGCTCACTAATTAGTTGTTGGCTTGAGACGATCTGAAGCCGCTGGATGCAGGTCGCGGACAAGCGGCCGATCTGAAAGTCACTGGGGGAGGCCTATATTTAGCATCCTATGGCTAAAATGATAATGATACGGGTTAAAGGAAAGAAGCGTCCGGCTCACCTAGCATCGACGGCGGCGACCCACTCCTTGATCTGTACGGCGTGCGGATGGCCCTTCTCGACGAGCCCGTCGGCCAGCTGCGCCAGCAGGCGCACGCGCTCGCGGCTCTCGCGCGCCACGCCGGCCGCCGCCGCCGCCGCCGCCGCGCCGCAGCGCTCCTGCGTCTCGCGGATCCATTCCACGGCCGCGCGCGCCGAACGCTCGAACAGCGCGAACTGCTGGCACTGCTCGAGCCGCTTCTTACGCACTGTCCAATGCTCTAATACCTACGATAACAATTAGTCACATCAACATTTCAAAACGACAAATCTTGACAAAAAATAAAAAATCAAAAGATGAAGTTCAATTGAAAATACCGGTTGTATGAGCACCATAATAAAACTCCTGAGCATGATGGCACCGCGCGCGCAGACGCGCAAGAGCCATGGTGCGCCCCCGCGAATGATGGCGAGCCTCATGCTGCGATACCATCGCTAGCGCAACAAAAGCCTTATTGTCTCTAGCGCCCGCCCCGCGACATTGACAATGACAATGCGACTAATAATAAACGCGACCAACACATTTCGTAATCGAAACATAAATATTTTCATGTGACATAGCTGGAATTGTCCGTTAACTTGTAAACAAATAAACAACTAGACCAACGTAAACTTATACGTTCCCAAATTGCGCTGCTGACAAAATTTTATAGAAAAACATTTCTTTCTATGAAATCGCGTAAATTTTGACATTTCAACTTCCGTGTTTATCGTAATTAAAATAAATGTATTTTCATAAAAATAGATCGGACTGTATATCGACTCTCATAACATCGTTACGTAGATTGAGATTTAATTATGGTTAGATGTAGCGATACCATCTATCTCACTAGGATATAAGTGAGATTAAACATTAGATTATGTTTATATGGCAGAAACTGTTAGACTATTACACAAAATGGAACCTCACTTATAATATTTTGTCATGTAGGCAACCATTATATTATTCCACAGCTGATATAACCTGAGTACATATTGTAATAACGCGGTGAAGGTTGTACCGCGATGATGAGATATAATAATAGCTTGTAAATATCAATAATATAAATCTGCCATTATGTCATTTGCGCCCGGATGCGCTTCGTATCTACTTTCATAACATCACTATTAACTTAAACAGATTCGTTTATCTATAATTTGAATTATGATAGTAATTTTACAGATCTTGTAAACTTACTTGCAGGCCTTATAACACTGTCGCATGACGATTAATAATGAGAATCATTATTATTGGGTTCATTATTTACACATATAAAAGGATAGCATATAAACTTGGGAATTTATTTTTTGGGATGTAACTACATATTTAGGTTTTCGGATTTTTAAATTATATGATTGGTGGTCAACGGTAAGCAAATAAAAATAATAATTGGACAATATCACATACATTGCTCTGATCCTAAGGTAAGTAGCTAAAGCACTTGTGTTATAGAAATCAGAAACAACGACGCTACCACAACACCCAGCCCCGAGACAATATAGAAAAGTTCGTTTTCTATATTGACCCGACCGGGGATCGAACCCGGAACCTCAGAGAGGGCGACGCCATATAGTCTGGCGTGCTCGCCTCTCGGCTACGGAGGTCGTCATTAATAGGTCGTCGGTCGTATTTTTTTATACACCTTCGAGAGACATATTAATTTTATTTACTTCATAATTTCCAAACTTCCTGAAAAACCCTGTCCAAAACACAAAACCCGAATCAAAAATTAAATATAGCTCGCGTAGCTAGCCTCTAAGTCCGTCTGTTGTGGTGGCTCCTGTGCGAGTGCTGGCAGATACACTTTTTTTTTACATTCACACCGATTACCTATCTATGTATATTTGCTTGTGGTTGTCGAAGAGTGTGGGTACACATGGCGTAACTGATCGGAAATTGTAAGCGAAATAATAACATTTTCATGATAAAAGTTACTTTATTCTCCTGAGCCAGTAGAATATCGAGTATGGCACGCGTCTGCTCGTGATGCGCCTTTACACATGGCGTAACTGAGCTGAAATTGTAAGCGAAATAATAACATTTCCATAATGATGGAGTACCTTATTCTCCTGCGCCAGCAGCGTGTCGAGTATGGCGCGCGTCTGCTCGTGATGCGCCTTGCTGGCGGCCGGCGTCTGGCCGTGCACCTGCGCCGAGCGCGCCGCGTACTTCAGGAACGTCTCTGCGGTACGCCGCGCCAGCGTGCACGCCTTTAGGAACGCCTCCTTTTGCTCGCCGTGCTTTACGATCAACGCGGCCACCTGCAAACGGGACTCTATTTAGTTTTTATATAATTAAACTGTTTAATAAGAAGTTAGGAGACTGGGCGTGCGGTGCATATAGGCAATTAGGCAGTGCCTACATGGAAAACGAAAAAGGTAGGCAGTGTACTTACAAATGTGTCATTGATGAAAACCACTGATTTTCATTAATAAAACAATTAAGTAAATATCTACTGCCTACCTCGAAATAAAACTAATGCCCGACACTAGACTAAAAATCTATGCCGTGATCACATATTTCGAATAAAAAGCTACAAGATGGTCCTTTGATTGTTACTTGCTCGCTGCGTTGCATTTGTGTTTTAACGTCACGCCCGTTACTAATTTGCTGAAGGAACAATCCACAGCTCGCGTCACACTCTCGCCAGTACTTGGATTGCACAATGTCACTAATATTCAGAATGTAAAAGTTATACGTTTGTTTCCCATTTACGCTGTAACGACTGAACTGAATGGAATGAGCTGATGTTCGGATATATATATATCTAGCTTATAGCTTTTGTGATTCCTTGGGATGATTTTAAATTCCTGTTTCGCTTTACTCTCAAGGCTACGAATACGAAGCCTTTAACTAGTTAATTTAAAGTGGGTGACCGCGAAATTCCAGTCACAGTTACACCAATCGAACTTAAACAAAACAGACACCATGGCGAATTTGTGGGTTTCATCAAGTCTAATAAACTGATAATACGTGCTTATTCATTACATTCGCCTTTAATGGTCTACCAACTTGTTTTTGTCATCGCAAGGCAAAGTTTGTTCCGTTATTTCAGAGACATCGACCATAAGAGCTCACTGCTCTGGAGGGATACCTTTCGAAAATTGCTAAGACTCTGAGAACGGCTGGACCCATTCAGCTAATTTTGTTCTTGAATTATTGGTCCGGGTAAGAAAAATATGGAAAAATTGCGAGGAAAATACTATGAACGTCAATATAATTTTCCCATACAAACTGTTCATATCTCTTACTGCTTAGGCGGTACGAAGTTCGTCGGGTCAGCTAGTAAACTAATAATAACTGTTTATATGTGAGACGCCTTCAATGGTCTACCAACTTAATGATTGATTTTCTCCCGTTATTCCGGCCAGAGATATCGACCATAAAAGCTGACTGCTCTGGACAGGTGTTGAACGATTAATATGAATAAAGTTAGACCGTAAGAGACCTAAGGGTCTTTCGAGCGTCGACGTCGTAGCTGCATCCAATCAGTGTTGACGCTGCCGCATTTACTTAACGCCGACTGGAGACTGCCACAAAGTCGACGCTCGTAAGACGCTAGTGTCGGGGTGGCCTTACCTGTGCAGCCTTGTCGATGTTCTGCGCCTGCGCCGGCTCGTCGGCCTGCGGCGCGGCGGCCGACCCGCACCAATCCTCGTCGCGGCGGTACTCGCGCTCCAGCGAGTCCAGCACCGAGCACACCTGCTCCGCCGTCTTGTAGAAGTTCAGCGACGCCGTCACGAGCTTGTGACGCTCTTCCGCGCACGTGACCAGGCGCTGCCACCGCTCCGTCACTTCTTCCGATATCTCTCTGGAAATAACGATCTCGATGTACAAACATGACCTACATTTTTTCACATGTTGAATTGGCTAGATACATTCTAATTCACACGTATTTATAAAGTACTTCCTTGTTGCTAAGTCACAACATAGTAAAGTCATAACTTAACGTAAAGAATTCTTATTTTGAAAAATATATTCTATGGTCAAGTTATTCATATCACTTGTTCTAAGCATGTTCTCAATGCTCAAGTGAATGTAATGGCGTTTCAGTTCGTTCAGAACATTACGCACGCATATAAATTATTGTTACCAAGCAACATCCAAAATATAGAACAAATGGAAGGGTTGTATAGTCAAGTTAGCTTAACAAGTATTTCAGTTATTCGATTCAGTGTCTCATATCGATGGCAGTAGTAATATAACTAGGACTAGCGCTAGAATGAATAAGTCATTCACAACCAGAAATATAGAGGCATCTTCATTGTATTTTAAACTTTCTTGCAACGGAATAAGTTACGAAGATACATACGGGCCGGCATTAGTGGGCGTAGCCGGGCGACAAAACCGAATATGTGCAGATAATGTTATGTAGTAGATGCTTCGACTCGACTTCGTTGTACTGTACTGTTCGCCAGAATACTTGTGTAGTTACCCCTGACTGCACAGTAGTAATACAGTAGTTTCGGTCACCTTATCGTATGCGGGTCGTAGTGGTTGGCGGCCCGCAGCGCGTCGGCGCGGTACTTGACCTGCACGGCGCTGGCGTGCGTCTTCTCGACGGCCACCTGGAACTGGTCGTGCTCGCGCTTTAGCTGCTCCGCCTCGGGCAGCGTGCCCGGCACCGAGAACGACGCAGCCAGCATCGCCTCGCCGTTGCGGATCCAGCTGACGACTTGGGCAGCGTCTTTTTGGAATTGACCTGTATAAAAAACACGAAGTTAATACGTGTAACAGATTACGACTCAAACTTAACAAGCTAAGCTTTGTTTAACTTGTTTTGGATGTACTAGGAGACGTTTTCGCCACAAAACAAGTCATTGATTGGAAACACTTAATAAAAACGTGTAAATTCCTCATTTCAAGTAATCAAACTGCATTTGCTTGAAACGACTTAACCTGGCTTCATAAAGGAATTAAAATAAGCACAGCACGAAAACATAAAATAAAGCAAACAAACGCAAATCACTTAATTTGTCAATCCTTAAATATTAGTCTATCTAACCAATAAAACCGATTAAGTTTTGCAAATAGGCTTAAAAAGCGCTTTTACACGTCCCAATTTTTTCCCCCAACCACTTCGGAACAAATTTGGGCTAGCACCGAGAAGAAGCAAACACAAATTAAGTTAACAGAATGGAAACGAATAATCTAGTTCGACTAATGTTAAATTTCTTGTACTAACCAAGTTGCACGCACTGTTCGAACCGGGCGCGCCGCTCCTCGGCCAGCTCTTCCAGGTCCAGCTGCCTGTCGTGCAAGAACTCTAGCAGCAGCTGCACTCTGGCCTGCGAGTCCAGGGGAGCAGCCTCGGTGCCGTCGGAACTGCTGGCGGCCATCACGTCCGCCGCCTCCGCTATCGCCGCGGCCAACTCCTGGCCTTGTTGGACCACCTGCCAACAAAAGTGTTTAGATTGCGTTTTTGTCGACGTGGAGACGATATGAGAGGAAAGGAGACATGCTGATAAACCATATGTGAACGGTTACTCAACCGCACTATAGGATAATCAGTATTTCTATACCTTTAGTAATTGATTATTATTAGTTAGTTTACAATAGTTTACATCTGTCGTGTTAGTTTAATTATTTATGCAATAATTTTATTATGCAATCTATTTTTATCATTCAAAATTTAGCTGCCGCTGCACACCTAAGTGTCTTGAGTGTAACATTATTTCGTTTATGTTTTGTTCTCTAATGATCTGGCGTGTTGTGTACCTGTACGTGTGTATATGCGTGTGTGCCTCATTCTCTCAGTCCCTTTAGCTAGATGATATCGTTTACCTGGTAAGTGGCGTGCTGCATCCTGGCGACGCTCTCGTTGTGCGCGGCGAGCGCCTGCTCGGCCTGCTGCGGGTCGCGCGGCGGCTCCGTGCGCTGCAACTCGTCGCCCCACAGCTCGAGACGCGACGACACCTGCCGGTTACAACACAACAGTTGTTAACTCCTTTTATGTAAACCTGCCTTACAAACTGGAAATCACTGGGGGAGGCCTATGTTCAGCAGTGGGACGTCCTATGGCTGAAATTATGATGATAAAGTAAACCTCCCGTACAAAGCACATCTGGCCACGCGCCGCAATAGACATAATAGTATAGTTCGACTGCTAAGATTAGTATATCATAATAGAATAAGTATGAAATAACTGCATATTTTTAAACGTTATCCTTATAGTCAAAGATGAAAAAAATGCTTTTAAAGTTACAGCTACAGTGAAAATACTTTGTGAGAATATTAAGAAATACTTTTCTTTCTTGCGTTACGATTTCAACGCGTTTATAAAATTGTTTAATTTACTTTTGTGTGTGAATTAGCTCAGATATGTAGCTTAAGAGTTAGCTAACAGAATTATAACATAGCATTACGGTACAAGTCCAATAGTGGTGACAGGACGCAAACACCAAACCCCAGACAACACCACTGGTTTCTATTTATCTCTTTGAATTTCAAATACGGCTACGGCAAGCAATATTGTCGCGGCGTTTTGAATTAAGCTTATAGAGATTAATAGAAACCAATAGTGTCGGTTGCAGTTTGCGGTATGCCGCCCACATCAGACTTTTAATCATTTTCATTGTGATCACAATACCGAAAAATTCAATTGTACGGAGTAACTTTAGCATGATACATTGGTGTTTGTTATCAGTTATTGCTATCGGTATAATATCGGTACCGTCACGTGCCATAAATGTTCAATTTCATAGATTTATCGACTAGAAAGTTTTAAAAAATATATGTGAATCACTATTTTTGACAAGTTTTCCCATATTCCGTTACTGCGTTTGCATTTAAACAGAGGGAGTTTTGTTTACCAAGGGTACTTGTGCTGTTTACTTGCGTCAAATGAAAGACAGTGGTAGCAACGCAATAAATAAAGGGCCAAACCATAGCCTGGATAAAATGAGAATTCGATTTTTATTTTGTGTAACCTAGCCTTAGTGTCTTTAGATAAACAACTTGTGTTTTTTATTAAACAATATTTTACATAATAATTATTAACGTTAAAATAACAAGTACAACGTAATGCTTTTTTTTTTATAACTTTATTGCACATGCATATAGTTAGTGTACGTGTACTTATGTACATAAGGTGGACTTAATGCTAGAAGCATTCTCTGCCAGTCAACTATTGGGTCATGCAGAAAGCTTGCAAGGGTTTATTTTAAAACTTTGATACGGACGGAAGTAATATATTTTAACAGGTAACCAAATGCAGGTTCGTGCGTTAGGCCCCCGGTGTGTGACGCCCTCGTGGTGCAGGCACCCGATTTCGTTTTAGTGCGATAAAAATGTTTAAGAATACTTTATCCAAAGTACAGTCAGATACCAAAGTGTAACCTATTATAAAAATTATATTACCTGTAACGCATGATACTCATTATAAACAAAAACATGAAAGTTTACAGCGAAATTAAATACTTACGTAGTAGGTACACAAACACTTTTCGTCGACTTTATCTGGTGGAAATTACTTTTATTCTGACGAAATCTGCTGTTATACTTAACGTAATTGAAAATCAGGTGCCTCCACCACGGAGGCTAGACATATCGGTGGCCTAAACCACGAACACCAAATTCCATACATGAGTATGGAAATATTTTTGTTTTGCTATAGACTTTCTTATGGTCTCTGTTTATCATCCACTAACAGAAAGACTGACAAATATAATTAATAAAACTAATTTTGAGGAAATTATCTAGAACTGACAAACGGGTATTTTAATTTCACCTGACCGTGATGAAAGTTCAAGCCCAAAATGTAGGCATGGCGATCGTCTTTCGTGGCCTAAATAAGTTAAGCCTTTTGAGTGCACTTCGGGCATGACATCAGGCGTTCCACAATTGTTAATATTAACCTCTAGCGCGTCCCGTTCAAAGTGTCGCAACTGCAGGGTGAGCTCAAGCCTGCGCTCGCGGTCGGACCACAGCTCCTCGAGCGCGCCGCGCGTGCCCCGCAGCCTCTCCAGCGTCGTTTCCACGGCCGCCGTACTCGCTGCGTCCGAGTCGCCGGACGATCTGCAAGCACATGTCATCGTCTAAACACATTTTAACTATTCTATAAATTTTGACAGAATTGCCGTTGATACGAAAAGAAGAAGCACATCCAAAGACCTGAAGGCTCTTATAGTACTTATTTGACTGCCAGCTTAACCCCTAGTTTCCATCATTCAACTCTCTAAGATAGCTTATTTTATCTGTTTTATTAGTGGCAATTGCTATCATTTCAACCTAAGAAACAGACACATTAACAAACCATCATAATAACATACAACAATTGGTTGAAGTCACTGTTTATCTGATTATTAAATGATAAACATAGAACTAGGTTTCGATTACTAAAATTTAAAAATAAAGGGCTCCATAAATATAATGTTTAAAAGGGTTTTGTCACCAAAAAAGTTTGGCTAATACTCTAGCTAGCTCATACTACATAAAAATTGATTCCATTACAGATCCTAAGATACATAGTTAAGTATTTCCTTTAGACAATCCTACCTTTTGTAAGGGGTAGAAGGACCTCCACAAGAGAAAAAAGAAGGTAAGGTAACCAAAACTACGGCAATCAAACCTTAAAATTTATAAACAAAGTTTGAACTGTATTCAGGGTGTAGCCAAGAGGTATAGTTAAACTTTAACCGTTCATTCTACTGCTCAAATACAACAAAACAAAGGACCAACAACCAAATCCCGATAGTTCGCTTCTCCGTACAAACTGGTGCCAGCTAGTAGTTACATGGTATTATGGGAAGGTGTAATTTTGATTTCGATGTTGGTGATGTATAATAATAATAATAATAATAAATAATAGAGAAAGTTGTATTTATGTAGTAGAATTAACTGATTAATTTTCACTGAACATTTAAATCCCGGTAGATTGAAGATATAGAATTGGATTTTTTTAAGTATAAGTGAAGCTTCTTTTACCGCGAGACGATTAAAGTATAAACCTATATTGGTTCTAGATTATATTTAGAATTGAAAACATCAATTTTCTTTAAAAACTTATGACATTTAATAGCTAGTCGCAGGTACTATACTTTAATCGTCCAGTGACATATAGATAATATTATGGAATATTTTCTAAACGGAGCATACTTTATACGCAAGAAGTAATTTCAATAAAGGTTCTATAATCCAATAGAATACCAACCTCCATCGCAAACACTGAACGGGCGACTTGTGCCTATGGGAACGCCGGTGATATTTGAGCATTTTGCGGAAAAATGCTCATTTCACTGGCCGTCACTACTTGTAACTGTCCAAGTCGTTAATCGTTTGAGTCACTGCACTATTACAGATGCTAACAGCTGCTAGTTAGAATAACGGTTATATTTTAAGCACTTTAAGGTATTAAGGAGTGCAATCACGCCGCCTGTACTAGCCTGTATGGGAAGCTTGGTCATTATTGCAAAACAAAAATGTTCTATCTGATCTACCCCACTTTTTTGTGTATCTAAATGTAGCTGAGTTTTTATTGAATTCAGGCCACTGCGGGTAGGAATGAATTACTTTTAATCTGTACGAACACTGTTAACTGACATAATGGATACATTGCGAAAATTTACGCAATTTATAGTGTTGTTTTAGTTATTTTCTATATTATTTTGAGAAGTGATAATTGTAATTACTACTATGAGTTTTCAGGATTCAGGTATGAAGTTTCGGACTGGATATACATAAGTGTAATATTTTAAACTTCTGATCTTTTTTTAAGAGTAAAATATCGACAATTATTTTTCCAAAAAAAAATTGTTTACGAGTGTTTTTGTTATGTTTCTGTACACTTCTATATACAAGTATATTTGGACAAAATTTAGTTTAAAGTGTTTACTTTCACACTCAGTCAACAATTCTTGCGCATTTTTGCGGCCGCTTAACAATTTTGGTCTTATTCTTGTAGCGATGTCATCTGCGTATGAAATCAACATAGAATCATTTCGATCTTACTGTTTAAAAACTGCTGCCTTGTATAAAATACTGTATCCGTGGTATTACAAGCCTACAAGTATCCACAAAATCTTAGTTCATTCAAGCGATTATTGACAGGTTCATAGTTACCTATAGGCGCTTTATCAGAAGAGGCACAGGAATGTCGCAATAGGGATATAAAACGCATTAGACAATATAATTCTCGGAAATTCTCTCTAAAAGCAACTATGTCCGATTTATTTCATAGGTTGTTGATTTACTCAGATCCTTTAAATTTTTTTAAATCTAAAATAAAAACAATGCCTACTGAAGTTATAACACTACTCAAAGTGCCTGACGTGCCAAAGTATACCCAATATGTTGATAGTAGATACCATTATAGAAAGTGACAGTTATACATACTTACTCTGTGGTGATACTGATTAACTACGGAAATTAAAAATAAATATTTTTTTACCATGTAGATCATTAAATTATTTTTAAAACATGAAATATGGTAATTTCTATCAATAATATATGTAAATTAAACTGTAGCATTCGATAAATAATTTTGACCAACCTTCCCATACACCTCAGTACACTGTGCGCCGGGATGGAGATTATAGCTCGACCGACCTACTACTGTACCGCTACTGTTATGTTACGGTTGGATGGTAAATATAATCTAATTCCTCTTCTACCACGTGTGATGTATCCATCTATCTCATGCGTTAATTGGAGTTACTCAACGTTATTTAATAAAGCTCATCATGATCACATTGTTTATAAACAAGGCCCTCAATTCAATAGGACTCGAAACAATTCCTCTTGCAATTCAATTCATAATGACCGCATAAAGCATTTATGAAAAATATTTTTCTTGATTATTGTTTCCCCATAGTTTTCTGATTTAATAATAACATTAATTGTAAGTTGCGTAATTTATACAACTAGGAGGCATACAAAAACTCTTCAATAATGACCTACATGCGTTTATTAGATTTTATTTATTGTTTCAAATTAAAATAAAACCTTTTAACTTAGTATCGAAATTTCATAAAAACAAAAATGGCAGTTTATTTGTGAAACAAATCCCGAATATATTGATACTGAAGCCTATTAACCGGACAAACTCAGTTTTATTTTAAAAGCCGCACGCACGCACGCAAGGTGCGCGGGCGCAACATCCCGTCATTGTGACCGTTCGAGGCTACGACAAATTGCCGTGTATTAGCTTCTACGTTATATTTATCGCTTGCTCAGCTGTAAAAGCATAAGTATGTATATCGAAATACATGTTGTTAATAATAGATATATAGAGATGATACTTGACCCCAAGAAAGACTGGTAAAGATGGCCACATGGCATTATGTTAGCCTTTTTTATATTTTTATAAGTATTTTCTGCGAACACCTAAAATCTTGGAAAATTGTATCAAAATTAATTCTGATCGTCTATGATCGACAGCCAAGAGGCCTAATTTTGTCCATGAAAGGAGGTATCGCATTCTTTTGCGTTATTTTTTAAATTATTTTATAAACATATACAAATAATTCTCCGTAAAACGTCTAACATAATTGCAGTTCTGGTCCCGCAAACAGTAAAAGTAGTCTCACAACCTTTTGACCCGCATGTAGCGCGGGCCATATTTGCTATGCAGCATGCAGGTCCAGTTCGTGCGCGCGGTCCATCCGATATTCCGCTCAGATGAGCGTTTAGATGGCCATCGGCAATAAATAATATACGAAACGCTAAAAACCACGTATGAGATGCAAGCATTCCGGGCTTAGGCAGTTTCTAGTGGCGTCGGAGCGCGGCGCATACCTCACGCGTCGGCGGCCAATTGGAACCGAGAGATATCCGGACGCCTGCGTCGCGACTCTGATCAACCATTTAGAAAACTACCCAAACGTTTTAGATTTTTTTACCAAAATGCAATTGGTATTAATAAAGCGTGTTTTGGACCATATGTTTAGTTATTAAGTCTCTAAGAATACTTTAATACATACTCATTATAAAATAAGTAGGCAACATGCAAATATTCATGTTCATTAATGCTAATTATCTTATGTACGAACCAATCATGAACACCGCCGTATTTTGTCAATTTAACAGTCAATTTTAATTTAGTTTTCATTACAACAGGGGACTAGCGGACAAAAAAGAATATGGTAGTTTTGCAATCAAGTGCAATAAAGATGGACCAATCGCAGATTGTTAGAAGGACCTTGATTGCTTCACTTATGTGGTTTGACAATCAACGCTTCCCTTCCGCAGGCGCACTAGGTACGAACACCAGACGGAGCTGCGTCCGGTCTGCTGCTTACGGTTACACAATATAATTTAATCATTTATTGCATGCTACATTGATGTTATTTACTTTATTTTAGTCTCATTCAATAACATTTATATATTTTCGTAAAAAAATCAATCTCATGCACTAATACTAGGTGCATCTATTATTATATTGAAGTCGCTTGGGGAGTATTAGCTACTTTTTCAACAGGTGAATTCAAGTTTGTATATTCTTTCTTTTTAGCATGAAGTAATATCAAACCATCAAATAGATTTCATTTATTGTTGTGGCCATAAACTTTTGATTTAACATTTAACCATTTGAAAAATCTCGAAGACCATGATATTCTGCGGGGACCGATCGATGCGGTTGTAAAAAAATGGGTAACCGACAGTTAAGTGCATTTTAACTGACGATGAATTTTATGAGCATCGAACTCATAAAAATTCTGCTCATGACGCTAACAGTAGCCCTCAAGAAAGGGTCTAGCTGTCCAACAATTAGGGCTCAGTGGTAGTTTTATGGGCAGTTAAAACGCATCCATCGGCGGACATTTTATATCCGGTTTTATAGGCGCGGAGCCGGGATTAAAAGTTATACAGCAGGCGCCTTCCTGCTCGCAACGCTCACACACTTACAAATAATAATTTGCCAGAATGAGCACTTATTAAGGTAGCACGGCGTTCGCTATTCCTTTTCCGCTGTGTAATTGCAGCCTTTAAACAATTCCTAGGTATGAAGGGGAAACGCTATTTTCAGACGTCTTTTTGCGATCATTATGTTAGCACCGACTTAGCAAATGTATCTAGTGTTAAATTTACATTCCATCACGTCTGCAAGGTGATTTAAAGCAGTATTTATTATTATAATAATCCACGGTGGCGTTTTAAAATTAAATGTCTTAAGCAATAAATTACTTATAAATTCATTTTTAATAAAAAGGCAGTCCATGCGTATAGATAGTTATTTTGCAGTGCATTTTACGCGCGCTACGTTTGTGTGAATAGATATAACAAGCCAGCAAACTTTGTTTACAAGTTTTCCAGACAAGTTAAACGATCAAAACAGAGCCTACAGAAGCGGTCTCTTTAGAGACACGTCTAATGTATTGCTTGATTTGTAGCTGTGTGAATCTAGACACATAATATTGTAACATTAGCAATATCAGATTATCAAAATCGAATCGAAACAGTAACGGACAATAACCAGACTCTCATTGCATAGGAAATGAGTAATGTCGATACTATCAAGAAGGTGCGCGCCGAACGAAAAATATTATCATTAAGAATTGCGTGTGCGCCGAACGGTTACCATTGTCTCAGCTGACTTGTCCGCGTACTTTTTTTGATAAACACACCGCACTTGCATTCTGCTGCACTGTGTAGGTATTACGTCAGCTCAGACCTTGGTCTGCATCAGATGGTATCTGGTCAAGTCGCGCCTTTATAAGGATACTCTGCTCCCTAAAACCACCATACGGTTTAGCACACTGTTGTGCACCGGCTTGTCTATGAACTCGTCTTCGAAAACGGGTTTTGTATCCTATAATTACTCACTCGTATCAGTTGCTATCACAATGACGTATGAATACACTGCAGTAGTCGTAAATAGTAGCATAAAATTATAATGTTTTCTCATACTTGAACTGCGTAAGTATACTGCGCTCAAATAACGTCAAAAAACTGTTTTTTATTACTAATCCCTTTTGAAATTATATTCGTAGCAACCCCTTCGAGTAAAGCAGCTCGCAGCAATGTGCAACAATGGAAAGGCAGTGAACTATTAGAGCTGTGTGCGCGGGCGCGCAGATGAGGCGAGCACTTTCACGGGGACGACACAAGTTGCGTGACTCGCACCCGCGCCATGCCTGGTGGCTTATGAATTTATTCAGTGCCGGCCCGCGGCATGCTAAGTATGGATGTACCACCAATAAATACAAACAGAAAATAAAACTATTGACATTAATTTGCTACGTATCAGTATTATTCTTTCTCTATGGTATCATCATTTGTCTCGATTTTACTAATCGCGCGCTACACGAATTTCCTTTCTATCCACTACCTGCGTGATTGTAATTACAGAATTTATCATTAGTTTTAATCAAACGTTTTCAATCAAAGCGTTTAGATTGTATAGTTTTTTTAAAAGATACGAAGAAATTTAATTAGAGCAAAAAGCATTGGTAATACCAACAGCCTTTTTTAACATCAATTTTCATGGTCAATTCAAAAATGTTATAGAAATTGTAAATGGTAATTGGCGATGGCTGATAGTGCAGATTTCGTTTCAAAATATACAGAGAGTTGACAATAGGCAGTAGCGTGAGCTTTCTCTTTAGTCTAATAATAACCGATGAATACAATAATTACGTGCGAGACAATAGTTCCGCATCGTTCATTAAAGAATGCATGTGCACTGTCGATACTTCTGTCAATGGGAAATAGGAACTTGTGGGAAAAGAAACACGCAGATGTCACTAACAATACATCGTGGCACGGGTAAGCAATACAGGCGAGGGCAAGTTGTCGTTTTACATGTTTGCAGTGAATATAGCGATCAGCAGCAATGATTGACATTCAGCGAGCATACCAAAAAACTTTCTTCCATCAATGTCGGTTATCCAACTGCATAACAATACAAACAAGGATAGAATAACAATTCGTGGAATACATAATAATCTTGTCCGGTAATGCATAATGGTGAACTACGTAATTCCATGATAGAATATCAAATTTATATTTAATTATTTGAGGTTCTATATACTTGGAGTGCTATTCGGTCAGCCGTCGCGAGCGGTCGTCCACAACACGTGCGCTGCAAGTGGCCCGAACCGAAAAAAGATCTTTTGTTCTTAAAATCCAAAGCCCAACGCGCGGGTCCTGTCTTTGATAATAATATTGCAATTTCTAATTATAAAATTAATTAAACATTTAAAACATATATTAATAATCAACGGAAGGCGGGATAAGTGTTTTCAGAATCACCCCTCCGTAATTTAATTCTTGCATAGTTTTTTAGCTATATCGAAGTGTGTGAGCCAAGTGTGTATAGTGTTTTTGTGCCAACCGTCCTACGAGTGCTCCAGTGCAGCCTCAGGGAAAGGAGAAACCATCGCATTCCAATCTTAAGCCTGTGGCGAGTTGCAAAGGGTTCGAGAAAGGCCCACTAGTCCAGTTACTACGCGTGTAGGCGCAAACCCGGTGAGATCAGTCCTTTACCTTACAAACAACAAGTCAAAGTTGCGAATTGAATAACAAATTCGACCACTTCGAACCTATCAGAATCACTAGTTTCCATAAATTTAAATAGGACAATACTCAAAAGCACACCTCAGACTGAAGTCTCTAGAATATTATAATACTTACATCACCTCAAAGTACCACAAATGCATAAAACTGAGGTAGGTTGTATAGGTACTTTAAAATTATTAAGGTACAAAGCAAAGTTTTCTGTAACTCTAACAATCGACTCTCAACTAACGCTCATTACCAAAAAGTCTCAATTACCAAAAAGACAACACATGTTAAACATAAATATGAAACAAAGCAAACATCTTTGGTAACAATAAACCTTAGTATTGCATAGTTTTACTCAACCAAACATTTAAATTTACAAGAAACACAGCAAAAAAGAATAGCCCCAAAAACACTTTTGTTTCTTGCATAATACAAAAGCACGAAATCAATACCCCGTGTTTAAGCCACATCTGGTTACCATTGAACCCATCTGAAAAGTATAGTGACCCAACAAAAAAACGGCAAACCCATTAAAAACGGACGCAACAAGCATTACCAACACTAACAAAAACACTAATAAATAACAATTCCGCAACCTTTACACCCTAGCCATAAGTCTTTAATATATTAGATTTAAGCTTTCCCCCACAGCCCACATAATGTCAACAGCAATAATCAAAGTACCTGGAGATGGAAATTGTCTGTTTAGAGCAATAGCTCAACAGATCAACGACTTATTTTACCTCACACTAGACCAAGGGGCAGTCAGACGTGATCTTGCGCGATACGTGGAAGAAAACCAAGACGACGATGCAATGAAAATAGCTATTGCCAGCAACCTTGACACAGACAACCAAACACAATACCGTTACTACATTGCAAATCAATACAAAGACGGAGAATGGGGTGGTACGGACATCCTTATTGCAGCGGCTAACCTCTACCATATAACTATCAACATCCATCAGAAAGAAAATAGATCGACCTTAGTCTTTAAGCCAAAAAATCCAAACGACTCTGTTGGCGACATAAACCTAATCTATGACGGTAGCCACTATGATAGTCTCATATACGTTAATTCCGGAAATAAAAATACAACGCAAGATAACAAGGCAGTACATAATGAGAAGAGCCAACATCAAAACACACTGGAAAGCACAAATGACTCGATTAGCTCCCCCATGAGTACTGAGGATTATGCAGACAAAACCGGGTATAGGCTAGTCAGTACATCAACTCACCCTAAACATAACATCGAACCAAGTAACCTAAAAATTGGTACATGGAACGTCCGAGGCACCGCAGACCCCAAGAAGAAGACGAAATTGATAATTTCCTAAACAAAAACAACATAGATATCGCTTGCTTACAAGAAACCCACATGCTCACGGGAACATACAGCTCTAAAAACTTCAAATGGTTATTGTCAGGATCAAACAAAAGCCGTTGCCTGGCCATCGTGGTCAGGAAAAAAACAACCTTGCAAATAAAACACTTAATTAATTACCCAGATATCATGGCGGCAACTATAGTAATAAATAATTTTAAAAGAAAGCTATTCATAATCACGGCCCACATACCGAACAAAACGGCGGCGGCTACTAAAACAATTTCCAGGTTACTGCAAACCATAAAACAAAAACCAAAGGACACTACACTAATAATACTAGGTGACTTCAATGCCCACATAGAATCCCTAGATGTAAACGACCTCCAAGAATCCGGTCAGATTGGAAATAATCTGCTACACAAAGACTCCAATGACATTGGTAATATCATTATCGATATCATCAGACGAGAAAAATTACGCTTGGATACTTCTTTTGGCAGACCAAGTTGTAGAAAAACGTGGAAATCGGGCAAAAGAATATCACAAATCGACCACATACTTACAAAAGTGAACAATACAAGTCTATTCAACTTTATAAAAGGAGAGCCTTATAAGAAAACTTCGGACCATAAACTAATCATAGGTGAGCTAACCCAAACAAAATCAAATTTTCAAGATAGACACTTTCCGATAGCAACAAGAGAATCCAATAAGATTCCAGTAAACCAAAATTTTAACTACAGGCACTTAAACTATGAGCTACTTCAACATGAAGCCATCCGCAAAAAATTCCAAAATGAAATTAAAATGACCACTGAAGCCTTGACCGTCAGTAATCAACACCAACGACCACTGCCTTGGGATACGATTATGGAAATTATGAAATTAAGTGCTACCATCACTCTCAAGAAGGTAGCAAACATATCCAAGGAGCACAGACTTGCGCTAGCTGAATTACAGAAAGCTAAATTTCGTAACCGACATTCGCGTGATACAACATCCCGACTAGAGTTAAAACATTGTCGCACCAAGTTGCAGTACATATTGAAAAAAAATGAAGACCGCGAATTCGAATCTTTTTTCAAGGACCTTAATAGCATGCATCCCTCTCAGCGTATGAAAACCACATATAACTTTTACCGAAGATTCAAAACAACTGAAAAATACAGGAAGAAGACCACATATATACCTATTTCTAATTGGGAAAAGGAACTATCCAAATCTAAAGGTCCAGCCATATCTCTATGTAAGAACGAGAATATAAATGACCTTTGCGAAGGCCCAAGCAATGAAGAAGTTGCTAAAATAATCAATAGTATGCGCAATGGCACAGCACCAGGTATTGACCAAGTAGTCACGGAACTATTTAAAGCTCTACCCGAAGAGATGTTCACAGACCTAATGGAGCACTTTAGGAATGCATGGCAAAGCAATATCATACCATCAGCCTGGACCCAAACCGTCCAAGTCCCGATTCCAAAAAAAACGAACCCGAAATCAACTAACGAATATAGGCGCATTTCGATATGCTGTACTGGCTATAGAATATACGCCAACTTTATTCTGTCTCGTCTCGATAAATTGACCAAGAGCCTAGGCAACTATCAAGCAGCCTTCCTAGAAAATAGATCTACCGATGATCATATTTTTACTCTCCGTAGAATTCTCGACGAGAAATGGCGGGAAGGCACAAAAACATACGTCATGGCAATCGACATAGAACAAGCTTTTGATACCGTAAACTTAAATGCATTGAAAGACATCCTCGTGTCCAGGACTAATAAGACTTTTACCAATAGGATTATAAAAGCTTGTATGAATGAATCAACATGCATAAGGTGGTTTGGACAACAAACACGGTTTATTAACAAAGGCAAAGGAGTCAAACAAGGTTGCCCACTGTCACCCCGTCTCTTTACCATTCTCATTGACGACGTTTTAAAAACTCTAGAAGAAGAAGTACCATTCCTTCGTCTCAATCAAGACTTAATAATATCCCTACCGATGTGCCTATCATTTGCCGACGATATAATTATTTTAGGAACAAACTTTAGACAACTACAAATAATTCTTTCCCGACTCGAAGAACTTCTCATTACTGTTGGACTAAAAATCAATACCACAAAATCAAAAATATTGATCCGTGACCCGACAAATACCTACAGGCGCACCTAATTACTCCAAATTGGAGATGGTACTAATATCCAACCAGTCGAGGAGATAAAATACCTCGGCACTTACATAACATCAGGGCACAGCAGAAGAGAAACAATAAAAACCCGCTGCAAGCAAGGAGCTAAAAACTCAAAAATTCTAATCCCTTTTATTAGGAAAACCAAGATGCAATGGCAACTAGCAAGACTATTATATAAAATGATCATTGAGCCTACAATGACTTATGGACTAAAGGCCGCCGCGCTAACCAAAGCAAACCGATCTATGCTTAGACGGTACGAGCGGATCATTTTAAGAGACATGCTTAGCCACAGCAAATCTCCACCGAAAAACCAAAAAGTACACCAACTTTTGATGGGCAAGACAATTACTAAGAGAATAAAATTTCTCAGACTGTGTTACTACGGTCATATATTACGGCGAACAAAGCCGCACGTACTCCACAGCGCTATAAAACTCAAAGCAAATAGGCTAAAGATTGGCAGGCCAATATTTACATGGAAGGACTCACTCTCACATGATCTGAAATACTATGATAAAACCCTAATAGAATGGAAACACCTAGCCGTAAACAAAAAGGAGATGAGACAAGCAACTCAATCAATATTCGAAAAAGAAGAAACCAACAGTGAATCCGACGCCAGCAGCTCATACGAAACAACAACTCCTATATAACAATAACGCAGAACAACCAGCAAGCCAACCAAGTAACAAAATAACATAATAATCAGGAAAAAACCACAACACCCAAGGCCAGATTGCCCAACCCATCATCATCAACGCTCAATCCTAACAACAATAAACCCGTCTTTACCCATTTTCCTATACCAGGCTCAGGATGCATATCTACTTGGTTGTGGTCGATTGGCTTCAGCCGACTTGCGCGGTCGGTTGGCTGGTCGGCCGTCCTATCCCATCCCAGAGCGTGTCCCTCCTTATAAAATGTGCTACCTGGTATGCCGGTTTGACCGGAGCAGGCTTTGATCCTGGCTGGGCTAGTACCTCGTATCGTATCGTATCGTATCGTAATTATTTGAGGTTCTATATACTTTTGGGCTTGCAAAATAGAAGTTTATATGATTTAGACGACCTCCGTAGCCGAGAGGCGTGTACGCCGGACTATATAATGGCGTCACCATCTCTGAGGTTCCGGGTTCGATCCCCCGTCGGGCCAATGTGGGAAACGAACTTTTCTATATTATCTCGGGTCTGGGTGTTATGGTAACGTCGTTGTTTCTGATTCCTATAACACAAGTGCTAAGCTACTTACCTTAGGATCAGAGCAATATACGTGATGTTGTCCAATATTTATTTATATTTATATTATGATGTTTTATTTCAGTCTTATTTTATATCTATAATATTTATCTCTATGGAAAAATAAATTTAAGTTTTCGCATAATGAACAGTAATCTGAGGTTAACCTATCAAGCGGCAAAGACCTTCCGGCCGCTCAGTAACAATAAAAATTTTATTGTGTCTCTTGACCTTCGCCTGTTAGGTATGAATTGTAAAAATCGCAAACATGTCTCGGGTTGAAGTCCAAAGAAATATGCCAATTATCAACTCACATTTGCATCGCTCAGGAAGTATGAAAATTTTTCGTAGAAGTTTCAGGGCGTTATTGTTACATTGAGTTGCTTCAAAAACATCAGTGACAAGAATTTAATATCCAGGTCTGCGCGGATACAAGTGCATGGTCGTTACTCCCGTTATTAAAAGTTACAAGAGAGCACACGAGACTCAAAGGTGAACGGCGAGGAGGGAGGGACTCCCGAGTGCCCCACGCTAACAATGGAGAGGGCTACTCACTCACAGCGCTGCATAGTCTTACTGCGAAAGGCTTTATAGAGCTTAAACAGTTAATTTCAGAATAATACAAGTACCAGCAAGGATTATCACAATTTATTAGCAATTGTAAAGTACCTTTAGGCTTTAATTTAGTGTGCATAGTACGAATAAATCATGTCGGGTGTTATCAGTTTAAAAATTGGATAATAATTGTTTAACGCTTTGTTAATTTTAAAACAAATTAGATGATGATAAGTTTTAGGAAATGCGCTTACGACCATGAACTGAATAATGCCCTATTGATGTGACGTAAGTAATAAAATGTGCAGAGGAACGCAATAACGCACGATACGAAACAATAGTACCCTGGGAGCCGTCTTCGATTACAAACTGATCCGCTAGAGACATGTAGCAATGTAAACAAAACAGATATGTTACCCGATAGTCGTATGAATAGAAATTATTGAAAATTTCTTTCCCACATGGTAAGGTATGACATTCGCGAGATAGCAAGCTCAGCGCAACAATGGGGACTATTTGTTGAGAGGGTTCAGTAGGGACAATCATATTACATCGCATAGACATGGGAGCGTGGGCCCGGCCTCCCGCCGCACCAGGATCGCGTCCTTATCCATAACACCGGATACGGCGATTGCGAGACAATTTGATTCACTCTCGGAGACCTATCAACCATTGTCGGCGGCTTCCCGACACCAATCGCCTCAAATCGGCATAGTTGACCTACGTTTGTGAACAGTAGGATGCAGCAATTATCGCACAAACACTTTTTGCGATATTTTATTTGATTAAATGTAAAATTAAATTAAACGCCATGACGGCAGTAAAAGCAGCTTTGGAATAGCAATTGAATAAAAAAATATTGAACGCTGGGCTGATTTACTGTGCTACCGCTGTCACGCTACTGTTATCTGTAAAAAGTTTTCGATAGAACAAAATCACGTTATTTTCTATTAACTTGAAATAAAATGTATAAATTATAAATTTAATATTGACATATATTATGAAGGAGACGGACGACCTGGTAAAAGTTTCAGGAAGCCGCTATCGGTCGATCTGGAAGTCACTGGGGGAGGCCTATGTTTAGTAGTAGACGTCCTGTGGCTGAAATGATGATGATGACAAATATGAACTGGTTAAAACTACGCAATATGGCAACGGATTAATTTTTTCAGGCGTTACAGTTTTTTTCTGAAAGAATAACCAAACCATCCCATGTTCCCATTTAACAAAAATATTTATTACACAACAATCGTTTAAATAAATTGCGCAATGAAACAGATAATTCGCGTTGCATCTCGTAACTGTCGATAGCTGGTAATAATTGATTTCATGTTAGAGAAAAAGTAATTGACGAATGGAATACTGAAATAGTTCAAATAGAACAATGCATAAATAAGAAGCGAAGCAGAGTTTGAGGGAATAATGTAAAATAGAGACAAAGGAATTTTTCGCTACCCAAGTGTTGTCCGAGACTAGTCAACAGCGATCTAATAAAGGGGACACTACTGTGGAGACAACTGCAAACATTATCACATCTGTTCAATAGTCGTTTCGCTAGACGAAGGACGCCGCATTTCTTTTGTACAAATACAACTATTTAATATTATCTATTATTATTCATAAAAGCGTAATTGATATAACATATAAATTAGGTAAAACTCATATTTCTGATTAATATTTATGAAACCGGCATGCGATACCATAGCTTTCGATTACTCGCTTTTCACAATTTGGAGGACGATACATTATTGCATTTATTGCGTATTATATTATTAATTCAATGACCTATCTACAACTAATATGGAGGTATAACGCATCTCTCGCGGGACAGGCAGTTGGCACTCTGAATACCAATACTATTGCTACTGGAGACACTGACGAGCCAAATTGTGGGATTGACACAGTAAATAAATAAACAAAGCTTCAAACAATTAGTTTGACGAATCTTCCACAAAATACTCACTGGAAACAACAACTTATAATTTATAACAAGTAAATCGAAAAACAACAGACTGCAAATAAATACAGAAGAATAGTACGATGTACTACTTTTCTACTTCGGTTGCCTGGTTAACAATCCATGTTTTGAACCAGTACAGAGGCAAACAACCATATTAGTTAAAGCAAACAAAATACAAATACAGTATTTATAACAGTGATGGTTGTTTTAATAAAAGGTGCACATAGAATATATACGGGACATATACACATATAACACGGGGCTAGCCGTACCCAACCAAAGGGAACTACGAAATCCTTTGGCAGTATATTCGTCGCTCCATTGGGGCGCAGTGCAATGTATATTCACAAACAGATTCGGGAAATTCGACGATTGAAACGTTCTTGTAAATGAGTAGTAACAATTGATTAACGGTTAAATTTAACGTTTACTTTTTTAGGTGATATTATCGTACTTTAATTGTTATTAACTACACAAGATCGAAATGACCCGTATAGGCTTATTCTGATTGGCAAGTTAGCTTGGCCCACTTGACTTTAACTAGCCACTTTAACTAGAACCGAAGTTTTAAGATTTTGCCTAAAAACATGGTTTAAGACATCGTTCCTCTTCTAAAGTTTGAAGTTGATAAGGGAAGAACAATGATAAATCTTATTATGCAATTGTAAAAAGCCTTGTAATGTAAAAATTATAAATTCGATTTATCCGTTTATGGTACTGTATTATCGTAACTTTCCCACATTATAGCAGTTTTCATCGACTTAATCACATTCTAGCCCAGCGCACGCAATATACAGATGGACGTGTCGCTTAAGCTTAAAGTAATGCGGTTTTCCCTTTTACGTCCACGTTTACTAGAACTTGGATTAGTAATACTTAATTAACTAATATATTTCTTAATGATCATTCGGATTTCGGACTGTACATTACCATCCTAAATTGAAGTGCTTCATCCGAGCGCTGTCAGGCCTACAGCCGTGAAGCGCTTAACGTGGGTAATCAGACAATATGAAAGTGAAGATAAGGATATTTTATTTTTCCGAAACCCATACATGATTAGTTACAATTTTATGGACAATGTATATTGGTACAGATAACATAATTATGACAGGATGTTTAATTTAAAAAATCTAATCTAATCCAGCCTTTAGTACCCACCGCTAGATAACCAATAATATATTTAACGCGAGGACTTAACTAGACATCATAAGAATTAAAAACAAGATGGTAAAGAAAACCTTATTTTAGAACTATAATGTATCAGCAAATCTTGTAGTTATTTACCTCACACTAATCAGTGTTTTCATTAGAAAACCCTCGAGTACGTATCTTGGATTTATATCGAGAGGCAATTTTCATTTTATTCTTAAGCTATGATTAGGTAGATATGTGGACAATAGTATGATGGCAATATATAACTTATTTACAGTGACAGTCGATTTAATAAGTAGGTATTAATAATTTATTACGATTTAATGCGTGGTGGTGTTCCATGAGCCTCGTAATCCCTTATCTAAACGTAAAAGTTTTTTTATAATCATTGGGGACATAATAGATCTCGCTTTGTGTACGTAATGTACCGAATTTAATATAACGACGAAAATATCTTATCTATTAATACCTTGGAGTCGTTACAGTTTACATTTAAGGTCCATTGTAGAAGTACTGTATCGCCATCGAAAAAGGCGAATGCAGGCTCAAAGTGATAAAAGATATAAATGTAATCCAACATTTTAAAGTCATACACAATCGGATTGTGTCTGCTTTTAACAGTTTGGGCCGATAAACAAACGCGGCAAATTGCAATTTGCGAGGTGAAGGGTTACTAGGTAACCTCATAATGGACGTTGTGGATTTTCAATTAATTTGCCTTTAGCTTTGAGTTCCCAGTTGGCTTTAACAAACAATATAAACCTCAGCATGGCATGCTCATTAAGGAAATGAAAATGAATTTCTGTACAACCTGTTTCTAGTGTTATTTGAGATTTAGAGTTACAGTTAGTTACAGTATTCTATATTAAATATACTTCAAATATTCCAAACATGTCATTTTTCTATAACTTATCCAAGTGTAGTTTAACCAACTCTAGATTATTAAGACAACTTCCATATTATTACAAACGCTACCACTTTAGAAATACATTTTCATATCTGATATCTTTATTCAGAACAGAACAGAATCAGAACCATGTTTAAGCTTAAGAGGCTATCCATCTATATCGGTATAAACCGGCAATACGCGTCTCGAGCGAAAATGAAAACCGCATCAACGGCCTTTGGACTTCCTGCGACGCAGACAGACACGATGAAAATCTCTTAGAAATCAGACAGTGCGTCAAAGAGACTGTATATAACGACCGAAGCATACAGTTGAAGTATTAAGCGAGAACCCCCGCCGTTAAAAAGCACCGCGCCGATTTGGGGTGCCTCCGCCAGTCGGCGGAAATTCAATCATACCTACCAATATTAATAATATGATCGCAGGGGTTTCTCTTGTTCGCTGCGACCACGGGTCTACTGTCGTACGCGAAAATTAAGCGCATTGTTAATAAACCGTGACGTAAACAACAAAATTTCTACACGTTTGTTATATTTAATGGGCTATAAACTATTGTTTATCAAAACATAATAAAACACAACATTGACGTATTACTTCCGAACACAGAGGTCAAATCTTGGGTTAATATTATGTGGACGATATAAAAATGTTAGGATTCCATGAGAAAATAGTAACAACGTCCGTTATGGATACTAAGATTATGCTGTTGCTTCTTCAATTAGAGGTAGTATAATGCGCAAACCGGTAAACAATCTCATGCTCATAATAGCGTGACAGATGGACACAGATCACATAATCACCATCGCTTCGTATAAAGATTGAACTCGATTGTATAGAAACAAGTTATTTTTTACATTCGATTTAAATTTCTAGTTGGCGCGAAACGTCGCGACGAAGACAAAGTCGCGAGCGCGGAATAGACGTGGTGCCGCGCTATCGCCCAAGTGCGGACTGTCGGCCCTCGGCCTACGCTCACCGCGCGCGCCGCCGACACATCTGCCCAGGCCGCGAGACTCGTCCGAAGGAAATGGAACAAGAAGAGATCTTTACAAACTGTAATCTTTCGTATTCTAAAACGGAATCACTATACATAAATACCTTTATATACATCCAGTCCCCCCTTAGTGATTATGGCCTAAAGGAATTGGATTTTTTTATTTAATAAACTTCAACTATTTACACCAGCTGGATGCAGCTTTGCATTGTCAGTAGCTTAATGAGGTAGTTTGTCCATAGGGCAGGCGTTTGTCGCAGGCTGCAGGCTACACTAGCTAGCATAACGTGTGGCCAGGGCGTGCGGTGCATATTGGCAATAGGCAGTGCCTACCTAGTAAATGAAATGAGGTAAGCAGTAGGTACTTATAAATGTGTGTAATTGATAAAAACCACTAATTTTCATCAAGAAACCGCTTAAGAAGTATCTACAGCCTACCTCGAAATAAAACTAATGCCCGCCACTGCGTGTGGTATCTGCTTAGAGATTGCCAAAGCTTGCTATTCTACTGGGCTTTATAAGATGTTATGGTACAGTGAAATATGGAATAATCTTATGAAAAACCGCCAAGCGCGAGGCGGACTCGCGCACTAAGGCACCATTATCTATAAAAACGAGCAATAAAATCACGTTTGCTGTAAGGGAGCCCCCTTAAAATTTTATTTTATTCTGGGTTTTTAGTGGCTGTTGTTATAGCGGCAACAGAAATACATCATCTGTGAAATTTTCAACTGTCTTACTATCACGGTTCATGAGATACAGCCGCTGTCCGTCTGCCTGTCCGTCTGTAACAAGGCTGTATTTCATGAACCGTGATAGTTGAATTTTTACAGATTATGTATTTCTGTCGCCGATATAACAACAAATGTTAAAAACCAGAATACAATGAAAATTTAAGGGGGCTTCTATATAACATACGTGATATTTCGCTCTTTTTTAACTGACTTCAAAAAAGGAGGAGGTTGTCAATTCGACTGAATGTTGTTTTTATACATAATAGTGCGGTAGTGCGGTTCGTGCGCGAGTCTGTCTTGCACTTGGCCGGTTTTTTCTTATTAGTTTGTACCATTTACTAGTTTATTATCTAGCTAGTAGCATAACCAAATACAATTAGACTCTCCAAAAAATATTAATAATCCCAATACGTTATAATATAATCTTCAGTAAACAATAACGAACGCAAATAATTATAACACATTTCTTAATTAAACCATCAACATTGTTCAGCAGAACAGAAAAACGGTAGACTTTGCAAACAAATAGAAGGGGCACTATAGCAGCTTTTGTGCGCCCCCCAGACTGTATTCAGATCAAACTGCGCTACTGCTATAAGTGCCTTTAGGCGTCCGATGAAAAACATTTCATCGATTGTTTTTTTTTAAACGGGGGCTACAAACGAGCTAGACTCAATATCGATGTAGTTGTTTTGTAATGTAAAATAAACAAAACAAAAGGGTTGTAATCATTTTGAAGGAGATTAATAATTTACGTTACCTACCATATCTTGATGCAAATAAACAAACATTAGTGTGTACTTCAGCAGGAATACTTTTACATGTCGTTGTACCTTTATGTGTTTACGAACAGGTAGTCTGTTTGCAGAGTCATATAACAATAACAAGGCAAGAACAATCAACGCTTAAAATAGATCTATTGCTATGTATAGAATAGCGTATTGTTGTTATTGTCGAATTTTCTTTGGGCGTGACTACGAGTGCGTTGAATATTTGACAATGACATGCATGACTAAGAAACTATTGACGTCAATATTCTCCTAATGAATTAACGATATTTGTAAGCATGTATAGTATAAGATGGGATGCAATACACGCATAATGTCTTTGTCACACAACAACCTTTATCCATCAATTAATTTTGGAAATCTGTTTTTAAAAATAAATTTAAAAAAAACTTAATACTGGAATAGTAATGTGATAATTATGTTACTAGTTTTAAAGTCCGGTTAAATTGCAGGACGAGTAAAATATTAGTATTTATAAAATCATCATCATCATCTCAGCCACAGGACGTCCACTGCTGAACATAGGCCTCCGGAGGATCTGGAAGTCACTAGGGGCCCCTAGTGACTTCCAGATCGGCCGATTGGTAGCGGCCTGCATCCAGCGTCGTCCTGCAACCTTTACCAGGTCGTCTGCCTACCTTGTGGGTGGGCGTCCTACGCTGCGCTTGCCGGTACGCGGCCTCCATTCCAGAACCTTTCTGCCCCATCGGCCGCCAGTTCTACGTGCTATGTGCCCCGCCCACTGCTACTTCAGCCGGCTAATCCGTCGGGCTATGTCAGGACTTTGTTTCGTTCACGGATCTCCTCATTTCTGATTTTTGATCTCGCAAAGAAACACCGAGCATATCCCTTTCCATAACGCGCTGTGCTACTTTAAGCTTTCTTATAAGGGCCATAGTAAGAGGCCACGTTTATAAAATACCTATACATATATTGACAATCTAGCAATACGTTTTGATGTTTGACGCGAAAATATCATTCATTGAGCTCGTAATTTTCAGGACAAGGTTTTGTTTGAAAAGAAAAAAACAGTTTTTGATGTTTTTATATTTGGGAAAAACGGATATTACCTATATTCATTTATTAATCACTGACAGAGTTATTCGACAGCTGATTGACTAATTGAGGCAAGAACACGTCTGTCAGGACTACTCTTAATTAAAATTTAATACAATATTTTAAAGCTATATTACAGTAAATTACTCGACTTCTGTCATCAATTGTAGTAAATTATTCTGAGCTTCTATTCCACAAACTAACACACAACATTTATAATCAAAGGAAATAGGAATGCTATCTATGGTTGGAGCTAAAAATGATCAAGATTAGATTTTTTTCGAAACAATGACGCCAGTCGCGACGTTTGCTTATTTTATAAGGGC
Organism: Anania fuscalis; assembly: GCA_950371115.1. Lineage (NCBI taxonomy): Eukaryota > Metazoa > Arthropoda > Insecta > Lepidoptera > Crambidae > Anania > Anania fuscalis. The sequence continues at coordinate 6,712,354 of OX493324.1, forward strand.
ATGAGGGTCCCAGTAATCCTACAGGAGTAGTCGCTGACTTTTCCTGTTACGGTAAACAGGTAACGCAAGGGCTGAATCATCTTATACCGTGAAGAGATTATACGGCCGCTGACGACATAAAGTAGTCTCCCTTGTAATGGAATAAAAAGTATAGGCATGGACATACAAATCATGTGGTATTTTCTGATTGACGCTAAGCTCATAAAATACTCGGAGTAATCCCGACTAATATTTTTCGGTTCCAGCTAATATCAACAAAATTTCTCTACTAATAATCGTGAAATGATTTATGGTTCTTTATAAGTAACTTGCTTTTAAGGAAGTGACTACTTCTGAAAAACAACAACTTTCGCTATTGCACAACCATCGAGGAAAAGTTCATTATGTCAAGCAACCCTTGCAGATCTGTCATTTGAAATGAAAAAGTTATTTGATATTGCTGCCATATTAATAGTGGTTAAAATTTCGATTCACATTGAAAAGGACGTCAACAAAATAATAGAACCTACGAAAAAGCGAAACTAAAAAATAATTACATTTGGTATTCCAAAGTTTAACAAAATAACCGTCGATCTATCGACGGTTCAGTAAGCTATAACTATCATTGAGGAGTATAGTAGATGCAACCAGCACAAACATAATGAACAAATAAACAACAAATATTAACGCACGGCAAGTTAGTTGGCAATAAAATGGCAAGTTTTTCACGCACCGAGCAACAGGTTGCGCGCGCGACGAATTCTCGACCCTTACATGGAGAGTGGCGCGGTATTTTTATACACACTGGGGTTAGGACCAGCCTATGCACCGCGTACTGTAGATGATAAGTTGCAACCGTTGATAATTTAACTCAAAGCACCCATAAATAATTTATGAGAATATTTCTATTTAGACTAATGGTCGTCGATTTGTAATTTGTTTTTTTTTATCCGTTCAATAAAGTAAAAAAAAGAATAATAAGTGTATACTAATTTATTGTTTTTACATTAATGTGACAACTTTGTCTTGATACTACGTCAAAAGCGTGGGTCTTAAAAATTGGCTAAGGTTGCGGAGTATACAATTTATAGGACCACTTTATTTTATTATTTAGAGTGGCTAATTTCATGTTTTTCATTTCTAGTCAAACTAATAAATCACAAAATATCAGTCACCAATTTTTTCTTGATTTGTGTTGCTGACAATTGTTTTGTTGCGACACTTGTAAACAGTAGGTACTCCGCCAGGAAATGAATAATGAAAGAAAGTAAGTAGACCTAGTAAAAATACTAGTTTACGACGCTATACGCCAATGGACGGTTGAATCAATTTGTGTTTTTTTAATCAGGGAAAGAAAAATTTGCAATCCACGTACGTCATAGTTAGGCGGAAAAATTATAGATTGATGCGATGACATCGCTGAGGGCGTGTACTAGCGATGCTTATCGTATTGACCACAGAACAAGTAAGACTCGCTACGCTCCGCTACGCGATATTGACTTAAACTTTATTTACGTTTTCTGTCTTTAAATACATTTGGGAAATGTTAAATTGCATTATTTAACTTAAAGAGTGTTTTAAATATGTTTCTTTCTGCAAGTGGCCACGTTGTATAGCTAGAATTTAACTCTTGAAAAGTCGAAGCATAGGTAAGAAAATGGTTGTTTTATTTTTCCGACAAATCAGGAAATTGTCACTAAAAGACCAAAGAACAGTAACTGCAGATTGGTACGTCAACACTTGGTTGCCCAGATTCTTAGAAAAATGTCGCAAAAGCGTTCTTGAAGCAATGTAGTTATGTAATATAAAACGCATCTTCACATTGCGCTTATTACATTGAATGCATTTTTGAGGGCTTATACAGCCCACACGTCGCAACCTGACATTTCTTCTATTTCCTAAAATAAAAGACAAACTCAGAGATACACGTAGAGAAGCCATTGTAGAAGTCCCTGGGGAAGACTGTTCTTATTGCTTTTTACAATTATTAAATAAATATAAATATTGGACAACGGCACAAACATTGCTCTGATTGCTCTAATGCACTTGTTTTATTAAAACAATGACTGTACCACAACACAACACCCAGACCCGTGACAATATAGAAAAAATCGTCTTCTACATTGCTCCGATCGAAAATCGAACCCGGGACCTCGAAGATGGCGACGCCAAATCAGGCCTGCTCTGCTCGCCTCTCGGCTACAGAGGTCGTCAATGGTTCCAGAGCATGCAAATAAATGGCTACTTTGTGATGACGTAATGCGAAGACACTTTCTTATGTTTTGTTAAACCATAGTTTAACTATATGCCTTCCACTCCTACTGCAACCACAGATTGAAGCTAAATGACACAAGCCGCGGTGAATTCAACCATCATCAAACCAGCAGAGAAATTATGTTGCTCATCAAACATATAGTTGACGTGATAGTGACGAATTCCTCTTTACTGAGGCAGACCATTAAACTACCCGCATAACAAACTGACAGAATCTATTTCACATTTTTACGTTCATAAATTAATAGGACGTTTCACGTTAAGATAGTTAATCGGCAATTACAATCGATCATCCGGTAAGAGGCGTAGCTCGAATAACGCATCGGGCGCACTACATATCTGCGTGGCGTGTTGTGTGCATTTTCACTGAAAACGGAGTAACGCTCCAGTATGCGCGGTGGAGGTAGAAATTGGGTCGCATACCATTGTGTAACGTCCCGTGAGCAATACGACGACATCGACGCTGCAGTGCACGTAGTCTTTGTATTAAAAACGTATGCCACGGCGCGCCAAATTTAATAAGCACAGCGATGTGTTACCCTGGCGCACCAAGAAATTTGTAGAGACGAAAAGATTCCACTCGATTCACTCAATAACCTAACTGTAAAAGCGAACACTACTTCGGGTGAAGTAGTGCTAGAGGGTTCTAGCAAAAAAAGCGAACTCTAGCACTAAAAGAAAAAAAAACGAACTCCAATTTTAATGGGCACTCTGTTCAGCCCTAGCTGCAACGTTAACAAAAACTAGTGATGTTTGTACAGCTTGAAAATACAGATTGACTGCAATTTAATTCAGTAGCAGTATGTTTAAATTAATGGAAATGTTGAAAATTTGCTCGAGGCGTTCTTCGGACACGGTCAAATAAACCCGAATGTGTTATACAACTGTTACGCTTTGTTCGATGAAATGCCTTAAGGGTCATCATAAGGCAACAATGGTTGAACTAAACCTAGCTAGTTGTAAAATGGCTATAAGTTATTTAACATACTAGCTACAATAAATTTACCGTATTTACACATCGCGGGGTAACTTTACACAATAACCGTCGTGCTCGTGAGCGCAGGAACAGTTCATAGAAGTTTGCAACAGGAACCTCGCTGTCAACTGGCCACCGGCACACTCAACTTGGTCACCACTCGTCACTGCGCAGTTCTACTACTGATACTCGCTCGTTGCGATACCATTACTCGCTACTTATACTTGCGAAAATATTAACAAATTGTATATGTGATAAAACTTTTGGCGTACTTTATTACCTGTTGTTTGTTTTTACCTTTTACCTTTGATATACACACTCGAAAATTATAAAATTTTATGTTTTCATAAGCATATTTCCATTAAATGATGTGTGCATATTTCCATTAAATGATAATGCATTCAGAAAAATGAGTTCGCATATCGCAATTTATTCGACTTATTATATAGTTTCTAAATAATTTAAATCGTAAATTGTAAAACTACTGCAAACTTATTTGCTATAACGATTTATTTATTTCCTGCCTATTGGTTTTAGTACAATATAATGTGGTGACCTTCCTTCGAGTCTTTTAGTATTGTTTGGCCCCAGAACCATAAAGTATGTTTCTCCCTTCTGACTAAAAAGACCTCACGTATTCAACTATTGTCCTGGGATAATGGTTTCATAAAATAATTAAGAAAATTGATTAGCGTCAAATTGATTCAATTCATTAAAAGACACTTTAACAATTTTTACTACCAAAAATTTCAAGATAGATAGTTCCAACGAATGGTATTGTTGAATTACAACAAATAATTAGATATGTTGGCACATTTACCAGCAGAAGCGTTGACTGTTGATTTTAACTGCATGGTGCGCAATTGACAAAATATAGGTAATGTAACACGCCGGAAGCCCCATCAAATTAAAGATTTCCATATATATATATATTTTTTGTAGGACGCAGTATGTATCGTTGTACCTTTAGTGTTACTATTTAGAGGTCCTTTCCTTGCTAACATCATCACACGAAACTATTTTCATTTTATTTTAAATATAAAACTATGAGTGAGTTGCATTCGATAAACCCTGGTAAACGACCCATGCCACCCCCGAAACAAAGGAGTATCGGGCTAGAGTCGACGTCGCCGCGGGTACCGAACAATAACATCGCACTGTCCTTTTACAACAATACCTTTTATTTTTCATTCACATCAGCAACTGCGAAAGTTTAAGATGAAATGTAGGTCGAATGAACTTGTGAATAATGAATTTTCTCGGTCTTACTTCAATAACCATTCAGAACTTATATGCTGATGTTAACACTTAACATCTAGATTCATTATTTAATTGCATATTGACATAAAACAGTTAACAATAACGTAATAGTCCGCCAGTGGTATTGATTCTGAATAGGTTTATATTTGTAAAAAGATCGTAATTTTCAAAATAATTGTGTGTGTTAAAAGTGACTCTAAAATACAATTGCGCCAAAATTATGGCAATATTTATTTAAACTAAAATTTGATTTTCATTATTATTTACACTTACGAGTTTATAGAACTCTCGAAAATTATAAAATTTTGAAATATATCATCGAAAATTTATGTGTATACCCTAAATTAAAATATACATGAGTTTAGTGTCGTCAAAGGTTTTTAAAATAAATTAGAAACTTTAATACAAGCTTTATGTTTTTTTAGCTACTTCTAATATAACGACACTTCTGGCCTCGGACGACAAAATTTAACTTTTTATCAAAAGATGTAATTCGTATTTATGGGTGGTACAAAATTTATATTTACTCGTAATGTTTTCCTCTAAGAAATCTTTGAACAACTTAGTTGAACGACTATTACTCTTAAACTAACTGATCTATCTTAACCGTTATGATTTTCATTAAAAGTTCATGAAAAGCACTACTATCATAAATATTTCCAGATTTTTCAAGCCAATAGTTTAGCTTTTAGAGGGAGGGGGTACGCCCTACTTGAACAAAAAATTTCGCAAACGGATCCCTTAATCAAAAAATAGTCTAAGAAACCCCTAAGTCATTTTAAAGGACCTATTCAAGGATACCCATCACAATGGGGTAGATGAAGAAAAAAACACATCCCCACGTTACATGTCCGGCTACCCTAAAAAAATATTTAAAAAATATATTTTGCCACTTTGTAGTCGTAATTGATATAATACATGTCGCAGTCGGATTGTATAAGCCGTCGTATTACAAAACAACTAGCTGTTTTACAAAATGGAGGTGTTTTGCAATACGGCGTATCGACGATACGGCGACATACATATCTCCACAAAATAACAGCTTACTAGGGTCAACAGTCTCCAAGCAAAACCTCGGACGGACACACAGCCAGACAGACGGACATGACGCAACTATAAGGTTTGCTTGTCAGGACTAAGGAACCCTAAAAACGAGTACGATTAAAAAAATGCGTTACCGTTTGGGTAACCCTGGTATATAACTAGACCCGAACTAATAAGTATATATAATTTTTTAGTCACCCGATTATTTATTTAAAACTATGAGTTATCTGTACTGAAGGAACCAACGATACTACTAAAACATTAGAACCACTAAACACATAATATTGGTTAAAGTCAGCGCAGTGGCGTAGTGAAATAACGTTGAGTGTGAAAATTAAACTTCACTATTCAGCACGATCAAGTACGCAACCTGTTTCTTATCCGTTTGAGAATAAAAACGTTACTAATTATTTAAAGTTATTGTTACACCTTCTCGTTAGTTCTCGTAAGTTCGTACTTATGGTGTTATTCTGATGAGATTCGGATATCGCATTTAAATACAGAAAATAATTTAACTGTAAAATCCTTTGACTTGAATGACAAATAGAACTTAGTAACTTGACGACCGTCTGGTGTAGTGGTTTGCCCGTTCGAATCCCGCAAGGGGCAAATGTTAGTGTGATGAACACGAGTCATGGATGTTTATAAACGTATATAAAATGGTTATCCTAGTGGTCATAATACAAGCTTTGCTTAGTTTGGGGCTAGATAATTGGTGTGATTGAGAAAATAATTTATTTGTTTAATACCGAACCAGCGGGTTGTAGCCTTGTAGGGCGATCTATGAAGCGGATGTATGGAAGGTTAAAATGAAGTATTATCAGGAAAACATTTCTTTTGCATTTTTATTCCCTAAACATGAACATCTATAACTAACGGACTCAAAAGATTAATTCGACTGCACGTAAGACCAAATAAAAGTACTGTTGCAAAAAAAGCTCCGCGGTAGAAATACTGTTTGATATTCAAGTTAAGACAAATTGTTAAAAACTCTTAAAAAAAAGCTCAACCAAAACTTAAGAATTCCACGGCAGCCACTTACACGACCACTAGTAATCTATATATATAAAAATGAATCCCTATTTCCCTTTGACACGCCATTACGCGTGAACGGCTGGACCGATTTCGTTAATTCTTTTTTTGTTGTGTTTGTTATTGTCAGGAGGAGGTTCTTATGAAAAAAATAAGAAAATTGAGCGGAAAATTTATTAAAACTAAAGACCACGGGAAAGAAGTCGCGGGCAACAGCTAGTTAAATATAAATATGCGCCAAATAACACACCAATATGCTACGGCCACACTACCTTATTGTTTACCGCATTGATTGTGGCATTAAATTACTGCCCAAATTAACGCCATAAGGGGTGTAGTTACATTAGCGATTACCGAGATATGGCAATGAACTAGGCAATAAATATGTATTTTTTTTAAGATGGAGGCTAAAATTGCGGCAGTATTTTACTTTATGGCTGAGAATTACTATTACATGAATCTTTTACATTATTACAATAATAAAACCAAGACTTTAGCATTTCTTAAAAATTCGAGCACCCTTTCATTTGACCACTCCATAAAGGTCAGCACCTGCTTTTCGGTCGAGCTCATGAACTCACACTGAACAAACGGTAATGTGGCCACTTCACGCAAAAATTAAAGCGGTAATCGTCTTTGATGTGCGAAAAAGACCGCCACCGGAGATATTGCCTACTGTCATATGCCATATTGATTGACATTGTAAAATTATGGCGATAAATCGTGGCTACACCTAGGTGTTGTTTCAATTATGGTCATAATTATTGCCATATCACGGTAGTGTGGCCGTAACAATAGGGTAGGTGACACCACCACCTACCAATTGACATTCGGTTCGCAATTTTTACCACTTACTTTAGTCGGTAATATAAATTATTTATATGAGCTGTAAACTCTCCATAAAATTTGTATAAATATGTTGTCACTGTTTAGCTAACTCAACTAACTTTTATTGATTTTTGAAGCAATCGATAATCGGATTGTATCGGTTTATAGGGCCTAAGGCAAGGTGCTATTTTTAATAAATGTTGCCTTTGATTTTTTTTACGAACGATGTCAATTATCCCTATTTTATGGTGTCGAAGTAAGGCATTATAACCTTTGTATTACGAAGTTTCTACCAAACGATCTCCGTAGCCGGGAAGTGAACACGCAGGACTTGGCGTTGCCATCTCTGGGACTGGGTTGGACTGGATCAATCAATGTAGAAAATTGGGTTTTCTATATTAGTCTGGGTGGCATTAATAATACACAAAATGATAGTTATTCATCCAAATTTATTTTATCACCTTCAAAGTATGCTCCTTTAGAAGCGATACACTTACGCCAATGAATAATCGAATCATCAAAATATTTTTAAACGCTTTTTCCGGAATCGAGTTCAGTTCTCGCCGCGAATTCTCCTTTATGTCTTCTACCGAATGAAACCGGGTGCCACAAAGTGGTAATTTGAGTTTAGGAAAAAGAAAGAAGTCGGCTGGAGCCATATCTGGTGAATAAGGTGGCTGCTCGATGGTATTTGTTGAAATTCGTTCAAAATGATGGCCTTGTGGGAAGGCGCATTAACGTGGTGCAAAATTCAAGAATTTTAATTCTACAAATCTGGCTTTTTTCGTATAATTTGCTCTCTTAATCGCCGCATAACGCTTAAATAATACTCTTTTTTTATCGTTTGACCTTCTGGCAAGAATTCTGAGTGCACATACGCGACAGTCAAAGAAAACAGTCAACATGACTTTGACTTTCGATCGAGATTGGCGCGGTTTCTTCGGTTTCGGTTCAGTTGGAAGGCGCCACTCCGAAGCTTGTTGACTAGTTTGCATGTCAAACTCATAAACCCACGTCTCGTCACCAGTAACAATGCGTTTCATGAATGTTAGGTCGGAATTGACTCGTTCTAGCATGTCCTCAGCGACTCTTTTGCGATTGAGTTTTTGGAGAAAATTCAGGTCTTTTGGGACTAGCCGAGCGGCAACATGTTTCATACCCAATTAATTATTTAAAATGGTACGAATCGACTCGTGTGACACAGAATAACCTATGTATTACGAAAGTTCTACGGCTAGCTCTCTCAAACTTGAACGAGGATTTTCAGTCACTATTTCCTTCACTTTTGCGATGTTATCTTTAGTAGCAGACGTTGATGGCCTACCAGAGCGAGGCAAATCTTCCATCACATCTCGACCGCTTTTGAACGCTTTGTATCACTCATAAACACGTGTTTTTGATAAAGTCAATTCACCGTAAGCCTTCTGTAACATTTTTAGAGTCTCCGAACACGAAATCCCATTGGCGATGCAAAATTTAAGACAAACTCTTTGTTCGATGTTTTTGTCCATTATGAAATTCGCAATACACACTAGATATGGTATAACTAAAAACAATACTGTATTTAATCTAATTATCAGATGTAACTCAAATTCCGCGCCAAAATGGAAAACAGTTGTGCCAATCAAACAACAACAAAAAAAATATAATTTTTAATTTGGAACCATAAACAAATTATCGATTCCCGAAACTTTTTTGACAGAATGTATATGATGCTATCTAATATTATTTATTTATTTTCTAAACGAATTTCTCTGCACACCCAAAACGCTGCAATTCCTTTGATGCTCCCTATACACATACTCCATGAGATGACTAACATTTTCCAGCCACTGAACATGCAATGTGAATTGGTTTATATGTTGTCTGTAACGTTCATGGCCGTACTGTAACAGTAAACTATTGCTTGGGCACGTTCGGGCAGTTGTTTTATTATCGTGTGACTGGCTTACTACGGCTAATTCTTCTAAATGTACCCAGTGTCAGGTGCCAAAATTTAGGGTCACTAGATTTTTATAAAAGAAGACGAGATAAGAGAAGACAGAAGAAGAGAGGTAAATAGACGTTTAAACTTAACAAATAAAAATTAGACATGAATTTAGACAATTGCTTATAGGCGCGTCGGCGTAGCCTAAGTAATGTCATTAGCATTGTTCAACTCAACAAATACAGACGTCATGGTAAAGGTTGTTCAGTAGTGGACGTCCTATGACTAAAATGATGATGAATCACTCACCTCAAGTCTTGCAACAGCGCCTCGCCCTGCGCGATGGTGGCGGCGCAGGCGTCGAGGCTGGCCGCGCGATGCTGCGCGCACTGCTCCAACGCTCTCCGCGCCGCTTCCGGCGTGTCATCTGATGCACACACGCCGCCGCCGCTGCGTAACGTTTCGAGCCATTGGAGGAGCTGGAGAGAGATTCAAGTTTGTAGTTTGTTTCAAAACAAGCTGGCTTGCGTGGCACACATCACTTATAGCACATGTATGTGGATTTCTGTGTGGTAGACATACATTAGTCACTTCCCAAATTTGGCAATATTCCTCTATTCCTCGTGAACGATAGAACATATTTTTTTATCTAGTGATATAATAACGACACATAGCACCCGGATAATATAGACACATGACATCACTCTTTAGAGGCTGGCGGGTTTTGGCGTATATGATTGAACATCATCAATGCAGTATTAAAGAACGAAGTTTTCTAAATAGATGCTTACTTGTCTGTGGTGCTGCAAGTATGAACGAAGTGCCTTACTTCATTTCGACGGCTACAGCTAGTGTGGCGCGTATTTAAAAAAGTTGAGACTTTTAACGTTTATACAAAAACTTTGATAAATATTGACAGCCACATTTATGGATACAACTGCTTGCTTTTATTATTTTGATGGCGCAATATAGTTTTTACCTAAGCTGTCATTTGTTGACTAAAATTTGTTTGTTTGTGTCCATTGCCTATTATTGAAACGTTTTCGATAAAAAAAAGTTAGATTCGCAAAAGCAATGCGATGGCGAAAATTGACAAATTCTGGTTTTAAAATAGCAAATTGACAGCAAAAAACAAAACAAAGCAATCTACTGTCAGTGCTGCCATTACATTTTGACACTAAGCATCAATCGGTCGATTACTGCACGATTACTGCTGATTGCTAAGGGAATCAGGAATTAGGGAATAAGGGTGCTGGTTGCGAGTAGAGTAAATAAGGCGGGTTTGGCACACGCGCGATAGACGAATAGCAGAGATGGCGAACCTTTATGTAACACCGTGCCATTTTTTCTAAAGAAATGTTTATTGAGATCGTAGACGTTCCCATCAAATAATTTTGACTTTGTGATCATTGGGTTGATAGAAACACTACGTAGCGTTCTCTCGTCATATTATAATACCTACTTCACACCTTTTTTCTCTTGTGAGAATGAATTTCGTAATCGGTGACGTGCCTAAAATATTCTCGAACCAATGGCATGCGTGCTACTAATGGCACGCGTGCCATAGGTTCGCCATCCCTGACGTATAGGATAAGTGTATGGGCGTACCTCCTTCTCGTGCGTGTAGAGCAGCACAGCCAAATCAAGTCGGCGACGGCGGCGGTCGACACGGGCTGCGAAGGCTGCCACGTGCGCCTCCAGGTCGCGCGCCACTCCCAACACCTCCTCGGGGTCGCACTCGCCCGACCGAGCCAGCTCTTCGGCCGCCGCCAGCAACTTCTCCGCGTTCGTGTATGTGTTCTGGACATCATTACAAGGTATGCTTAGTTTGGGACTAGCTTATTGGTGTGATTGTGGAACCAATTTATTATTATTACTAGCCGTGCCCGCAACTTCGTTTGCGTGGACTACAGGATGTATGGTATGACACATAACGCAAAACGGTCAAATAAAGAACAATATATAGAAAAATATCCGACATGAACATTTAACCGGGATAAAAAGCATACTATAATATATATTATGTCAATCCAGATCATATTCTATGTTTGCAACATTTTATCCAGATCCGTTTAGCCGTTTACGCGTAATTAAGTCACAAACTTTTGCATTTATAATATGGGATATAATTTATAATATAATAGTGGGATTTGATTTATAGGCCGAAAACCTCTCGCCTCTTGGGCGGTAATGACCGGCAATTGCTCAGTTGGCCGGGATCAGGGCAAAAGAGAGAGAAATCGGCGAACGATGCGTGCGGAATCAAGTATTATTATAATCATTAATATATTACGTATTGACAAACATATAAAGGGGTTTTCAACTGTCGCAGGTAGATCTCTGGCCCATAGCGGTCATTTTGCTACAGTGATATTTGCCAAATCTTTTGTTTATTATGCAATTACTTATATCAAATCACCATGACAAGTTAAACGATTGACCAGCATGTGCAATTGATAATACTTTATTGTCAAAATGAATTTTCGGTAGTGCTAACGTTGCGCGTATTGCGCCCATTTAACGGTAGACGTGGTGGCCCTTTCCAGTCAACTCTTCAACGTTTAGTGGCCAAATTTGAGACGACCGGTTCGGTGATCAATCAGACAACGCCCGTCAAGAAACACAAGATCGGCCGAGAACATCGCCGCGATCCGTGAAAGTGTACAGGAGAACCCGATGCAGTCGATTCCTCCCCGAGCACAAGAACTTCTTACACCTGTACAAGATCCAACTGAACAAGGAACTCAAAGTTCATGACCTTTCACAACGCCGTTTGACCGCTGACTAAGCTTCGAATCGTTTGGAAGAGGACCCTAATTTTGATCGAAAAATCATGTTTACCGACGAGCCGCATTTTTGGATAATTGGCTGTGTTAACAAGCAAAATTGCCGTATATTGGGCGACACCAACTCACGCAAGGTTTACCAGGTGATATTGCATCCTCAAAAAGTTACCGTTTAGTGTGAATTTTAGTTTGGTGTGGACTTCACTCCGTCGAAAACTGCTAACTTCATTTCATACTCTCTAGCGACACTAGCGCTGTTGTGGAGGGTTTTTAAACTGTTATTTATTAAACTTACTTGCATAAAGTTGAACATATTTTCAACTATTATCCTACAGGCTGTCCCTGAATGTATGGATCAGATCAGACAGGCGCATAGCGGGGGTCATTCCCGAACGTTTTAGCTCTATGAATGTGAGTTCCATTTTTAACCCGTAAAAAGTTGTAAATTTTTGTTTTTAGCAAAACCATGCAAGGTTTAGTTGCTGCCGGGCGAGTGCTTTGGCATGCGATGGGACGTGGGTTCGAGTTCCACCTGAGGTCGATGATTTTTTTTCAAGTGTTATTTATCTTTAGATAAAAAGTTGTGATTAATTATCTCTTTTACGTAATAACGCATAGAGCTTAAACTAACAAAGTATCAAAGAGAACAGTTCTTTTTTTTGTTCAGAAATAATATGAAGAGTGGGATGAAAGTAAAAAAATTGTTACAATGCAAAAAAAATACAATTGCTAGTGGCATAGCATGTCACAAGAAGCACCAGCAATGTGCGTGTCACGAAGAAGATTCAGGGTGGGGATTGACACCACGTGCGCGATGTAGTACAAAGTGGTAGCGACAACCGAAACCACCGCTGTGTGGTATTTTTTTCTTACCTAAATCTATTAACTTGCTAATCTACTTATTTCGTTAAAAATAAATATTAATGAACGACTTACTTGGGCAACGTTTTCGAAATGTTCATGAGACTTCTGGTATACTCTTGCTTTATGGAGATTCCTTCCTATTCCTGTATTCTTCTGCAAAAAAACTTCACCATGATTCGCCAACCAGTCCAGCACCTAAAATAAATAGAATATCATTAAAACTTTGTATCTTACCTACATCTGGTGGGTGACTTATCCAAGGCCTAATGTAATTATTTATCTTTTAAATCGATTAGTAAAAGTGTATTTGTATAGACTTCAGAGTGGCACCGTCTGGAAGCACAATAACGAATCTAGATAACTTTACTTTAACTTTTACTTTCTCGTCAAAAGTTATTTCTTCTGTTCTGGGCCCCGGTTGGTCTGCGCACCCAGCATGCTCTCCACAAACCGACTTCTAGAGCACTATCTTTATTAAATTAAAATTGTTTACTTATAAAGTCTAAAGACGTCGATTTGTTTGCCTATTTTTTATGGTACTTTTTAAGATAATTGACTGTTTTTGCCTACTTACCAATAGTATAAGTTACAAACAACTAACTAGTTAATGTAACTAACTTGTTTAATGTATGCATTTTAAATTGCCAAGGTGAGTGTTTTGCAAATGTTGTAAAATAAATAAAATCGGGTGAAACCCACGGTAGGCCCTCTGCTGTATGACGGGTAGACCTTACCTGCCTACAATCCTCTTTGTACAAAAGCAAAGCGAGTCTCTGGTGCAGCTTAAGCCTGGCTTGGTGGTAACGCGCTTCTAGAGCCCTGTGGTGGCCCAGTATCTGGTGTATGACGGCGAGCACGTGGTTCGCGCCGGAGCTGTAGTCCGCGGCCGGGTCGCCGCCGCTACTGCCCGCAGTGCTTACGGATCCGTCACTCTGCATACACGATACATCGATTAGTTTCTATTCAAATTATTGCAAGGCTTTAACTATTTCCCAACTTGAAAGTCATTAGATCTCTTAAATACAATACAACTCGCTTACCCTTACAGCTTTCAAACTTAGCATCTAAACGACTTCAAAACGCCTTCAATTTAATTAATTATATACACAAATTGTGAGTAATAATAGTCAGAATTTGAATGTGTATGTTTTACGAAAGGTCGTAAACAAAATTTAGCGTCCTTTTAAGATACAGATATATTTAACTAGAAATGAAAGACATGGGGTCGTTGAAAGGTGCAGTATAAACGTACATAGTAATAATTAAAAAGTCACTATTTGTCCAAAAAACGCCATAACTAAAATAAATGTGTAACTCACCATGTCAGCAGGATCCGTTTGATGGCACACTTGAACTAAGTGATCGAGCTGGTACAACAGCTTTTTACTAGTGGAATGGACCTGTGTAAAGAATACATATTCGTTTGAAATGAAATATGAGTAGCATTTGAGTTTTTTGATATATTTGTCTCAGGTCTGGGTGTGATGGTAGCATTGTTGTTTCTGATTTCTATAACACAAATGCTTCAAGTGAGTAACTTATCGTAGGATCAGAACAATGTAAGTATGTGATGTTGTCTATTGTTTATTTATTTATGGCCTTACTACAAAAGATAAAATAGTCTTAAACCATGTCGCCAGCTATGACGTCATTGTTTACCGGACTCAATTGAAAACTTTTTATTGGTTTTTAAGTAAACAAAAATCAGATTTTTAAAAATAAAATATGATCGTTTAACGGTTTATCGGACTTAAAATAAGGTGTCAGATTTAATAAAGGATTTGTTAGAATTTGACGACCTCCGTAGCCGAGAGACGAGCACGCCCGACTGTACATGGATGGTGTCTGAGGTTCCGGGGTCGATTCCCGGTCGAGTCAATGGAGAAAACGTACTTTTCTATATTGTCTCGGGTCTGGGTGTTGTGGTGCCATCGTTGATTCTGATTTCTATAACACACGTGCTTTAGCTACTTACTTTAATATCAGAGCAATGTAAATGATGTTGTCCAATTTGTTTTTATAATTTTAATGATTGGTTTCCACATCCCAGCAGCAAGAGCACTGACCTCAGTGTACGCCTGGCACATGTGCTCGTACAGCTGGCGATGCCGCTGCGCGTGCTGCTCGAGCGCGCGCGGGTCGCCGCACGGCGCGCCGCCCTGCCCGGTGGCGAGCTGCAACGCCACCGCGCACTGCGCGCCCCACCCGCCCACCGCCGACGCGTACGCCTCCGCCTTGTGGTGGAACACCACTGACAGCGACAGCACCGCCGAACGCTCTTCTAGACCTGAACCAATATACTAACTTTGCAAGGATGGTGCGGCGGAAAAAAGAGTTAAGCTGATCCGAATTAGACGAGATTGCAAAATAATTTATTTAATATTTTTTCATCAATGTATTTTTCCACAATCACACCTATTACACATACTTTTATACATTTACTAGCTTTGGTCTGGAAATACGAAGTTGTGTTTTCCGCTTATAAAATTAACAGTTTTAACAAAATATTATTATTTCCGTCTGCGGATAAATAGATCATACTCCTACAATGCGGTCAAGTACCCAAATAATTTCCGATAATTACTTAGTTAATTTAACCTTTATTAAAAGTACTCTAAATACCTACCTACAGTTTTTACAATAATGCAGGATATACGAGCGAGATTATATCCGTTAAGAAAATTAGTTAATTAATGACTAAGTTTAACTACTATCGGATGTGGTTAAGGTAACGGTACAGTTACTTACAGAGAGGAAATTCGTTTATCGTGAAATCAAATAAAATGTTTTATTTTAATAACTATTCTTGCGGTTATGGCTAATGTACGTCTCATGGTCACTTCTGAATTATGATAGTACTAACATCAGTGGAATAAAATCATCGTTAGTCTGAGACTTGACCTGTCTGGTCAGGTGAAGCTTCAATAGCGTCAGCATAGTGAAGGCAGCACTTTGGTATCGATTACTAAATTTATCCAACGATTGCGAGTTAACGAACGTTTATTCCAACTATATTTAGGGACATTTATCACGAGCATCTCGGTGCTTCGGTAGGCACGTGAAAAGTTGGTGATTACTCTGGCAGTTAAGTCTCTGGCCTTACAAAACCCCTCCACCAATCCGCACTGGGTCCGCGTGAGGATTGGGGCCCACACCCTCATAGTTGAGGTGAGGCCTGTGCCCTGCAGTAAGACGTATATCATCAACATTTCAGCCACAGGACGTCCACTGCTGAACATAGGCCTCCCCCAGTGACTTCGAGATCGGCCGGTTAGAAGCGAACTGCACCCAGCGGCTTCCTGCAACGTTTACCAGGTCGCCAGGTCTGTCATAGGCAAATATGGACGTGTATAGGCATACTTTACTGCTAGCTGTTGGGATGAACACTCACCGGCGGATAGTTGTTTGTAGGCGCGCTCCAGGCGGTGCGCGAGCGCAGTGATGTGCGCCTCGGCGTAGTGACGCTTGTCGGCCAGCCGCCGCGCCGCCGTCGTCACGCGCGCCACACTCGGCCTGCCGCCACCGGTGCATGCTGCAGCGAACCTAGTCATACAAACATTGTTGCATAAGGTGTCTGTGGTTTTAACTACATCCAGCTCTCCTAGCATGACCAACAAAACACGATATGACATGATAAAGCGTTTTATCGACACCCAACTGTAAAAATATTATATAAATGGCTGCCATCTGGAACTTTTATCGAAACAGCGAGCATCAACGTGCTGGTGACGTCACGGTCATGCTCGCTTTTTAGATAAAGTTCATATTTTGACAGTTGGGGGTCGATAAATCGCTGTATCATATCAAGTTTTGTTGGTCATGCTAAGGGGGCAGAGTTTGATTCCCACCTGTGATTCATCAAAATTGCAAAAATGAGCCAAACCTAAGCGTGTTACCCTTTAGAACTTTTTACCCTCTTTTTGTACACAAATAAATATACTACCTAGCGTGTTCTTCTTGTAGTCGCTTAGCAGCAGCGCAGGATCTTCCGATCTCGACATACGTTGCGAGAAAGGCCGTGCGATGATTTACAATCCATTCTAGCATCTGCAATACAAATTTAATTCTTTACAAAATAGCAGTGTTAGCACTTACTACTAAAACCACAACATGATGTATTACAAAGTCAAACAAATTAATTATATTTTGGTACGTGATTAATGTAAAAACGCATACAGCAAAGAATATAGCAAAGTCTAGAGACAGGTAACCATTTATCGCCTACACATTTACAATAACTAGCGAACGAGAGGTGCTGAGGAAGGAATAAAATTATCTCAAACCTTCTCGCAGTCCTGTTCGAATAGCCGCAGCTGGAAGCACTGGTCGAGCTGCATCTTTTTGTGCTGCCACAGCTTGTGCGCGTGCGCGTGCGCCGACCGCACGCCAGCCAGCTGCGCGCGCACGGCGGCCGGCGAGCCGCAGTGGAAGGCCGCAGCCTCGCCGCCGCTGCCGCTCGCTTCAGCGCAAGCCGCTTCAGCGGCTTCGAGGCGCTGGAGAACTCTTTCGCCTGGACCATGAGAAAGCGACTACCGTTAAGGAACAATGTATCTAAATTTGGCTTCTGGTGTAAAATAAATGCCTACAACTCAACAATCCATTTACATTTAATTGCCAGCCGAAAGAAATGGCAAGGCGCGAATGGAAAATATCATCTTTTAGATTTTTCTCTTTTTCCTGGCCAGAAAAATAAAAAAACGAATACAATGTCTCAAGATTTTTGTATTAGACGTAACATATAATCATAGAAGTACTGAAAACATACTGTTCTTTTATTTAAAGACACTTTGTTAAGGCGACGGCCTAGGCAGAGGGATGGTTAGGACTTAGGATTTATATTAATTTCGTAAATTAATTGAAGTTTGCACTTAATAACTGGAACCTTAAAAAAATTATGAAAACTAGGCTTTATCAGTTTTAAACAACGTGTTACATAATTCCCCATGAAAAATTATTTATTTAAACCGATTAATAGTTTCAGCCCTAATCAATAACCTGCTACTACAATTATGAAACCGACTTTTCATAGATTATTTTAACAGAAGAAGTCAACTGTTACTCGTCTATTGTAATTGTATTTATTATGAAGATGTTGTGCTCAATTTCCTCTCAGTGTAAAAAAAAGGTAAAAATGTAAATAACTTTCTGGGTACTCTACTCTTTTGTTTAATATGTTTTCAGAGTTGTGTTTTTAAGATAATTTTATCACGTTTTTATTAAAATTTGTTATTATTTTTAGTCAAACGGCTTTTAAATTCTTCTTCGACTTCTTATAAGGAATCTATATATCCCTATTTGGCTTTAGGGGTATTTTGTAACCTGTATGTTTTGAATAGATAGATACTATTGGACCGACTAAGGCCAGAATCTATATCAATAAAGGAGCCCTTTATAGATTAATACTCACTTATTGTATGTTTTGTTATTTATAAAAAGGACATTTAAGTCTGTGATATAAAACATTATTATTTAAAAGTCGTAAATGACTGAAAAAGAGGAACTTATTTAATTATAGACTGTCATAATTAATTAAGTTCATCCTTTTCAGTCATTTATTATTTTTTTATTGTACCAATTTAAACACATTTTTTTAAAATCTTATTTCTTTGTTAACATAAGAACTTACTAAAACCAACAATTATACTAAACTAAAAAAGGTATGTATCGGCGCAATAACGCGCGATGACGCACAACGAAACCATGTGGACAGCAGTTTGAAAGTGCATGGGATGGCAATAAGCGCGCAAATTACGCGCGACCATATGAACTTAGCCTAAGTTATTGTAGCCGATCACGTTATTGTCAAACATACATAGGGTAAATGAAAAGCACACAAGCAAGTCTAACTAGTTCGATAACCATTGCATAAAGCGTTATTCTTTTCTCAAATTCCAAAGAATGCGATCATAATCACAAAATTAGGCACTTTACGACACACCAGTTCACAGTACAGGGCATGGTCCAACTCACACGAGCTAAACGCATAATGCCTAGCGGACGCATTCATTTGAAATTTCATAAACATATAGAATATAAACATACCAGCCACCATTAGCAATATCGGTTAGGCTATTGCAAAACAAATCCCTAAGGGAAATACCTACAATACAATAAAAATTGTAAGAAAATAGTAAAGATGCTTTAAAAACAATATTTTAATTGTTTACATAAAAACTCTAATAGTTGGATGTGACATCAAATGATTTCACTATGCACAGGAAACTGCGAAACCACTGTACCTTCATCATCAAAATACCACAAGCAATCGAAACACATGTCGACCGAAGCACGGTTGTCGCACAACACAGATCGGCAACATCCCACAGCATGTGTAAAGTACGACTGTCGGCGTTGGCTGAAAACGGTATTATACAACCCGCGACCAGGGCTCCGCCATCGGGGTGACTGGTTCCCCAGCCGTTGGACCGCGACAGCCAAATAACTTTGTTACGTGATCGGTGATTACTATTACACAATTCAATATTTTCTAGTACACAACACCAGACAGCACCTAATTGTTTTAATTGAAACCTCTATTTTCAAGATCAACTGTGCAAATTAATTAATGGATACGGCTGTTATAACTTCTTGCGGCGCAAAAACTTTGCTGCTATGGCACGGTCGGCTTTCGTGACACGTACCAAACATTTTACTGAAGCCGCTTGTCGTGCTGCCCGTCGCAAATCACGCGTGCGAATAGTTTGAAACAAGGTTTCAAAGTGACGGGAAACGTGAAGTATTGTTTTTTGCATACAAAACGCGGGTGCGCTCGAGTGGTCTGTCTAATACAATCAGCTATACATAAAGATGTTTCCATATCCTCATATTTTCAATAAACTTTCTCTAATCAAATGATGTATCATGACATGCTATGCTATATCATAATGTAAATAAAATCACAAACTGAACAACAGAAACGAATTCCCCACACAATAAGAAATGTTTGCACTAGCAATAACTTGGTAAACGTAATATCGTTTCGTGGTAACAGAATTAAATATTTACTGCACTAATATAGTGTGTTTGTACATTTGGTTTGTTTGTTTACTATAATAGCTTTTGGTAAAACATAATTCTTACTCTAAGGTAAAACTTTTAAAGTTGCAGTTTTGGGCTGTTTAGATAAATACTCTTTATTGCACCCAAACAAAGAAGTTACAGTTGATATTTACAGAAAGATGTACAATTTAGGCGGTCTTATCGCTAAGAGCGATCTCTTCTAGACAACCTTCAGGCAGAGGACAACTATAAATAAATGGGCAAGTGGTGAAGAGTCCTTAATTTGAAATTTCTTTATTGATTTGCTAGATAACAAAGAGGTGATTCAAATGTGGATAAAGCAATCTATAGACTCTTGAACGAGGCGACTAAAAAGGTATTTCTTCAAAGCCTTTCAAGGCATCAGCCGTCTTTAGCAAATCGGGTATCCAGAGCTGTTCGGTAAATGCTGTATATGGCACACAGCGGATTTAGTAGGCTATACCACTTTATCACAGACAGGGATCCCGAGCCCCGCGGCATCAGGATACTCTTCATTCCATCTAGAACTGTCCCCTAATACCACACGGCCCGGGCGTTTTGAGGCTGGAGTAAAACTAGGGAAGAAGTGACGAAACGGTCGGCGGCTCAACTGTGGTACATCATGAACTAGAAGAGTCATGTCTAGTAGTGGACTGATAACGAGAAAAAGGCTGTACTGACCTTGCGCTTCGAGCTCGTCGACGGGCACCTTGGCGAGGCGCTTGCTGATGTCCGCGTGCGCGTCGATGGCTCGGCGCGCGCCCGTCACGTCGTCGGCGAAGTCCGCGCGCGCCACGTCTTCCTGCAAGTCGTCTAGCCGGTCGATCAGCTCGCCCGCTTGCCAGACTAGTTCCTCTAAAGCCTGAATTAAAAAAAAGAAATATTCTGCATTTGTGATCGCCAGAAATAAGTCCAATAGGCTAAGTAGTTCAATGCAAGTTCGGGATTTCGATTGTGAAGCTGAATTCGAGTTAAAAATTTATAGTATAAAGTATAATTAGCAAATTCAATCACAATGAGAATCTGGTCATTCAAATCACTTGGACTGATGACCTGGTAAAGGTTCCAAAAAGCCCATTGAAAACAAGTCAATATGGACAATCCATGTTTATAATAGAGAAATCAGTATAATCAGTAATATTATTTTACTTTTGTTAGTTTTTAAGGCCAGAACTGACTTAAAGTTTAGACTACAAAGTGGTACGAATCTTTAAAATTGTATTATAACGCGTTAACCATAATAACATCTTCTTGGCATCGGTTTAAGGAGGTATAAAAACACTTACCAATCTCAAATCTATCCACTGTGCATGATCATATTGAAGTGTACCATCTAAATCTGTTGTAACTTGTGAGCTATCTATCACCTTAGGAAGTGCTTCTAAACTAATCATGGTTGTCTGAAACAAACATATTAATTATTATTTAATAAATACACATAAATTCAAAAAGTAAACATAATAGTACTGTAAGGAGTTACTAGAGTTAGAATGTTCAAGACATATATTCTTTGTCAAACATCTCCGGCAAATGTTTTACATTCCTTTTATCTTATTAAGGCGTCAAAGGCGTATATGTATTAGTATTTGTTATCATTTTTGTTAGTCTTAATAAATACAGTTAGTAAGTCTTATAAAAAATATTATTGACCGGAAAATAGTAATCTATTGCAATTGTTTTTTTATGTGATTACAAAGTAGAATCCTGAGTGCAATGATATATTTAATAAATTTCAATGCTGGTACAAATAATTAAGTAACCGAGTGAAACACTCATTTTATCCCATTCTATGAGAAATTATCCATGTAATATAATGTACATCGCATTTTTCTTGTCTTTTTTTGAGAATAACCAATAACAATTTCGTGTTAAGTTTCACTTACAAACAAAACCTAGCCTAGCCTATTCTAACATCTTTTTTTTTTTTTTTTTTTTTTAATTTGAGATGGGCTTACTCTTGACCCCAATCTTGCTCTAGAGCATAGATGGGATCTACGATAGAGCGAGCTTGCCCAGAAGATGCCTATTCACTCTGGACTTAAAGAGAGTCAGGTTATATGCACTCGGAAATACAGACGCAGGCAGGGAATTCCAATCCTTAGCTGTGCGCATTATAAAAGATGATGAGAAGCGCTTAGTGCGGGTTATGGGTATATCAACTAAGAACGGATGGTAGCCGGCCGTGCGTCTGGATGTCCGATGGAAGAAAGGTGACGGTGGTATGAGTTCATGCAGCTCATGAGCACACTCTCCGAAGTACAATCTATAGAAGACCGATAGGCAAGCAACCTTGCGGCGGTGAGCCAGGCTGTGCAGCTTGGACGCCACCAGTTTTTTATCGCCTATTATTCTCTTGGCTCTGCGTTCCACCGAGTCAAGTGCAGCAAGTTGGTATTTCGCCGAGCCGTCCCAAAGGTGGCAGCAGTACTCCATGCAAGATCGGACTTGGGCTTTGTAAAGAGTTAAAAGCTGTCCAGGCGTGAAGTACCGCTTGACTTTATTCAGGACGCCCAACTTTCTAGCTGCAATTTGAGCCTTAGACTCGATGGTGGTGTCAAAGTTGAGGTCAGAGGACAACTCCATGCCAAGAAGTTGTAGATCTGCTGAACTGAGTAGAATAGCTGAATAGCGACATGGTGAATTATTTAGCCCTATGGCCGGCGCTAAATTACGCGGAAAGTCCGTTGTGAACGACGATACTTATTGTTGCATATATAATTTTACGTCGTCAGACAGACGGATTACCCGTTGTAATTTATCAATACGTCCCCGCTCCGGCGACAGAATTTCGGAGTAGCGTTTTGTGTATAGGTATGGTAAAATATACAGAAGTTTACCTCGAACTTGTACTTGTGAGCTCCTATCGTTGTGCGTTGCTTTTGCCAGAAATTGTCAGGTTTGACAACCAGTGCCTGGTGGACGGATGAGGAAAAGTGTTCTTGTAGAACTTTTAGAATGGGCTTAACGGCAGCCCATGCTGAACCATATCTCATATCTATTAGTATTGTGAAGCCATGAGATCTGACAGAGTCGCTGTAACAAAAAAATACCTTACAGAATAGTCCTTGTTTTACTATAACAGTTAGTAACGGATACATATTATTATGTGGAGCAGTTAGATCATTAAAATGTATCATTTACTAACCGATAGACAACCATAGGTTTTTGTGACTGGCCTTCTTAAGCTTTTTATTATTTGTCAATGGTATCTTTCACTAATCCTAATTCATTGCCAATAAAGGAATAAATCATTCATTATTAAACTACACACTACACTTACAATAACAAGCAAAAACATTTTTAAACAATTTTGTAAAAAAAATTTTTTGTGGTTTAAGTAAAAGTGTGATATAAAATAAAAGTATTTTAAAAAAAAAGGCTTAGGTAGGTTTTACGGTCATATAGCCAAAATATTCTCTAAACAAATCAGAATGAACAGAGTAATAATAAACGCATTATTTTACGTCACCACAAACAAGTGCTCATATGCTGTCGAATGCAACGATAATTAAATTGGGTTCATAAGAGCCAGTTAGAGGAATGATAAAGCAGGGCAATATTGTTTGGTAGCAAAGATTCAAACAATGGAGCTTGATTACTCCTTGGAACAATGTCAAGTGGCTATTGTCCGCGCATGCAGGTATACTCGTAAGTAGAGGATACATATACTTATAATTATTCTTTGTGGAACAATGTAAATACACATAAAAATATTTTCTCCAGACATAAAGCCAGATAGACAAGAAAGGTTTCTTACAAAATACTAAGTGATTAATAATATTATAACTTTATACCTTTTAGGCGGTCTTATCGCCAATAGCGATTGCTGCCTAACAACCTTTAGGTTTACCTTTGTTTGTAAGTAAACTAGTTAAACTATTTATATAGTTTTTGTAATCATTATCAACTTTAAGCAAAACTGTTTGGTAGCAACTGTATGAAATTGTCTTTACTATAATTTATGACCGTCAATGCTATTGTGTAACATACTTTTACTCACTTTCACTGCTTTCGTTTATATTTTAGCACATTGCTTTTTATTAATGTGTAATTGCAACAATAGCTATTAAATAAAGCTATTTCGTTACACAATATGAGACAACAAATAAATAAAAAGTACAATATTCATGATTAAACATCTTGATTTACATAGCCTATATAAGGTCCGATTTTATTAGTGTACATCCTGTTAACCTGTGACTATAAAGGTGAAAAGCAATCGTAAAAACCAACTTTCAAATGTCTATCATAAAAACTAAAAAAGTTAAAAATAAAAATACAAAATAACATCAACTTCATATTGCATAAACTCGTCCTATCTTCAACTCTTTCTCGCTCTGACAAGAGGAAGGAATAAGAGGGATAATCAGTTGGTTAAACGTACCAAAGATAGGACGAGTTTATGCAATGTAAAAATGTTGTTGGTTTGATTTTGATTTTTTTCTTTTTTAGTTTAATGGTACACATTTGAAAAGTGTTTTTTACGATTGCTTTTCACTTATATAGTCACAGGTTAACAGGGTGTACACTAATAAAATCGGACCTTATATAGCTACTTAAAAACAGCACTAAATATTTTAATAAAAAATCTTTAAAAATTTCTACTACCTATTGAGTTTGAATAAAGTTATAACTTTTATTACATTGTACCAGGTCAAGGTTGATTCAGTGTATCTTCATCACCCATTAAATAAATATAATTTAATATAATATACTACAGTTATAATCATGTCTGTTTATTTACTATAGCAAATCATACATACCAAGGTATACTCATTAGATAGTGAAGTAGGCGTCGGTAGTCATCTGGAGCGACGCGGTCCCGACGCGAGTTGGCCGGGAACCATATGATGGGCCCCCCGCGGCGGTCGCGGCCCCCGGTCAGCGCCGCCACCCGCTCCTGCAGGAGTGGCAGCACGTCCAGGGCGCGTGCTGCGACTTCCATCGCTGCCCCTACCTATTGCTCGCCCTGGAGAATCCTGGGTAGACAAAGTTCATATATAAATAAAGTATTTCAAAGCAGTTTCATTTCTTAATATGTAGGTATTACTTTAACATAAAAGTAGTGTTTCACTGAAGTATGTTATTATTATTATTATATTGGACAACATTACATACATTGCTCTGATCCTAAAGAAAGTAGCTAAAGCACTTGTGTTATAGAAATCAGAAACAACGATGGTACCACAACACCCAGACCCGAGACGATATAGAAAAGTTTGTTTCCTACATTGACCCGACCGGGGATCGAACCCGAAACCTCAGAGATGGCGACGCCATATTAGTCCGGCGTGCTCGCCTCTCAGCTACCGAGGTCGTTACATACGATTGTACGATGTTTGGTCAGTACATTTCATTCTAAAGATAAAAAATCTGTTAAATGCTGACTCACAACTAGTTTTAGATCAATAATTAGATATAATAAATTGTGTAAACAAAGGAGTGACCAACACATGTAAGAAAATAGTATCCCACTATCCTATAAACATTATGAATGCAAAATGTTTGTGGGGATGTTTGTTACAAGATCATGCATAAACGGCTGAACAGATTTGGTTGTAATTTTGAACACACAATTTTATAGAGTACGATCTGGGTTAACACATACGTTTTTATTTATACTGGTTGAATGATCCTGTGGGATATTATCTATTTACTTGAACATTTTGCATAATGTATCACAACAAACATCCTGAAGTCTACACAAACAAAGTTGGGGACCAGCTGGACTGATTTATAAATTTTGCATGTTTTTTCGTATTGATTTGATTTGCAATACTTAGGTTATCAAAAAAAGAGGATAATATAGAAATAATTTTGAATGTATTGCAAAATATTAAATAGCTTTTAACTTGATGGCAATTATTATTTTTATCATTCATATTTTTTTAAACAAATTTTACATGAATGTTCTGCTAATTTGAAAAGATGATATTGACCTGATAACATTTTATATTAATCACTTTTAAAAATACTAGATTTGTCATTTTATTTTATGTTGATGAAGTAAAAGGCTGATAATTTTAGTAATAATATAATATTAATAGGACATTCGGTCCCCCATTTCAAAGAACGCCAATTCACCAATGCCTCGGCTAACAAATACATAGACATATTTTTAGAATACTTTTTGTTCGCTAGGAAATACTTTTTATTTCGGATATGTACTTGTATTGTATGAAACACTAAGATGCCAAGAGAGTAGGTTTAGTAGTTAAGTCTATAATTCATGGAGTGCCACTTGGCAATACTGATCTATTGAATATAGTTTTTGCAATACTTTAATATAGTTATTTACATAAACTTAAGAAATTAAGCATGTGGTTAAATTTAATGTAACTGTAATATAACTGCTGATGAACTTATAAATAAAAATAAAATACTGCCTTGGAAGAATAGCCTTCAATATCTCTTTTGCTAAATTAAGTCTTTATTGTCCTGTTGCTGGGCAAAGACATCCATCAAGTTCCTTTAGCAGTTTTCATTGTTATTTATCTAGGTCAAAGCGATCTTAGACCCAACTATGATTAAAAAAAACGCATTGTGTAGGTGCATAATATTAAACATTTTCAAACTACACTTGAAACCAGCTTCAAAATGTATAATAAAATTCCAAATAGCTATGTAACAGATATAAATATTGGAGGAAAAAAGTATCATTAACTCTTAGCTAAAAACCATAAAATTAAATAAAAACAGAACCATGCACTGAGCACTATTACGTCTACAACTATGGAGTTATTGATGTAAATTACTGGACAATATAAAATGACCACAAACATTACAAATTAAAATAATATAAGCTAACACAGACTATCATTCCTTTCAACTCAGACAATAATGCTAGTACCTAAAAGCTTAGCTAAAATAAAAATAAAAATTTGCTGTGAAATAAAGTCAACATAAAAAGTGTGAAATAAAGTCTTAAGCTTTGGCAGTGGACAGTAAAAGGCTGATAAATTTGGTACACTAATTAATATTTCTTAACTAGCAGTACTAGCACTGTTTTGTCTATCTGTAAGATTTGTAATTTATTGTATCTTAATTTGTTAATTTGAGATCACATTAAACTATTGTCCACAGAATTATAATATGGTTATATTCCATGGTTCAACCACCTATTACTTGGTGCGAACCAAAGAAATGAAAGGATCAAGTATAGAAAACGATCGCGTTATTTTACTTTAAATGTTAATGCAATCATAACCAGCATGAATAATGTTATCAGTTTAATCCATATGTTTACGCAGTGTTGATTTAAAACTTTTTAATAAGAAACCAACACACGAACTCAAGAAAAGACGTTTCTTTGTAATTCGCGACCAACGCCAAGATACGAGTAGAGATGTTTAATGAGCATGGAAAAAAGGCTATTTATTTAGGTAAAACGACACTAATAATTGTTAATCCTTCTCTAGATTAAACAAGCTTGAAAAGCTTTTCCCTAGGAATATTTTATATTCCGTTGATGACAAATTATTGCAGATATAGCTACCTATGTCACAACAAATAACCTCAGCCATCAATTTGAACTAACCGTGATGACTCAAAGATGCCAGTTAGTCAGGTATAAAAGGTTCGGCACGCATTATTGTCACTGTTATTATTTCCACTAAAATATTAGTAAAAAATATATTCATTACTGCCCTAAAACTTATAAAAACACACAAACTGGACACAAATGACACTGAGGAACACCAACCAACCACCACCACAATGGCGCGCTAGGGTTGCACCGATCTGTAAAAACCGGTTATACACTATTTGAGCTATTAAGTGTTCTATTGACTCAATAGATAAAACGAGTAAAACATTCAAAATTGGTTTACAAAATAAAAGTGTAGCACCACAGAATAATATATAAAGATACAGAAGGCTGACATCTGAAACAATTAAAATAAATAACAAATATTTATACGGTACAATAAAGTCTAAAAAGGCCCATCGTCACAATGGGCGACTAAAGGCAATCACGTTAGTGTAGTAGAGGGCATAAAATATGTTTGTAATCGGACGTTATCGGCTATGATCATGCGCAATAAAATAACCGTTGTACAAAGTTATTGTATTTAGTGCAATCAACTCAATCGCTGATTATTCAGTACGTACAATGTAGATGTATTTCTGACGATGAAGAGACTTTAAATAACATATAAAATGATGAGTAATATAAAATTATAAACTGACATTTGAAATATTTACAATTTTCTTATTAAACTCGAAGACATTTTTTTTTATATTAAATAAATAAATATGAAATAACTGAAACTCAATCTTTGTTTTACATTTTTTTAATGTTAAATAAAGTCATTTTGCATCCTAAAATCGCATAATTTCCATGTGCATGATGATGATTTAACGCGGCTATTTCAGCGCGCTTGTTCTGTGACGTCAAATTACTTGTGTTCTATGTCGACAGCGAAGTGTTTGGTTCACGAAGTTACCAAAACTTAAATATTGAGTCATAAAATCAAGGTAATATTATGGAAAACTAATATTGTTTCTAAGATTTTATAATACTTGAAAAAAAAAAACGACTGCCTCAGGTGGGACCCGAACCTACTACCATCGCAAATGGTCGTGGGTTCGGGACCCACCTGGTCGATTTTTTTCAAGTATTATAAAATCTTAAATAAACCTAGCATAATAATAATAATTGCCAATTTTTTCAGTCTGAGACTATGAACCAGGCAGGTGACCGGTAGTCTCAATCAATAACCCAATACCCAGTCCATCAAGTCCCTTTCCATAGACCCGGTTTAGTTTCCACTTTATCTGCAATAGTCCTTGCACCTAGCGGGTGCTGTCTTTAGGTGTATCTTCTCAATAGAGCATGCAGAGATAGTATTCGCTAGGTGTGTCTATCCCAACTCAGTAACGTATCTCAAAGGGGCCTCTTCGTGTTGGATCTGTATCCCCACGAACGCCTTCCAAAAGGACCGGCCTCCGTGCCGTGCTTTCCCGCAGGAGAGATACAAATAATAATAATAAGCCTTTTTATTCTGAACTTCACAAGTATGAATATTAGAAACAATAATATTTTTCTATATAATGTCGCTAAGCTCAGTTTGCCTCTTGGCATAGGCCTCCTCTAACATTTTCCATTGAGTCCTGTCATGTGCTACCCTTCTCCAATGATGACCAGCCGTGAGTTTTAGGTCGTCTTCCCATCTTGTTTGTTGGCGCCCTCTACTTCTCCTGCTATCTCTGGGATACCAGTCAGTAACAGTTTTACACCATTTTTCCTGTGGATCTCGTATCATGTGACCTGTCCATCTCCACTTTAGTTGGTCTATTCGGGTTATTATGTCGGCAATTTTAGTTTTTTCTCTTATTAAGCTGGATCTTACTCTATCCTGTTTTCTTATTCCTTTTAAGCTCCTCTCCATGGCTCTCTGGCAGCGTTCCAGCTTTTCTCTGTGATGTTTGGTGAGTGCCCAGGTTTCACATCCATAAGTGATGATTGGAAGTATGCATGTGTTAAAGACTTTTCTTCTTACTTGCATACTTAACTCCTTGGATTTCAAGACTTCCTTCAAAGGCCAGCATTTCTTCCATCCATTACCTATTCTTCGCTCTATTTCTTTAGTAGTTTGATGATTGTGAGATATAATCTGCCCCAAATATATGTTGTCTGATACATATTCGAGTGGCTGGTTGCCAATTTTTATAGTTACTGGTTCAGAGTTAGTAAGCAATTTTGTTTTGTCTTTATTCATGCAAAGGCCTACTTTCATGCTTTCAGTACTAAGTGATTCTATCATTTCATTTAGGTGCCTCGGGTTTTCCTCAAATAAGACTATATCGTCCGCAAATCTTAGGTGGTTCAGTTTTACACCTTATACGTTGAGACCGTATTTGCTCCACTCTAGTTTGCGGAAGATCCTTTCCAGAGCAGCGGAGAAGAATTTTGGTGAAAACCTAGCATGGTAATTGATAAAAAAACAAAATTCAATATTGTGTCGTTCTATGTGCCAAATATACCAGTGCGTTAAAAAAATATTAAAACAATAAAATTTGTCCCTTAGATTATGTTTATGTTACATTTACAAAACAATGAAAACGATATTTAATGTTATTAAACGTAAATCTCGTATTTACCTTGCAGTTCTTACCCCTCAGAGTTCAGCAAAAGTTAAATCCGAATTATTTAGATGCCAAATATGTGATCTTCTTAAACCTGTCTATTTTTGGAAGATAATCTGGTATTATCAGGTTGTATTATGGTAAAAATATAATCTATTATTATCAAGTAATCGATAACATTGCATAATCAATACAATACAACCGATTTTTAGATTTTTAAGGGTGGTGAAAGTTGATTAATTGATAATCATTTTTTCGGCAGCACTATATGCCACAGCAACCAAAAACATGACTTCTCACTTCACTCTGCCGCTGCTGCGCTGACCATGGCTGACCACATGGCTGACCATATATTAATCTGTGGCGCTGACTGAACGGTCGTCTTCGTCTAGCGTGCTAAGTCATAATAGTACACTACGCGATAGTCAGTCTAATAAGACAGACTAACTGACTTATTCTTATAACACTACTGCTAAGTCTTAGTAAGACTGACTGAATATCGAGTAGTGTAATAATAAGCACTTTAACGTGCAATACCCTAATGGTTTGGTTTTGAATAGTTTTGGTCGCCTTACTAGGGTTGACTGTATAATGTAATGTCAAAAGGTGCTGATAGACTTGAGCATTCACTTGTAATGAGCATTCTTGCGAATGTCACATCACAGAAAAATTAGGAGAACATTTTAGCAGGCACTCTATCGGGCGTTTTGGCGAGCATTCTAGCGAAGGACAGATTTGCTTCGAGATTTTTGCCGAGCCAAGCTTCTGTCATCGTTCCGCACCGCCACTCTGCGATGTCTAAGATTGCCAACCATACAACGAACATACTTTATTATTTAAAAAGAAAATCAAGTATCAAAATACTTTAAACACAACTGACATGATTTTATTTTGCGTAAAAAGAAGCGCATTGCAATTTTGTTTTTTGTTTGTGGCATTTTTCCACCTCCACTTTTACTTTTAAGACGAAACAGTAACATTAGTTTGCCACCATCTTCTATTTTTCTTTTTGTTAACAATACCAATGAGTATAAATGCAGCACACGCAACCGTCAAGTCTGACATCTTCATAAAGAATATCTTAGACGAGCATCGAGCCATCGACTAGAGCGTTCGCTTGAATGCTCATGATGTTCGTAGGTAGCAATATTTGGCTCTATGCTTAGCTCGGCTCGTTGTTCAGTTCGACAAATATGAAAACGGCAAATGCTCGATGTTCTGTTACAAGTGAAAGCTCAAGCTATCAGCACCTTAAACAGCTAGCTAGGCACAGCTAGTAAATTATAAATGTTTACTATCAATAATACATATATCTAATAATATTAAATTACAAAAGGTTACGACTAAACCTTTGAGGTGTCCAAAATATCTTTATCGAGATGCTCGTAGCTCAGTGGCAGCAGTGCTTTAGTATCGATTACTAAAGTTAAGCACACAACGCCACGGTCGTAAGTTCATCCCGGCTAATATCGCTTGATATTGGTCGTGAAGCCTAGTCAGAGGCCTTAAGGCAGCTTGATTACATCTGACAGTAAGGTTTAATCACTGGCCTTACCTACAATACCGGCCCGCACTGGGCCTGCGTGGTGAAGTATGGCCCAAACCACCAAATAGTTAAGGAACTTTTCTGAACTAAACACAACGTTATTGACATTAAACTCGTATTAGGTATAAACGTCACAGAATAAGCCGCGTTCGAAAAAGATAGTGATTTTAATTTATTATTTTTAGTTTATTGGTTTATATTTTAGATGTGTTAAATTTATTTGTTGTAATAAATAGTAATAACGTTTCTGGTCCGCCCTTCGGCTGTGCAGTGCCTTATATCACCGAATTATGGTTGACTTTACAAAAAAGTTCCTGATGAACAGTACATACTGTTTTGTAAGATTAATTACTCCTTTGTATAATAAAATTTCTGAATTTAATTTCCACAAAAAATATTTTAAATAGTATTTAATGCTCGTACAAGTTTTATAAAGCTTTAGAAAATTAAAACAGCAGAAAGGTTTACACTCTAGTTTACACAGATATCTGGAACTGGAACTAATCATGTATTTTTGATTCTGAGGTTCTGTGATGTTACTAATGTGAGTCAATGAAATTTATTGCAACTATCCTTGCCTTCTGGATCTGTTTGTTCATGCAAGTTCCTTTTTAGCTACAGCTACAAGAGAACGAGAAGATAATCTGAGACTAGGAATCTATATTTCTAGGACTTAACTAAGTGTATTTCTTATTTTGAAGTTCTTAAATATAAAATTTTCAATTAACTACAGTTTTTATTGTAAAGTACCTTTTATTATTATTAACGCAGGTTCTGATAGCTACTATACAGCGCATACTACCGACCGATTATAAAGTATTGATTAACGATTATCGATTAAAGTGCATCGATATCTCGATTGTCTAGATCTATGCGATATTATATAGCCTATGGACATTTAAGGTCATCAGACATCACATCACTATTATGTATATCACTCTGTTTTTTCTTTTCTTTTTTTTGTCAATCGACGAAAAAGTTTCCAATCAATTGAAGTAAGTGACGTTTACTTCCTTCGATATTCCTAGTCCGCTATCTTCTACCACAAAATAGAAAAAATACAGAAGGTCCACTCCCGCCGTTCTCGAAAACAACTGCATAAATTGGGCTGATTGCCTAGAGTTGCTATTCTGATTAATGAAATAAATAAGTGTGCTTTATTACACCGATAAGTTTATTCATTCATCTTATCATACGTCCAGGCCTAAATGGGAAGAGAGAGCAATAATAAAATTACTCTCCCCAACTTGGCTTCTCCAATGACTGTCGTTTAACAGCGGCGGCAGCTGCGCGCTGTTAGAAATTATACGTACTTACTACATTATATTATATTATCTATTATGATTTAAACTGACATTTCTAGGTGACGTGTTTATCCTAGCAACGACAATGTAAAAATAATCAATGAAAAATTTAATATATTTATTATCTTTTATTCCACGTTTACCTAAAACACTGGTGTTATACCTTAAGTAGTATTTAAATCCTCATTGGTTATACCAGTGCCGATTTAAGGAAAATTTAAAAGCTCATTCCTGCTAAATGTGTAATGGAATAAATGATTGATCGCTATCAAAACTTATCTTTACCTTTACTACTTACTTACTTTACTTTACTAACAAGAGAAAACCTAGACCTAGTTTTATATAACTTTTAATATTATTTGGAAATTTGAATAACGTGTTATCACAATTTTGTGTTGTATTCAAACATCCAAACACACTGCAGCAATAATAAAAACGCTTATATCCATTTTTCGCAATAACAATGATCAATGCGTAGTAAACTGTCGTGAGTGACAGTCCGCTGTAGTACTGCCCCGGATCGTCCGAGATTTCTAGTAAACGCAATTGTCAATTTGTGCGTTACGATTTTGACGCTTAGTTCCGAGTGGCCTATCTGCCTATCGCGCCGCCGCTATACGTAATTTGTGCTTTTACGTAGTTTATTTAATTTTGTCAGTGATTGGCACTGATCAAATAATACTACGTAG
The DNA here is from genome assembly GCA_950371115.1 of Anania fuscalis. Taxonomy (NCBI): domain Eukaryota; kingdom Metazoa; phylum Arthropoda; class Insecta; order Lepidoptera; family Crambidae; genus Anania; species Anania fuscalis. The sequence continues at coordinate 6,745,969 of OX493324.1, forward strand.
AAGATAGCGGAGTAGGAATATCGAAGAAAGTAAACGTCACTTACTTCAATTGATTGGAAACTTTTTCGTCGAGTGACAAAAAAAAAGAAAAGAAAAAACTTAGAGTGAGATACTTAATAGTGATGTGATGTCTAATGACCGTAAATGTCCACAGGCTATATAATATCGCATAGATCTAGACAAAAACGAGATATCGATAATCGTTAATCGATACTTTATAATCGGTTGGTAGGTAGTATGCGCTGTATAGTAGCTATCAGAACCTGCAATAATAATAATAATAATGGGTACTTTACAATAAAACTGTAGTTAAACGAAAATTTTATATTTAAGAACTTCAAAATAAGAAATACACTTAGTTCAGTCCCAGAAATACAGATTCATAGTCTCAGATTATCTTCTCGTTCTCTTGTAGCTGTAGCCGAAAAGGAACTTGCATTAACAAACAGATCCAGAAGGCAAAGATAGTTCCAATCAAATTTATTGACTCACATAAGTACATCACAGAATATCATAGAACCTCAGAATAAGAAATACACGATTGGTCCATATATCTGCATGAACAAGAGTTTGAACTCTTTCTGCTGTTTTAATTTTATACAGCTTTATACAACTTGTATGAGCATGCACTTTAGGAGCACTAAATGTAATTTAAAATATATTTCGTGGAAATTCAACAATTTAATTTAATTTAATGACTTGACACTTGACAGACGCCAATGACACGCCGAATATCTTTTGACAAAAAATAAATACAAAGGAGTATTAAATATTATAAAAAAGTATGTACTGTTCATTAAAAACTTTTTGTAAAATCAACCATGATTCGATGATATAAGGCACTACACACAGTGCACAGACGAAGGCACAGGGCGGAACAGAAATGTTTTTACTAGTAATTACCACAAATGAATATTACACATATAAAACATAAACCATTAAACTAAAAATAATAAATTAAAATCACTACCTTTTTTAAGCGCGGCTTATTCTACTGTTGTAACGTTTATACCTAATACGAGTTGGATTTAGATGTCAATAACGCTTAGTTTGGTTCGGAAAAGTAAAAAGTGAGTGACAAAATCTACTTACTAGTTACTACCATGGAAAAGCACAAAACAAAGTTTATTATAATTAAATAAGGTATTTCTAAATACATACATACATAAACGTACCTACCTTCAAAATCCAAACCAGCGCTGATTATTCAGTGATTATTGTTTTTAACAATAAATATTGATTATTTTGATTTTAATTAAGTGTTTTATTTACATTTCTGCTAGAAATTTTCTCTAAATATATTTTTACTACGTGTGGATAGTAACACGTTCCCTGTCCCCCAAACAAGAGTCTTTTTTCCCTGTCACGTCCACACGTTTTTTTGTAATAATGTATTGTTTAGTACCTATACTGAAACAAAATCACTATACTTTGGTATTATTTTAGGAATTTCTTAAAAAAAAACAACAAAAACAATGTGACTCCATTCGGAGTCGTGGACTTGTCACTTTGGAAAAACATGACTCTAATTGGAGTCATATGAACGATCGACGTTAAATTGAAGTTTATGAGAAAGTTGGCAACATTATTTGTCTATGGTGTAACTGGTTTGTTTTAAAAAAAATTAAAAAACTACAGAAAATTCCTAAAACAGGGAATAAGACAAATAAGAAGAGATGTTTCGGTTGCTACCACAAGAAAAGGGAAAATGGACTATCTGCTTAATTGCATCTGCTTCTGCATCTAAAGTCACGACCTGGTGTGCAATTTGCAAAAAATGATTTTGTATTCACTGTTATACTAAATATCATTTTTTTTTTTAAAGTATTAGATTATAGTGTTGATTATAAAACTTAAAAGAATAATAAATAAGCTCTTAAAACTAAAATAAACCATTTAATAAGTACATACATAGTTTGTTTTTTTTGTAAAACCTGAACAAGGGTCAAATTTTAAGTCATTAGGGAAATTCGTATATTATTATCTGTAGAGGTTTATACCCTAATCAAAAAACTAGCATTATTTTTTCTTATTTCTGGGTGTACTGGTTCTAACTACTAAGCGCCACTTCTGCCTAATACACTCCGAAATACGTTCTGAAGACAAATCGCAGTATTATCTATTGACTCCTAAATGTTAAGGAGTTCTGTGGCCTCCATCATCAGCTCAGCAGTATGATATGCATACTAAAACCTTCTTCAGAATGTAACAAATACTTTCCTGAAAACCGCATCAAAAGCGGATGAGCCAAACGCGAGAAAATCAAGAACGTTTGTCCGCGATTTAAATACATACATACAAACATACGGGTCAAACTGAAAACCGTCGTTTTTGAAGGGATTCTTGCGGTTGCTTACGGATTCCGGCAGCGTATAGACCGAGCCTATGGTCGTTTTTTAAAAAGGTTCTAATATCGGCCGGAAACAGCTTATTATAATCCGAGCCTTGCAGATATGATAGATTACGTTATCAAATCGTGCTTACTATGGATGGGGCTTCGACACTTTTTACTCGTTCACAAAAATTATTTTATTCATTCACATCATTAAATTTTATTCATTCAGCCAGGTGACAGATCTTATTAACAATACTGGCTACGCTTAAGAAGCTATAAAAGGGGTAGAAAACATCTGTCATGGCGTCATCGAAAGTAAGTCGAGCTGACATTTGGCTGTCATAGAAATCTCAACAGGCACTGACGTAAGCACATAATAACTTTTTTTTCAGTGAGTATGCGACAAATCGAACTTATCGAACGCAATGATAGAACGTCTTTTTTCGAAATCATTTACTCTTTAAAGTCGGTGTTGCCATTTTATTCCTTACTCCTAGAGTAAGTATAATCTCTATTTTAAGTGTCACTCTGAATATCAAAATTGATAATCTGGGGACCAAGCTTTAAATCAGGTTTTGATAAAACTCAGTTTTACGCCGGTTTTAGAAAATGTCTCTGAATGAGACGGTAGCTGTCTTATTAAGAGTGCATTTACTAGTCCAGACTAAGGTTAAACCACAGATTTTGTTTTGTTTTTGTTAAAATAGTGGTTTAACCTTACTCCCGGAATATCTAAATGCACTCTGAATAAGACAGTAACCGTCTCATTGAGAGACGTTTTCTAAAACCGTTACCTACCTCGAAGGATTACGTTAAGCCCGTACTAGCAAATGCGCTCTGAATGAGACGGTTTGAGTGCATTTGCTAGTACAGGTTTAACGTTATCCCTTTGTGCTAACGGCGGTTTAGCAAAAATCGTATTCAGAGTGACAGTTTAAGTTTCTTCCCGGTTTAGTCCCGGAGTTAAGGTTGGGATAAAGCTATTCATTTTTAAACCTGCCCACGGGTAAGTTTAAGGATGGTTTAATACATGTTTATGATATATTAATCTGTGGTCATTGTGCCTAGCTAATAAAATCGAGGCAGGTATTGATATTATATTGTGAAAATGGACGATTTAAACGATATTTAACAATACGAAGAAATGTTTGAGTATTTTATAACCCATTACGCAACCAAGAATACATAGAGAAAGGAACGACCCATTTAACAAATCTTTCTTACTGATCTTTCTAAGCCGTTATAATTTCCTATATGTTCATGAAAAGCAATATCATATAATGAATAAATAAATAAGTTTAAAACCAAATACCAGAAACTACCATTTGTCATTGCATACTCTTTGACTACCAGCTGAGTGGCCATTGACACTTGATAACTTTTTTTTCGGTGAGTGATGCGACTAAATCGAACTAATCGAACGTCTTTCAAGTCGGTGTTGCATATTACTCCTGGGGTTAGTATAATCTCTAGTTATAAGTGTCACTCTGAATATCAAACTTGATAATCTGGGGACCAAGCTTTAAACCAGGTTCTGATAAACCGCAGTTTTACGCCGGTTTTCGAAACGTCTCTGAATGAGACGGTAATCTTTTATCTAAACCTTTTCCATTCAGATACTGCGATGCAGTCACTTCTCGTTGTTTGTAAAAAATACTGATCAAAGGAATCTCTGATTATTGACTACGAGTACTTCTTCGTATCTATGTATGTATGTTTTTTACTATTAGATATTTATGTCGTGGCCCGATCTTAGAATTAATCACTTCATGATTTTGCCACCCATTTCATAAAATGGTCGTTTTTCATGATGCGGCATATTACCCGCTGGCCAAATCATGATGTCGATAGGCCAGATCAATGAATCAGTCAGCGTTTGACGATATAACCGACTACTTCATGAAATGGCCAAACGTTGGTGGTCATATCGTTAAACAATTATATTATCTACCGGTAGAGGCGCTGATGTCGCTTTGTTATTGTGGTACAACATGGCGGCAGACAATTATTATTCTGTTTCTTGTGAATTGTGAAAGTGAAGAATAAGATTAAATTAAAGTGAATTATCCTTAAGACATCAAGCTAAGTGATTTTTATGAAAGTCCACTCGAAAAATAGGCGCAAAGTCAAAAAATCGTGGAGGATTTGACACGTAATTTTTGAGGTTAGTTAGGTTATTTAAATCTTTTTATTTAGGTATTAGTTTTCTTTCCAAATGAAGAATATTTATTATGTTTTATTTACCTATTGCCCAAAAGTAATATTAAACAAATTCCAATAACTTGTAAACGTATTTACACCTTTTTTAATGATATGGCCAAACGTTGATTGACATATCATCAAACGTTGACATTTAAACGATATGGCCAGTTTTGTTTGGCCGTTTTATGAAATACGACCATTTTAAGAAATGACCGGCCCCAACATGAAATGCTTAATTTTAAGATCGGGCTACGACATTTACATCCTTTTAAAATCGACTTTTGTAATCGATTTTTACTAGACTATCGGTTTTTTACCAATTACCGGTTGGAATCACTATCTTCCGAATATTTATTGATTTTCTGACGTTACCGCAAACTTTTGCGAAAAGGTCGGGTTTTTCAAAGTGTTTCTGAATTTCTCGAAAAACTGGTAATATGTAAATAATTTAAAAAATGCTGGTACAGGCGTTACAGGTACAATATTTTAGTGATGTTAATTTTCTAATAATTATTTAAAGATGTGCCGATTTTAGAATAAATGTGTGATTGCTAGGCAATTTTTGTAATGAATTTAAGTAGTAGTGAATTACATTTAATTTAAAGCATTGCGACAGTTAAATTGTGAATTTTACTGGTACCTAAGTTGTAGCTATAAGGGCAAGTCCAGAAATAGGTGTGCATATAATTTATAAAGAAGATGCATAGAGCATTGACCTTTATTGATTGCAGTGCCCATACAGTTTTTTGAGCGACTATTTACAAAAACTTTTTTTGTGTTGTTTGCTAAAGCGATTCTATATTATGTGTTTAAATTAGCGAATTTGTTTATTTAGCTTTATTATTAGGTTATTTAGGTAATTTAAAAAATATTTTGAATTGTGTGTAAAATGGTACCATTTCAGAATTGAAAGGTGTATAATTTTATGAGCCCTGATGATGCAGCCACCAGAGTTAAAATGTATGGACCCAGAAAACTATCGAAAATATTTTCGAGCACTATGTTGGAGTTACACCAGGTATATTAAACCTACCCCCATACATGAATGAGTAAACACTAGTCAAAATCATTGATATGAATCATATGCATTTTATCAGTAAGGTACCAGACTTTATTATTTTCATCCTGGTCATCAGTAATGGTATTTGAAGGTGACAAAAAGGGCCAGGGCTGCAGATGAGCTGTTTTCTGCTGCATCAGCATACAATAGCAATACAAAACAAGTGATAATTCTGTGTAAAAAGATCTCTTTGATATTTTCACTACCCTTCTTACTCAAACCTTGTTCCCTTTTCACATTACTTTCATTAGAAAGCCTAAAGTTTTATGGCCTGACTAAAAAAATATAGACTAGGGTTAAACCATGTCTAAAGAATAGCCAACCAATTTGAAATGTTGACAAATTAGACATTCGAGACATATTATTATATAACAAATATTTTTAATTGGTTGACTAATCTTTAGACAAGTGTTTAAAGTTTTAAACCTAGTCTATCTTTTTTAGTAAAGCCTTTAATGTTTTTCTGAAATGTCCCAAATTATCTAGTAGTTAATATGGAGTATTATAAATTAGCTAGAAATTAAGAAAAAAAGTTTCAAGATTAAATGACACCCTAGCACATGCTCTTCTGCAGGCTGATTAATTTGACTAAACAATCTAACTAAAAATATTTAGTAGAGTAAATATGCTGTGATTTTGTGAAAAATAAAGAGTTTTTGTTTATTTCAGGAAACTAGAGAGAAAAGCTCAAAAGAAGCTTACTAAAAAGGAGAAACTTAGACGTCTTAAAGCTTCAAACTCTATGCCAGTATGCTTCGCCCCATCCATCCTAAGCAATCCTTCACAATTTGCTGTATATGCAAGTGTCCGTAGGTCAATCCTTACAAGATGGATGCACCTTCCAGGAGTAATGTCAGAGTACTCAGATGACAGTGATGATGATGAGGCCTCAACACTTGTGCCTCTGACTAAATTACCTAAGGTAGCAAGTTTCTTATTCTCTACAGAAAATATTTTCAATCAACATTTTTCTAGTTTAACTAAGTCCAGTGGTTGTCAACTTTGGTGTGGTTTTGGTGATGTTATCTGCTATTTCGTCCAGTCCAGTCCTGTCCAAGAGTGTTTAATTAAACCTTCCCTCCTTAATTTCTTTTTCAATATTTAGTAAAATAGGAGGTGTCAAGCTCTATACTGCATGGTTTTTAATAAAACAACCTGAATCACTGTTAGTGATGTGCCGAGTACGGCTTGACTCGAGTCAGACTCGTTTTCTGCTGTGGACACGCATACTCGAATACCAATTTATTTTGAATTAAGTACAACGGACTCGATTCCCATACTTGAGTCAGGAAGAATCGGTTTTGTACTTGCTGACTCGCTCTCTGTTTACCTAAGCATTGAAGTGATTGATGCTTAATAATAAAAGTTTAAACTTTATAAAAATATTTATTATTGAAAAAACCTACGTGCTGTTTGAAGTTTACTCCTTTCTGATTTTTCCTTCTTGTTCTAAAATCTGTAAGGAACTCGAATTCTGAACTCAAATTTAGAGGCTAGTTTTGGCCCTAAATCTAGACTTGAGTACTGGACTCGAGTCAACATTTGAATACTGCACATAGGAATCAAGTACCGCACTCGAATCGCGGAATCGAGTCATGATTTGAATACTGTATAAACTGAAGAATTTTTCATAGTCATAAGTTTTCAGTATTTTAAACATTTAAATTGTATTTAAAAAAGTATAAATATGGTACAATTCTGTTTACTTTTATGAAAAATTGGTATTTAATGCTCTGTTCCGTATACCTTAAATTTAACAAGCTCCATAGCAGCAGCTATGTAAGGTTTGATAATTTATTTGATACGAAGATGAGCCCCATGACACTAGTTTAGACCCAGAGCATCACTCAACCAAAAATATTTTTTTGTTAAGCTGTCCCAAGTGCGGAAAAGCCTTGCGTTCGGAATTATTATTTATTATTAGTTGGGTTAACCTAGCCTGTAACTTGCTGTTCCTCACTAGTTTTTCTTATTAGGGTTCCGTACCCAAAGGGTAATACCTATTACTAAGGCTCTGCTGTCTGTCTGCCTATCTGTCTTTCTGTCTGCCTGTCTGTCTGTCCGTCTATCACCAGGCCGTATCTCATGAACCCTGATAGTTAGAGAGTTGAAATTTTTAAAGATGATGTATTTCTGGTGGTACGGAACCCTACGTCCGCGAGTCCGACTTGCACTTGGCCGGTTTCTTGTAGGTCATTAGATGTTTTAAATTATATTTCAATATTTAATCATTTTTGTCAGCCGACTTTGACTTGTTTGCTTATAAAGTATAATATTTAATTAAAGTTTTATTAAATTAGAGATGTTGATGAAATTCAAGTATCTCAACTAAAAAAAAGTAGTGGTTTTTCATACTTTCCGATGGTTTCAGAACCCAGACTTCACTTTCTGATTAAGATGTTTTTGCATGCGATGTAGATCAGCTTCCACTTTCATTACCAGATATGATAATTAGGACTTTAATTTGCTATTTGTTACAATTAATCAATATTGTTATAGGTGACCGGCATTGGTTTGCGCACCGTCTTCGCCCTAATCTCCCAGGCTCGGTTCACCGACGCGGAGTTCAGTCAAAATGCGCTCAAAGCATTGCTCGACGTGCTGCAAGGGCATACGCCAGAAGAGCTGGCGCAGGAACCAACGGAGGTAAATTCTGTTATCTCTACAGCTTCAGACGTTCTACTCTCGATATAAATAAAAATAAATAAGCGCAACACAAACAATACAACATTGTTTAATTAAAATCCTCGTGTTACTTTTTAAAAGATTCTTCATTTAAAAAATCATCCTCTTACCACCAACCCCTATTTTTTTGACACCTATTATACTTTAGCGGTTACCTTAAATATTTGGCAAAATAATGTTTGCTGGGCACTGACATTGAATCGTGGCTTATTGTTCAGAAGGGCATGCAATCAGAATTAATGTCATAAGCACATAACACTTTATTATAGTTGACTGAGTTAAATGCGTTCCGTTATGTATTCCTCGTAAATGTTGTTTCAGATAATAACAAACCTGCACGCCATGCTGATAGAAGTGGCAAGCGGCAGTGGCCCCGGCGGCCGGTCTGAGATCCCGACGCTGTTGACGTCACTAAGCAGTTCTTGCCTCATCGCGCTCTCGGTTGCGCGGGGTGAAGCCGAGCTCATGCTCAACGCTGTAGCTTCGCTCACCATGTCGCCGCCGGCGCTATCCGAGCAGACATTGCAGGTAAAACATCTAAACATCATCATCATTATTTCAGCAACAGGACATCCACTGCTTAATGCTCGGGCTTCGCCTGCGTGACGCCTAGCGTTCAAATAACGGCATCAGGCATGATTAGCGTTCATTAATTAATGCACAAAACTACGCACTAAATGTGTGACACACTTATTTGACGTTTGATTCTAGCGTCTAGTGGCTTAATTAGCGTGTTATCTGTGGATACTAGTCTTTAAAATAAAAATAAAAACGCTTTCAAGAACTCAATTCTTTTCTCATTTTGTCCACTCCATCCTAACTTAATAACTATGCCCTTTAACATTTATTTCACAAAGAGTTTTTGAATGTGATCGTGTTATAACATGTTAAGTGTAGTAGGTGTAGCCACAACAACGCACTAGACGCCCGCTTAATCCTTTGATGTGTCAAAACTTACCGCAGTCCGCGTCCGAGCTATCGCCTAACGTCTAATGTCATTAAAGCAAATTAGCGCACTAAGATAGGCCACACCTAAGTACTACTTCAAATAGCGCACTAAATAATGACATTAGACGCATGTGAAGCCCGAGCATAACAAAAACTAACAAATGACTAAAAAAAGAGAATGGACTTGCCAAAAGTACATATTGTCTGAAAAAAAGGCCTTTTTTGTTATAGCCTTTTTCTGCTAAGCGTACTATAAATAATGTAAGGCTCTATTACCAGCCCCTTAACCATGAACTCTAAAAACAATCTCAAAGTTGTCAAATCTGTCAATTTTGGTACGTCATTTCATACAAAATTTGACAGAAATGATAATGTTTGACAGATTTGTGATTGTTTTAACAGTTCATGGTTAGGGCCCAGGAAGGATAGTAACGGCTGTCAGTCGGCAAGCATATACACCAAAACCATTGGTGTATGTAGGCTAAAGGTAAAGGTTGCAGGAAGCTGCTGGATGCAGGTCGCTTCCAAACGGCTGATCTGGAAGTCACTGGGGGAGGCCTATGTTCAGAAGTGGACGTTCTGTGGCTAAAATAATGATGATGATTATGATGTAGGCTAAACCGTTAGAACGCACTTACGGTTGATCTTTGGCCAAGGCATTCACTTTATACGATACTAGCAGCCCGTCCCGGCTTCGCACGGGGTAGACAATTATCGCTAATAGTTTCGGCAGCGCATTCGACGAAAGACATTTTAAGACTCATTTTTCTACACCTTCGGTTACATTGTTCAAATTTTACCAAGGATCCCTAATTTTTTTCAAAATAAAATGTAGCCTATGTCAAATTGGAAGAATGTAGCATTCTATTGGTGAAAGAATTTTTTAAATCGGCCCAGTACTTTTTGTGCCTATTCATTACAAACATACAAACATACAAAAATAGGTACAAATCTTTCTAATCCTGTACACAAGGAGTACGCCTTGACAAATGAACCGTCCATGCAAAGTGAGCATTGCTCTCTGATTCACACCGCCGACTGCGCCGCATTGGGTCAACTAGTGGTTTTTTTTGGCAACCTCTTTTCGTGATCGACAAGCAAAAAAACTACATCTAGCCTAGACTAAAATATATGTTTCGGTCCATCATCTAAAGTGCAATTTAACGAGAACACGTCTCATATAGGCTAACGCAACACGCACATCATACACACATAATCTTTGTTTTTTGTTGCAGATACCCGCAAACCTGACGATACTCCAGCGGAGTGTACAGTCTGTGATCCTCGGGTCTCCGTCCCGCAACCAATGGTTGAATCATGGCGTCCCCCACCAGTCTCTCGTCACCAGTTTCCCCGTCGACCTACCGACGCAGCTCACGGCCGGGCCAGGGGAGTTGGTAGTGCGCTCCCTCGTGTCTGATGGTTGCTACCTCTTCGTATACACGTCCAAAGGCCTCCTGAAGATTGGCTCCGGATACGGCAGCTCGATAAAGCAGCATGTTTATATGCACAAACCAGACTTCTTTGCTTGTGATCGACATGGTTGGTTAGGATACTGTAAAGTAAGTTCTGGTTTCTAATGTTATACACACAGGCATATTTTCTAGATTATAAATTTCAATAAGAAATTGAGCTTTGTGTTCATTATTTTCTTTATCTTTGCTGTAAAGAGCCTGCCCAGTTCCTTTAAATTATTATTGACTAATCATTTACATTTTAAAAATCCATAAAGTATAACCGAATGAGTTATTTAGTACAATTCAAATTGCACTACCCACGCATGCACTTAACTTTCTATTAGTTTCCAAATAGTAACTAAAGGGACTCAGAAGTTCTTTGTTTGTTTTAGAATAAGTTGTATGTAAGAATCGGAAGAAAGAAGACTGAAGTATATGAAATCGACAAAGAAACCCTAGAAGTGAAGAATATGATAAGGTTGGATCCAGGCCAGCCAGTGCCTATTGAACCAAAATCGGCTGTCTTTACTGATGGCAACCAACTTGGATTGATAATGCTGACTAACTTTGTAAGTAATCAAAGTATAAGGTCTATAGTGAGTCCAGAGATATAGTGAGAGGCCACGTTTCTGTTATGTTCTGTAACACACACTGTTTGTAGACTTCGTTTGTACTTGACGTAGAACGAACGGCTGATGAGGCAAAAAGGCAAGCGCAGCGTACGACAACGTGGACAGACGACCTGGTAAAAGTTGCAGTAAGACGCTGGATGCAGGCCGCTTCCAACCGGCTTATCTGGAAGTCACTAGGGGAGGCCTATGTTCAGCATAGGACAAGCCATAAGTAGAAATCATGATAATTATGATGAATCGTTCCATAAAGTGCAATTCATAACGGAAGTAGTAAAACAACGTATCAGTAAATAAACTTCCTTGGAGAAATTAATAGTTTAAGAGAATACCTATAACAAACATTCAATCGGTGATTGATTCGCCTTCACCGCGACCGACCACGCCACTACACCAATCGATCTAAACATACTCGTCTAAAAGGTTTCGTGTCTGGGTGTGTTGAGATATACCCCAAAATAAATATCTGCTAATTCGTAACACATGAATTGTTAGTTCACTACTTCAAGGCCATGAAAATTACATGACGTGGCTTAAAATTACATGAACACTTACTAATTCTACTCGTAATTACATAAGTACCTTTTTTAAAAGTAGATAAGATCGTCTTCCAGTACTAACCCGATCTATCATATCAAACAGGACAATCTAACGATAAGGATGTATGAAGTAGACACGAAAGATCGACCTGAGGGTACAAATACCACCACGCTGACGTCCCACAAGCATCTGAATGTCCACTTGCTAAGGCGACGCACTCTCGCGCTGGGCCGCGCGCCCTTCGAGGACAATCTGTCGCGCCGCGCAGCCGAGTTGGACGCGCCAGTAGCCATGCAGCTGGAAGACAACGAGGACGACCCACTGGCCAGCATCTGCGCTGGACAGGACTTTGGCCTTTTGACTACCAACTCGGGAAAGGTAATGAAAAATCCGGCAAATCATACCCAGTAATAATGCAGTGTACCATCGATGTGATGTTTTGTCGATATGGTGTACTTTCGCTGTAGTGACCCTTTGATGTGACGTTTTCAATACAGCGACCATCGATGTAGTGACGGTCGAAGTCATGAACTAGACCCGTAGCGGACAATGATAAGCTGATTAACTTGACTTGTAGACTAGGTGTTCTCCTTAATCAACCACACCTCGGCTAAAGGGCGTGCTCATTAATTTTGAGGGAATTAAAGTCACAACTACTTTCATGGCAATTTTGGTAAAGTGGTTTTCCATTGCCATCTCTGTTACTTAAGATACCTTTGAGGATTTTGCGATACCTTTGAGTTTTTGTTTTAAACTTAGTAGTAAAAGCAGGGGATCGAACGCAGGACTTTACGAATGAGCTTCAGCTAGGCTATTGTCCCCTTTAATTAGCTGTAGGTGATGATCTAAGTACCAACAAAGCAAGACCTGTTACAATTACTCATTGGTTTGAAAGTCCTGTGCTTAAACTGTGGTACTGATATATTTGTTACAACCACTGATAACTCCAAATTATATGAATTGAAATAAACTCTCAACAAAAGGATTACTTGAACAATAAAACTTTAGCCTACATTGGCTATGTGCAGTTAACATGAGCATAATGTCCCTCTTTTTCATGATCCAGAATGTCCCAAAATATAAGATTTCTATTGATCTTGTATGTTGGCCAACAGGTATACTACACGGGTAAAGGAGCCAGCCTAGGTTATAAGACAGCGCCACCTCATTCAGGCCGTTGGACACTCATGAAGGAAACCCTTTTCATGAAGAACGAAGCGCCTAATGTGAAGAAATGCAAAGTCATTCAGGTAATATTAGTATTATATTTTTCCCTAATCTAGGCCTAACTTTCTGCCCTCATTCTAACTAAATTTAAATCGTCGTTTCTTTGTCACTCCTGATTATTTTGTGCTATAAGTTTTAGAATTGTCAAAATTATAATTTTTTGTTTACATAAGTTTATTTCATATTGTTTTCAAATTTATATATCGCACCCTTGGAATTACAATGACATAAGTGCAAATACTATACACTTGAGAAAAATGCATTTGAATATTTTTTTTTCGCTTTTTTCTCAATATCTTTTTTTAACGATAATATTTAAGGATAATTAATATTAATACAAATACCTGATTATATTTACTTTAATATTAGTAGAACATAATGATTTTGTATTTTGTAGTTTAATTAATACAAATTTTCAGAAAACAGAGCACCTACAGTTAAGTCATTGTCCCACTAAAATATATATAAAAGAGTAAAAAATAGTAACGAATAATGACGTAAAGGTATAACATAGGTAAAATTGAAAAATATTTTTTATTACTATTTTAATAATTATAAGTACAAAAAGTAAAAGAAATATTTAAAAGTAAGTGTACATCTTGAAATAGGCGAATGGAAATCATTGTTTCGGGTTAATAAAGAATAACGTTAAAAAAATGCTCCATTAAGTTATGACCTAACACGCAATAACAAGTTATGAAATCTAGACGAACAACGACCTAAATTGTAATAAGCGTAATTGTTCTATTATAAATATAATTTAATAAATTTGGGAAAAATTACTTTTGTTACATATGAGTCAATGTTCTTCTTATAACAGCAAAAAACAATGGCCTTATTACATTAGCGTCGTTGTACACTGTGAAGCAACTAACTCGTCCAGCTCCCCGCGAGTAACTGGACAATCAGGCGTTGTTGCTTTCAATTCTCATCAAATTTGACGCTGACGCTACTTCCATCTAGCGGTATTTATTGTAAAATTACAAAAGAGTCAATATTCCTTGATAGTTTATTACTTTTTACGGCGTTTCTTATACCTAACTAATTTTAACGATATTTTGCACTTGCGTCATTGTAATTCTATAGGTGCGATATGTTCCTAAAACTTACTTTGTACAAATTTTTTTACAGGTTTTAATTTTATATTCGATTTTGTCTTAATATAGTTTGACCTATGGTTTTACTCTGTTAGCTTTGTGTCTGGCATGTATACAACATATCAATATCTGACCAATAGCCCGGCCGCTCAGTATAAAATCTGTACTGAATAATAAATAACAGCCTAACTTGATGAAGAAAAATTTAATTTATAATCGTAACGGTACTAAATGTGTGATATCATTTTTTTTTTCCGCCATGGCTTGTTTCTGGCATAAGCGCCATCCAGTGCGGTAGTAGTAGAAACGCCATCTATTAATTGTCGAGAATAATAATAATTAATTATAACTATGATAATATATTATTGTCTTAAAACGCACACAATACTTACAGATCGTACCGAGTAACATGATAATGGAACATTATGCCCAAGTTTAGGTTTTAGACTTTGCTGATAATTACTGTGTTCTACGAAAGAGCAAGCCTGATCTAGCTCGTAAAATGACTTATCATGTCTTGCAAAGGTGGCTGTTGGTCACGAAGGCATGCACGCCATCATGGTGCTGGACAATGGCTCGGCGTTGTTCACGGGAGTTGCCCGGCGAGGCGAAGACGGTGATACCAGTAAACATCGCCGGACGCCAAAGCCAACACGACCGAAGAAAATTTTCAAGGTTGGTACATACACCTATAGAAAAGTTCCGGATAAATCGTGTGTAGCTGTCATTTGTTTTTAACATTGCGTACCATAAAAGGAAATTGTCTACTAGCAAGGAAAATAGGATCAGTTCGTTGTCTGACTGCATATCTGACTGTCAAGACCTTGTATGTCAGGAACTCGAAAGCAATCAAGTTAAAACAATATGTACTCAAGTCTGCAATTCTTTGGAGTTGAGAAATATTTGATTCTTGCAAGGTGATAAAATCCTGCCAAAGAGAACTAGCATTATAAAATTTGGCAAGAAGCTATGACATAAAGTAAAAGTAAAAAAAATAATACAAAAATCGTAAAAACATAGTAGCATCACAAAAAACGATTCTTATTCACGACGACACCCTCGGGGTACTAGATCTCCTCGCACTTGGCGGGTTTTTTTAGTAACCGTCGTAGTAGGCCGTCATTTTACCATTGTACCCAAATCAATTAAACGAAACTCGTTAAGGTCTAAATCTGAAGTTCGAATTTAATGTATTATCGATTTTAATTGCCATTTAAAAAGGGGACTTAGCACCAGGATGACACGTCATCTTTTTATCAGGCTTTACCTCAAATATATCAATGTCAGAGAGAAATAGTAGTATAATTTCTGATTTTTGTTACAGGCTGAAGGCCACCACGTGGTATACGCAGCTTGCAACTATGGCTCTACAGCCTTGGTGACGAGACAAGGCCTTCTGCTTATGTTCGGCAAAGACACACAGCACTGCGATGCCAACGGCATCGTGCAGGGACTACGCCACGAGAGAGTTATTCAGGTGAGTAGGCGCCATGGATACATTATCATTGCCATGAGTTTGCCGCTAAGTTGGATTCCTGGAAGCCCAGGAATTTGGGCTTGTTTTCTGTTACAATCTATCCTAAAATGATTTATATTCGTTACGCAATCTCGACGCGACGAAGCAACCGCCTGTTAATAGTATAGCGGCAGATCCGAGAGCTAAATTAACCCGACACCATACCGAAGATATCCCGGACGTCAGCCTGTACGAGATTATTATGGCTCTCAAACAGCTTAAGAACAACAAGGCGCCGGGGGACGACGGAGTTACGGCTGAGCTTCTGAAAGCTGGCGGTACGCCGATTCTAAAAGCTTTGCAGAGGCTCTTTAACTCCGTCATCCTCGAGCGCAAAACGCCACAGGCTTGGCACGGGGGCGCGGTGGTGCTGTTCTTCAAAAAGGGCGATAAATCTTTGCTGAAGAATTACAGACCCATCACGCTTCTGAGTCATGTCTATAAGCTGTTTTCGAGAGTCATTACGTCGTCCGTCTCGCACGCAGGCTTGACGAATTCCAGCCTCCCGAACAAGCCGGTTTCCGTAAAGGCTATAGTACCATCGATCACATCCACACGCTCAGGCAAGTTATACAAAAAACAGAAGAGTATAACCGGCCACTATGCCTGGCGTTCGTGGATTACGAAAAAGCCTTCGATTCGATCGAGACTTGGGCAGTGCTCCAATCTCTTTAGCGGTGCCAAACTGACTACCGGTACATCGAAGTGCTGAAGTCTTTATACACAAACGCCACCATGTCAGTACGTCTTCAGGACGAGAGCTCGAAACCGATTCAGCTGCAGCGAGGTGTAAGACAGGGAGACGTAATCTCCCCGAAACTATTCACCGCGGCGCTGGAGGACGCATTTAAGCTCTTGGACTGGAGAGGACTTGGCATCAACATCAACGGCGAGTGCCTGACTCACCTTCGTTTTGCCGATGATATCGTGGTCATGGCTGAGACCCTGGAGGATCTTGGAGCAATGCTCGATGACCTCAGTAGAGTCTCCCAACGAGTGGGTCTTAAAATAAACATGGAAAAGACGAAAATCATGTCTAACTCCTATGTCGCACCTACTCCTCTTATGGTTGCAGGCTCTACTCTGGAAGTCGTTGACCGCTATATTTACCTTGGATAAACAGTCCAGCTAGGTAAGTCCAACTTCCAGAAAGAGGTCGATTGTCGAATCCAACTCGGATGGGCAGCGTTCGGGAACCTACGTAATATCTTCTCCTCACAAACACTACCGCAATGCCTCAAGACTAAGGTATGGAATCAATGTGTGTTGCCAGTGATGACATACGGATCTGAGACGTGGCCGCTAACGATGGGCCTCATAAGAAAGCTCATCATCATCATCATCATCACCAGCCTATATCAGTCCACTGCTAGACACAGGCCTCTCCAAAAGGAGGATTTTGCCATAATCGCCACGCTTGGCAGGCGGGTTGGCGATCGCAGTTTGGCCAATGGTGGAGAGGAGACGCTGCTGCCCGTCTTCTTGTGGCGGTTCTCCTGTAGTCCCCTCTTACGACACCCATAGGAAGAGAAGGGGTGGTGCTATTCTTTTGACGTGCCGGCACCACACGACACATAAGAAAGCTCAAGGTCACTCAAAGGGCGATGGAGAGAGCTATGCTCGGAGTTTCCCTTCTCGATCGAATCAGAAATCAGACGATCCGAAGGCGAACCAAAGTCACCGACGTAGCTCTTAGAATCGCAAACCTTAAGTGGCAGTGGGCGGGGCACATTGCTCGCAGGACTGATGGCCGTTGGGGCAGAAAGGTCCTCGAATGGCGGCCGCGGGCTGGAAGGCGTAGTGTTGGTAGGCCCCCCACAAGGCGGACCGACGATCTGGTGAAGGTCGCGGGAAGCCGCTGGAACCCGCTTCCAGCGGCTTCCCGCACAGGATCGATCTTCCTGGAAATCCTTGGGGGAGGCCTATGTCCAGCAGTGGACGTCTTTCGGCTGATGGATGGATGGACGCAATCTAGGTTATTTTTTACTTCACATATTTTTCTTTTAGGTGGCGCTAGGTAAAGCCCATGCTGTAGTTTTGACGAATTTCGGACAAGTCTACACGTTTGGCATCAACAACAAAGGCCAATGTGGAAGGGAGTTTGGATACACTAAAGAAAGTAAGTGTGTATAGACGTTTGTTACTCAATAACTCGCTTAATTACCACACCACTCCTGGTATTGTTTGATACCCATATAGATATGCAGAATTAATAAGTTTTAACATTACTTGATTTGTGTTCCAATGGATTAATAACCCATGCTTCTTTGGCTTAATTTACTCGATGTGGCTACGTCGATGAAATCGTCAGCGGAAACTAGTATGTGTCTCGATTAATGCTAAATTGCATTACAATGCTGAACCAGTTTTACCACGATTTAAACATGCTGTTGCAATCACCCTTCCCAATCACAATATATTTTTTAAAGGGGCCGACATCGAATCTTTTCATCAAAAAGAAGTATCACCCCCTTTTGGATCGAACAGGGTTACATCGAATCTTTTCATCAAAAAGAAGTATCACCCCCTTTTGGATTGAACAGGGTTTTACTACAACATGTTTAGGTTTAGGTTGCAAATAATTTAGTGCACTATTTATTCCGAGGAAATCGCGGACAAAAACTATAATAGTATACATTCGCAGAGATGTACACGCGCCGGCACAGCGGCAGCGCCCACGAGGAAGCGCAGCTGTGTGCGGGCGCGCACGTATGGGCCACGGACTACTGCCGCGTGTGCGTGCTGTGCCGCGAGTGCACCGGCTTCGCCAGCGCCTGCCACTGCGCCGAGCTGCCCAACCGCGTGCCGGCCGAGTGAGTACACTATGCGCACGCGTGGGTGGGCCACGGACTAGTTCCAACTAAATCATCATTAACATTGCTCGATGTCGACGGATCGGGGTGACGGATCAGGAAACATCTAGTGCAGTTATTGATGACCTGGGAGCAAAGCAGACTGAAAATTATTCATACTCTGGCTGATTTAATACAAAGATTCTGTAACTCAATGACATATTACCATGTCAGCCTATTGCAGTCTACTGCTAGACGGAAGCTACCCCAAAGAGCGCCAATCTCCAGCTTTTTCCAACCACCTACTTCCAGCCATCTCCTTAAAGTCTACAGTCTATCAAGCTAGAGGCTGCAATCACGCATACCGCTGCACATTTCAAACAGGATTTATAAATCTTAAGTCCTTGAGCTCAGGAAGGGTCCTGAAGCAAGATGTTGGTTGTAGGAAATGTGGTTGCGGCGAAGGCGACAGCGGCTGCAGCGTGTGCGGCGTGTGCCGGCGCTGCGCCGACACATTCGCGGCGGCCGGCCGCGCCGCGCCCGTCACCGACCTCGACGACGACGTCGACGCCTCCGCCAGGTCCGACACCAAAAGTGGTAAGTGAGCTGTTAAGTAAACACTGGGCCTGAGGGCCAACTAGGTGAAACTATTAGGGTTTTGAACCTAAAAGGAAAAAAAACCCACTTTATTGTCTGCCTGTTTGTCCATCGGTTTATCTGTCTGACTACCTATCAAGATCCTCTAGGAACGCATGTAATCAAGTTAAAATTCATGACAAATATTTAGGTTATAAGCCCATGCAATTGCAAAAGAAAACTGAGTAAACGTGATCAAAAGATACCGCTGTTTATGATGCAATTTTGATTTTAGCAAAGGAATAGACCTGGAGTGTAATTCCCGATCACTTTTATTTTTGAGATGATTTTGGGAAAAACACCGAACTGGACAAAATCGAATTACACCTAATTGAAGTTAACCGAATTTAACCAAACGGAGCTGAACTCAAAACCCACGTTATATTACACGTTGCAAACCACTAACATGGGGTTATCAAATGTCAAATCTTGCGAATGAATCAATTGCCATACTTTTTATGAGCTGTAAGAACTCTCACAGCTCACACGGATCTCTTTCTAATATTTTTATGGCGTTACAAAACTATGACGTCACTGTTTAACTTACTCAATTGCCTAACTTTTTAATAATTTCGAAGCAATAAATAAATATTTTTGTTTTAAGAAATTCCATGCAAGGTTTAATTAAAGATAAATTACACTTAAAAAAACATCGACCTCAGGTGGGACTCGAACCCACGTCCCATCGCATGCCGGGCGAGTGCTTTCACCACTTGGTAAAGGTACTCGCCCGGCACTTTTTTTTCAAGTGTAATTTATCTTTAATAAATAAATAGTCAATATTTCCTAATAAATGATAATTTACTGGCTTAAGTAAGTGTTAATTTTAATAAATTATGTTTTAGAATAATTGGGTAATGGTGTCAACATGCTAATTGTTTACGCGATAAAACTATGTAACAGACAAAGACAGCGTGCGGTTCACGCAGTACGAAGGGTCGCCGCTGCACGCGGCGGGCTCGGAAGCGGAGCGTGACGCGGGCATGAAAGTCAGCTCGCTGCCGCCGGCGCGTGTGGCCGTGCCCGGCGGCCACCGCGTCGTGGCCGTGGCCTGCGGGCTGCACCACACCGTCATGCTCACTGAGCATGGTGAGTCACCAAACCTTTGCACTCAGAGTTAAACTATGCCCGTATTTCCGAATTGCGATAAAGCACTTTCAGCGCGAATCCGACCTAATGAAATAGTCACAAATATTACACAATAAAGAGTCTCTTACCTACCTACCTACCGCATTTGTGTGAATTCATGCTATATATCTATCTATCGGATCGAAATAAAACTTTGATGTTCTTCTGAGCCTGAAAACGTCCGACTTGACTTGACGATCTTGTGAACGTCGCCGAGAACAGCTAGAATTTTGTATATAATTTCAATAGAAATGTTAAAAAATATAAGCTTATTTTAGACAATTTCGCTCTATCACTAAAATCAGTAATCATTATTTGATCAATCTAAGTTTACACATTATTTATCTTAATAATTAATATTATTATCATTGTCGATCCTTTTGGACACCCTGTTGAAAGGCAAAACATATTTGTTCTATAAAATACAATAGTAATCCAGCCTAAAAATATCCAAAATATGTTAAGTTAGTCGTTACTTTTATATAGTAATGTCAAATGATGTTTCCGAAACAGGCGATGTGCTATCGTTTGGGTCCAATCAGTACGGGCAGTTAGGAGCGGGCGACGTGGCCGCACACCACCGCGTGGTCCGAGTTAGAGTACCACGCGCCGCGTCCGTGGCCGCCGGCAGCTACCACACCGCCATACTCTCCCGCGAAGGTGAACTGTACACCTTTGGGAGCTACCAGGTGAGGATACATCAGTGACCATATTGTGGTCTGACTGAGAGTGCCTTGTGCCGAGCCTTAGGCGCGGACACCACCATACTGCCCCGCGAAGGGGAACTGTACACCTCCGGGAGATACCAGGTGAGGATACATCATTGAACATTCTGTGGTCTGTGTGAGAGTGCATTTTGCCGAGCCTTGGGCGCGGACACCACCATACTGTCCCGCGAAGGGGAATTGTACACCTTTGGGAGCTACCAGGTGAGGATACATCAGTTACCATATTGTGGTTTGAGTGAGAGTGCCTTCTGCTGAGCCTTGGGCGCGGATAGCACCATACTGACCCACGAAGGGGAACTGTACACCTTCGGGAGCTACCAGGTGAGATACACCGGTGACTATTTCGTAGTCCAAGTGAGAGTACCACGCGCTGCGTCCGTGGTCCGTATTCATGGATGCTATATCGGCTAGTTTGAAATATGTATGGTGCTTACTTTTACTTAATAAAGCGCGTTGGCTAAACATTTTTAAGCATAGTAAATATTTCGGAATCATATTTGTTACGGGTTAATGCTAAGCTAGACAATCCTAATTCTACTCTTAGAGATTTATATTTACACTACTTCTTAAAAATACGGTTGGAATGACATAATATCCGGCTCACTTGTATAAACAGAAAGGCTCCCTCGGCCGTCCCCGCCTGGAAGAGCCGGCGCGTAACGACCGCAGCCCCATCTGGTACGCGACCCCGGGCCGCGTGCCGCGCCTGGGCCCGCGCCACGCCTGCAAGGCCGTCTGGGTCTGCTGCTCCGGAGACCAGACCTTCGTGCAGGTCTCACAGGCCCTCATCAAGACGGACACTCTCTTCAGTGCCACGATTACGGCTAATAATAATGCTATAGGTGAGTGTATTCATCGATACAAGTCTGATAAATTTGGCAGCCCGTTGCCAGGCTTTGTTGACCTTCAACATCCTGCAGACTGCTAGTAAGGTACTAAGGCTTGGCCTACATAAACTCTGAAGCGGTTTTGGACAAGCTCGGATTCAATTCGTCGTTTAAGAAAAGATACGACATTGACTACACACGTCCCGGTACCAAAAGCCGTTTTTTTAACGGATTCTGTCACATTATACTACTATAACATAATACGCGAAAAGCCGCAGGATGCAAATGGCCTAAAGTCGCCCGCTGTGACGCTAGTTCTGTGTTCAGCTGTGGACTTCCAAAAGCCAATAATGATTCTGATGAAAGTACTCAATACGAAAGCTAGTGGTAAACCTGACAGGACCTGACTATTGGCTGAAATTAATTAAAATTTACAAGTGTTTATTTTGACTGTTAAAATCATTTGCAGTGATCCTCCCGAACCGGCCGGAGCACACGTTCAAATGCATCACAATAAACAAGGCGGACGGGTCCTGCAACGCGTGGACGGGCCCCGAGCAGGTGGACTTCGTAAACACGCTCGCCTGCCTCGACCCGCTCTACGACGCGCTCTGGTGCTACCAGCCCCAGATGCGCGTTATGAAGTGCTACAACATCCTCGCCTTCGACTCCCACAAGCTTCACCGGTGCTGCAACAACGACGACGGGTACCCCTCGGAGACGGAACAGGACTACCCCAACTATGGACCGATGAAGCGATTGGACGAGTTCAAAAATCTCCAAGTACTAGAAACGACGGTGCTATACGACAACAGGTCGCCGGAGAACGTGGCGCTGTCGAACATGTCGGTGCTGAACCAGGAGTTGGCCATCCCGTCCGCGCCCGGCTGCTCGGTCACCAGGATGCACGCGGCCCTGCATTTGCTCGGCTGTCTAGATTCGTTGACATATGCACATGATACTAAGTAAGTGGCGTCATCTATTTTCATTATATTTTCTATGATTATATTATAAAAATATTTTTGTAAGTAATCTACTCAACTTGGAGAATTCTTCCGAGCTTTTCCTACCGCTCAGGCTTGTTCCTGCAAGAGGCACACGTAAAATCAAAGCAAATATTTTATTTGCAGGAAAACAGTTTTGTTTTTAGTGAGTTATTAATTATTAGTATTATGTCTGCAAGCTACGCGCAAATAGATAGAAGATATTGGTAAAACGCTGATTTCTCCGCTATGTGATTTCAGGCTCAATATTACTCGAGATACATATGAGGTAAAACCATAATTAAAATTATTTTTTTAAAGATCAGGACTCATTCTATGTACCTTATCCTTGCCCCACCCAGACTGAACCAAGTGGAGTGCAAGCGAGACAGCGCATCGTCGCCTGTGGTGCCGGTGAAGGAAGACTTCCTCACGGTAAATCGGTTCGAGAACCACGGAGGCGGCTGGGGCTACTCCGGACACTCGGTGGAAGCCATCCGGTTCATGTGTGATACTGATATACTGTTAGGTAAGAACACGGATACTCAACGACATGTTTATTGTGTTTAAAAATACATCTAGAGTGAACAAAAAATATTTTGAAACGTGCTCCAAGAAATAATGAATGTCTCAGGTAAGAATCGACAACGTGTACTCTTGCTTTTCGGGCGGTTGCTCTTTCAACTGCAACAGAAACAGTTTTCGCTACGTTTTCCTTCAAGTGCTTTGTCGCGTTCCAGTTATTATAAATTAGTTGTTATTTGCTACGAATCTTTAATAAAATCCATTTGATATTGAGTTCATAACAAAATGTAATAGATTTATTACTGGTTAAGTAACCAGTCTCTAATTTGCTATTGGAAGCCATCCTATTATCGTAACTTATTTGCTGACATGTCTGTCAGTTGAAACATACTATAACTTATGCAATAACTATAACTTTAAAAAAATGGTTTGCCGGTTTTAAACTAAAATCTATTAATTGATCATGATTACATAGCTTTTGTTCAGCAGAGGACGTCCTGTGGCTGAGTCGATAATGATGAGTCAAATTGCCACCGGCAATCACATTGTTTGGTACCTTCTAGCACATGGATCGCACATATATTATACATACATAAGTAGCTAAAGAACTTGTGAAAACAACATCACCACATCACTCTGACTGTGAATTAAACCCGAGACCAGTGCCGGTTTTAGCACTACCAGCGCCCTGGGCGAGATTTCTTCGGCGCCCCCATCAGCCATTCAAAACAAGGCAAGGGATAAAATGAAATATAGTCTATGTTAACTCCGACTAATAGGACTTACTAGGTAATAAGGGAATTCGTCCCGGACATTAATTATCTGCACCGAGCTTATTAAGAATCGGGTAATATGAATGAAAAAGTTCAATAATGAACATATCTACACGCTATAATTAGATCTAGATCTCATACCAGTAAACTGGGGAATTTTTTTTTCGTTTTAACTCTTTTAAAGCTAAGTATTTCACTACAAATCTATAAGTGTGGCGAAATATAATTTATTATAACCGAAAAAAGTACAAGCGCGTAAACATATTAGGTTTTATGCATTTTTACACAAAAGGCCCAGCCATAGGCCCGGCCAACGGCGTCGGCATCAGTGAATTCGACTGCAGCAGCGGCATGCAGAATGTATGAAAGCCGTGCAATGCTATTGCCCTTTTATACATTTATACCTCCACCTTTGCCAAGGATAGCAAGCAAGCCCTTTCGACAGGGATGACGCGTAATTAATATTTATTTTCTAAATATTTTGAAAAACTGGTGAAATATTTTTAACCGGAGTTCTTGTTCTTATGGTCTCTAAAGTGAGAAGCGAGTATTCATTACGAAAGAAAGGATAAAAACCCCTTTTTTTTATAGAATCGCGCCGACTTTTGTAGAGTAAATCCTATGCAGTGAAAATAAAATCCGCGAGCGAAGCGAGCGCGAAAAAAATTGCATATGCTACAAGCTACAATGTTTCTTTATACTGCCGTTCTTTTGAAGTAATCAAAATTTTTAAGAGAGAAAAATGACGCCTTTTTATCCTCGCCTCGTTATACAATAACGAATTCTAGGGTGGCGCCCCTTTATATCTGGCGCCCAGGGGCGGTCGCCCCACCTCGCCCTACCCTAACGCCGCTACTGCCCGAGACCTAAAAGATGGCGACGCCAAGTACAGCGTTCTCGCCTCTCGGCTACGGAGGTCGTCGAATATATTTATATTCGATGCAATTGGGTAGAAATAATGTAGAGCACGTTCCACGTTACAGGCGGGTTTGCGCTATTCGGCGGGCGCGGCGACTACACGGCGAAGATAAAGCTGTTCGACATCGGCGCCGAGGGCGGCGACCAGGAGGGCGACGGCGAGCTCGTCGCCGAGAGCGAGGAGGTCGTGTACGAGTGCGCGCCTCGGGACCGCTACCCGATACTGTTTGATACGCCTCTACCTCTAGTGGTGAGTCACACACGAATCTATATACAGGGCTATTTATGGACACCACGCCATATTTTTTCATGTAGTGTAGAAGCAGCACATCAAATTTATAAAATAAAAAAAATTGTTTTTACACCTTCTTTTTTTTAAATTCCCAAACACAAAACAAATATTTTGTCACTTGTTTGTTCGTATGCGCTAGGTACGTTCTGAGACGAGTAACGTGTTGCGCGTAGGCGCTGCGGCGTATCAAGCGCTAGGAAAAAGCGCCTACGAATTTAGGATTTCAAAAGTGACTGCAAATCCGGTTATAAAAAAGCAACAAAAATTGTTTTTCACTATACATAATATTCTTTTATCACTTCCGTTAAATTATATTTAACTAGCTGACCCGGCAAGCTTCGTACCGCCTTACAGTTAATAAATTTTTTTCGTCAGCTTTTCCAATGTTTTTATTATTTATTCTGCTATTCGGGGCGAAGACAAATTATAAACCATTAAAATCGGTCCAGCCGTTCTTGAGTTATAAGTGTTGTAACAACCACGACTTTTTTATATATTAAGATTTTGTCAGGGGGTCCTAAAGTAACCCTGTTTATATAAATGAATCCCTATTTCCCTTGTTCTCGGCGTAACGAATGAACGACTGAACCAATTTCGCTAAATAAATCTTTGTGTTTGTTATGGTCGCGAAAACACTTCTGCTAAGCGTAGAAAGAACATTTCTACCCCATTATCTAAATTTACTACTAACGCTAATAATAATTACTCAGGCGAACAGATGGTACGTTGCCTGGGCCTGCATCAACGGCCCCTCGTCCGACTGCGGCTCCTCCGGCCAGGCTATGGTCATCAACGACGAAGTTGGCTTCCACTTCAAGACATCTAAGAAATCCAACAACGGCACCGACGTCAATGCAGGACAGATACCATGCTTATTGTACAACCTCATGAATTCCGACCACACTATACCAATCAAGCATATTGAACCAGGCGATCCAGTCATAGTCCTCTCCAAAAAAATATCCAGGAAAGTCACAGTGTCCTGCTTCCGATCACTCATAACGCTGCTGCAATGGAGCTGGACCACATTCAAGGACGGCATGATGGACACGAACGGACAAATTCCTATCAACTACCAGAAACTAACGCTGATGAAGCACCAGAAGCGACTAGTTTATGTTATCCGAGCGTGCCTGAGGTTGGTGAAATCGTATATAAATGAGATTTATCCGCAGAATAATAAGAAAAGGAATTCGCACGAATACATGTCGTACTTCGAAGCTATCGCGGATGTGCGGAACTTGATTCAGATGATAATGGCGGACAAGTCGCCGACGTGCAACATGCTCCCTCGCCGCGGCAAGAACAAGACGCACCGCGTGTGCTTCGTGCAGTTCGCGCTCGAGCTCACCAACTCGATCGTGAAGGAGGCGCACGAGACCATCACGGCTTGCTTCCACGCCTTCTTCCCGACGCCGACGCTCAAGTGGAATCATCTCTGCTCGTTGCTCTTCCATGTTAAGGTAATCTAGCCGTAACGTTTTATTCTAATACACATATAAACTGCAAGTTAACAAACTATGTAATCAAATCTTGGCAGTCGACTTTGATTACTTTTAACTGTCGTTTTAAAACTTTTTAAGTATGTATGTAATAAATAAATTGGATAGGCTATACCGGATGGCAATACAAAAATTTCATACCAAAAAGCTGATCTGATGCTGGAAGCAAAAAGTGGATACTGGAGCTATAATATTTCTCTATGCTATTAGTAAAACCATTATGTTTAGGTTGATCGGATTCGTTTCCTATACGGATAAGTGTGTTTTATTACAGCTTATAACTATAAGGGCTCGTACTCATTTATGTTGACTACAGTCGGAACGACATGCGTCGCTATCCTTGTGCTTCTTTGAGTTTGTAGCATAGACGTGTGTACGGGGATGCTGTATATGTTTTTGTAATGATAGCATCGATTTAGAATGATAAAAATGTCTGTAAGGTCAAAATAACCCATTTAGAACTGTTAAGTTAGAAATGGATATAGATGGTGAGGTAAGAAAGCGTGACTGAATGGTTTGATGTATGCGAACAAAATTGGTTTGTACTAAAAGTAGTGTAGTATAAGCGTATTTACAAAACGTGCGTGCTTGCCCGTACAACGTTCATAAATAAATAAATATTGGACAAAATCACATACATTGATCTGATCCTATGGTAAGTAGCGAAAGCATTTGTGTTATAGAAATCAGAAACAACGACGGTACCACAACACCCTGACCCGAGTCAATTAGAAAAGTTCTTTTCCTACATTGACCCGACCGGAGATCGAACCATAAGAATCATAAGAGCAGCAACGTCGCATTGTCTGACAACGTCTGAAGTCGTTTGAAATCTGAAGGGCGTTTTTTAAATGGGTTTAAGTGTACTTAAAACATTTTAATTCGGGATTTGGAAACCCAAAAGTTTAGTTAGTAAGGCCTTTAAAATTCTGTAGAGAAAATAACTTTTATCGGGTATAAAAAAGCCTGTAGTAAAACGTGTAGTATCGAATCCCAGGATGGCATCGTGCCCGGCTCGCAAGTCCGAGAGCTGACCTCCACGTGCGCGGCGTTGTGCGCGGCGCGCAGCCTGCGCGACGTGCTGCAGTACATTGTGCCCGTCACGCAGAACGCCGTCAACGACTACCGCCGCCCCGACAGCAAGGTAAACGCTGCAGTCCATTATGCAATCATTGACCCTTTTCAGATCTATCGACTATTAGATATGATCTCCTGGATATGAGTGTAACACACAGTGACAACGAATACAAGACCTGACCCTCAATCCGAAACGCTCTTTTAGTTATTGTCAACGTTTATATCACTTTACATAATAATTGGGGGGTAAGACAAGAGTTGATACTCCTACTTGTTGTGGTATTCTTACGATACTGCACATAATACACAATCAATATCAAGAAGTAATAAAATACCTTCTCTTTAGGTTGAAATCAAAAATATCATCTAAAATAGGTTACTTAACAATGGACAGTTGAGTAGACGGGATGGAAACATTCTAACAATTTCGCACTCTTCTAAACCAGCACTTAGAAGGTATAAGGTACAGTCAAAAATACATTAGGCAAACAAACAAAGGAACTATAGAACTTATGAAAGCAAGTGTTCAAGTCCTTCGTCCTTTCTATCCCAGTAATATAATACAATAAATATAGTTAGTTACTAAGAACATTTAAACAAAACAACACTCATCATAGCACATTTAAAATAAAGTTTTATACACACATCAACAGAATCTAGGGTTATTTTGTATTTTATCAAATATCAAATAATCTATGAAGAATTTTCTGATATAGTAAATGGGAGCTTGATAGCTTATTTTTAGGTCTTTAATAAAAAATATAAATAATGTCGTATATTTTTTGTTTTTTGTTAAAAATTTGAAGTTTTAAAAACGCCGTAGAAAATTTGTATCAAAAATTTTTCATTTGTTCTTCAGAACTATTAATTTTAAGAAAAATTTATAAAAATCTTATGAAATCTGATTATTAATGATCGGTGTTACCACCTCTTAAATTAATTACACATCGACATCGATTGTTCTTACTTAAAATTAAATTGTCAATGACTTGTTGCGGTATGAGGTCCTATGTTCTTTGCAAGTGTTCGTAAAGTTGTTGTTCCGTCGTCAAATTTGGCGGAAAAACTCTCAAAGCTTTTCATTGTAACATGTCCCAGGTATGTTCGATAGGATTTAAATCAGGCGACTGTGCAGGCCAATCCAAAACTCGAATATCGTGGTCTTGGAGAGCGGCCGATACTAGCCGCGCCGTATGGGAAGGAGCATTATCGTGCATGAGTAGAAATTGCTGGCCCATTTGAATTCTGTGTGTTACAATAACAGGCTCTACTACTTTCTCGTTGAATTTTTGAGTACTCATGCTGCCTTGGATCCAAACGAGCTGAGTTCGTCCACCATGATGAATTCCTGTCTACCCCATGATTGTCCCGCCTTGGTAAGAGTAGATCTCCTGAGGGTGCCGTAGACGGCTAACTCTCCCTGGAGTTCTCCAAACGCGTGTTCTTCGTGAATCCGGATGAAACCCAAACCGGGACTCATCGGTGAACAGAACCCAAGACCATTGTTGATCACTCCATGGTAAATGCTCCCGAGCCCACGAAAGCCGCCGACTGCGATTGCCACGTCGCAATGCTGGAACACGTAGTGGTCTTCGAGCATGAAAACTAACTTCATGCAACCTCCTTCGCACGGTTTCGTCGTTCACCAGCAGCTGGTGGTCCCCCTGGAGCCTTTGTACTAGTTGCATCGCTGTGATATTGGGTTGTCTTCTGGCGGTCATTTGAAGAAATTGCCTGTGTGCCGTTCAGCCACATCCCCAGTAGTGCGATAACGTGCCCACAATCTTGATATCACGTTCTGGCTGGAGTGTAGGGCCTTAGCAACGACGCGTTGAATAGCACCATTTTGCAACATGCCCACGGCTCGTAACATCATCTCGACTTAAATGACGACGTGACATGTCTCTTGAAGCACACACGGTACGTTAAATTAAAAAAGAAAAACAATCTAATCCCTTTTCATTAATTAATATCAATAAATAATTTTAATTTTTCTTGACGGAAGGAATTACTAACAATTTTGCCGCCGTATTTTGTTTTTTCATCTGTTTTTTTAAATACATTTCTAATTTTGAATTTAGAATAAAAGAGGTTTCAATCTGTATATAAACTTTTTATGGAAACTAATAAGATTTTATGCTATAAAGTCGTAAATAATTTAGGATTACGGTAGATTCTGTTGATGTGTGTATATTCCCACGTGTAAACATTTTCATTACAAATTATCAAAAGTTTCATATAAATAAAATATAATTTTACTCTTTTATTAAAAAAAAACAGTAAGGATACTTGTCGTAATTGAATTCTTTTAGCAAGACTATTATAATAAATTACACAAAGAAATATATCTAATACCGATACATAGTTCGGAGTACAATTATATCTAAAAATCTGGTTGCAATCTGCATAAAATGTTTTATAATGAATCATTTTATAAGGTTCTAAAAGACGTGCCTTCAAAATCGGCGACGGTACCACGCTCATCGCAGAAGCCGCCGCCGATTCCGCCGCGTGCGAATAGCAAGGAGGCACAGAAGGTAACTCGCTGCACACAAGGGCACTCATTCACACAATGCACCACTGCACATCTTGTCACTCACGCCTTTCAGCTACGACGCTTACGGCCACATATGTAACCGGGCGACTGACGCTTGCTTTCTATGAGGATAGCTATGTAAACTTGAACGCTGACGACACCATAAATACACTGGTCAAAATGCTACATTCTTAAAAAACATAATTACAGTTTGTTGCCTTTCGTTACAAAATACTCGTAAGTACAAAAGATTAGACAAGCTATTTGCTACGAATTGGCATAAAGGGTAAGCGACTGCTTTTTGCATAATCTTCTTTGACCTCTGCGTTTATGCGCCGTCTAGCGAGATATGTTTGCTTAGGTTATCTTCATTTATCGTGTAACTTTAACCATTCGTAATGTAATCTAGTCTTGTTTACCCTTTTTGCCTAGGCCACCGATTCGACCGACACTAAAGCGAGCCACACAGAATGGCATCTCTTAGACGTGATTCCAAAACTGCTCGATATCGTGACGATCCCGATCAAGAAACAGATGATGACGCGGCAGTGCGGCCAGCCGCACGACCACGGCGAGCTCAAGCAAGCCGAAGCGCTCTCGGAGTACTGTTGCAAGCTGGTTGGCAGGCTCGTTGCGGAGTTGTCCTACAGTGCCACCAATGTGCGGGTAAGTCACTTCGAAAGAAAGATACAATTAAGAAACTAATTACATACTTTACGGCTCGTCTTCTTGATAAATAAATCTATATTCTGTGCTGAAGATATCTATATCCATCTGAAAAAATCAAATAATTCTTACCGACAACTAAACAGGACTTAAAACAGTAACATTATATTTTATACAGGATGATTTGGACACAAACATAGTGAAGCACATAGTCACACCGTCGCGGTTTATGCGGGTCAATCAGTCGCGGGCGTGGCACACGGGCAACGGCAGCCCGGACGCGATCTGCTTCACTGTGGACCGGCCCGGGGTCATGCTGGTGGGCGTGAGCGCGTACGGGGGCTTCGGCCGCTACGAGTACACGCTGGAGCTGCTGCAGGACCTGCGGGTGAGTGTGCTGCTGAGCTGAGGCGGCCGGACGCGATCTGCTTCACTGTGGACCGGCCCGGGGTCATGCTGGTGGGCGTGAGCGCGTACGGGGGCTTCGGCCGCTACGAGTACACGCTGGAGCTGCTGCAGGACCTGCGGGTGAGTGTGCTGCTGAGCTGAGGCGGCTGGACGCGATCTGCTTCACTGTGGACCGGCCCGGGGTCATGCTAGTGGGCGTGAGCGCGTACGGGGGCTTCGGCCGCTACGAGTACACGCTGGAGCTGCTGCAGGACCTGCGGGTGAGTGTGCTGCTGAGCTGAGGCGGCCGGACGCGAGCTGCTTCATTGTGGACCGGCCCGAGGTCATGCTGGTGGGCGTGAGCGCGTACGGGGGCTTCGGCCGCTACGAGTACACGCTGGAGCTGCTGCAGGACCTGCGGGTGAGTGTGCTGCTGAGCTGAGGCGGCCGGACGCGATCTGCTTCACTGTGGACCGGCCTGGGGTCATGCTGGTGGGCGTGAGCGCGTACGGGGGCTTCGGCCGCTACGAGTACACGCTGGAGCTGCTGCAGGACCTGCGGGTGAGTGTGCTGCTGAGCTGAGGCGGCCGGACACGAGCTGCTTCACTGTGGACCGGCCCGGGGTCATGCTGGTGGGCGTGAGCGCGTACGGGGGCTTCGGCCGCTACGAGTACACGCTGGAGCTGCTGCAGGACCTGCGGGTGAGTGTGCTGCTGAGCTGAGGCGGCCGGACACGAGCTGCTTCACTGTGGACCGGCCCGGGGTCATGCTGGTGGGCGTGAGCGCGTACGGGGGCTTCGGCCGCTACGAGTACACGCTGGAGCTGCTGCAGGACCTGCGGGTGAGTGTGCTGCTGAGCTGAGGCGGCCGGACGCGATCTGCTTCACTGTGGACCGGCCCGGGGTGATGCTGGTGGGCGTGAGCGCGTACGGGGGCTTCGGCCGCTACGAGTACACGCTGGAGCTGCTGCAGGACCTGCGGGTGAGTGTGCTGCTGAGCTGAGGCGGCCGGACACGAGCTGCTTCACTGTGGACCGGCCCGGGGTCATGCTGGTGGGCGTGAGCGCGTACGGGGGCTTCGGCCGCTACGAGTACACGCTGGAGCTGTTGCAGGACCTGCGGGTGAGTGTGCTGCTGAGCTGAGGCGGCCGGACGCGAGCTGCTTCACTGTGGACCGGCCCGGGGTCATGCTGGTGGGCGTGAGCGCGTACGGGGGCTTCGGACGCTACGAGTACACGCTGGAGCTGCTGCAGGACCTGCGGGTGAATGTGCTGCTGAGCTGAGGCGGCCGGACGCGAGCTGCTTCATTGTGGACCGGCCCGGGGTCATGCTGGTGGGCGTGAGTGCGTACGGGGGCTTCGGCCGCTACGAGTACACGCTGGAGCTGCTGCAGGACCTGCGGGTGAGTGTGCTGCTGAGCTGAGGCGGCCGGACGCGAGCTGCTTCTTTTTGGACCGGCCCGGGGTCATGCTGGTGGGCGTGAGTGCGTACGGGGGCTTCGGCCGCTATGAGTACACGCTGGAGCTGCTGCAGGACCTGCGGGTGAGTGTGCTGCTGAGCTGAGGCGGCCGTACGCGAGCTGCTTCACTGTGGACCGGCCCGGGGTCATGCTGGTGGGCGTGAGCGCGTACGGGGGCTTCGGCCGCTACGAGTACACGCTGGAGCTGCTGCAGGACCTGCGGGTGAGTGTGCTGCTGAGCTGAGGCGGCCGGACGCGAGCTGCTTCATTTTGGACCGGCCCGGGGTCATGCTGGTGGGCGTGAGTGCGTACGGGGGCTTCGGCCGCTACGAGTACACGCTGGAGCTGCTGCAGGACCTGCGGGTGAGTGTGCTGCTGAGCTGAGGCGGCCGGACACGAGCTGCTTCACTGTGGACCGGTCCGGGGTCATGCTGGTGGGCGTGAGCGCGTACGGGGGCTTCGGCCGCTACGAGTACACGCTGGAGCTGCTGCAGGACCTGCGGGTGAGTGTGCTGCTGAGCTGAGGCGGCCGTACGCGAGCTGCTTCACTGTGGACCGGCCCGGGGTCATGCTGGTGGGCGTGAGCGCGTACGGGGGCTTCGGCCGCTACGAGTACACGCTGGAGCTGCTGCAGGACCTGCGGGTGAGTGTGCTGCTGAGCTGAGGCGGCCGGACGCGATCTGCTTCACTGTGGACCGGCCCGGGGTCATGCTGGTGGGCGTGAGCGCGTACGGGGGCTTCGGCCGCTACGAGTACACGCTGGAGCTGCTGCAGGACCTGCGGGCGAGTGTGCTGATGAGCTGAGGCGGCCGGACGCGAGCTGCTTCAATGTGGATCCGGCTTCTTGCAGCTTGGGGACATGTGGACTGCTGTTTTGTTTAACCTGATGGATTGTGTAATATTTGTGCGAAGGCTGGTTTTAAAATCAAAAATTCCGAATTGTGTACATACTTCGAAGTTCTCGAGGAGTTTCTTTGATTAAATCGTGAAGCAGGATTCACATTGGATAGGGTGTCATTAATATGATAAGCCCTTTTTGTGTGCAGTTGCGCGCTACGGCAGACGAGACGGACCCCGGGCACTGCTGGGTGAGCGTGGAGGTGACGCAGGGCACGTTTTGCACGGCCGACTGCCAGCACGATATGGTCCAGCTAAAGTTCGAACGCCCTATAGCACTTAAGGTGTGTACTCAGTCTAAATTGTGTTATGCTAACATGCAATTTGGTTTCAAACCGTTTTGGCCATATTTAGTTGCTTCAATAGTTAGGAACGTCACTTGTATGTATTTTGCGAGTAATAAATAAAGAAGCACGGACAAAAAAAAAATGTTGTAGCTTAAAGCCTTTTATTTATTTGCCTAAGCGGTCTTCATAAAATACTGGTGTATAAAATGTGAAAATTCTTCACATAAAATTTTAAAAGTATAGGAATTCCGCTTTGTGCGCTTCCAAGTTTGGTCGTAATTATAATCAGTGAGTGATAGTTTTACCATGTCTGGTCAACGTCATATATCGTAGGATTAGTACATATTAAAAACGAATAGATGTCACTACAAGGCTCATTAGGATTGGGCTTGATATCAATGAACGATAACTCTTGATAAAAACGTTACCAATACACTTTTTTAACACGTTTGTTTTTTAAAAATGAAATGTTAATAGAATTTTTACAATTATTTCAAAACAAATCATTTTAACTAAAATTTTAAGCAATTTCGGTATAATGCCACCTACCGGTTTTAACTTAAACTATCTTTTATGGAAACGCAACGTCAGCTATTGGATTGAAAAAAACTAAACACGGCATTTGTGTTGATTATAGAGGTAATATGCATTTCGTATTATTTTATTAAATAATTTGAAAAAATAATAAAGGAAAACCAAATTTTAAAATATAAGTATTTTTTTTAAATGAGTAATTATATACTCTCTGGTAATTAACGGTCAAAAGCAAGAAGCTTCAAAATAATGTAGCTTTTCGACAACTGTCAAATATTTGTTTGTAGGGCTACCAGTGTGAGTATTGTAGTTTTATAATATGGGATTTGTTTTAATATTTGGCAAGTGATTTTAAAAATTAATTTTTAGGAGAAAAATATGGATTACTAATGTTTAGCCAAAAACGTTTCCCAAAATATTACAACCCAACTATTTTACATAAATTTTCATTTGGCAAAAAAACATTTGTCAAAACAACTCATTGCAATTTTTTAGTTAGCAAATCTTTTTGTGGGATATTATTGTTTAACAAATAATTGTTTGTCATGTTTCATTTAATCAAATGTTTCATTTGGCACAACTTTCTCTTTGCAAAATATTGCATGGCATACGATTTACAAGCTTACTCTCTAACTTTGAAAATATCATGCTGCATCGACGCTTGTTTTACATAAGGTAAAAAAATAGTTAAAATGGCTA
This sequence comes from Anania fuscalis, assembly GCA_950371115.1. Classification (NCBI taxonomy): domain Eukaryota; kingdom Metazoa; phylum Arthropoda; class Insecta; order Lepidoptera; family Crambidae; genus Anania; species Anania fuscalis. The sequence continues at coordinate 6,781,310 of OX493324.1, forward strand.
AAATGGCTTTAAGCGATTTTTCTTTGATCCCAAAAGCAATAATTTTTGGAAAAAATTCTTAAGGTTAATCTAAAAAAAGACAATTTGGTAACCCTGTTCCAATTTTTTTTATCAACTTTGATAAACAATGAATTTTATATAAAGGCATTTGTGTGTCACGCACGTCCAAAGGTCACGTCTAAATGACGTAAATATGTCATAAACAGTCGTTTCAAGCTATAACCTAATTAGTAATTTCGTTATGTATTGTCAAGTATCGATGCCCAAAGTGCCAAGAATTCGGGCTAATATTCCATGGACCCGACTTCGAATCTTAGTCGGCGACAATATTTTTTCGAAATCCAGACTTGTATTAAAATAGTTTGATAAATATTGTTTATTCACATTTAAAACCATTTTTAATAACTAAACTCAGTACTGAACTTTTGATTTTTTTTTACATAATATTCACAATATAAATAACAAATAGAAAATGGGTCCCAGCTCGCCGTCATCAGTTTTCATAAAAATTAGGATCATACTCTAGTGAAATCAGCAACCGACTAAAATGAAGATAAATATAGTACTTAATATCTTTAAAAAGTTATGGATGCGCACAAAAAGTTATTCAAGATAATATAACAACTAGAAAAAAAAGCCCGCTTCATGTGGGATCCGAACCCATATCTCATAGAAACTACGAGCGAGTGCCTTTTCAACTAAGCTACGAGGACGTTAGAACGATTTTTAAAATTTGTCAAGTGTTAGTTTATATTTTTTGACAGAGTGTGCAAACAATTGTAAACCTTATGGTGGTTTGGCATTCTCTGACGGACCGAAACAGAAAATAATGTAAATAAATGTTCTATTTTGACGTAGTATAATTCTTTCTCTATGGTTCTATGAATTATGGGAAAGTTATCTATCATTGCGCAGATAGTGCCATCTAGTCAGAGAGGGAAACAAACGATGGCGTAGTTATATTTTAGTTCCATTTACTCACCACCTTCGCTGTCTTTCGCGCGAGTTAAGGTGGAGATTTTCAAAGTACCGAGACTGTCCCTCTGTTTTACGTAGTATTATTCTTTCTCTATGGTTTTACTATTGTGCCTGCATCTGCACTCAGCGTTCACCAGGTTCTGATCAGAGTCCAAACAGTCAGCACTGACCTAACAAGAATAGAATTGAGTGTTACGTGTGGTTGTATTCTTAGGAAGACCTCCGCTACGCCATCCGCTTGTGCAACCACGGTGGCCGGACAGCAAACGGAGACTGCGGGCTGCCGTCCGTCAAGGGCCCCGATGGCACCACCTTCCGCTTCGCCTCCTGCTCGCTCAGCATCAACGGCACCTCCATGGCCCGCGGACAGATCCCCTGCCTTATCTACTATGGGTGATTCTCTATACATTTATATTAAGACGACCTCCGTAGCCAAGAAGCCAGCACGCAAGACTTGGCATCGCCATTTCTTAAGTCCCGGGTTCGATTTCCGATCTCGTCAGTGCAGAAAACGATCTTTTCTATTTGCTTCGGGTCTGGGTGTCGAGGTACCGTCGTTGAATCTGATAACTATAATCCTTATTAGAGCTTTAGCTACTTACCTTAGGATTGATATACATTATTACACTTACACTTGACTTGAGAACAATAAATCCCAGTCACTTTATTAATATTATCTGTATCCGAGAAACCAAAAAGTCAGCTCTATGAACACAAGTAATATTAGTGCAGTCCATTATTTTCGACATGTTCTGGTATTTTCTGCAGTCGGGTAAAAATACCGAAATATGTTTACATGACCAGAACATAAATGTTTCTGTAGGATATCCGAATTCATTTAATCTATAAACACCTCTTATAAAACCAGTTATTGTCTACATACCCTAAGATATACAGCATGACTGTACTGCAACTCGTTTTTAATGGAGATTACAAGAGTTGGGTATTTTGCTTGGTGGAAAATGTAATTTTAAGTAAACCGGACTTAAACGGATGTTCAAAAAATTCTTATTTGTTTCAAACTGTGAAGACAGAAGGTAGTTAGAAGGTAAAACATTAAACCTCGCATTAAATGGCTCTGTTATTCAGGACAACAAAGTCTCAAAACACGTCAGAGAGTGCGGACACGTTGATAACTGAGCTACGCGGCATCACACTACGAGTGGCCTCGCTGGTCGTGGAGCGGGGGGCGGAGTTGTTCTGCGTCCTGCGCAACGAGCTCACGGCGGAGGACCTGCGCAGAAACGCGTCTGTGCTACAGCAGTCGCCCGTCATCAACACGCTGCTGCCCTACACCATCGCGCATCTGGAAGGCCTGGACGACTCCAAGGTAAGACAATTTAAAGTTTAAGATTCGTCAAACTTGTCTGTCGTAAATATGTTTTTGATATATTTTCTATTGTGATGGTTTATTACCCTTTTTAGGGTTCCATACCCAAACGGTGAAACGGGATCACTAAGACTCAACTGTCCATATGTCTGTCTGTCCGTTCGTCCGTCTGTCATCAGACTGTATCTCATGAGATACCGAGAACCGTGATAGTTAGACAGTTGAAAGTTTCACACATGATGTATTTCATTTGCCGTTATAACAACAAATAATATAAACCAGAATAAAATAAATATTAAAAGGGGCTCCCATACAACAATCGTGATTTTTTTTGCTGACTTTTTGGTAAAGACTGACTTGATATTCGACTCAATGTTAGTCATTGCGCTAAAAAGATGTCATAGGAATGAGAAACTTGAATTTGTTGCAGAGTATGATAACGCTGTTAGAGATGGTTCACACGCTTCTTCCTCACGTAGCTGCCATGAACCTTTTAGTGCCGGGCGCCGAAGAAACGGTGACTACCACCACGGGCCAGTACTACACCTGGGTGGAGAGCGACCACCCGTACAAGCAAGCCACCGTCTCTAATATGAGGTATGTGTTCCACGTGTTTGCCATGGTACTTATAGTGCCGAGTGCTGGAGATACGGGCAAGATCATAAGTAGCCAGTACTACACCAGGGTTTGTGATCATCCATAAAAATAGGCAATAGTTTCTGTTATTCTTATTTTTAAAAAATCCAAACTTCAGGTGGTCCTTAAATGTGTGGCCGCAGATGTAATAATAGGAATAAGTGACAGCTGTATAAATTGGAAACGGTGACATTTAAATATAACCTAATGAATCTTCTTCAATCGTTTTGACCCATTGCTTAATGGTAATGGCGGATTCCAGATTTAGTATTTACAATAGCGTCATTAGATCACAAAGGCAAACGGTAACCTTTCTTTTGACGGCGCTACCAACGGAATAGTTTAAGAGGCCTATTTCAAATTTTTGACTTTTTGGCAGTTGTTTGGTGGTTACTGATCATTTAACAGATAAATCGAAAATCTGAGGTCACTACGTTACTATAAAAAAGGGAAACCTACAGTTTCATTATGTCGTATTTATTAAATCATCATAACTTTTTGGGACAAAGCAAAAAGTCATTTCTCTATATTTTGCACGTTGCTATAAATTTACACCGCTTTTGCAGTTACGACGTATTAATATGTTTAGCTTTCGTTATTTTATAGTACGTAGCGGCCTCCGATTTTCGATTTTTAAAATAATCAGTAATCACCAAACAACCGTAAAACTGTCAAAATTTTGTAATAGGCCTCTTAATGAGTTGTACCGTTGTGACCAGGGTGTTGTTCCCTGCGAACGTGTCGTGGGTGGTGCTCGAGCTGGACCGGCGCAGCATCACGGCGCAGCCCGAGGACACGCTGACGGTGTTCGGAGCCGTCGGCCCGCCGCGCCGGCGCTGCCGCTGCGCAGGCGACGCTCGGCTGGCCGACCCACCCTTCCGCAAGGTATACAAGGTAGATGCTTTGCGATCATCTAGTGCCGCGTCCGAGACACACATAGTGAAGACAACTGCTTTGCAATCATCTAGTGACGCGTCCGAGACACACATAGTGAAGACAACTGCTTTGCGGTCATCAAGTGCCGAGTCTGAGACCCACATAGTGAAGACAACTGCTTTGAAGCTATCTAGTGCTGCCGCGTCTGATATCCACATAGTCAAGCCATCTGCTTCGCGGTCATCTAGTGCCGCGTCCGAGAGACTAATAGGTCGCATTCCGATTTGCGCTAAAAGCACTAACAGCGCGAATCCGACCAAATATAATAGTCGCAAATGTTACTAACACTCAAACTAACAAATTATGGATGTTAAAAATCTGAAATAAATGACTATTATTATTATTACACAAAATAGATTTTTTTTACCTGCTTGCTGCATTTATATGGATTCGTGCTAATAGAGCTGTCAGCACAATTCGGAACGAGGGGATAGTCAATCCAACTGCTTTACGGTCATCTACTGCTGCGTCTAAGATGCTCATGCTCAAGCTAAAGGAATGGTTGTTTGACAACCGTTTAATCACGTTATACTACTGATAAATCAGTTACTGTTACTCGTCATAGGTTAACAATTTAGTATCGAACGGTTCTGAATCTGGGGGATGGGGGGATTAGGTTATGTTGTTCCTATCTCTTATAAAAATATGTTCAATACTCCTTAATCAACGATATCCCATGAGCCATACATAAAGATACTAAATATTCTACATCATCATAGCATCATAGACATTTATTTAGGCTTGAATTACTTTTTAATAGGTCTAATTTCATGAAAACTTATCCTAATATTTGTATACAATAACTTAAAACATTACAATTTATTGACATGCTTCTAATCCACTGTTAGAGACAACTGTGGTGTAGCACCTCAACCCACATTTGGTACATAAGTTAAGTTAGAGTCATTTAACTCATTAATAAACCTACAGTGCGCGCTTCTTACTTTTTTCTTTCCTTCCCCGTCGTTTGTTTCTCTCCTCAAATTAGTTATTATTTTCACACAGCTTTTTCATATGACTATCACTTCATTGCAACATCTAAGCATGCTTCGAGAATTTAGTCCGGTACATACTAAGCAATAGAAGGTACGCCATGACCATATTTATACGACAATTTACTATAAAAAGCGCAATATAGTAAAATTAGAAATTGTACGCTATTTAAAATCAACGGTTGAAAGGAACTGACAAATATTTCCAAAACGCCATTTCTTACCTTAGAGCATTCAACCAACAGGAGACGCCATTGACAGGCATTCCCCTCTGCCACAAGTCTATGACCGTCGATCACAGAGGTTATATAAAACTATTTGCAGCGCGTTCCGCCATCATTGGCAAATCACGGTGAGCGTGGAAGTGGACAGCAGCTAAAAATGCCAAATTACGCCGTGTGCTCGTGTTAAAAAAGATCAGAAACATTTTATGTGCTAAGGGACAGCGTAAATTTTCATCTATAAGTATTATTGAGTGTCGATATTAGCAAATAATGCCTTAAAATTGCAAAAACCTTATAAAATTCGTCAATCAAAAAGTGATACCAGTAAAAGGAAAACAATCCTATTAAGCGTAATTTTTTATACTGAAGTACCCAACATTGAAATCACACTGGTATTTCACGTTTAATATTTTTAATAATATTAATTACAATAGATTCTTATTGAATTAATATTATATATCACAGTTAACAAATTATGATTCTTGTTTAAGTTTTGCGCATTTTATTGGACTTAAAAATTACCTAGTTTTAAAAGTATCAATACTATAAATATTTGCATATAATCGGTCTAGTTCAATAATATAATATATTTGCGAACTTCACTTTATTGTGAAAATTTGAGATTTTTACTGATACCTACGCTGGCCACCCTGCAGCAAAGTTGGTGATGGGATAGCACAAAAACAAAATATCGATATCGATTTAACCACTTGACCTTTAGGTCACCTAGATTTAGGATTCCACTTGGACGTATTTCCAAAATGGGAATATATTCGGTAACATTCACAATGAACCCACCCGTTGGGAAAATAAACGGGTGGATTCAATTTTATTGTTTATATGAATTTATACTTTATATGATTATATGAATTAACACAAAAATAATATTAAGACAGGTTACAAGCGTTTTTGTTGTTATTTATTTACAAATACAATAAAAAACAGTATGCTGTTATAAATTTTATTTAATTTGGTTGCTTTACTGTAAGATTACGGATCTTATTTATATTACAATAGGCATTATTATAATGTGTCCATATTAAGATATCAGTAAATATTAATTTTCATTATTTTTGCGAAAATATAACATTACAAAGGGTGACGACAAAATCTTCGAGGCACCTTAAATATCTTATTAATGATAAGGCTCGGTCTATACCCAGTCAGAAACCGGACCGGGTTAACGCGGATTCAATCCATCGTTTAAGCAATAAGGTCGTTTTTTGAACGGATTCTTGCGGATGCTAACGGATTCCGGCAGCGTATAGACCGAGCCTTAAACTCTAGAGAAACGTGTGTTTTGTAACAGATTATTTATTATTTAAGCGTATTTTATGGCTCGGACTATAACCATTCGGAAACCGGTCCGGGTAAGTACGGTTTTAATCCATCGCTTAAACAATAGGGTCGTGTTTTGAACGGATTTTAGACTCGGGCCTTAGACTTAACCATACTGACGTATATTAATAAATAACCCTGTAGATGTTAATGAAAGCCAAAAGTCATGTTTCTATCTTACACATAATAAATAGTCTGAATTGAATAAAACCTTATCATAATACTGGCAGAACTCATCGATAAAATTTATCGATAGTGTTAAGCACTATCTTCGTTTATTTAAAACTGACGTCACACTCGTGCATGGATAAGTTGTCCTTGTGTGTGAATATATTTGTGTGCGTCTAGTTTAAGCTAGTGTTAGATATTTTTTGTTGTATGCGAGCGTAGCAATGACATTCAAAATGCGTTAGTGTTCATTTACTATGTGTGCGTTACACCCTGCCCCCCGCAAGAAATGACAGACTTTTTCGCATAGAAATTAGCGAGCTTGTCGTCTCCTGTTGGTTGAATGCTCTAAGTTTCTTACAGATATCCCTTGTGTATGACATCCATTCAATCATCATTGTAAATTGATTCGTTCGTAGTAATCAAATACTCAATTATTTGAATATGGTACAGTGTGACCTCACAGCTTGCTATTGTCATACAAAATCTTAGAGCATTCAACCAACAGGAGACGACAAGCTCGCTAATTTCTATGAGAAAAAGTCTGTCATTTCTTGCGGGGGGAAGGGAATAACGCACACATAGGGAATTAACACTAACGCATTTTCAATGACGTTGCTACGCTCGCACACAACAAAAATTGTCTAACACTACCTTAAACTAGACGCAGACAAATATATTCACACACAATGGCAACTTATCCATGCACGTGTGTGACGTCAGTTTTAAATAAACGAAGATAGTGCTTAACACTATCGATAAATTTTATCGATGAGTTCTGCCAGTATTATGATAAGGTTTTATTCAATTTAGACTCTCTATTATGTGTAAGATAGAAACTTTATGTAGAGGCGACTACAGGAGAACCGCCATAAGAAGACGGGCAGCAGCGTCTCCTCTCCACTATTGTCCAAACTGCGATCGCCAACCCGCCTGCCAAGCGTGGCGATTATGGCAAAATCCTCCTTTTGGTGAGGCCTGTGTCCAGCGGTCGACCGATATAGGCTGGTGGTGGTGATGATAGAAACTCTCCTTTTGGCTGTCATTAAGATCTACAGGGTTATTTATTAATATACGTCAGTATGGTAGAGTTTAAGGATTGGACTATACCCAGCCGGAAAACCGATCCGGGTAAGTACGGTTTCAATCCATCGCAAGCAATAAGGTCGTCGTGAACGAATTCTAGCTGATTCTAACAGATTCCGGCTGGTTAAAGTCCAAGCCTAAAACTGCAAGAAATACCTGCAAAATTTGATTTTCAGGTGTATTGTCATAATTATAATAAAAAAAACACTGGGCTATAACCCGCAAAAATCGTAAATATAATTGAAGGTAAAGTTAGAAGGTTGAATTTTGTAAAGTAGGATTTGCAAGATTGGGTGTTAACTATTTTAGCTGTATTCGCGCTGTATACTATTTCGAAAAGTGTCGTAGGTAAGGTAGTTCTATATCGTTGTGGATATGATTTATCTAGCCCCTCCCTCTTGGAGTAAAGGCATTCTTCAGATAGATAGATAAAGATAATAAAAAGACCTGTAAATTGAATATCAATCTTGCTTTTTCCACATCTGGCCGGCCCAACACCCGGTTCAGGCAGAAGACTTTCTAAAAATATTACAAATATTTTCATGTCTTAAATCGAAAAGATGAAATTAGTCTAGAGAAATCATGAAATAAGAATATCATAATACCAATTTTTCTGCTTGCTTAGAAAGACAAAGTTGTAAATGAATTCAAATATTATTGGTCTGGGTCTGTCTATGGTGGTGACTAGAGATGGTTGGCTCGGAAACTTTATAATATAAAGTTTGTTTCTTTGGAATAGATTGATTTCTATGACTTAATCTGTAATTGAGAAGGTGGTGAATAATAATGAATAAAAAACCTTTTCCGAAACATTATCAAATCCGCAAGAATCCGTTCAAAACATGACGCTATTGCTAAAGCGATGGATTGAAACCGTACTTACCCGGACCGGTTTCCAAATGGGTATAGTCCGCGCCTTAACATACGCTTAAATAATAAATAATCTGTTAACTTTTGGCAACAAACAAAATGTCTAAGTACAAAACACATGTTTCTCTAGAGTTTAAGATAAATGATAAGATATTTTAGGTGCCTCAAAGTTTTGTCGTAACCTTTTGTAATGTTATATTTTCGCAAAAATAATGAAAATTAATATTTAGTGGCATCTTAATATGGACACATTATAATAATGCCTATATTATTTTTATAAATAACACGGATCTTACAGTAAAGCAACCAAATTAAACAAAATTTATAACACCATACAGTTTTTATTGCATGTGTAAATAAATAACAACAAAAATGCTTGTAACCTGAGCCTTAACATCATTTTTGTGTTAAATAAATTCATATAAACAATAAAACCTTATCCACCCGTTTATTTTCCCAACGGGTGGGTTTATTGGGAATGTTCCGAAGATATTCCCATTTTTGAAATACATTCGGGTGGAATGCCAACTCTAGGTGACCTAAAGGTCAAGTGGTTAAATCGATATCGATATTTTGTTTTTGTGCTATCCCATCACCAATTTTGCTGCAGGGTGGCCAGCGTATATCAATAAAAATTCAATTAAATTTTCAGAATAAGGTGAAATTCGCAAATATTATATTATTGAAGTAGACCGATTAAATGCAAATATTTACAGTATTGACTATTGATACTTTAAAAGTAAGTATAAAGTCCAAAAAAATTGCGCAAAACTTAAACAAGAATCATAATTTGTTAACTGTGATATATCATTAATTCAATAATCATCTATTGTAATTAATATTATTAACAATATCATACGTGAAATACCAGTGTGATTTTAAAGTTGGGTACTTTGGGTATAAAAAAATTACGCTAAATAGGATTTTTTTACCTTTTACTGGTATCACTTTTTGATTGACAAATTTTATGAGGTTTTTGCAATTTTAAGGCATTTTTTGCTAATATAGAGACTCAATAATACTTATAGATGAAAATTTACGCTGTCCTTTAGCACATAAGATGTTTCTGATCTTTTTTAAAACGAGCACACGGCGTAATTTGGCATTTTTAGCTGCGGTCCTTCCACGCTCACCGTGATTTGACAATGATGGCGGAACGCGCTGCAAATAGTTTTATATAACCTCTGTGACCGACGGTCCTAGACTTGTGGCAGAGGGGAATGCCTGTCAATGGCGTCTCCTGTTGGTTGAATGCTCTAAGTACAAAATCTATGAAGGCATTGAGATTGATTGGTTTTGTAAAATATAAATAGTTCAATCTGAATCTCAGTTGCTTTTTAGGGTTCCGTAGTCCTGCCAAGGAATCCTTGTAGTTTCGTCATGTCCGTCTGTCTGTATGTCCGTTCGTCCGAGGTTTTGCTTGGAGACTTGACCCTAGAGAGTTGTAATTTTGTGGAGATATGTATATCAATCACGCCGACAAAACGGAAAAATATAATTTTAAAAAATTTTTTTTTCATGGTAGCTCCCATACATGTAACGTGAGGATATTTTTTTCATCGTCTATCCCATCGTGTGGGGTATCGTTGAATAGGTCCTTTAAAATGACTTAGGGGTTGCTAAGACAATTTTTCGATTTAGGAATTCGTTTGCGATATATTAAACTTTAAAGTGCCTATTTTTGCTCGATTAGGGCGTCCTCTACAGCTAAACTATTAACTTAAAAATTTGGAAAAAATCATGAAAATAGTTGCTTTTCATGAACTTTCAAGGAAAATTATAGCGGTTAAGGTATTACCAGTTAGTTTAAGAGTATAATACTTACTCTGTGGTTTAAGAGTAATAGTCGTTCAACTTAGACGTTCAAAAATTTCTTAGAGGAAAACATTAAAAGTGACTTAATTGAAGTAATTTCTGAAATATATTGTGGTAACGACGGGCAACTACGAAACCCTATATGCGCGTGGCACGACACGCACACACACACACACACAGTTTTTACACGCTTCAGTATGGTATGAAATCTTGGAAGTCGATTTTAACGTACATAAATGTCGTTAATTTGAAACTTTCTAAGTATTTGTAATAAAGGTAAATATGAGAAATTAATACGAGAATATTTTATATAGCTTACGGATTAATACCGCGGGCATAGCGATAAGGTTTCTTTCTAGTATAAAGGGAACTCGAATAGCAAATCTAAAATGGCAAAGTGCAGATCATATCGCTTGCAGAAAACAACCGTTGGTTAAGAATGTTCGCAAGTGGCGACCACGATCAGGTAGACGTAGTGTCGGTAGACTTTAATGATGACCTAGTAAAGGTTGCGGAAAGCCATTAGATGTATACGGCCCAACGCCGCTTGCTGTGGCGTCCTATAAATGAGGCCAATTTCCAGCAGTGGACTTCCAAAAGGCTGATGATGATGATAAAATGAACTATTGAATGTTTAATACACATGTTGTATTTCAACAAACGTGTATAAGTAACTAACGAAGGTACAATGTATAGCGCCTGGTCCAACTGACGTCGGAGTCAGGCGAGGCGGAAGAGCTCTGCGACGACAGCGAGCCCGACGCGCCGTGCCTGCACTACAACTGCACCTACTTCAGCGTCACGCCCAAACTCTCTAATAAGTAAGTAACAGAAATATCCTTAAGCTCTTTTGTAAATTTTGTCTGTATGATTATAAAATGTTTGCATAATGGAATTATACTATATTAAATTTTTCTGTAGTGCTGCTGAATGGCCACCACAAGCCTTTGTAGTCCCTGGAAATGAAGTGATATTCTCATTGGAAACTGCTTCAGATTATCTCAATGAATACAATAAGACAAACAAGTAAGTTAATTTTCATTATTATTTTTGTTCACTCTGCAGCTCTGATATTAATATGCATATTTAGATTTTCTAATTAGTTCAAAGAGTCCAGTGCAGAGAGTTGTAATTATTCATAATTAATATTAACATAAATGTGGGAAATGTAATGTGAAAGAAAAAACCGAAATAGGAAATGTGTGAGCAACAAGGAAGAATGTAAGATCGTAGAAATATCATGTGTAAACTTTGTAGGGTGTGCAATAAGGAGTATAATATTCTGTCTATCAATTTGAATAAATATGTCTGTGTGACATGGAAAGTGCGATTCTGAACTCAGCCGGAAAATTAAGCGACATTATACTTTAGTATATCCAATATCATTATGTTAATTTTAGAAAAATACCAACCAAAAAGTTTGAGATTGACTCGAGCACGATGGGTTCCGCACCATCAACTATAAAAACGAGCAAAAAATCACGTTTGTTGTACGGGAGCCCCCTTGAATATGCATTTTATTCTGGTTTATAGTATTTATTGTTATAGGGGCAACAGAAATACATCATCTGTAAAAATTTAAACTGTCTAACTATTATGGTTCATGAGATACAGCCTGGTGACAGACGGACAGCAGAGTCTTAGTAATAGCACAGAGTACGTATTATACTTAGGGTCGTTTTACCCTTTGGGTATGGAACCCTAAAAATAAGTGAATAACGATGCCATTTCATAGTGAGGACAACCGATACGGGTACCGCTGCCTGTGCGTCGGCTACGAAGACGCGCCGTTCACCGCGCAGCGCCAGGGGCTGGTGGCGCTCGAGATGGAGCTCGTGTACGCGGGCGCCGGCTGCGCGGCCCGCCTGCTCGCGCCCGACCTCGAGATACCCTCGCTCAACTTCTGTGAGTACTTTGTGCTAAGATTACCATCTGAATACTCCTTATACTTCAACATTTCAGCCTATTGCAGTCTACTGCTGGACGTAAGCCTCCCCTAAAGAGTATGGAGTTTTTATCCATCCACTGCCGACTATCTCTCTCGTCGGTCTATTGAGCTGGAGGTCGACATACACTACGTATGCCTAAGCGTAAACCTTTATCCGTATTGTTTATATACTAAATATACGGGTACGGCGTGTTAAACTTATAATTTTTCAATTTTTTTAATTTCGTACTTTCGCCCCTGACGACAGCCGTTTACACATGTAGACCGCTGTGTCTTTGCTATGTAATATACAGCTTGTTACAAAAATACCCCTAACGCCGAAAAACCCTTGTAACCATTGGCAATATGTTAAAACCGTATTACGGCCAAAAAATAAAATAAATTTGGATCAATGAAAAAAACCCCTGATATCATAAAACTACATAACTTTCTTACCTCATTTCCTATGATAGTTTGACCTCAACCACATCTTAATGGCAGACACATAACATTATTTCTTATTAGATACTTAGAGTTAGTAAACTGCTCATGTTTCTTAATTTAGGAAGAATTGGAACGAAATCACGAAATAATCGCAAAGTTGTAAAATGAAATATTGTTAATGTAAATATTGAGATGACTTAATTTTTCTCCTATCTTTTTAATTTGCCAGGTTTTCTTCCATTGAGATTGAAAACCTTGTAAAATAATATTAAACTAGACAAGAAACATTTATTATCATCTGTTAAACTAATCTATGAAAATTTAATTTTATTGACATGACAGGCTATTAGGGTTTGCACTCATTTTCGGTTAAGTCATAATAATTTCTTTTACATGGGGAATTATGTAACACTTCTGAATAAATAAACACTTTACGTTACCTGCAGCTATTTTGTGCAATCGTGTACTAACACGCAAATTTTGATTCAAGAGCTGTCTAAAGTTTCCAAAGACGGCGTACTAGGTATGTATTGTAGTCAGCGTAAAAGAAAATAATAAATTTTATTTGCTATCAACATGGTACCTTGTACTTATGTACCATGTTGATAGCAAATAGTTACAATATTTATCCTCATGTTTAACCTACAGGTCACGCAAATATCATTATTGTATCAACAACATTATAAATACCGACAGTTAAAATCAGAGACTTAAATTAGTAAAAAAATCCATTCGTTCTTATTATTTACTATTACCGTAGTAGTATACTTACTCTGTGCTATAACTTTAAAAAAATTGCATGCTTGCATAACACAGAAAATTCTTACAAGAGTTTTTTACTAATTCAATTTATAAAAGTCTCTTGCTTAATTGATTATTAATGCGATAAAATATAATTCGAACGCATGTATGTATTTACATGGTATTTAACTATTTAACAAAATGCAAGAAATTCCACGTAAACCGCGTAATATGGCGCGTCGATACATTTGTCGGTTCGGCGCATATAATATTATAAGTGTGGTAAATTTAATTAATTTTAAACACGCGCTCTAAATCCTAAAGTCTTCCTTTTTGAACTTGCGAATAATGTTAATAACCATGGTGTATACAATTTAAAGAGTTGACATTGAACATCTGTTATTTCTAATTTCTACCCATTGCCAAGAGGCGACCACGCCAGCAGGGTGTCCCAAAATTCAACGATAAAACGGCTCCAGGTGGTGGACCTGCCTATGACTACTCGAGATTAAATATAAAAAAATATATAAATACTTGTTTAATTTTAAAATTTACAAACAAAAATATTATATTACCACAATTTTTCAAATATTTCTATTAATATTTTTTTGTATCGGCAACCTAAATAGTACTGCTATCCACCACAATGCTTAAATATCCGAAAATACCAGTAGTTTTTACACTACGGCGACACCATCTCTGAGGTTCCGGGTTCGATCCCCGGTCGGGAATCTATAAATGGAACTTTTCTGTATTGTCTCGGGTCTGGGGTGTTGTGGTACCGTCGTTGTTTCCGATTTCTATAACACAAGCGCTATAACTACGTACCTTAGGATCAGAGCAATGTATGTGATGTTGTCCAATGTTTATTTATAATATAATGTATAAACCCGCCCCCCCCCCCCCCCAAAATATATCGTTTTTGACTAATATATCCAAAAATACTAAGCCAGAACTAAAGTTGCTGCAAATAACCCCTGTCTCCCCTTAGCGGGTCCTAGATATATTTTCATTATTTGTAGAAATAGCCGTGCTCAGTATGTAAAATGCATCCCGAAAGAACAAGCCTTTACATGTGCCGAAAGCCAAGCAAAGATTTAAACAGCCTGAAAACAAACAAGTCTTACAGTATTGTGTTGTAGTTGTTTATTCCCCTGTGTTTATCTATTTTTGCGACAAAATGCCGTTTATGGGAACAACTGTATCGTGCTATTGAATTGTTTTATTTTGCAAATTTTAGATAAGACATGATTTTTTAATCATAATTCCACTGAATTTGTAGTAATCAAGGTACTTGTAGCTCGGGAAATGAGTAATGTTGTTTACTCTTCGTCATCCTTGCTGATTCAGCTTCGTTGCTAATTTAATCGTAGAACTAGTTACAAAATTATAACAAAGGTAAGTTCTTAAAACACAATAACATATTTTACATATGTTGAGAACACCGGATGTCAGCAGAATCATAATTATTTAACATAAATCACAGGGTAAAATAATTTTATGTTTGTTAAGCTGGTTTTAATACGTCCATATCAAAAGAGAAACTTGCCAAAATACTTTTTCCTGATACGCACGGATTTTCGCAAATATATTATAATATATATTGTATCCGAATGATAATGTGAGTTTGGATTTTGGATGGACGGATAAATGCTTTCAGTTTATCATTCAGCTTGGGTAATATTATCTATATTCAGCATTACAAAGCAAATTGTGAAACTCGAAGAAGATTTATTAAATTCTCAAAAAAGGTAATCTATTGAACCTTGAATTACTTAGTTACAACTCTAAAGGACAGTACGCTTTCTGTTCTAAAAATGGTATTGACAGTTGTCTCAAAAGTTATTTAGTGTTAATCGATGAAGTTATAAAAAGATACACCATACAATTCAGATAAAATTGTGTACGTTTAGGTATTCTAGATATTTCAAAATAATTCTAATGGAATTAACCTCATTGAATTCGGCTGAAATTTAACAATATAATTCAATTTATAAAAACGATTACAAAAACAAAATTCGCAGCTGCCAAACAAAAGTGCTGTTTTCAAGCTGTTAGTTACCAAAAATTGACATATCTGGTTCTTAAACTAGTGAAGGTACCCTTTACAATAAAAACTTGCTGCTCCTAAAACATAAGTCATTGCAACTAAGAAATAAGGTGATCAACGAATTTAATCTATAGTGTTTTCAAGACTGTCGTTTCTGTGATAGAGAGAAGTGATTTTAGTAGACGGTATGATCTAAGGTTCTTTATACATTGCGACTTTTTGTAGCGATACAAACGCGCATTTAGTATAGCCGCGCTGCATCGTGAACGTCGATACAAAATATTTGTAAATCACTGGTGTCGCGCGTTTGTATCGCTGCAAAAAGTAGCAGTGTATAAGGGGCCTAAAAGTAGTGTTTGTCTGTAGCGACGGTGGTGGAGGTGCAGCTGCTGTCGATGATGGGCGCGAACCCGTCGGGCGCGGAGGTGGACGCCTCGCAGACGCCGGGCGGCGCACTGCTGCTGGCGCGCGGACTCGAGCTGTCCTCGCCGCCCACCATCCACCAGGTGCTAGACGGGCACCCGCTGATACGGTCAGTGCCCTATACATTACACTTGCTAACGAATCACGAATTTGACGGCCCCTCAGCCGTAGTTGCGCAGTAAAGTATGCTTATATACGCCCCACTGCAGGGCACAGGCCTCACACCTCAACTATGAGGTAGTTTGGGCATCACTCCACCACGCGGGCCTAGTGCGCGTTGCGCAGTGAATTTTTTTAAACGCTATTGGTCCCGGATTCGATTACCGGTTCTAGTCAATTAGGAAAATTAACTTTTCTGAATTAGCTTGTTTATGGATGTGTTGAGAGAAACACTGTCAATAGGTACTACATTTTAACTGTGCAACAACAGCGTTGTGACAATTCCTGTACCTATAGCAATTTTAGGAAGTAACGCCGAAGGTCATAGACTGATCATGAATTATAATAACTATGATAGTGTGGTGTAGCTATCCTTGATCACGTACAGTGTCAATTCATTTTGGCTGATGCAGTGCAGCGAGACGAAGAAACACAGAGCAAGCTGTCATCTGTCAAACTTTCGAACTCTCGACTATCAGTAAACATAGGTTTCAGACGAGCTCGAGATCTCTTTTATGTACACGATCAAAACAACAACCTTATGTCTATGACAACACACGTTTTGTACTGTCTTCTATCTAGTGTACCAATGGCTACTACTTACATAATTATGTATAATCAAAAACTCATTTATTTCTCAGTGTTACATGGTCGTATTTATAAGTTAAGGAGAAGTCGATGTTGATCGTTTGTCGTTGATGTTTGATGAACGTACAAATCACGGATTGCTGGCTTTTGTATTATAATATATTTTGTGTATATATAATTATTTATTAGCATAAACTTGCATTAATTGACGTCTAGTAGGTAGTTCGCGCTCCGGAGTTCCAGACTATAAAGCGAGGTGATTGCGGGTTCGAGTCCCGCAACGGGCAAATGTTTATATGATGGACTCGAGAATTTCTTAAAAGTCTTGGTTGTTAAAATGAATTTATGGATGTTTATTCCTCAGTCGGATAAAGTCGCCACGGTACAAGCTTTGCATTATGTCGTTCGTTATTTGATGTGTTAGTTTTGTTTATTTAGTTAAATATATGATTGGAATTGCCATTAATCGTTGCGCCACTCTTGCGTCTATCCCAGATGATGTCAAGGCCGCGTCTCGACTCTGCGAAGAGTCGCGGAAGTAGGTAACCGTCTAAATAATTATGTATATTGTGTAATATGGCTGTCAGGTTATAAATGTGCTTATTCTGTGCTATACATATCGCTGTAATGCCACTTCAGCTCAAATCAATGTATTAAGTCACTGTCGTTTATTTTATGGTTCAAAATCTGATAAAGTTGAATGACATTGGTTACTTTTTAACCAGATTTGTGGACTACTTCCAATTATGCAGGCTTTAACAGAACCAAAACGGTAGGTGAGATTATACGAGAAGCCTTTATAATTTTTATGGCGGCGATAAAAATAACGGTGAAAAATTTGTATTTTTTGTAAAGTAGGTAAATATTTATTATGTAATTATAATGTTATTGTAACGGTACGCTATCGGATATCGTGTTCAACTACTAATATTAACAAAAGGTAAGTTGCATATTTGTGGCATGAAGTAGATAGAACTGCTTATAGAGACAAGGAGGTACAGTTTATTCGCTGCGTCAATATGGCTGTTTAAACATTTTGTACGATGTGTCTTTAGAATATAATGTTCGTTTGGCTCTAGCACAGTATTACTATTTGCTTTAGTAAACATACTGTTCGAAATTAATGAATATGCACATCTATTATAATCTATGACGTGGAGTGTACTTTAGTAGAATCCAGACTTCTGCGTCGTGTCTTCAACGAAGCTGAAAACATATTTTCAGCTTCGAGAATCAACATACAAATGCCACTTAATGTTCAAGGTAAGATTCATCAGAGGTAAGTACGTATAACAATGTCTTACAGATACTTATATTCAACACGAGGTGCTAATAAAAGAGTCGCCGCAGCCTTGATTATTTAAATTATAACTAAACATTATGATACTAAGGTGATTCGCAGTGCAACATATATAAATATTTATGTCCATTCGGTTTGCAACATTATAGGGCAACAGCAATTACATACTATTAATATTTTAAATGTAGAGTTAATAGTTTCCCTACATCTACTTACGTACTTACATAAATAACGAAATACATTACAACCTAAGAAGCGAATTTCGTTAACTGAGTGAGCGGCATGAGGACCATTAATTGGGATGCTGGCACCAGATCTAAAATAGTGTTGGTTTGAATAAATGATGATTTAGAATTATTTAAATAACACTATTTTAGATCTGATAGCCCGGTACATTTTCAAATATTCATTATCATCATGTCAGCCTATTGCAGTCCACTGCTGGGTGTAAGCCCATCAGAGAGTGCCAAAGAGCACAATTTCCCGCTTTTTTAAACTATCGTTTAACAATTTCTCAGGAAGAAATGTGTTTGGTCAGCTTTTAAAAAGTATATCAATGGATTCTTGGTGTCAACTAGCCTATTGAATTTTATAATAAACATATAAATACATAAAACAATTTTATTCAAAAAATAAGTTATTAATAAAGAA
This sequence comes from Anania fuscalis, assembly GCA_950371115.1. Classification (NCBI taxonomy): domain Eukaryota; kingdom Metazoa; phylum Arthropoda; class Insecta; order Lepidoptera; family Crambidae; genus Anania; species Anania fuscalis. The sequence goes on from OX493324.1 coordinate 6,799,966, forward strand.
ACATTTGAATGCAAATTCATTCATTGGTTTACTGTACCACATAATACTGATCCACATATAATAACTACAATAAATCTAAGCTTGGCACATTTTCAACTGCTTTCAACTCTGAGGTAGAAAAGCTAACCTTAAGAGTAATACATACCTTGGAAAAAAAAATACAAGAAAAAATTGTTATTTTCCGATGTAATTTTCTATGAAAGTTGACATGCTAATAGCTTCGAAAAAATATATGTTGTTTATGTATCTTTCACAAAGAGGAATTAGAAGTTTCGTAATATAATAACAATTAGTAACTTATAAAAAAAATAAACACTAAAGACTAATTTTTAAGTATTTTTAGCTCCTATCTCAGAAATTATGTGAGTATAACCTTCAATTTTTTTTACTTAAATAGGTATTTGTGATTTGAATAGTTATTAGTAATATCAAATGTTTTAGGATACAAATATATTATATACGATTTTTTAACTCTATATCCAGCGATTACGCTAGATTGTTTAGTCTGCACCGCTGGCTGGTGCAGACTAAAAAATTAATTTAGCATACGTAATCCCCTTAATAATTTGCGGAATGTCCGTAATGTGTAGTCGAAGTGCATTGTTTACCGCCCGCAGCTGTGCGCCGGAGATCAGGAGTTGGGACGTAAACAAGTCCCGGTCACAGGTCAGTGGTCAGGAGCTCGGCTCTTTCCACTACTATATGAAACTCGGTCTCTCTGTATGTCTTACCGTCGGGCAACACTATCTGTACTTTCTTCTTTTTTTCATTCTCCCGTCTAACTATGAAAAATGTCACGACCGCTGCTATGATTATTACTACGAGCACTCCTATCACCACGAATATCCAAAACGTCTGTTTAAATCTCCCGCAACGACTGTCCACGAAGGTTGGCACGGAAATGTAATGTCCTTCTAAGTCGTACCAGCAATTTATGACTCCTTGCTCTGTGACCAATGCTCGCCACTCTTCTGCCAATTCACAAGTGCACGGGAAGTTCAAGTTCAACCCGTCGACACGTAAATTAAGCGTGGTCCTGTTGTAATTTAGCGACAGTGGTGTTAAGGTTGTTATAGTATTGTTGTCGATCAGCATCTCCAGCCGACCTTTGACTGACGATATCTCGGGTGCCACTGTTAATCCTAAAAATGAGTTTTTCCTCAGCGTGGTTACAGAATTGTTTCTAAAAGTTACCGATCCATGCGTAACCATGTGAAAACCATCTGCTTCTACTGTGTCTATCATATTACTCTCTATAAGAACTCTCTTTGGTGAATTGACAAAAAAAGCTAAACTAGAAATGTGGCCGACCGTTACGCCATCCATATGAAATAATTCAGTCACTTCCACATCGGACAAGAACCTACTAGGTAGAGTTCCTACCGAACCACCCCGTAAAATGAAATTTACTGTTGTAAACTGCTTGAAAGCTTGGATAGCGATGTTGCGGAACACATTATTTGTAAGTTCTACGTTTCTTACACCCCTGAGACTAGAAAATGCGAAGGGCCTTATGTTTTCGATCGCGCTGTCGCTGATGATAATGTCATTAACCCGGCCCTGGATCGCGTAGGACGATATTTCGTTGATTGTACTGTTTCGTACAACTATCCTTATTCCGGGATGCATCTCGTTTTCTCTCGACAACGGCGACCATGCCAGTGCGTGATCGTTGATAACAACATGCCCAACGTTCGTCAACTCCACGTTTCGTAGTTGAATGAGGTTCCTCGCGGTTTCAGCAAGAAAATGGACACGTGCGCAGCCATTGATGATAATGCCTGTCGTTGTCGATGGCACACTGTATGCTCCGTTTGGTCTCAAGGTCACCTCCTGTTTGGACAACAATTATTTGATTTATCTTATTGGCGTTTTTGCGCGCTTTGAAGTTGGTGCGGGTATCAAAATATTGTATTGTTACTTACGTTATCGGCAGTGCAGTTGCATATGACTCTGGTGAATGAATCGCAGCGGCAGAATTCTTCTGCGCAAATAGTGGGCACTGGCGACTGCGCGTAGGTTGGCGCGAGCAGCGCCAGCATGAGCAGCCACCACGTCGACCAACGCATGATCGGGCCTCACGTCACCATCGCAATAAATCACTCACACCCTGAAATACAAATTAACTTTGTCTTACCGCGGTATAACTGGGAATATAACATTGTAATTTACATAACTACCTACGCACTAATGAATTTTATAAGAAGCTTATGAGCTTAAGATTTTTTGGGACAGTTCCGCAATAAATTTTTTTGCAGTTTAATTTTGAAGTTCGTGTTTAATGTCTAACTAACGTAGTCGATCTGAGTCAGCGACGCATCGGCTTATCAGCGTACACGTTATCAGATAGTCGCGCATCTACGTGTGCGTGCGATTTCAGCGAGGCTATCTACAGATACCGCGTGTTGTCGACACTATGTTTTGAGTAAATATCATAAATTGCATTTTTTGTATTGGTTTTATTTAACACTCGTACTGCTAGTACTATTAATTATTTCTTCATACGAATATTTAAATACTTAATAAATTAAAAATACGATTCGATACAGGTTTACTCCTAGTGTACGAGGATGTTGAAATTATTGATTGACTATTAGGTACATATAGTTTTGCTTTTCTACTTTGTTAGTAACTCTATTGGTAGTTTTGCGTTTGTTTAAAACGGTAACAATTGAGCTACTATTAATAATAAGTGCCTGTCGCTCTGTAATGTATATTATTAAGGCATCCTCCCAACCCGGGAGTATACGCGCCCGTCATATATAATTTCTTCAGTCAGCTTTGTCGTCGTAGCCGCTCACAGCAAAAAAAACAAATAAACAATCGGTAAGTGCCAAAGTATTGCATTTGTCATTATACTGACCGTGGCTACAGACTTTAGCGTATGAAAAATAGAAAATATAATATAAAAGGCCAATAGGACTCTACGGGAGTGTAGGTAGGTAGAGGGTAAAATAAATTTGAAACAATTTAAACTGTCATAAACTAACTTTTCAGCAACCCTTACATTTCTTTGGTTAAAGAGCAGTATAATAATTATTGAAAAATTTTGTTTTTAGCAATTCCATGCAGGGTTTAATTAAAGATATAACACATGAAAAAAAAAATCATCGACCTCAGGTAAGAACACTTGAAAAATTTAATGGTGTCATGTGACGTCCTCGGTAGCTTAGTTGGTAAAGCACTCGCCCGGCATGCGATGGGACGTGGGTTCGAGTCCCACGAGTTATTTGTCTTCAAGTATAAATTATATCTTGCTTGCGTGAATTTTTGGCTGAAATCGGTTCAGCCGTTCAGAAGATTAGTTCGCCGGTCCCGGATAAACAGACGGATAGATATAGAAAAACGTGTTTTAATTTTGGTGTGGTGCAATTGCACCACCTTGTAATAAGATCATTTTAAGACATATTTCCAAATCACAGACCGACATATTATGTTTTTATTTTATTAAATAAATTTTGTTAAACGAGTTCAAGTATTAAAAACGGCCATCCTCGAGGCGTCTGCCGGCCGCGGCTATGCTAATTGCGTTCGCCAAAGTAATTTTAGCATTAAAAACCATCGGTGAATTATGAACGCATTTCTAGCGCGCGCCAGTCGCGGTATTCAATTCTTTCTTATTCTTATTGGGTATGTATGTGCGGTTCGTTCACTTCGACGAACTTCATTCGCCCCTCCCACTCGCCTGGCTATTTGAGGAATTTGTTATTATTTATTTAAAAGGCTAGCTTATTCCAATAAAACGTTACCAGTGTCAACTGCGTGCTACCTACCGTGCAATCTCGAAGATTGCATTCTTCGCAACAGAATTGTATGTATAGAGAATCAACTATTACTTACTTTTACGCATTTAATTTTACGACTTTTCTTTTTATTATAATTGGTTTAAAAACCCGTATTTACGTGGACGCTACCTTATTATGTTGCTAAATTCGTTTGTTTGAAGATGACAATTAATTTATCTTTTTTTTTAATTTGGGTTACTTGGTCTTAAACTATTTTTTGGTGAGGATGTTCACTATTGTTGTACAGTACAATAAAAATAGAAATAACTGGAGTTACAAGTGCACGGAAAGATTAAGCGAGTCGTATGTGCCAGTCAATACCCGCGCGCAACACCAGTAGGTGCCCGGAACCAATTGAGCGGTGTTGTAGAGTAATGTCGAGCCGGACTTTTATTACTTCGACTTGGCCTCAGGAGCTAACAGATTGGTTTTATGGACAACTTGATCTAATCTAAGCTGACTAGGCAGCATATTATATCATTAATATACATTAATGCTATAAGCTGACTAGCCTAGTGTAAGTATTACCTGACAGGTCTTCATAGAAAATGTGTCAAATATGCAATTGTATACGTCAGTTGAAAGCAACCAAAGCTATCTAGCGTTTGAAATACCCTTTATTTGCCGACTTTTCAAATGGCAGATAACTTTTATTCGACGAATTAAATTGACGTTTAAATACATTTTCTATATATTATATATATATTGATAAACTTATTCGTCAAATAAATCGTCGTTATCTGGCTATCAAAAAATCTTCCCTGTGTTTATTTAGTGTCTGATCAGATGGTCTGACATTCGTATACGATTATAACAAAAAAGAAGTTCTTATTTTTAGAAGACGATTTAAAAAATCAAGTTTCATCCTAATTAACACCTGCTTGCATAGTGCGCAGACTCAGCGTTGCCTATAAAATTCACGTCTGTTTCTAAACGTCATTTTACACTCAAAATGCAATAGAACGCTTGCGACGCTGATTTATTTATCAACTTAGAAGGCTTCTTAGGTATTGCGTCATGATGTCTGACATAAGGTTTATTTTAAGATGGACCAATAGTCAAGGTGTAATTCAAATAATCTATGTAAGTATATAAAAATGAATGTTTCTGTTTGTCCATTTATCGGAATGCGACGAAACTTTGGTGAATTGAATTAAACACCACAATGAACGAAGTCGATTGGCGACAGTACCAACTAGTAATAAATTCAGGGGATATTAATAATGTTCTATCCTGCATTCGCGTAATACTAACAGTTGTTTTGTTTTTGTTTGTATTTATTTGCTGAGGTCCGATAGCAGAGTACGCCTCATGGTTTTGTAACCGCCCCACAGCTATGTGCGCTATAACTTATGATTTATATGTGAAGTATTTCCTTTATAAAGTATTATTATGAGCTAGTAATAAACACAGGGCGCTCCGAATCCTATTTAACATTTTACTTTGGAACGTTTTCAGTGTATCTAAACGTAGGCCAAGCAAAATAGCTAAACCTGGACATAATTCCATAACTGTGATTTCTTTTTCTATGATGTAAAGCATTGTTATTTATAGCTGAAATAAAAAGAATTAAACATTTTTAAGCTCCGCGTCCATGTAAAAAAAATAAAAAATAAAAATTTCAACATTTTTGGATTTAATAAGTACAGCATAATAAATAACTTTTTGAAAGTGCCTCTGTTATTTTAGAACGCTTGCATTTCAATTAAATAAATAAAAATTAAACTAATTATTCAGTCGCAACTATCATTAATAAAGAAGGTTCAGTAAGTTTTATAGTTTTTGGCTTATCTTTCTGGAATTTATTGAAAACTGTATATCAACAGTTGGTTCTGCATAGTACATACCGTGGGTTAATATTTTAGTAAAAATTAAACAGGTTCTTCTTGTGGAGTTCAAAGTCACAAATATTTGCAATTATTCAAAAACCAAAATACATAACTACTTCAAAAAGGTTTAATATGAGCCTTAAAAACATTTATAGTATTATAAGAAACAAATTAAACAATAAATGTGTAAGATAATTAATCAAACTGATATTTTAGGGTTCCGTACCCAAAAGGTAAATCGGGACCCTATAACTAAGGCTCCGCTGTTCGTCTGTCTGTCTATCTATCTATCTGTCTGTCACCGGTGACCAGGCTGTATTTCATGAACCCTGGTAGTTAAGACGGTTGAAATTTTCACAGATGACGTATTTTTGTTGCCGCTATGACAACAAATACTAAAAACCCGAATATAATATTTTTGTAGATAATGGTACGGAATCTTTCGTGCGCGAGTCCCGCTCGCACTTGGCCGGGTTTTTTCTTATTAGGGTTTTAATAACCGCGTTATTTTTTGCATAAAAACTCAAAATCGTGCTGTCGCGAATCGCGAAGCGAGTAAAATGAAGCTAATTTGATAATAATATATTATGATCGCGTGGTTTATGATCAAAGTAAACAGTGATTATCACCTGCAACGCCTTTTACCTAGAAATCCTAGTTTTCTGTACAGAATTATTTAAATGAGAATATTATGTTATGTAACAAAAAGCCAATTAAAATCAAGATATTTTATTTTTAGGATGCGTCCATATCTGTCGTATGCGCCGCCCGCGATACGCGCGCAAGTTACGCACGCTTTTTAAAATCTACAGACGGCTTTTAAAAAACCGGCCAAGCCCTCTAAACTTTATAATATGCAAGTCGGTCTAAACTTGATTATAATCTGTCAGTGTACCTTTTATTGAATAAATGAATAAATATTATTCTTAAACCAACTATATTATATACTAACTATTATCTTAACCGTTATGATTTCCTTGAAAGTTCATGAGAAGCACTAAGTGGGCGCTTCTTCGAGCAAGGCATTATTTGGTGATTTGCGTGGCAATTTTAAAATTTAGTATATTTTTTAAATCAACCTCTGTATCTTAAAATACACGTAAAAGTAATGTTTTTTATGGAAAAGGCACATAATAGAGCGATATACTTACAGAGATAATCGAGGTTAAAAAATTGGAGGTCACGCAAATCACAAAACACTTCACGAAAATGATTCTTTATTTATTTAAATTTATTAGATAAGTTATTAAATGTTATTTTAAAAATAAAATAAGTTATTATGTTATCAGTTGAAAGAATAGGTAAGTAACTAACACAGATATCGTTTTTTAAAGCTTTTATTTAAATTTATATTAGAATCAATCGAGCATTATTTATTTAAAGACATGACATGACAAACCTATTTAATTACACTTGAGTTTTCGTCGTTAAGACAGGAGATCACAGCTCTTGTAGTTTTTGTAGTCATCAGTTCTTCGTAGTCTTTGGCCAGGCCTGGAACTTCTATCTCGTCTAGCTTTTTGTTCGCGGCGGTTCAAGTCATGAATACTAAGTATTTTTCCTTCGGCTTTCCTTTTATAATATCTCGCACAGTTTTTTAACTTGAACTCTTCATTATTTTTAAGCCTCTGTCTTCTTCTTCTTTCGGATAACTTCTTTCTTTCTAATTTTTCCTCTCATGTTTTATGCATTTTTGGTCTAAAAAATTATTCCTTACAATTTTATTACTACGCAGCTACAATACTCGCCTCATAGAGGAGGCGATTGAGCAGAATCGGGGGTCGAAGGTCTTCACTAAAAGATTGGGAAAAAGTCACCTGACAAAGCTGGAAACCTCGGATGGCTGAATCGTCTCATCGGTTCCGGAGATTCTGGCCGAAATCTTAGGCTTTTACGGCCGATTGTACGCATTGTATTCCCTACATACAGCCGCAGCCCGACGCGAATGATCCAAGGGCCAAGCTTACCCGCCACTTCACTGATGATCTCCCAGACGTGGAGGAGGATGAGATTGAGGCGGCCCTCAGACAGCTTAGTAATAGGAAGGCTCCCGGCGAAGACGGAATCACATCTGAGCTCTTGAAACTTGTGCTTGGCGAACTTAAGAGGCTCTTCAATTCCATCATAGCCAATGGGACAACTCCGGTAGCGTGGAGTGGGGGCGTGGTGGCATTGTTTTTTAAGAAAGGAGACAAAAGTCTCCTGAAAAACTATAGACCAATTACGCTCCTGAGTCACGTTTACAAACTGTTCTCTAGGGTCATCACAAACCGTCTTTCCGCAAGATTTGACGCTTTCCAGCCACCGGAACAGGCTGGGTTTTGCAAAGGTTACAGTACCATAGACCACATTTACACGGTGCGGCAGGTTATACAGAAGTCCGAAGAGTATAACCAGCACTGTGCCTGGCCTTTGTGGACTATGAGAAAGCCTTCGACTCGGTCGGAACCTGGGCTGTTCTGGAATCCTTGCAGCGATGCCAAGTCGATTGGCGGTACGTGAAGAAGCCTGTACAGTATGGAATCAATGTCCGTCCAAGTACAAAACCACCGAACAAAACCCATCCAGCTGCTCCGAGGTGTTAGACAGGGAGATGTTATATCTCCGAAACTGTTCACCAACACACTGGAGGATGTGTTCAAGACGCTGAATTGGAACGGACTGGGCATCAATGTAAATGGCGAAATTCTTACGCATCTTCGCTTTGTCGATGACATAGTTATTATGGCAGAATCGCTGCAGGATTTGCAAAAAATGCTGCACAGTCTTCAGCTGCTCGAGACGTGTGGGGCTTGGGATGAATTTGGACAAGACAAAGGTAATGTTCAACGAACATGTCATCCCGGACCCAATTTCCGTCGAGAGCACTACGCTCGAGGTTGTCCAAGAGTACGTCTACCTTGGACAAGTACTACAGCTCGGTAGAGACAACTTCGAGTGGGAAATCGCCAGAAGAGTGCACCTTGGCTGGGCAGCATTTGGGAAATTGCGTCATATCTTCACGTCGACACTGCCGCAGTGCCTGAAAAGCCGGGTGTTTAACCAATGCGTCCTACCAGTTTTAACCTACGGAACCGAAACGTGGAACATGACAGTCAAGTTGGCCCACCAACTACAGGTCACTCAGCGTGCTATGGAAAGGTCTATATTGGGGATCTCATTAAGGGATAAGATCCGGAACGAGGTCATACGACATAAGACTAAGGTGTCTGATATTGTCTAAAAATGTAGCAAGCTGTAGTGGCAGTGGGCCGGCCATGTCTGTCGCAGAACCGACGAGAGGTGGAGCAGGAAGGTTCTCGAATGGTAACTACGCTTAGGCAAACGTAGTGTAGGACGCCCCCCGGCTAGACGGACCGATGACCTGAAGAAGGCAGCTGGCAGCGACTGGATGCAAAGGGCGGGAGATCGAGCGCTGTGGCGCTCCTTGGGAGAGGCCTATGTCCAGCAGTGGACTGCAACACGCTGACATTATGATGATATGATGACAATTTTATTATTTATTAATATAGGAAGCTAATCTGACACTATTTTTACTATGATAAGGTACTTATAAAATTAGAAACCCATCCACTGCATCATTTTAATTGTGATTTAAACGTATTGACATTTCAAACTAAAAAAATGATCATACAATACTATTACAAAACCCGAAAGTTATTTCATTTGCATGTCCAATAATTGATTTGCGTGGGTCAAAACTACCACGTAAACCACGCAAATCACGACCACGAAAATCAAAATAAATCCTTTATCCTAAAAATACACATTAACCTTTTAAGCAAAAAACCTATAGACTCCTTTTTTATAGTTTTTTTTTCCTGACTAGAAACCCTTAGGCTAGGACTATGACTATACGCAGCCGAAAACCGGTAGCATCTGCAAGAATCCGTTCAAAAAACGACCTTATCGCTTAAGCGATGGATTGAATACGCGTTAACCCGGTCCGGTTTCAGGCTGTGTGTAGTCCTAGCCTTATACTTTCGTCATGTCCGTTTGTATGCCTGTCAGTCTGTCTGTCCGTCCGAGGTTTTGCTTGGAGACTGTTGACTCTAGAGAATTGTAATTTTGTGGAGATATTTTTTTATTCTAAATTTATTGAAATAACCACAAACAATTTTACAATAAGCTTACACTAAACGATATACAGAAAAAACTTAAATAATTGTAAACTCAACAACGATAGTTACATTTTACGTTAACATTAAATTGTACAGCGGGACTCAACCTACATAGAAATGAACTGGATTTATCTGTTAGTGACGTGTGTGTGGGTTCGTGTGCATTATTTTATATTGTGCAATATGTATATTTATCACGCCGACAAAAGAGTAAAATAAAATATTAAAAATTTTTTTTAACGTGGGGTAATGACTTTTCTTCTCATTTATTCCATCGTGTAGGGTATCGTTGAGTAAGTCCTTTAAAATAAATTTAAGGTTGCTAAGACAATTTTTAGATTATGAGATCCCCCTTTAAAATAAAACTATTGGCTTGAAAAATCTGTAATTTCATGATAATACTTAGTGCTTCTCATGAACTTTCAAGGAAATCATAACGGTTAAGATAATAGTTAGTATATAATATAGTTGGTTTAAGAATAATATTTATTCATTTATTTAATAAAAGGTACACTGACAAATTATAATCAAGTTTAGACCGAGTTGCATATTATAAAGTTTAAAAGGCTAGGCCGGTTTTTTAAAAGGCGTCTGTAGATTTTAAAAAGCGTGCGTAACTTGCGCGCGTATCGCGGGCGGCGCTTACGACAGATATGGACGCACCCTAAAAATAAAATATCTTGATTTTAATTGGCTTTTTGTTACATAACATAATATTCTCATTTGAATAATTCTGTACAGAAAACTAGGATTTCTAGGTAAAAGGCGTTGCAGGTGATAATCACTGTTTACTTTGATCATAAACCACGCGATCATAAATATTATTATCAAATTAGCTTCATTTTACTCGCTTCGCAATTCGCGACAGCACGATTTTGAGTTTTTATGCAAAATTAACGCGGTTATTAAAACCCTAATAAGAAAACAACCTGGCCAAGTGCGAGCGGGACTCGCGCACGAAAGATTCCGTACCATTATCTACAAAAAACGCCAAAAATATTATATTCGGGTTTTTAGTATTTGTTGTCATAGCGTCAACAAAAATACGTCATCTGTGAAAATTTCAACCGTCTTAACTACCAGGGTTCATGAAATACAGCCTGGTCACCGGTGACAGACAGATAGATAGATAGACAGACAGACGAACAGCGGAGCCTTAGTAATAGGGTCCCGATTTACCTTTTGGGTACGGAACCCTAAAATATCAGTTTGATTAATTATCGTACACATTTATTGTTTAATTTGTTTCTTATAATACTATAAATGTTTTTAAGGCTCATATTAAACACTTTTGAAGTAGTTATGTATTTTGGTTTTTGAATAATTGCAAATATTTGTGACTTTGAACTCCGCAAGAAGAACCTGTTTAATTTTTACTAATATATTAACCCACGGTATGTACTATGCAGAACCAACTGTTGATATACAGTTATCAATAAATTCCAGAGAGATAAGCCAAAAACTATAAAACTTACTGAACCTTCTTTATTAATGAAGTTGCGACTGAATAATTAGTTTAATTTTTATTTATTTAATTGAAATGCAAGCGTTCTAAAATAACGGAGGCACTTTCAAAAAGTTATTTATTATGCTGTACTTATAAAATCCAAAAATGTTGAATTTTTTTTTTTTAAATTTTTTACATGGACGCGGAGCTTAAAAATGTTTAATTCTTTTTATTTCAGCTATAAATAACAATGCTTTACATCATAGAAAAAGAAAATCATAGTTATGGAATTATGTCCAGGTTTAGCTATTTTACTTGGCCTAACGCGACTATTATTCAAATGAAAACCTGGCCAGGTTATATTCAAGTGTAATTATGGAATTACTGATCGCTCCTCGTCCGACCTATATGAGGTCAGAGGTCAATTGGACAGACGTGTTCTAATTTGATTCATTACAAGCACAATAATGCCGTATATTGCTGCAGCTTTTTGGTTTTTGTTTTAAGGCATTTCCCGGAAATGGTTTCTGGCAATATATTTTTTAACAATTGCGTACCAAACGGTTACAATGGCAGTAAACGCTGCTTAAATTTAGTTTTGTGTTTGATATTGTCCCATAAAGAACTTTTTTGTGATGAGTCCGGTGTGTTACAAGTTGCGAAACGTTGTCTTTTAATCGACTGGCGGAAATTGTCGCCTTCAGCTTCAAGTGTGTGTACATTTGTCGTAGCCCGATCTTAGAATTAATCATCGAATTATTAAGCACGACAAACTGAAAAGGTAGATAGTTTGTGGTGTACTCTAAAATAATTACAGAAAAAAAAACGGAAGATGTATTTACTTGTTTGTTACACACAGCAACAAAAAAACTGGCCAAAAGTGGAATTTTCGAAAAAAAATAAAAGGCAGGATTGTCTCGAAAACGGTTAGACTTTTATTGGGGCACAAACTATCTACCTTTTCAGTTTGTCGTGCTATTTACGGGACACCCTGTATTTATATGGCCAAACGTGGATTGACAATATTGACATCATTAAACGTTGACGTTTAAACGATATGTCCAGTTTTAGTTGGCTGTTTTATAAAATTCGACCATTTTATGAAATTGCCGGCCACATCATAGAGTGATTAATTTTAAGATCTGGCCACGACATTTAAATACACTCATTTGTATACGCGTTGCAGATTCGGTCGTTCTCTCACTTATGGGGCAGCGGGCGATATTAGCGAGAACTGTCATGAGGTTTATTGCAGATAAATATTTGGATAACTGTAACTTTATAATCCGGTTTGGCTGTGCTAATTTTTAATACATTTAGTGATTCAAAATGAATTAAAAACGCTGAATGTTGTAGAACGTGAGTTTTAAGTCTTAACATCTACTAATACATAGAAAAAAAAACTTAGGAGATTTGCTTAAGTCCTGATTTTGCAATAATAATCTTGCGACCTATACAATTGATAAGAATGTTAACGACTTCTCGGAGGTGATAAATCCATAGCGATAATGTTTTTCAAAGTAGGTAACAAAGGATTATGTTGTTTTGTTCGATGATTATGACCTGCCTTGTCTGAGTTTTGTCTATTGAAGCAAAACAGACCCTGAGCTGAGAACTGATACTATCAACGGGACCACCAGCATAGAGTTCTGTGGATTTCTTGGTTTTCTCATTAGATTTTTATAAATTCTTATTATTTAATTCCTCATTTTTGTCAACAAAATTATTAAATATTCTGTCGACATATAAAAGAAATTGAAAATGTTTTAGTGCTGTTGCTGAATGCTTTATCATAAAGCATTATACGATTGATTCGTATGTACAAATCTGTGAAATTAATAAAATGAGGTACTGATACATAATATTTCACTTTACAAACAACGAAACCAAAACATAGCCATATAATGCTGGGCCGTAGCACAATATTGATTTATAGTATAACGAGCACCTTCCCACAGGAGAATGTGTCAGGCCTTCATAATATTATGCATTTCTAATATATAGGGCGTTCGGAAACCACTCAAAACACGAGCCAGCATTATTAAAACAGAAACACGAGTGCTCTAATATATCGATGTAATGCTATGTGAAGTTGGAAATTAGATAACATGATATTGAATTTCTGACTTCACTTTACCTACCATTTATGCATCTATATAATATATGCATATATTTTAGTACCCTATGTAGAAGTGAATAATTAAATTACTTATACCCTGATACAGTTTTCCGCTTGTAGGTGCTCGTTAGGTACTACACTCGTACATAAACGTACTTCGACGCTATGGGTTTAATAATATTTACAAATAAGATCTATTTACGCGTATCTGTAAACGGGGTTGTTTTTACGCAACAAATTATACAGCAAGGTTGAATATACTGCTTAGAAATCATAGAAAATCCCCAGATCATCAAGCTGATTTCTTATGTATCGTCAAAAGTATATCTTCAGGATTAGTACTATTAAAAAAGTTTATTGACTAACATAAGAGATTATATACTAACATAGAAAAAAAAACAAAACGCTGTGATATTTAAATCTACCTACTGATCGTTTTATGATGTTACCTTACCAAGTAGTCACTACTACTACTTTTATCCTTCGCCAATTTCAAGTGTTTGTTATTAAATCACTTAAAACAAATATTTGTATCGAATACGAACCTCATAAAGACCGGCTTCACCATAATATCGTACACTTTCACGTTGGTCCGAGTACTAGTTGTCTGTGTTAAAAATCATAATATTTTTTTGAAACAGGCTTTCTTTATTATTTCACGTCAATACCTCAGTGTAACGTCACAGTAAACACGCGTGAAATAAAATCACAGAGAAACAATGCGTACGTGGTGTAGGAGCGCAAGCGACTGATGCGAGCCGGCGAGCGAGGTGCGCGCGCGCCCGCCTCGACCTTCAGCGCAGCGCTAGGCATCGCGTGCGCTAAATAGTGCTGAGCTGAGACCAATCCACTAAAAACGATAATACACGTAACACTACTAATATCAGCATTATAAATACTTATTCACAACTTTGTCGACAGTTTAAAAAATATACTAAGTATAGGTACTGACTGTTCCGCGTAAAATACGCTACGCAGTAGCATAGACTTCTATTTAGAATAGCAATGCCAAAATGTAATCTAAAATTCGAAAATATTTAGTATCAAAATATCCATGTTATAACTTAGAATAAAATAATACACATTGAATTTATAAAATCTCATTTTTTGGGTTCCGTACCCATAGGGTAAATCGTGACCCTATTACTAAGAATCCGCTGTCCGTCTGTCACCAGGCTGTATCTCATGAACCGTGATAATTAAACAGTTGAAATATTCACCGATGATGTATTTCTGTTGCCTCTATAACAACAAATACTAAAAAACAAAATAAAATAAATATTTCAGGGGACTCCCATACAACAAACGTGTTTTTTTGCCGTTTTTCTAGATAAGGTTGCGGAACCCTTCGAGCGCGAGTTCGACTCTCACCTGGCCGATTTTTTTATTTCTAACTAAATTCAATACTTACAAGTAGCCTATGAAGGCATTTAGAGAGGGAGACACTGTGTTTTATACTATTTTTCTAAAATATTAGGATTATTTATGACACAAAACCTTACCTTACCCACTGCTTGACTTTCTGGTACTAGATGCCTCAAGACAAAACCTTTGAGGCATCTAGTACGGTTTGAAATTCGTCTCTTTGTTCAATCTCGTATAGAAACGAGTAATAAAAAAATATTTATTTGCCAACACTGCAAGGAAGGCATGGGAATAATATTTTAATAGTTAATTCCCAGCGTTTAGTGTAGATAACTAGTCAGAGCCTTATGTATAACTATTATGTTCTTACTGAATTTGCTTCCTTTTTCAATTGGAATGCTTAAATTGTTTTTGTCTCGTACTAAGTACTTGAATTTTTAAAAGTAAGTACTAAGTAGTTTCCGAGGAGTTATCCTACATGCAAACAAACTTTACCTTTTATTATGTTAGTATATATTAAAATAAGCTAAATTTTATGTACAGTCAACAGCACGTTGACCTACCCAAAAAGTTAAAAGTTCTCTAACAGATTTTCAACTTTAAGCCTGATATGTAGAGATCATTTTCAATTGAGAAAATTTGAAGATTTGTGGTAGGTCGACGGGCTGTTCTCTGTACCTACTAACAGCTAGTTTCAGTTGTTTATTATTGTACAATGATTTGGCACGATTCAATATGTATTTGGGGCTTTCTTAAAACACGCACGAACATTTTTTTATATTACCCTCCATTTTTCTTTTAATAGTAGATCTGTGCCTGCGGTTCCGTCTGTTTGGAACTGGATAGGTAGGTCTGTCGTCGGGTTGTGCTGCTTTTTGTGGCTGTTGATTTTAGTTTGTCCAGTGCGCGGGTTTTTGTTTTCGGGGAATATTTCGTTCGGCCTTGCGTAACCATGTGTAGTATAACGGACTTTACGATCCGTAACGAACCACGGTACGTGTTTGCTCTAAGATTCGTCTGTCTTAGGTGAATGTACAGAATTAACCTAAAATCCATCTCGTTACTTAGGGTTTTTGACAAAAAGAAAAAAATGTTTTATTGTGTTGATAGCTCGTCACTCCTTAACATTAAACACATCTTAATTGTTTAGTTATGAGTATCGCAAATTACTCGTATCGACGTACCTCAGACTTGCAAAGCGTTAAACTGTGGTGGATTAATTTATTTACGCCAAACCTAATCGTAGGTATGATATTAAGGACCACTTGCGCGCGTGTCTCAGGATTAGCGAATTTAATCCCGAACTATCTACTGACACAACATTCTATAGCTATCAGTTTGTACGACGATGACAGAGACAGAGTGATGTCTTAATCTCGTATTATAATAATCCGGTGGCGGCGTAAACCCACCATACTTTCTTAAACTCAAAACATTAATGACAATAATTTGGTAATTAATAGTGTACAAGGAGGTTTACAGTCCAACGACATATACCTAGAAAAGTTTTTAACAAAACTCGAATTTCTGGCTAGTCATGAAGGTACAACCAGTAAAATGTGGAGTAAAATTTACTATGTCACAGTAAAATGGTTATAACTGGTCACTAAGTATTATTCTTTCTCTAGGCTAAAACTATTTATTTCGTTATTGGCGTCTAAGTCATTACGTTAGACGTAATAAAGGTCAAAATGGCTTAGCATATCTCGAAAAATTTCAAAAAGTCAGTTTGCGTGAGATTTGTGTGCAGTTTCTCATTTGTTTTTGATACAAGCTACAGTCTACAGTCTACACCGTGCCGCCAGAGATCCGTTACTACGTTAGCAGGATTATCTTAACATCAAGAGCGCCGCATTGCCCTTTCTTGCACCCTGCGATTATGGGGGCAACCATGTTGACGGCTGTCTCTCGTTTGACACTACTCACGATAGGAAGTATTCTTCTTTGTATTATCTTACTTACTAGCTGTGCCCGCAACTTCGTTTGCGTGAACCACGTAAATTACAGGATGTTATTTATCTTACTAATTAAAAAACCTACAGGAACACTCAAGCGAGGTAAAAAGTATCCTATATGTTAATCTAGATCATATTATTTATATGTGCAAAATTTCATCCAAATCCGTTAAGCCGTTTACGCGTGATTGAGTCACAAACGTCCAAACATAGTCACAAACTTTCGCATTCACAATATTAGTAGGATAACGCATTTAGGTATTACATAGTTTAAAGAGGCCGTTCTATACACAGATTATATAGAGTACATCTAATGACAGATTGGAAGCGGCCATTTATCTGGTTGACGAAAGTGAAATGTCAAAATTAGTTTCAGAACGAGAAGAGAATCAAAGTGGCGCTGTAACAAAAAGCAATTAACACTGATAAAAAAGTAAAATGCCACTATTAAGCGCCCACGCCCGCGCGAGATGGCATTCTACGACTAAAAGAGAAGCACAATAACTAACACGAAACACGAACAATAACGAACGACTTCCGTAGTTCTAGGAATCGTCTCATTTTCGGAAACATCAAATCACGGCGCACGATCGTTTTTGCTTGAATTTATACTCATTTCCACTTAGGTTTAATAATGAATTTTTTTCTTTTTCTTATAAAATAAACATTACATTATTTTAAAAGGAAACCTGTAGATTATTGTGTGGTTTTTCAAATTTACAATAGTTGCTCGTGATTACAGAAAATCATTGATATTTAAATGGAAATTTCTATAAGATTACGTTATTTTGAAGTTATTTTTCTGCTATATTAAGAAGAAATTAAAAAAAGTGTTCAAACCAGCTGCAAATTGACCATATTTTCAATTAAATGGTAAATTCGAATGTTCAGAGTAACTCGAACGTAATTTTTCTAAAATAACAATAAGCGCAGTGATTTACATTTATTATTGAATTAAAATGAAAAATCCCTTCAGTCTACATGCAAGAAAAAGAACTGTTCTTTTTAAATCAGGTGCAATCTTATTCCAATTATATTTCATGTCTTTACAATCAGAGAACAAAATGTACGGAAATGAGACAATTGGCGACTGGGCCTCATAATATGCATTAGTGATAATATCCAATGTTTTATCCTAAATAAATAATAAATAAATATATTCAGAAAAGTCAGATATTTGTGAGTAAATTTAAAATCTACTTTGGTAATTTGCATACATGTGAAATAATTATTATAACCCGTTTTTGCAGGTTTGTTTGACAATTAATCCTATGCTCCAAACTTCAAAGAATTCGTGCGCTCTTTGCATACATTTTTACCTGTCTGTCAGTGGTCAAAAACTGGTGAAGTGCGAGTCGGACTCGCAGCCCGAGTTTCCTGCTCTACGTACCGTATTTCAGCATACTTACGTTTTCCCGATTGTCATTATGTTGCCTACAGGGCTTGCATTGTAGTTACGTGAAGTTTGACGCTTGTATGATTAGCGGTTTTACTATAGGTTTTAAACAAATAATGACCTTAAACAGGTAACTCATAAAAATAAGATACAAGTTATTTATTAAATAAACAAAAATTATACTTATATTGGACAACATCACACACATTGTTCTGGTCCTAAAAGGTGAGTAGTTAAAGCACTTGTTTTATTGGAATTTCTTTCTTCTAATTGTACCGTGTGATCATGTTTGTCCCGTCGAAAACAGAACCCACATTCATAGAGCTAGAAAGTTCGGGAATCACCCCCGCTATGCTCCAGTTCGATTTGATCCAAAGTTCCAGAGACAACCTGCATGAATTATACAAAATCTTCGTTTAAGACCACTCATATCCTATTTGTAAGTAAAAAGTAAAATTAATTGAGCGCATAGAAACATCCATTTTAATTTACTCTTCGATCCACGCCACAGATAGAGTTAAATGTAATGTAAGTATACACGCGTGTTGTCTCGGCTATTTTGTTGCAAACGAGACAGACTGTGCTCGGAAAACCCCGCGATTTATTCAGTTATATTTTGTTTTTGAAACAAAAATGTTATCAATTTTAATTTTAATTACTAAAACTATTACATAACCAATATACACCTGTCTATATTTTATATATTACTTAAAAAAATACCTAACTTGTGTTTTATTTATCTTACCTTGATTTTTGAACGTATCGGTATCGGTATCGCTGATATTTTTATAAGTATGTCGGTATCGTATCGGCAAAAAGGTGCGTAGGCGTATCGAAGCATCCCTAAAACGAATGACGTTGGAATGTGAACTTATATGCGCATTAAATAAAAGTCTAACTGTTTCTATGTAAGTATATTTTGAGATAACACGACTTGGGGTGACCCTACCAAAGTACCGAGCATAATAGTGACGTTGTCCAGCCGCGATAGTGGGTTTATTTGACTGGATCGTTTACGTAACGATTTGTTTGTTTATTCCGATACCCACTCGACTCGACTCGCCAGCTTGGCGTTTCTTAGCCTTTCTTAAGCTTAAAATATTATTGTTTAAAAACCGGCCTTGTATATATTAGAATATTTATAAGTTGGTCGACTATGAGTAGATTGTAATTTCAAAGTTGTGTGAAAAACGAAAAATCGACTTCAAAAACAAACTTAAAAGATAAAAATATTTTTTAGTAAAATATAGCTAATTAATCAGGTATTTTTTGAGTTGGTGCGGGGAGTTAAATGTGTTAATTCGCGCCGACATGACACAAAAATAACTCATTAGAGGTATTTTTAGCTTAGTCGAAAAATGCCCAATCGTTAAAATGCCTAGCATTCTAAAATGCCTTATTCGATTTAGGACGATTTATGCCCAATTCTTAAAAGGACTAATTCTTAAAATGGACTAATTCTTATAATGGCCAATTCTTAAAAGCACCAATTCTTGTGGCCAATTCGTAAAAAGACCAATACTCAAAATGGCCATTACTTAAAAGGACTTAAACTGGCAATACATTCACAGTACGAGTATATACATACATACATACATACATAAATTAATATGTATATTATATACATTCTGCCAAAAAAGTTTCGGAAATTGATGATTTGTTTATGGTTCCAAATTCAAAATTATATTTTTTTTGTTGTTGTTAGATTGTCACAACTGTTTTCCATTTTGGCGCGGAGTTTGAGTCACATCTGATCAGTGGCGGGCATTCGTTTTATTTCGAGGTAGGCAGTAGATACTTACTTGTGTGTTTTATTGATGAAAATCGGTGGTTTTTTATCAATGATACACATTTTTCAGTACCTTATTTCATTTATCAGGTTGGCACTGCGTAATTGCCTATATGCACTGCATGCCCCTGCATCTGATAATTAGATTAAATACAGTTTTGTTTTTAGTTATACCATATCTAGTGTGTATTACGAATTTCATAATGGACAAAAACATCGAACAAAGAGTTTGTCTTAAATTTTGCATCGCCAATGGGATTTCGAGTTCGGAGTCTCTGAAAATGTTACAAAAGGCAAAACACGTGTTTATGAGTGGTACAAGGCGTTCAAAAGCGGTCGAGATGTGATGGAAGATTTGCCTCGCTCTGGTTGGCCATCAACGTCTGCCGTATGCTACCGAAGATAACATAGCAAAAGTGAAGAAAATAGTGACTGAAAATCCTCATTCAAGTTTGAGAGAGCTAGCCGTCGAACTTTCCGTGTCACACGAGTGGATTCGTACCATTTTAAATAATCAATTGGGTATGAAACATGTTGCCGCTCGGCTAGTCCCAAAAGACCTGAATTTTCTCCAAAAACTAAATCGCAAAAGAGTCGCTGAGGACATGCTAGAACGAGTCAATTCCGACCCAACATTCATGAAACGCATTGTTACTGGTGACGAGACATGGGTTTACGAGTTTGACATGCAAACTAGTCAACAAGTTTCGGAGTGGTGATGCCTTCCAACTGAACCGATACCGAAGAAACCGCGCCAAACTCGATCGAAAGTCAAAGTCATGTTGACTGTTTTCTTTGACTGTCGCGGTGTTGTGCACTCAGGGGGTCTAGCGCGAAGTGACAAATCCGATATATCGGCCGATTGTTCGGGCATTTCCTAATATGAAATGCAATCGGTCGGTCGGTTTGATCGGGCATTTCAGTCGATTCGACCGATCATCATTTGACATTAGTGGCATCGTAAACCCTACTCTGAAGTGTATCGGTCCGACCGAACATTTGAGTTTGACAAGAGTTTTATCGGAGATCTAATGTCAAATTTTACGACATCTAAATAGCTGTCGTCTGACCATCGTAAATGGACATATTTTTTAACATGCTTAGAAATCTTGTATTTTATACATACCTAATCATTGTTTACAACAAGTTTCACACCTCCAAGTTAAAACTTCATAACCACCGCATAGCACACGTACAATTTTACGACACAAATTATTGTAAACGTTATAAAATCTATCAAATATTATAGTTTGATATGCCGGCTTGACAAAACAATTCATTTCTTCTTATTTTGCTTTAATGATGAAACTATTAGAAATGCACTATTAGCACTAAGCCACGAATCCCTAAAAATGCAATAGGTAGGCAACACAACTATATTTTGTCCAATCTTAGAGACCATTACATTTGGTCGGATTCGCGCTGACAGTGTGACAGACAGCTGATCAGACCAGAATAACAAACACAAACTTTTTTTATGGTTTCAAACTGTAACACGTCGTTATAATATTATTTTTATTTTTCTTAATTTAAAAAGCATTATTTAATAAATATGACTCATTTTCTACAAAAAACTTATTATTATGCCACATAACGCCATCTATCGAATTATTTTCAAACTACTTTGCGATCGAGTATCTCAGGACAATTTTTAAAATCAATAAGCAAGCAATGACATTTCATGTGTTCAGCATTTATTTTTCTAAATGTCATAAACAATTGGAATGGTGCAATTTTCTTAGTTTCAATATCTAAAATTGATTGAAATAAACATTTTTCTGGTAATAGAAACCATGTTTACGCATTAGTTTACTAATATTTTGAATCGTCAAGAGACTTTTACAAAACCGGTAAAATTTTAATACGTAGTCATAACACTAGCACTCAGTATCATTCATTCCGATACTCTTCTACAATTGTCTGTGGCCACGATGGAACTTCGCGATTTCGATGTTGTTTCGCGCTAAGGTTCCAATCGAAACTTCGGTCGAGGATCGGTCGGATGCGAACATTCGGATGGTACATTTCGCGCTAGACCCCCAGAATTCTTGCCAGAAGGTCAAACGATAAAAAAAAAGTATTATTTAAGCGTTATGCGGCGTTTAAGAGAGCAAATTAGACGAAAAAGGCCAGATATGTGGAATGAAAATTCTTGGATTTTGCACCACGATAATGCGCCTTCCCACAAGGCCATCATTGTGAACGAATTTTTGACCAAAAACTCAACAAATACCATCGAGCAGCCACCTTATTCACCAGATATGGCTCCAGCCGACTTCTTTCTTTTTCCTAAACTCAAATTGCCACGAAGTGGCACCCGGTTTCATTCGGTAGAAGACATAAAGGAGAATTCGCGGCGAGAACTGAACTTGATTCCGGAAAAAGCGTTTAAAAATGTTTTGATGATTGGATTATTTGTTGGCGTAAGTGTATCGCTTCTGGAGGAGCATACTTTGAAGGTGATAAAATAAATTTGGATGAATAACTAACATTTTGTGTATTATTAATCTTTTCCCGGTACTTTCTTGACAGAGTAGTATACTAGCTGTTGAGCGCGACTTCTTTGCCGTTGTCTTTAGTTTTCTTATAAAGTCTAATAAAAAATAAATATATCATTTATTACCATATACTACTACTAGTTTTTGGTCAAAAATTCGTTCACAATGATGGCCTTGTGGGAAGGCGCATTATTGTGGTGCAAAATCCAAGAATTTTCATCCCACATATCTGGCCTTTTTCGTCTAATTTGCTCTCTTAAACGCCGCATAACGCTTAAATAATACTCTTTTTTTATCGTTTGACCTTCTGGCAAGAATTCTGAGTGCACAACACCGCGACAGTTAAAGAAAACAGTCAACATGACTGACTTTCGATCGAGTTTGGCGCGGTTTCTTCGCTTTTGGTTCAGTTGGGAGGCGCCGCTCCGAAGCTTGTTGACTAGTTTGCATGTCAAACTCGTAAACCCACGTCTCGTCACCAGTAACAATGCGTTTCATGAATGTTGGGTCGGAATTGACTCGTTCTAGCATGTCCTCAGCGACTCTTTTGCGATTGAGTTTTTGGAGAAAATTCAGGTCTTTTGGGACTAGCCGAGCGGCAACATGTTTCATACCCAATTGATTATTTAAAATGGTACGAATCGACTTGTCTGACACAGAAAGTTCGACGGCTAGCTCTCTCAAATTTGAATGAGGATTTTCAGTCACTATTTCCTTAACTTTTGCAATGTTATTTTCAGTAGCAGACTTTGATGGCCAACCAGAGCGAGGCAAATCTTCCATCACATCTCGACTGCTTTTGAACGCTTTGTACCACTCATAAACACGTGTTTTGCCTTCTGTAACATTTTCAGAGACTCCAAACACGAAATCCCATTGGCGATGCATAATTTAAGACAAACTCTTTGTTCGATGTTTTTGTCCATTATGAAATTCGCAATACACACTAGATATGGTACAACTAAAAACAATACTGTATTTAATCTAATTATCAGATGTAACTCAAACTCCGCTCCTAGAGGCCTAGTAAAAATCCTATTTCAGGCAAAAGACTCACAGATCTAGAATTCTAGTGTCCTTACTTTCTTAGTATTACCCTTAAGAATCTATATTTGTGAAGAGTTGAATAAATTATTTATTTATTATTATTTATTTACTTGTCGATATCCTGTCCTGATACCTTAGACTTATTCTGTTTGTCTTTATAAGAGACGCTAAAAGACCTAGTTGATTGGTTTGACGAGAATTATATAACCGGCATCTGCATTCAAATCGAACACAATATTATCGCATAGAGGTAACACATAGGTAGTAGTCGTTAAATTACACTAGTGGTCAAATCATCATCGTAATCATTTCAGCCACAGGACGTCCACTGCTGAACATAGGCTTCCTCCAGTGACTTCCAGATCGGCTGGTTCCCAACCAGCGGATTGCAGCCAGCGGCTTCCTGCAACCTTTACCAGGTCCTCTGCTGTACATCTTGTCCGATGCTGCGCTTTTCGATACGTAGTCTCCATTCCAATACCTTTCTGCCTCATCAGCCGTTAGTTCTACGTGCTATGATGGTGGTGGTGTTATAGTGGTCAAATAATATTCGGTAAAATTGTATTTTGGTTAAATTATTTGTTCGGTATATAGTCCCTCCTTCGGGCACTTCGGGTGAAAGTATGACAAATAAATCATCTGTCAGATGAAAAAGGTTTAAAAGAGACTTCGGCTGTAGTAAAAAGTTATATTGGTATTCGGTAAAACGTGAGCAGTTCGGGTAAAATGATAATACACAAGTCAAAAGATATTTCGATGGTTTTAAATGGCAGACAATACATAAGTACAGCAAAGAAGACGTTAATAAAAAGTTTTCAATCAAAATTCGTACAAGTTATTAGTAACTCTTGCCTGTTATAAACTTCAAACCTGAGAAGTTGGCTTGGTAGTTGACGTGCGAAACTTTTGACTAGTGGCCTAAATCAATGGGTGACTTTAAATTAATTTACTATAAATTCGTCTTCAAATCATATTGATGGAGATTTGGAGAAAACATTGTTTATACATATAGATAAGTATGTCAACACCGTATTAATACCGACAGGCTTTTTATTTTACAAAATCGATCTGGCTGATATTTTATTCTGAGTATAATACTCTAGGTAAGTTGCTTCTTTTCACCCAACAGCCATTTAATGCAATCAGCCCCTATACCTCATTTACTACGCTATTGGTTACTGTAATAAGTTAAGTAGGACTCGACCGGTCGCCGCCCGCGGGCGTCTGCGCCCGTAGTCCCTATGACCGGATGTTGCATTTTAGAAGCTCGCTCGTGCTACCGTAAATTACTTTACCCGATTCCAAACTTAGTTATTTGTATCGCGGAAATAACTCACTTTGATTGATAAGGCTCGCTCGAATAGTTACTAAAAGTATATTCCTGGAAGTATCGTCGTTGAAACTTTAAAGTTATACTGTGCAGGGCAATTATTATATCGAAAAAACAAGTTTCAATACACCTGTACTAAATTGTATCATCATGAGTTAATGGCAAGACTAGAGATTATATATTCACAATAAAGATCAAATATTATTTCGACATTGCGATTAATTACGGGTTATTCGTCAGCTCGGCCTACATGTATAAAAAACCCTTGGGACCACTTGCGGAAGATCAAAATTAATTAAATTTGTATGCGTTACTCGTCCCACGTGACTATTGATATGATTAAAGGTACAATCAGAAGTAAAACTGTTAGTGTAGAAATAATAAAGACAGCGCGTTTGATATTGAATATTTACTCATCGCTGATTTAAACTGATTGAATACATAAGGCAATAATTAACACTTATACGAGTAAAATTAATTAGACATTTACGATCAAAAAATTATAAAAGTAATAATCAATGATAAAAAGGCCAATAATTAAAAAGTGATTAACTTTTTTGAAAGATCAACAATTATTAAGTTATTATTCAACAATCATAAATATAATAAATCAGCAAATATAAAAATCTTTACTTTTTAATATTATTTATTATGAATATGTACAGTCAACAGCACGTCGACCTACCCTAAAAGTCAAAAATTCTCCAATAGATTTTCAACTTTAAGCCTGACATATAGAGTTTATTGCCAAAAGAGAATTTTTGACATTTTGTGGTAGGTCGACGTGCTGTTGTCCGTACAACAGAAGCAATTATGATAAATTCTTAAAAGAAACAGTTTAAAAAATAATGATATATTTCTTAACAAACACTTTTCTTGGCAACTATATCAGACGTTAATAAGGTTGAAAATCAACCAAAAAAAGATGATGGGACGAGTTGACGCATACGATTTTAATTAATTTTGATCTTATGCAATTCGTCCCAAGAGTTTTTTATACGTGTGGGCCGAGCTGACGAATAACTCTTAATTACCACCAAAATCATATATACCAAATGGCTGCTTCGTAAATAAAAATCTAATACTAATTAAACGTCTAATGATCTGCATTACCTTCTTACTTACCTTCTTGTACTAGTATTTGGTGTTTACATTCAGCATATACGCGCGTTCACCTCAGTCTCGTGGTTAGAGGTTGCCGTTGGTATTTATAATCCGGTCGCAAACGGCGGAATGCGCGCACTATACGAATACGTTTGTTGAGTTAGCGATTTTATTAGGTACCACCTATGACGAGAGCAAAATATCACGGTAAATAGCACGCAGTGGCATTACATTTTTTAAGCTACTATAGATTCTATGTTAGAAAAAAAAATGTATCTAGCCTTAAGGTGTTTTCCATCTTTATAATACTAGAAATAAAAATAAAATTGCCGTTCCGAGCTTCGGATGAAAACGTTGTTAATTTATTTTTGGGGAAAGATATTTACTCTACAAAATACCACTAACTCTCGTTGAACTACCTGTAAAACCACATTAAAATTAACAATACACTTAATTAAGTCTTGTAAAATGTATTTCCTGTACTAAAATGAGGCTGACAAAGGTGACTGAGTTTGTTGCGATGTTTCTTTTCAGCTCTGGCCGATGTAGTCCCGAAGCGGTGGTTGGGCAAAGTCATATTTTTGGGAATAAGAACCGCGGACGAGGGCCTATATATTGAATAATTAAAAAAATCAAAAACCCGACTGCGTAAAAAGTGAACTTAAAAAGCTTTTTAACAAAAAAAATAAACCACCGGAAAACTGAAAAGCAAAAAAATAATAAACTATTTTCATTAAACCTTAATAACTAAGTTCCTTAACTAATGTAAGTATACCTTATCAGTTCTTTTTGAAGTCGGTGCGAATGGACACTTTTTACGCAGTCGGGATTTTTGGATTTATGTAATTATTAAATTTATTTTTGAATTTTTAGTTTGTAGTGTTCTACTACTACTTTTCAATGAACTATAACGCCTTATTTGTAACTCTTCATTGAAAAAAAAAGGTTTTAAATCGAGTAAGTAGTATCTAAAATCGGTTTTTCCCGTTTAATTCATGTACCAATAGGAATTCCGGGTAATAACATAGCCTATGTCGCTCCCACAACTGAGACGAATCATATCATATGTTGAAATCCATTAAACGGTTTTTCCTTCCTATTTTTCAGTGTATTTTTTTGCCTGTTTCCGTAGGAATTTTGGAAAATAAAGTATTGAATACTATTAGCACTGAAAATATGTGTCCCTTAGTTATTAAAAGAAAGTTTCAAAATCGGTTTATCAGTATTGCAGATCCGTTTTTCCCTCGTAAGTTCTGTTCTCGCGGGAATTTCGGGAAATAACATACCCCTTGTCACTCCCCCAATTGAGACGAATCTATTGATATATTATACTTTAATGTCCGTTAAACGGTTTAGGCGGTAGGGCGTGCCAAAGAAATAGATATACTTACATACATAATACATACCCTCGAAAAACATAACCCTCGTTTGGCAGGCGGGTAAAAAATACTTTTTTGTTTAACATTTTATTCCAAAATAGTAGTAGTAATAGTAGCGGCAAAGATACGAGTTGGCAAAGTCGAAATTCGAAAAACACGTCAAAATATTTTCTAATACGTACTACAATTTAACCTACTTTTGATAAATTATTTCTAATTGTTTTTTAAAGATTTCACTAATAAGTGATAAAATTAATTAATTATCGTATATTAACCATATTAACACGAGTTTGTTTTTAAATAAAGGGTTTTGATAATTATTCTTCTTATTATAATCATCTTTGCAGATATTCTTTTTTGTTGTATTTTAATTTGCGCATGTCCTAATGGTCATTGTCATAAAAGGCACTTAGCCATTGAGGTATAATTTGAGGCAACTCGTACCCATTGTAAACACTGGTCGTTATGAGGAATTCATCTTTACCATTGTAGAATAATATACTTCGCTTAGTTTTTAGGGTTCCGTACCCAAAGAGTGAAACGGGACCCTTTACTAAGGCTCCGCTGTCCATCTGTCTGTCTGTCCGTCTGTCACCAGGCTGTATCTCATGAACCGTGATAGTTAGAGAGTTGGAATTTTCACAGATGATGTATTTCTGTTGCCGCTATAACAACAAATACTGAAAAACAGAATACAATAAATATTTAAGGGGCTCACATACAACAAACGTTATTTTTTTGCAGTTTTTATAGATAATGGTACGAAACCCTTCGTGCGCGAGTCCGACTCGCACTTGGCCGTTTTTTTTATTTAAAGATATCAGTAGTTATACTATCAACCACCGCTTATCCTTTTAAAAACAGACGGCCTTACTACAAAAAGATAGACTAGGTTTAAACACTTGTCTAAAGTTAAGTGAACCAATTAAAAATGGAAACTATTTTTCTTGTCACCAAAATGTATATTTGTCATCACCTAATAAATAGATCTATCGCCAGTATCGCCACGAAATACTTTCGTCCTCAGATAAACAAAGTGTTCCCAGGTATGAATTATCAAATTAATGTTAATAAGAGATGAATTATTCTTATAATAATAGTTTTATTACTTAAATAATAGCTTTGTGCTCAGAATGTAGGTCTGTCACCAAATAAATCGATTATCAATCCCTAACTGCGACTCCGTTTTAACCCCCGACGCAGAAACGACGGGGTGTTATAAGTTTGACGTGTCTGTGGCATCGTAGCTCCCGAACGGATGAACCGATTTTGATTTAGTTTTTTTTGTTTGAATGATTAATTAGTCCGGAGTGTTTTTAGCTACGTTTGCTGATAATCGGTCCAAGATGGCCGCCGTAACAAAATGGCGGATTACATATTTTTTATAAAGTCTCTCAATATGGGTATCCAATGAAAGGGCTGACTAGTAGAATACTATACGCATGCTAAATTTCAAATCCAAGATGGTCGCTATCACAAAATTGCGAATTGAGCGGTTAGGGCTAATCGTATAAAAAGTATTAAATATATTTTTTTTTAAAAACCCCTGACTCAAAAAGCAACATATAAAAAGTAAAAAATAATATACAAGGTGTACAAGAGAATGGGACACTCCTTAAAACCACGTGATCAGCTGGTCATATACAACAACTTTTTCTATCGGGGTAACATCGAAATCGGAATTTTTTTTCAGCTTCCCAATACAAACTTACTCGCATACCTCGATGATAATGTATGGAGCATCTGAGGTATTGCTTCCATAGGAAAAGTTGTTGTATATCACCAGCTGATCGTGTGTATATTATATATATAATAATATTTAATATATATATATATATATAATATACAAAGTGTACAAAAGAATGGGACACTCCTTAAAACCACACGATCAGCTGGTGATATACAACAACTTTTCCTATGGAAGCAATACCTATATATAATATATGTATATATCGGGTGTAAAAAAAGGCTTAACCAAGCCGAATACCACATATTCTACGTATTATTACGATTTTTTTTTTCTTTTACACTATACCTAGGAAATGACGGGTTATCGAGTTATTGACAGTCAAAGTTACAATTTTTTTTCAAAGATTTTTACAAAATTGACTTCTGTTTGATAATACTAAACTTTTTTACAAAGAAACATGATAAAAATTTTCAGTGCTTCTTTCATAAAAGGCCTTTAAAGGGCACAGCCAGCAATGAATCGTGCGCAGTGCTCTCGCGCCACCCGCTCGCCCGCCGACCGCTTACACACACAGGCATAGTCTGTGGCGTGCGCGCTATACATTGCGGGTTAGAAATAAGTTTTTTTTTATGCTACCCAAAAATAAAAGTCATTTCCCAGCAATTATTTTTATTGCATTCTACTTGGTTTTATGTATAGAATTTGTGGTATAAGGCTTGGTTAAGCCTTTTTTTACACCCTGTATATTATATACTATATATTATAATACATGATACAAACACATTTATTTGGTACTAGACCCTATATATCCATGATATTAGGTGATTTATTGTGGAATTGATTTTACATTGTTTGGTGACTACATTTTGGAGACAAATCTACTATTTTGCGGGCAAACCTTATTATTTAAGAAACACAAAGATACCCATTAAAAATATTTGTTGATAAAATGTCGCGAATGTCTGATGTGTCAACGTTTCAAATTGTTTTTTTTTTTTTAAACAATTACCTGGTAGTGGTTTGATATAATTGAAAAATACACATAACTCACATTCAACATTTATTTTTCATACAACATCTAAGAAATAACATTACAATGCACATATTGAAGTGCTGCTAGTTCTTTATAATCTGAATATAATACTCGTATTACCTACGGTTGTGTTGACTGTATCGTAATATATAATATGGCATTTAAAGCTTCACACCAATTATTACGTGACTATTACTCCTACTAAACATTTATTAATAATTACTACTATACTAGTGCTTCACAGATACATACGTACACAGATTAACAATATTTTTATTCTAATATTACACTCATGTGAAACGTTCACAGCAAGGTAATAATATACATAATCACTATGAAACTTACAAGTGTTAATGTACGTTGGTACTTGGTATAAAAATATGTTAAATAGTATTATACTGAAATTTAGTAAAATTAATAGATTTTCTTACAAACGGGAGCATTTTACACCATATTCGCACATTTTGCAGCTTTAATAAGAGTAAACTCCCATTTTATAGGTCGTCGCCTATTATATCTATAAATTTTAAAGCTTTTTACCAAAAATTCTTTGTCTTATTGTTCAACTTTGACTGTAGACTACAATAAAATATTATTTTCTTGGAATTATAAGTACGAATACATAATTTTAAACATTATTTTTTTCATTAAAGTTAAGTGTTTTAAATTTTATCATATTACATAATTATACTAATTCGACATCTGTAAAATGGTATCGTAGGAGATAATAACACGCACTAGAAGGTATTCCTTATCACTACAATTTTAGACCAACACGTTAAATAATGGGTTGGCAGTTAAAAAAATAAGACATGTTTGGCATACACATCTACACGTATGAGCTAACGTGAAAATCTGTCTTCCACCAAGGAAATAAATATATAAGACATCATTTTCTATTTGAATGTCATTAAAACAATACTCACTAACCTTTGGGCCACAGTTGTAATAATAATAAAATAAAATAATTTTAAAGATATTTTTTGCGTACATAATATCATTAAATCATCGTTTGCTTACCAAAAACTGTAACTTAAAGTAAAATCTATAAAAAAAAATTGAAAGTGATGTTATTTAAAAAGTGTGATTTAATATAATAATAATTTAAGCGACATAATTTACCGCATTATTAATTACATGTAACATGTAAGGATTTACATTAATGTTTACTTTTTAAAAAAACTTGAAAGTATGTTATGAATCAACACATAGTTTTATTGCCAAAATATCAATATGTTGGCATTAACCCATTAGATAATATCATACATTAGTAATTCAATTTACAGAGCACAGAGATTTGATGCAAAGCATTATTGGTAGTCACGAAAAACTAGATATTGTGACCTTTGTGTTAATAAAATTAAAAATAATTACAATATTTACAATTATTCTTATAGTTGTGCCTGGCATAACACGACTACTCAAATTATAAAGTAATATAAATCAAAATAATATCACAGCAAATAAATCGCGTAAGTATCGCTGGGCGCAACAGATGCATAGCTTCAATAAGCGCGTCACAGACACAGCCAAACTGCGCTTCAGGCGCGAGGGGACGGGGGACCAACCTAGGACTCAGGGTCATGGTGCGATCAACGAAACAGTACCTTAGCCCACCACCATTGATGTTCCCTCTCCAGGATCTAAACCGGACGGTTTCTCAGGGAGCGGCCGATTTATCATCTTGCTTGAAGCATTAGATGCCGAAGACTTGCTTGATTTAATACTTGAGGAGCTTTGAATCGGGCTCGTAATATGGCTGCCGTTAGGGCTAATCATTGGGCTTTTTGTTGAGCCATTAAATGACTTAGAAGCAGGCGATGAACTTGGACTAGTTTTTTTTTCACGGACGGCGCGAAGGTATGGTCCGCGAGGTACCACTTGGTCTACAATATCGGGTATTGTTCCAAGTAACGTTCTCTTTTCCTTGTCACAGTTGGCAATTTCCGCGTACAAATGGATCGCAAAATCTTTTGGTTCGAAATACTCATGTGCTAGCGCAGTCTGGCGGTTGTATGGCGAAAGTGGTAACAGCTTGTCCAATGATGGTACTCTGGTTCCGACACTGATCATTTGCTTTTTATTTTTTCCAATTCGAGGAGTAGTATTCTGGAACGGTAATTCATATATATTTTCCTCCGTTTCTATCATATTAGGTATGTTAGTATTGCAACTCTCTTCTACTTTTATAAGTTCGTACAAATGTTCAATCATTTCACGAGCCTCGACATAGTTTTCAGGATCTTCTAATTTCTCTTTTAAATTTTCCAACAATTCTTTGGTTAATTCTTCGGGAAGCGTTTGAGTAGTTTTGTCATCCATAGGCGTAGTCTCTTCTGCCTTTACCCCAGGGCTTCCGTTCAAAACCGTCTCGACAATCATGTTTTCCTGTACACGCGGCTCGTTTAATCGTCGACGCTCCGAGTATTCATTTACTGATATTTGCGATATAGACCTTGCATTATCTAGTCCATTATTCCGCCCACATATACATAGCCTGCCGCAAATTGAACCGCACGAAGAACTTGATGTTACAAGTATATTTTTAAAGGAAGCACAGTAACCCTTTCTCTTCATCCACCTTATAAGACTTATAAACATTACTATGATAATGCATCCTAACGCAGTCACTATGACTATGCCTATAACTTTTTTGTTCCTCTCTGATAAAGATTCTTCATTTTTTTTATGTGGAAATCGTGGGTTTTTAATTACTGTTGGTACATCAGATTTCGTCTTGTACATTTCACACTCTACAGTAGATTTTTCACTGCATACTTTATCAAGAAACCTATTAAACAGAATATTTTGTTGAGGAACGTTAAAACATTTTGCAAAAAATACGTTGAGAGTGCAATAGCTATCGCTTTCGTAAGGTTCTCCGCTCTTAGACCCCATTACATCAGCTAGCCACATGCTAATGTTGCAATGGCAAGGTGCTCCAAAGTAATTACTTCTATATACTACATTCATTCCATATTTGCTAGCGTACGCTTGCCCTATGAACCCTAGACTGTTCGTGTTTACCTGCTCCATTTGATTCTCAACAAAGCTTAATTCGTTCACTATTGTGGGATGTGCCACTATAGCATTGCTCGGTAATATGTCGAATTTATTTTTCCCCATATACATTTTATTCCATGATACAAATTCAAATCCTTTAGCAAAAAACCTATTAAATTCGCTGTCTATTATTATCACTGATGCTACAGTCGCGTTGATAGCTCCGGGGTAAATAAGGTCGAATCTGAAATGAACATTCAATAAGTAATTTCATATAAAAATCTAAAAATTGGTAAGTAATATATATAAAAAATATATTTTAAATTTTAAACATACCTAGTGTTTAAAATCTGGAGTTTTGAAATAGCAGATTGTAGAGCTCTGGACGCGAATATGTGTATTTTGCAACCATTAAACTTCAGATTGTTAATTAGTGACTTCTGTGCAAATGCTTCGCCTTCTATAAGATGGAAGGAGCTGTCAGTTGCCGTGACAACGTTGTATGTGTTGGCGGAGAAGGCGCCTGGACGAATGGCCTGCACCTGGACCGAGAGCAGTATTATCTCAGCTGCCGATGACCCAAACGCTTGCGGCGGAATCTCAGGTATTTTTGCATTTTTCAACTCGATCTGAAACAGTTTATCAATAAATTTCATGATCTATCCACTTGTGAACATATTTTGCTATTTGGTCTTGGTTAATATTTATATCATTTATATTAGTCAAGAGTTTAGGTAATGAAAAAATAATCTAAATTTATTCAAGCATTTCGAAGTTATGGTGGAATAAAGAAATAGACGAAGATAAATAAATGAAATCTGAAAAAAATACACTAGTAGGCAGTTGTGTTAATATAATATACGTTCAATCGCGTTGCTTACAAAAATCATTCGCAGAGCACATTACTTTGCTACAATAAATACATTAGCGATACTAAGATGTGAATAGCCTAATTGCCCGCGTAACATTAATAAGACGTGAACATAATGCGGGGAAGTTACCGATGTGAAAGTTCATACTGACCGACATCCCAGGGCCGTGCTCGCCCACGTTGGCGGCGGTGGGCTCCAGGGCGAAGACGCCTGGGCTCAGCATGAGGGTCCCAACATCGCTGATGCTCATCTTCAGGAGCCAGGAGAAAGCCTCGCCTTCCAGAGACACGAAATCGCAGTTTCTTATCGTTACTGACAGCGGACCTGTAATGTTTGCAAATACTATCCTTAAATTTCCGCCTTTTTATATACTATGGATTTTTAATTATTACTTGACCTTCAACTGACAACAATACAACAGGCAGATAATTGAGGTATATGACCAGTAGTTGTTTCAATGAGGAAGTCGAGAGTAACCATTAGCAATGATGAAAATTTATGAATAAATAAAACTGTCAATTTTATATACGCAAAATACACAATTTCTATAAATAAACAAAAATAAAAAGCGACATCAAGTTACATTTAAGTAGAACTAACGTGTATACACTGTTCCGTTACTGGTAAGACCTGCAAGGACATAAAATGAAAATGTTAGCTAGGCGTCGAGATAATCGCACACCGCGTCCTCTGTAACATTACAATAGCTCTGCTGTAAAAGATAAAAATTAGAAATGTAAACATGAGATGGTGAAAACACAACGATCGTTTTGTAAAACGTTCGTTGTGTTTTCACCAATAACCGCTCCGCGAACACTTGCCTATTGTCTAAGATACATTCACGCTTTTGTATTATACTCTCTCGTCTCATGAGTCATTATCCTGTGAAACACGAATGCACAGTCGTGGAAACGTGTATTTTTAGACAAAGATCCGTGGACGGACGCTCCACCGCTCGCTACGGCCACCTATCGCCATCAGAAATGTCCTCGATTTGGAAGTAAATTAAATCATTTTAGGACTGACTAAAAAGTTTTGATACTACTGTCTCGCCGCAGCGAAAGCGTTTGAGATCAGTGTTGAAATATTTCTATTTAGTAATTATTATGACTTCGTACGTAACTGGATGATTCCTTATAATAAGCTTAAAAATAATACTATGTATCGATATATTAATTTTACATGTAGGTATGTTTTTCAAATAATTAATTTACGTTCGTTAGGCTCTCGCTTAACTCGGGAATGGCTGGACCGCTTTGGCTAATTTTGGCCTTGATATATTCGTGGAAGTACAGGGAAGGTAAAAACTGTGGAAAATTTCCATTTAAAAAAATTACAATTTCATTTTCACTTTTAAACTGTTTCTTCCTGTCAAACAAGGTGCGATTCTGGAATTAAATAAATACATTATTTAACTAGCTGTGCCCACCACTTCATATAAATCCGATCAGCCGTATATGCATGGTTAAGTCACTAACATCCTCACAAACATCGCATTTATAATATTAATAGGATTCTGAGGCGGTATTCTAGCTAGTTAGTTAGTATGGTATACTATCAAAAACTATCATGCATAAAACGTGTATTACGGTTTGATAGTTATCATTTGTAACCAGTGGCTTGGAGCTTATGCGCGCCTCCACTGGGACAGCAACTGAAAGCTCTTGTTTCGTATCCTTAAGGTCTCATTATCTTGGTGTTCAATACAGTACAAGAAAATATTACTAGAAAGGCAAATAAACAAGATTCCTTCTTCGTTAGAAGCTACTACTACTACATTTCATAGGATAGTCGGGTTTCATCATCATCATTTCAGCCACAGGACGTCCACTGTACACAGATTTACAGATTGGCTGGTTGGAAGCGGCCTGCATCCAGTGGCTTCTGCAACCTTTACCAGGCCGTCTGTCCACCTGAAGTGGCTGGGGCACATAGCACGTAGTCGGGTTTGTTGACCCCAAATGACTATGTTTTTTTGGTGCTACCTATGAAGCAATTTTGCAATGCTTATTCAGTCAAATGTTCCTTGAATATTGGTTATAAACGTTCAAAAAATGGATAAAAAAAAGTATTTTAGACATCGGTTGTTTTTGTTTATCGGTTTTTGTAATGAAATAGGACGTGCGTCATTGCACAGTCTCTGTGCACATGTTCCAACTAATATATTAAAGACGTTGTGTATATAAAATTTAATATTTATGAAGCTTTAATACTATGTGAATTTTTACCTTTCATTTAAAAGTAAATTGGCATACTCTACTACACCTTTGTTATTCAATAGATCGTTACCACCGGTCGCATCGCATAGTAACGTTATAAAGCTGTAAGGTGATAAGGATATTATAAAACACGTAAATGTTGACTTCAACTTGGCCCGTATGTTTTTAAATAGTCATAAACCTTGTCTTTTATTTCAGGGTTCCGTACATAACGGGTTAGATTGTATCCCTATATCTGCTTGAGTTCATCCGTCCAAAAGTTTAGGTCCTTACGGACGGGTTTTTAGGAACTAGATACAGACCAAAACTTAGAATTTACAGTTCAGTGACAGTGATTCGAAACCGAATTTAAAATCAAATTCTTTTTATTGACGGGTTCTGTGTAATCCATACATTTTATCCTGCTGAGAGCTGTAATTTTATTCCAGTTAAATTTATTCGCATAATAGAGTGGCTAAGGCTATATATGTTAGAAAGGCTGCATACCGTTCCTACCAGTTTCTGAAAACAGTATACCCGGTTCCCCCGTTACGGTGACTTACAACAACAAAAATTAAAATTACGCACTGTTAGTTTATGTTTTTGTCATTTTCCTCAGCAGGTTTCATATAGCTATATCTTCTTTCATTTTTTTTTATTCTTTCAATTCTTTCACATAGCCCACAAAGCTCGCTGGGTGACTATAGTTTATATGTTATCAGTTATTTAAAGTCATATTATCGACGCAATTTTTTAACAAACAGTCTTAGTGTATTGTGTAACTACATATAATCTATTTTATTTTTATTTTATTTATTTGGACAACCAATAACATCATACACCCTAAAAGCTAAAAGTTACATGAGGGGTACAAGAGATGGTGCGGCTTTAATTATAGGTTGTCACGGAAAGTGCAAACAACGGTAGTTGGGAGCATAAGGCATCCCTTATATTAAAAAAGTTAAGTAACTAAGAGATTATACATTATTAGGCATAAGTAGGCATAATTTCTTTTTAAATGTGGGTAGACTAAGATTGAATACATCGATATTTTTATTTTTCAATCAGTATTATAATCGGCTTGGAGCCTATTAATAGGAGAAAAAAAAAAAAAAACAACATTCAGACGAATTGAGAACCTCCTCCTTTTTTTTGAAGTCGGTTAAAAAGAGGCCTTACTTTGATTTAGAGCGTTTTGGAATAAACGGTGAGTACCTATTTAGAGAGACGTGGGATATTATGAGAGATTGTGAATTAAGTTTTTGAAGCAGTTGGGGGCAATTTATGTTGCCATTGACTAACTAAGCCTTATGAAGAAATGAGGGATTTAAAATTTTATGGCATATTTTAAGTGAGCTTGATTCAGGTTTTTACAATTGTTAAATTTATAGGATAGATGGTAAAAACCTCTTCTGAATGCGTTCAATTTTATTGGAATTAACTTCGGAATGCGGATGCCAAACTACGAAACAGATTCTAGTGGAGAGATCTGACTAAAATAGAGTAATAAGCTCTGAAAGTGATCAAATTATGTTTCACAGTGACTTGAACAGATAGGCTCTCTGTTGTGAGGCAAACGGAATGAGTCTGAACACAAAAAATGTTATCACATTAAATTCACCTGACAAACCTACTAATTGGTGATTATGAGGACTCATCAAAAATAAAGGAACGTGGCACTAGTAAAGTTGTCAGTTTCAGACTATTTTGTAACGGGGTACAGCAAAAATGATTATACACCTATTAAACGTCTAAAAGTATGAAAATTGTGATTATTATAAGGTTTTGCTGACGAACACCATAAAATAACCAATTATAACAACCAACCTAAACTAAAAATATATTAAGAACGAAAATACGGTGGTAAGGATCCTCGGTGTCCGAAATCGACTTGCACTTTTTCGGTTTTCAAAAACTCTAACTAAACTATATTTTAATGTTAACATTTATTACCTGTTGTATTTGCATATCAATCAATGGCGATGATCTCACATCAAGGCATCCATAAAACAACATATTTTATGTCAGGAAAATTCTAAACATCAATAAAGCACTGCCACACAGCAGGACAGAAACATGAGCCTATTTCGCCTCAGCAGACGGAGTTTATCAGTGGGTCGTGATTTCACCCGACAAGTGCACGCGGGTCTATCTATAGTCTATACGCACGCACTTATAACGAGTTCCCTGTGCGGGTTCAAGTTGACGCGTATCATGCGGGCTGGCTCTTGTGTGCCTTGGATAGTTCGCTCCCGAGCCCAGCGGCGGTGAACTAACTAACTAAAGATAAAGGTAGAAATATCGAGAAGATTGCAGTTCCATGTATTCGCCAATTTAAATTATTCAAAACAATATCTAAGCTAAAAATGTTTTATTTAATTGATTTTAGTTTGAAATCAAAATTTAACTACAGTTTGCTTTTTAAAAAATACTGTGGATTGCTACCTTATTTTACTATATGTATTATAATTAGGTCGAATATTACAAGTAAAAAAACAATTAAACGTTACTTATTAATGTTCCGTACCCAAAGGGTAAAACGGGACCTTATTACTAAGGCTCCGTCTGTCTGTCCGTTTGTCTGTTTGTCCGTCTGTCACCAGGTTGTATATCAATAACCATGATAGTTAGACACTTAAAATTTTCAAAGATGATGTATTTCTGTCTATAACAACAAATACTAAAAAACTGAATAAAATAAATATTTAAGGGCCGCTTTTGTAGATAATTGTACGGAACTCTTCGTGCGGGTTGGCCGGTTTTTTTCTGTTACAAATATTATTTGTATAAAATTCAAAAAAATCAAACTTTTATTTGCTTATAAATAGGGTACAACATTACATAGACATGTGGTCATAAAACAATAAGAAATAAAGAATATTTATTAAATTTGCAAATATTGTAATTGTTTGATTGACATCACTGTTTAGACATCAGTATAAAACTACACTCAGAGGCACAATTAAACGGCAAACTAAAAAAAAAAACATATACGCTCATACATTTCGTGCTTCACGAATTTGTCTCAAACTCAAGAAATACGTAATCAAATTTGTATGGGATATTTGTGGTCGGGTACCAAAAAATCCGGTATTATGACTGCATTTAATTAATTTCTCCAATGCGATAGCTTACAATAATATTGTAACACAATGTTGACCCCGTTTTCATACTAAAACGGCTGCAAATTGTGTTACAATATTTCAAATGATTGTCTGGGGTAAAGCTATCGTATTGGAGAAATTAATTAAATACTGTCATAATACCTGACTTCTTGGCTATCGAACGGCAAAAATCCCATAAAATTTTAATACGTATTTCTTAAGTTTGAGACAAATTCGTGAAGCACAAAATGTATAAGATATTATGAAAATTTCTTGGGTGGGCGGTTAATTGTGCCTCTGGGTGTAGGGTAGAGACACCAAAGAGTGCGCATTTTATAAACTTTTATTTATTAAAAAATCTAGTTGACAGTTACACTTTGTACTTCTTATAAAATTTAAGCTTTGGTCATTAAAGAACATAATAGTAAACATTAATCTAAGGTAACAGTTTCAAATTAATTTAAAATAGTCTTAAACTAAATACTCGTCTCGTGCGCACTCTTAGGACGCTGTGTTGCAAAGAGTACGCAGTGACAACCCTTCATACAAGTTAAGAGTGCGCAAGAAAACGAAGTTAAGTCATCGACCCTAACAACTATCACGAGTGAAGGCCCCAAATCCTATGTAGTCTGTGCATTCATCATGCTACCAAGCAGTACATCGGCCACACTGGATCCAATCTTCTTGCGGCGGCTCAACGTAGATTTTAAAACATAGGGGACCATTTTTTTCCGCAAGATCGTATGCAATTCTTCCTAATTCTTTTTTAGTGAGTCCATAGAAACATGCGTCCAATTTTCGGCAATGATCTGCCAAGCTAATTTCTAAGTCAGGGCCAAATACGCTCTTGAATCTACCGAAGGACTCGGGAACGGTGTCGGCTTTTAAACTTTTTCTTAATGTTGCTTCCGGAATATTCAATGATTCCGCAACAGACCTCTTGCTTTGACCTCTTGCTATTTTTCCTTTTAGATTGTATTTTCCCATCTTGATCGTCCTGTATAATAATTAATAAAAAATCTCAAAACACAAGCGTGCTGTTTATTTTCGCTTCATACAAGCTAAGAGTACGCATGCGTACTCTTTGGGTGCGTACTCTTAGCTAATGTGTGTTTTTGGACATGGACCTTATTATTTTAGAAAGCACGTGTAATGGCGACATAACCTCTTAAAAGAATCAAAGTTGGAAACACAAATGTCTAGTAAAATAACAGCCGATGGATGTGAATTACTTACAACCCTTACAAATTATGTTTAAAAATGTTGAATATTAAGATCGAACACCTTAAAAATCTATTTTCAGCTATTAAATTCCTAATAAATACCTTAGCGATGCAATTTGTCGTCCTTCACCTTGACTTGACAGATGCCACTGACATGTGGAAGAGGTGTTGCCATTTTGAGAAAAAGTAAATCTACAGCAAGCACTGCGTACTCTTTGGTAGCGCGTACTCTTTGGTGGCTTTACCCTATAATCGAGGCACTTGGTTAAGATGTCTTTTAAGTAGTTTACCAATTTTATTTTCTCTCTAATAATGGTGTGTTGTTTGTTAACTCCTGATATTAATTTATCGAAGAAACAACAGTAAACAAGAATCCCACAAACTATTACTACTTACACAGCTATCTCTGTATTGCTTAGATTTATAATCAGATTATGTGTCATTTTCTGCCAGTAGCTATTTTTCTAAATTCCTTCAGAGTTAAAGTCTAGGTCTAATCACAGTTATAGTATCTGTACTCTGAAAATACTCTGTCAATGTTTAAGCAGAATGGTAAGTATTATGTATTTAAGCTAATCAGAACACAGGACTTTATAATTAGATGTTTATTCAACGAGTTCGCAATTTACAGTGCTACAGTACATTTTTGTAAGGTAGTAAAACATAACATTAACTGTCATTAGATTCTTAGCCTTTATTACCCTACCTAGTTTATACATAACAGTAAGCAAGCACTGAAACTTTATAATTAAAATTTATGTATTGTAAAAACGGGTATATCGTAAAAATATTTTATGTAAATGTATCCTTTAATCTTAACTTTGGTTGAGATTGTGATCAACAACACGTTGTTGACAAATTTAAATAGAATATAATAATACGAGTATATGTTGGTTCAGCAATTTAAAGTTTCACTAAAATGTAAATGTAGCATAAGTTCTATTTGAGATTGAAATCCGAATCAAATAAATATTGACTTATCATAGGCTTCTATTATTATCTTGTAAAATATCGTATTCAGTATTTGTACCTACGAAAGATCTGACAAAATTAAAAGTTGTCAATTTTTTTTAAGCTGTTGATATGTATTGACAGGACATGCATTATATTCAACGCTGCCGTATCATAGACGTTACGTAACGCCATGCTAAAAAAACCGGGCTAGTGCGAGTCGAACTCGCCCACCGAGGGTTTCGTAAAAAATTGTAGGTACTGTAGGTGTAAATAGTTCAAGATTTGGTCACTCATACAATGTTTGCACATACCATTGCCTAATTCCAATTATTGTTAAGGAAGGTATATCATAAATAAATAAAGGTAAAATATACATAAATACTTTTTTTATTATATAATTACAAATGTATAGTGTTCAGTCAGATTTTTCCCCACTTGTAGTGCAAGACGATATTACTTGCCACATTAAATAGTTCTATATCAATGGAAAGTTATACGCTATAAATTTAGATTCCCTTGGGAGGGTCGCAAATATGTTTTTTGCGGCATAAAAGGCTAGAAGATATCTTATTGAATTCACTTAACATTTGTTTTTTTCACTGCTTCAAAGGGCTTTAGACCTGAGTATTTGATTTTAACTCGATACCCACGCGTTTCTTATTTGGGGTTCTTGACAGACATACAGACAGTGTAAGGTTACTAATAGGAGCCGGTTTTAATGTTGTGACTACGGCATTCTAAAAACTACAAATTTTGCCTTCATGAAATTTCATAGTCCATATTTTTAAAATTCCTAGAAAATGGAGCACGCTTGCAAAACCGACGCCAGCCGCGTGCCTGTCAAATAATTCCGCGCAGCCTCCCCTTCTGTTTAGTTTGAAAATGAATATGAAATGAAAACTGTGTTATTTACTTATAAAGGTTTAAATTTTACAATAAAGAGTTACCTATAAGGTAAATTGAAGGATATAAATGTTGCAAAGAACCGATACAAGATTTTGTAAGATTTTTAAATAAGTATGTATATATTTTGTAGGTATCTCTAATTCACGAGATTCTCGAGTGTTAAACCTCGAAATATCGTCGTTTGCCATTTGTACGAGTATGTATCAAATGGAAATTGAAACGATTACACAATCACTACAAATTGTAATAAACGCAGTCCATCTTGACGAAATTGAACGTCGAGCCGATAATGGGGCCTATCCGGCGGCCGACCGGGTCGCCGAGCGGCCGGCTTGACAGAACCGGTTATCATGCCGAACAATGTTAACTCTACATTACTGTTTTGTTATCCATATCAGCTGATTCCGGTCATTCAAAGCAAACAAGTATGCCAAAACTCTAAAGCTTAAAAATTTTATACCTACAATTTGAAAGCTTTAATGTTAAACGGATGTAGTGTCGGTTACACTGTAATAATAATATAATCGACACGTGAACGTTTCGATTGTATCAAAAATTCAATGTCAATCAAGACCGATAAATAGTATAGCAACCATGTCACGTCACGAGTGTCGCCCGCCGTCCCTTCGCTGAAGATGCCGGGCCCCCAACCCAGCACACTAGTGGTACCTACTATCTACTTTACGCACTTCCATATACATTTGGAAATGAGTACACTCATGGTCATATGCTTCGTATGTAGAATATTGAGCACTAGTCGGTTGCATTGACGTACTTTCGTACGACTTCCTAGTTTACAGAGTTGTGCGCTTATAAAACATGAATTATAAAAGTATGTTTTATTAAAGATTGAAATACAGGTATTAAAGGAAGTAACATTCTAGCTCGCACAGCTAAAACAAAAGTAAAGTACCCTATTTTATCAAGTAAACGTTATAATTAAATATAGTTGAAAAAGCCTACCTTTTATTTAAATCATAGATTAAGGGCGAAAATGGTCCAAAATAAGATTGCGCTAGCTAAATAAGATTGACCGAGCTAGTCTTTTCAGCTTTAGTCTACGATTATTCTAAAGAAGCAGGCAAATTATAAAACTGAGGCGTGTAAAAGCCTCGTGTAGAGATTATTGTAAGTAATTAAGTTGGCTTCAGTAGGGTTTTTAATGCGATATTGTCTATTGATCCACCAACATTTGAAGCAATTCCTATAGTGCTTTTAAACACAATGAATTATTATTATTATTAAATAAGAAATAAAATGTACAAATAATGACAGGCGGATACCACATGCAAATAATAATATTAGCACCGCTCAGCACCTATATTACTGGAATAACAAAAAAAAAGGCAAATTACAATATTAAAAATAAATAAATAGAATAAGAAAATGTTTCATTTAATACAACCAGAATTACAAGAAATGGTCTTTTAAAGCGCGACGGAGCTAATTAGATGGGCCGAAAAATATGTATGTTAATTGTTTCGCTAAATTTATTAACAACTTTATACATTCTAGCAATAAGAGAATTGGAGCCAAACACTGTTCTACGGTGTGGTCTAGTCAATGGTGTAATCTTACGAACACAACGCGGATAACGATAGGGATCGGACATTTAAAAAAATAAAATTTCAGGACTGTCAACAACATCACTCATAATCTTGTAAGCAAAAATTAAATCAATAATATCCCTACAGTTTTCTAGAGAGATCATTTTGAAATAGTCTAGATTATTTTCATAACAGACACTCTTCTAATAACTTCAAAACCAACGCGCAAACGACAAATGTCTTATGAATATTTTTTGGCTCCGCTAGATTTTCAGTGATTGTGTACCGTAATGAGGTCTCCAAACTACAGGTATTCTGATATAATAGGTTGGGGAAAAAGTTTCTTCGCATTTTTTAAGAAAATTCAAAACATTTTTAATATAGTTTATTTACATTTAACTAAAGTATGTAGGTACCATTTTGTTCGATAACTTTTTGCCATCTTGTAGGTAGGGATATGATCTCATTGCCATAGAAATTTTGGGGCTTCTGATCAAAATACCGCGACTAGTGGTTTTAGCAGTCCTCTCGTGATGTTAACCTGACACTGCCTAGAGAATTATGAAGAGAGCGAAACAAGTGGAAATCTGAAGGAGCAAGATCAGGACTATACGGCGGATGCATAAACACCTCCCAGCCAAACTCTCTTAATTTTTGCTGAGTGGCTAAAGATGTGTGAGGTCTAGCGTTATCATGATGAAAAACCACACCCCTTCTGTTAATTAATTCCGGCCGCTTTCTCTTAACTTCTTACTTTAATCTCCTCAGTTGTCCGCAGTAGAGTTCAGAATCGATGGTCTGCCTGGTGGTAACAGCTCATAATGAATAATGCTCTTCCAATCCCACCACACACAAAGCATCACCTTGTTGCGAGTTAACCCGGGTTTCGCCACAGTCTGTGAAGCCTAACCGGCCTATGACCACGACCTTTTTCGCACGTTCTTGTCGTACGTGATCCACTTTTCATCCCCAGTTATCAGCTTCTTCAAAAATGGTACGGTTTCATTACGTCGTAATAAAGAATCACAAATGAGTACACGGTTCATTATGTTTCTTTCAGTGAGCTCGTGGGGTACCCAAATATCGAGCTTTTTTGTGTACCCAGTTTTTTT
Organism: Anania fuscalis; assembly: GCA_950371115.1. Lineage (NCBI taxonomy): Eukaryota > Metazoa > Arthropoda > Insecta > Lepidoptera > Crambidae > Anania > Anania fuscalis. The sequence continues at coordinate 6,844,772 of OX493324.1, forward strand.
CAAATGCGCCAAAACTGTTTTGTGGTCAATTCCCAGTTCTTAAGCTACGTCGTAACTACTGATATGCCGATCTTGCTCCACTTTTTCAAAAATGGCATCAATTTCGTAATAAGGCGACCAGAGCGACGTGCATCTTTGACATCAAAATTTCCGGATTGAAAACGCCTAAACCAAATTTGTGCTACTCTCACAGACACTGCACTAAGACCATAAACATTGCATTTTTTTTCGCGGCTTGCGTTGCATTTTTGCCTTTTTTGTAGTATTTAAAATGTATCCAATTTCTTCATTAGATTCACTCATCTTGACAGTACGAAAAACAAATGAATAACACACATTTTTCTAATTTGAATTTGGAATTAACTTCTTTAAAATTTAAACTTTTAATGAAACCAAAACCAGCCAGATACAAATAGTACCTACAGCCAAAGAGATTTTATTACAAGTTCATACATACTATAATGCGAAAAGACTTTTTCCCCAACCTAATACTTACTTCTAGCCAAACTGTTGAACAGAAGAATTTTAACTAAAGATTTTCGAAAGACTTTAATATTTCTAAAGACGAAAGCTAACAACCTAGATGCACGTTTAGTAATGCCTTTAATGTGGGGCGCAAACGTTATTTTTTTTATCTTAAATGACTTGAGGTCCCTAATTTGGCCTAAATGCTGTAAATTATTAGCACCAACGTGATAGTCCATAGTGTAACTTGTTCTCGCGTATCGCACGTAGAAACACTTACCTATATACTAGTGTCTAGTGTTTAAGTCCATCAGATTTACCTTGCACTATTACTTATCGATCATGCTGTAGCTTCACTGAATCACTGTCTTCCGCAATCATCATGCATGCATATTTTTAAATCATCCGCATATAAGTAAGCTTAATTTTTTATTAATTTTGGTATTTCATTAACGAACACACCAAATTGGCTCGAGGTGTGACCCTTGAGGAGGGATATTATTTGCTAGTTAGGAGTAGGCATGGCAATGATTGCTATTTTTCAGTCATTGTCATATGACAAAATGATGATTTTTTGTCATACGAAATCACCTGTGATAAATCATTGGCAATGATTTTTTGTCACAGTGTCATAATGTAACACTTTTGCTATTTGTTACATAAATTGAAATATGATTTATTGTGAACAGTTGCTCCTTGCTACTTTGCTACTTTTTTATGAAATGTCATATATAGTTCGTGCGCTACGTAATGTGCTATTTGTGTGTATTATTTAAGCATTTATTTTAAACAATTAACTTCCCCTCATACTTGTACAGGCTTGGGGCTGACAATGTAAAATTTTTCATGTGAATTTTTTTTAAATCCTGAATGTGTGAGTAAACTTATTTTTACCTTGGCGTATGCACCTATCACTCATCACCGGGCGACTAGTGAATTTAAAAACAACATCATAAAATCATAATTCACACATAAAACGAAATTTCATTGTGAACAAAACGAGCTCGACGTTCCCTACTATAAAATCATAACAAGATAATCTAAACCTTACGGCGCTCAGCATAAAATTCAACAAACTAGAAGGTTTCAACCTGCCACTCTTAACAAAAATCATGACAAACGAATCTAAACTTTACGGTCATAAGTTTAAAGCTCTTAAACCTATGATGGCATAAAAAATAGCACAGCATGTTTGTCTTTTTCTAACACGCATCTGTAGCAAATCATTCCTACTCGCTCGCGCGCTCAAGGCCTGCGCTCGCTAGACCCGCTCTGCTACATGTCATCAACGAATGAAAAGAAATTTGCGCATGACATATGATTTTACAGTCTGTGATTTGTAGCAGTCAATATGACAAAAAGTAGCAGGTGTGACAAATGATTTTCAAGTCATATGATTTTTCACCTGCTCCTCATGATATCGTCCATGCCTAGTTAGGAGTTAGATTTAGGAGTAAATTCGCGGCGCATATAAAGAGAGCATTAGTGGCGCTCACCTCGTATATTCCTAAATGCGTTTTTCTCGACGCGCAGCACTTCGCAGTTCTCGATCTCGATGTAGGCGTTGATGATGTTGAGGTTGACGGCGACGTGTCGGTGCAACACCACGCTCTTGACGCCGCTGATGCGCACGTGCCGCAGGTCCAACAGGTGCGTGAGCGCGTCCGGCCCGAGCATCAACGCTTCGCCGCCACTAACCACCAGCTCAGTCGCCGATTTTGGAATGTAGGTCTCGAGGAGATCCAGTTTCTGAAAAAAATAAAAGTTTTTCACTTCTCATGCTCGTAAAGTCCATCTTTATGACGGGTTAAGGCTGCTAAATCGCTTCTTATGCTCTAGTGCATAAAGTAAAATCTTCGTCTAAGTCTCAGCACAAATTACGTATGGCGGCGCGGCTTGTCGTTATTACTACCATTAATACTTCGAACTCCACACTCAGCCGACCGTCTTTGCAAGGAATCTAAAAATAAATAATTGCCCCTTAAGTGAAATAATTAGCGATAAGAATAGGGCTTCGTTATGATGTCTATATTATTTTATGTTCATACTCAGGTAGGTACAGACATTAGAGCTTTGAAATGTTTCGAATCAAACATACTCATTTTAGGACCATTATTAAGCAATTTAATGCAAGTTTCATTCGGTGGTTTGTTTAAAAGAGGGGTCCGAGCGGATACGGGCTACTGATTGAATTACGTCTAAAGTAGGGAACGTGCGCGATGTCGATGATGCACTACTCTCTCGTTTCCCTAGCTTACCCTCACCGATAGTTTGTGCACCAAAAATGATTTAAAAAAAAAAGAAGATATAAAGTTCAGAGCGATATTGTACCTAATCCGATTGACGCAGTGGTGCGATGTTTTGGACTTACGATTGTAACTTGGGCGAAAGGGTTTCTGAGTTGAATTCATGGTCAGGTCAATATGCTTGCGTAGGTGTTCTGAGGCACCCCTGGCTTAAAATCGTCTGGGGTACTTCGTAACAAAGGGATGTTTAAATGACAATTGATGTGTTGCCGGATGTCTATTTATTATAAGTATATTTTTAAAGTTGTTCATTTAAGTTCTACTGTCCAAACCCCGCCGCTATCGGACAAAGACGCGTACCAAAGAACAATTTATGTTTTAAAATATTATCTGTGTGCATTGTTTCTGATAAAATTAGCTTCTTGTGGATGTCATCGTCGGTTATCGAGGCGTTCGGCTCATGCCATACCCAACGACGCCGCAACGGTAGATAAGTTCGAGTGACTCACGCACCCGCGCACACAGATAGGCACTACCTACGTTGGAATGTAATGCAAAATGTTACTACAGATTAAGTTCTTATGAGGAACAAAGTGACAAGTCGGTTATAAACATTCACAACTATGATTTGATAGGAACATAATTACTCGAAATCGACGTAGCTTTTGTAGCCGTCATTTGTTTATTTCATTCTACTACTTTGTAAAATTAGCGTAGAAGCTTAAACTAACGATACAAAACTAAAGTTGGAAATTCTCTGGAACTACCTACTTATCCCTTTATTGACCAATATTTTAAAAGGTCATCCAGACTAGACACAGGCTTTATTGTATACTAGTACTATACTCGTAAAGTGGCGGTGGGCCACTAGTTAGAGTAATAATAATAATTTAGCGATTTTGTAGTTTAAAACCTTCATTTAAAGATGGACTGAAAAACCTTGTAATAGAAAATTTGTTTAAATCATTATAACTCCCATTCTCAAAGTTGAATATTTCCATTATCCTTCTTTAAATAATCTTTCGTTGTTTTAGACTCAGATAAAACTACAAAAGGAAGACGTCGAGATGACACGTCCGCTCTCACATGCGTGCCAAATAAAAATAAACGCTTACACCCGCACAAACACACGAGTCAACCAAAGCCACTAGTCCTTTCATACAATTTGACTTTCCATATGATCAACATTCTGTCTTAAGTAGGTTATATGTTACGTAAAAACGAGTGGGCAGAACAATTTTGTATGAGAACACGGCGAATTGTTGATTCGTCCTGTGATATAGATGCCTTCTACCATTTACCTATGAGCCTGTTAAGTCAGAATAAAAAATAAACTATTGTGATGTCCATGTAGGTGTGGGGAGATTTTTTAAAATTCTGTTCCAATATTTTAAAAACGGGTCCGGGTGAGGAGATTTGTTAAAATTCTGTTCCAATATTTAAAAAACGGGGTGTAGGTACCTATACTGTGTACCTTCTTAATAACTACCGGAATACGCACATTTCCGGGTTTTGTATTTTATTTTATGGGGCAGAAAAGTTACGAAAGTTAGGACCTGTTTGTATTTAAAAACCTTAAAAAATACTACAATTTGCTCGGTTCCTTGCCATATGTAGGTATATATACAAAATCACTTATTTTTGGCGATTTATTGTAGTTTAATGCGAATTGTAATCTGCTACATATACCGAAACAGTGATAGAAGCAGCGCTCAATATTACTCTATATATTTTAGGATTCATTCAAGAGCGAGGCTGGCTCTCTTCTAGGCTTGTATTGTTTCAAAATGTTTATCGTTACAAGCAGAAAGAGTACAGAAATTGCAGGTAATATTAGATTAAAACATTCACTACTATGTAACACACTTCTAATATTTTTACTATCATAAAGGTTTCAAATTTCACATACACATCACACATACATAATTAATGTATGATAGATGTGTACTAAGTACTAAAATTTTAAAAATAGTTATTTTATACGCATTTGTATTCTACATGAAATTAAAGTAGCGTGATCAGTTTTACAAATATCATAATTGCCGTAAGTACCACTAAGTCCACAAGGCAGCGATCTATCAACAAGCACGGCTGGTCTTTAAAGTTCATTCGCGACCAGTTGCGCATTCAGGCAATCTTCACTGACTCAGAGTCAAGTCTTTACAGTTTTATTTTGCAAGCACGGGTCTTGTTGTTCGCCTTTTACGGCTTTCAACTGATGGCCGCCGATACACTTGCTCCGCCACCAATTTCTGATCAGTACAGAGAACTTTACATCAGCTTACTTTTAAATGTTACTTGTTATTAAAGCTCTACGTTGGTACTTATTTTGTATCGACCTACTTTCAGCTGGCGTTAATGTCGAAGGTATCTTGCTTTCCTTAAACATTATACTTATACTCGAGTTCTTGTTGTGTTATAAATTTTGTGTACTTACATAATAACTATCTCTACCTCCATATTGTCCGTATGCTCGATTCGGAAATATTTCATCATAATTTAATTGATGTAAATGTTCGACCCATTTATTTCTGCGATGTGATCCTTAACAGGAAACGCTCAATACTAAATCGAGTTACTGCGTTAGTGGTAGAATAGAGCTGCAGTGAATGATTAAGCCCAGCAAATTAAACCGACAGTATTGCGTGTGAAACCAGTTTGGCGGCGAGCCCGTTGCCTGGAGTATGGTGAGTCGTGCGCTCGGCTTCTGTGTGTCGGTTTGCAGTAATCGCAGCAAATAATATCATCTTAAAAAATAAATGGTCGTACGTTCGTAGTCAAACAATGGGCCGCGATCTAGTTTGGTCGTTAGTTTGCCTTAAAACAACGTAGTCACAGTTGTTCGATACAATGCCCGGAGATTTTCGGTCGATTGCGATGGGGCATAAGTCAATTGGAACAATGGGTGGGTGCGATCGTGATTCTGGTCGCGGTGATTGAAATGGATACGCTGGGATTGTTTTTTGCAAACGAAATTGTTACTAATCTTTAACCTAAATGTAGTTACCTAAAAAGACTAAATATGTCGTAAGTTTCGTTTGTTTGTATTTAGATCAGAGTTAATAAAAACACCCAACATTATTTATATTTAAAAATTTGTACGAATAACATCTGCTTAAGGACAACATCCTAAGATTTTTATTATTTTTGAAAATGAAAGGTAAATGTTTCGCTATTTTCGCGTTTCGACCTTGTGGGAGTAGATAAAAACATAAAATATGGTGTCGCCGACTCACGTTTTTTTTATTTTTTATGCTTTTCATAAGCCTATGTGAAGTTCTTGGAAGGTTTTCAATTTTTGTAGTTAAACAAAACCGCGTTTGCCTTTTGACTGACATTCTGTGATTTATGAACTTGAGTAAATGTCGAGATGCTAATAGGTTGCTTGCATGATGGCCGTATCACAAACAGACATGTGACTTTTTAAAGATAAAAGCATCTGAAATAAAAGATACGTATTTTCATCCTGTATCTAAAATACTTTTTTAAAATTCATTTTGTATCTTGTATCTAAATACGTTTAGTTTGGTATCTTAGTATTTTGTAAATACTATGCTTGCTAAAATACTTTTAGTAACTATGCATTTATTCACAAAATGTGGCAAGTTTCTATGGTGACATTAATTTTAAATTTATTTGTAAATATTTCATAAAAAAACTAAAAACCGACTTCAAAAATAATCTAAAAAGCGAATAATAATATTTAGTAAAACATGCATCATTATTTATTATATAGTTTTTGAGAATTATTAACACATTTTATGATTTTTTACTACTGGAAAAAATCGACCGCCTCAGGTGGGATCCGAACCCACGACCATCGCATACCGGGCGAGTGCTTTTCCAACTACGCTACCGAGATGCTAGCTGACCTGACAAAATCTTTCAAGTGTTTCTCGCTGTCGAAGCCAGCGCTTTTTCTGATCAATGTTACGGGTATACTACCTCAACACCCGATAGAAATATTGTTAAGAAATATTTAACTTTTGGTAAAGTATCTGACTCCTAACCGTTAATGAGTTCTGTGGCTTTCATCATCACCTCAGAAACATAAGATGATGATTACCAGGCTCAAATATCAGCATTGCGTTAGAAAATATATGCAAAACATTATGCGTGCCTATAAAATTAAGAGGGCTGCCCTCGAATTCCCAAAGATCTCATCCCCAGATTCTGACTTGGTGATAATGGGACAAACTTTGAAGTCGCTTTCAAATAAAAATGAAATAAAAATCGGCCAAATGCGAGTCGGTCTCGCGTACGAAGGGTTCCGCACCATTATCTATAAAAACGAGCAAAAAATGACGTTTTTTGTATGGGAGCCCCCTTAAATATACATATATATATATATTTGAGTTGATTGAATAAAACGTAAATTGCGGTTTACGATTAATGACGTATTAAAAAAAAAAACTACTTACTAGATCTCGTTCAAACCAATTTTCAGTAGAAGTTTGCATTGTAATGTAACATCATATATTTTTTAAGTTTTATCATTCTCTTATTTTAGAAGTAACAGGTGGGGGGGGGGGGGGGAAGTGGGGTGGGACACACATTTTACCACTATGGAAGTGTCTCTCGCGCAAAGTATTCAGTTTAGAAAAAATATATATTAGAAACCTCAAAATCATCTTTGATGATTTATCCAGAAACACCTACCACGCGTATAGGTTTGATGAAAAAACATTCTGAGTTCCAGTTCTAAATATGCGGAATCCCCAAAATTTATTGTTTTTTTTTCTATATTTGTGTGAAAAGCTTAATGCGGTTCACAGAATACATCTACTTACCAAGTTTCAACAGTATAGTTATTATAGTTTCGGAAAAAAGTGGCTGTGACATACGGACGAACAGACAGACAGATAGACATGACGAATCCATAAGGGTTCCGTTTTATTTTACCGTTTATACCGTTGAATATAGAACCTCCTCCTTTTTAAAGTCAGCTAAAAAATAAACTAACATTCAATAAAATGTGTTTATTACAATTTTATCAAAGAATTTTATCTATGAAAAGTATTTCGAAGATACCTATTTTGTATCTACTATTTTAGATACTTTTCCATAAAGTATTTGTATGTGGTAACTGAAACTTGATTTTAAAGTATCTTGCATTTTGTATTCCAGATACTTTGTAATAGGGTATCTTGTACATCACTGAACACAAATGAGGTCTATAGTTGCTCGTTCGAGCTCTTCAGGCGTCAAGATTTCGTTGGAAAATAGAAAATAGGTATAGCTTTGTCCTCGTCTGTTCTATTTTTAGCTTGAACGTAACGGTGGAATATTTTATAGAGTATTTTCTGAATGTTTCTTATTAAATGCAGTCCAGTAATTCACACGTTAAGAATTTCTGAAAACCAATTGCAACGATGGAATACTTTATAGGATATTTTCTGAATGTTTCTTATTTAACGCAGTCCAGTAATTCACACGTTAAGAAATTCTGAAAACCGATTGGAAGTTAAGTAAATAAATATTAAAATGCAATATGACCAACAGCGAAAATTCTTTTGACGATGAAAACTCATCCCTCCTTGGAATCCCTTTATTGCATGAAATTCATAACCGTAACCTACTAGTAAAAGAACTTAAATACAGGGCCTGATCTTACGTGTATTAAATGTTTAGAAAACGCGTAAAACAAAACGCGACGAATTGCACAACATTATTTTAATTTGGTTAAAATCGTAAAGGTAACAAGGGAAATTAATTTATAAAAGACTGCTGGTAGTCTAAACATAATGAAAATGGGTCCATATTGGGCTGCATAAATTAGAGACGCATACATTCAGGCTGCATAACGTTTTTTTGGCATTCGCTTCGTTTCGCATAACGTTCATACAGAATAAATCATATGGCATAATTTGTTTCCTCATAACTTCTTTTATAATAATGATTTATCAGCAGAAAATGTTTATGCATAATTTTTTTTACTGTAACGATTACTAATTATAACATTTATTGGCATCTCACCCTATGGCATAAATGTTACAATCCATACATTTAGAATACCATAATCTATACTATAATAAATCTGTAACGGGTCGGTGTCTGTACATTGAAGATATTTTGAAAATTGTTTTTGGGGAGCGCTCTATAATCGATACTGAAGCCAAAATAGCAATTATTTTAATTCTTGCCTTTCTGTCTGATGTATGTATTTGCTATTCTCCGAAGATACTGCACGGAATCCTTTGCGGTTTTTACAAAAAGATTAAGGTCACACTTGCGCTTATATTATAGGCTTTGTTTCATAAAATTCTAATGCCGGTAAAAAACATGTTTCAGAAGAAACATTTCCAATTCGCTGGAACGATTGATTCCAATATATAATAAGAAGGAACCGAAAATCTATTACTTTATTAAACCTTAAAAAATATCTTCAATGTAGAAGATATTTTAAACCGATTTAAAAAAAGGAGGAGGTTCTCAATTCGTCTGAATGTTTTTTTTTGTATGTTGTATGTTTGTTACGCGATTACTCCATCAATTATGAACAGATATCTAAATTCCTTTTTTTGTTTGAAAGCGTATACTCCCGAGTTGGTACCATTTTCACCAAGTTAGGATCTGATGGAGGAATTACACGAAAATCAAAAAATATCTCAAAAAATGTAGGCATATAGAGTGTGTTCGTCAATTTTAAATAAATTATTCAGATGTTTGCGTCTGTCAGTTATCATATCATACTGCTGAGCTAAAGATGAAAGTCACAAAAATCCTTAACAGACGTAGACGGATAATATTTTAAAGTGTACTGGGCAGACGTGGCGCTGACGAGGTACTGACAGCAATTTCATTTACTGGGGATGTAAACCAACGCACTCAGAAACAAGAAAAAAAATAAGTTTTTTTTTTAAATATATAAATTATAAGTACGAAAGAGCTTAAACTGTGGTTACGAACGACACAAGAATGGCAGGCATACTTTTAACTGGACCTCACTTCTGTTAAACATCTTTTAGCAACCTCAATCTAACCGACGCGACCTAATGATGATAATAGTTCATAATGATATTTTTTTGTAAAGGACTTACCACTAAACGTTAATAAAATAGTTTCATATAAACTAAAAACCGGCCAATTGCGAGTCGGACTCGCGCACGAAGGGGTCCGCACCATTATCTATAAAACGAGCAAAAAAATCGTGAACATGTCTACAGCTTCCTCATTCCTCTAAAACGAATTCAAAGCCTGCCATAGTTTAACGCATAATGAGAGTCATCGAAACGTTCCAGTCATATAATTGCAGCAATCAGATCTTCGTTACTATGAGGTGTTTTTTGTATGTCAGCCGACGAAACGATCTCCAGCTGACACATGCCGTTTAGGCAAACCAGTAAGGTTAGGGTTTCAGAATATAGTTAGAAATTTAACTAATAATGACAGCAATGATAGCCAAAAAATACTAGCCATCACACTGAAATACTGTTGAAACTACGATCGTAAAACTATGAGCGAGCTGGAGACCCATGTCTCTGGCTTGCACATCTGTATCTTCGTAATTACTCAAGATACGATTATAATTTATACCTCAAAATTCGCGGTCGAATTGCAGCATTCGACTCCAAATATATCAAAACTTAATCTTGAATAGTTTAAGAGTTACGAACCGATAAGTATGTGTAAGCTGGAGACCCATGTCTCCAGCTTACACATGGTGAATTGGAGTAACTGTGTAAGTTAGAGTTTCATTTTAAACATGAAATGATTCGTTGTAATAGCAGCACAAACGATGCTTAATTTCAAATCTCTGGGCCTCTTGGTTTCATAATTATAAGCCAAAACCTGTTTTCCCGCCAAAATATTCAAAAAAATGTCTCGGAAGCGGGCAAAGCGCGACGTTGCAGTTCCGTGCGCTAAACTATTGCAGTCGAGTTTGAACTCAAGAGCTAGTATTATTTGGAGTCATTTTAATTTGCGCTCTCGATCGTTTTTATTTCTAATACTAAGAATGATAGACTAGGAGCTAGTGACGAAAAGTCTATGTAATTATAAGACTTGCCACCATTTTTAGGACTCTATTACAAAGATATGACTTGAAACTTTTTCCTAATGTGAGATGACACAGCAGTCAGAATTATTAGAGAGAACTTGGAAATAAAACGGCGTAAATATTTTATTAAGTCTATAGATAGTCCTGAGTTAGAGTGATTTTTAAAATGATATTAAGTAAGTACTTATAATACAGAGAAGTTATAATGTGTAAGATTATTACATATTATTTATGTTTTTAATGTTTGTGTTGCTCAGTAAATTCTAAATCATTCATAATCTATTTATAAATCAAGATATGAGTTTTTAATAAATGTTAAGAATTTATATATTCATCAATTTATTTGCATTGAAAACCTAGAAAATAATAATAAATAGGAGAGATTTTAACGTATAGTAGGTACACTTATACCTATTTCTATTAGTAAATTGTTGGCACGTAATCACACGATGTAGGTAAACTTGCCGGTAGAACTTAACTTTTGGTCTGCATGCCCTCCGCTCCGCTCCGCATGATGCTGTGAATTCAGTTACTACCTACGCCACGATGGATAACTAAACCAGCCATTCTCACATGGGGTCGCTCAGCCATCGATTGTCCTATTAAATTAGTAACTTGCAAACCTTTTAATTTGTAAATAGAAAACTACAGATGATAAATATCGATTGGAAAAATAAACACGTTTTATAATTTTCCTATTGTGATTAAAGAATCAATTCATGGACTATAAGGCACTGTTTTTATTGTATGTGTAAATAAATAACAAAAAAAATGCTTAGAACCGAAGCTTTAAGATTATTTTGAGTTAAATAATTTCATATCAACAATCGAATCCACCCGTTTATTTTCCGGTTCATTAGTAATATGCCCGAATATTTTCCCATTTTTGGGAATATACCCGGGTGGAATCCCAACGCTAATCCTGATAGATACCACAGATAAGTCAGAGTCTACCATATATACAGTATCAAACGGAAGTCGCGCTATAATAACCCTTTGTTCCGAATTGCGCTAAAGCACTATTAGCACGAATCCATATACATGCAACAGGTAGGTAAAGAAACCCTATTTTGTGTAATATTAATTGTGACTATTATATGTGGTCGGTTTTACGCTGACAGTGCTTTTAGCGCAATTTGGAACGTAAGAATATTTTAATTTACTTCAATCGTCGGCCCGGTCCGAGCCGATGGCAAAATGGCTTTTCTGTGTAAATAACGAGCGGATGTAAGGTTATCGTATACCGTTAAAAAACTTATGAGATCGACCATAGATATTATTTTGAACCATTACTTACTTTGTTTAAAAACATTGAAATAGTAAATAAATCAATAGAATAGATTAGTTTGCTTATTGGAATGATATTTTTAATGTAAATTAGCGAAATGCCAAAAATAAAATACATTCTCATCAAAAAATGAAAAATATAAAATCATCCGCGTGTGAAATCACTACCATCAAAATTAAATATTAAAACTTATGGAGAAACTATTTTGTCCTTATGTTTAAGGCTCCTTGTCTATCATTCTTAGTATAGAAATAAAAACAATCGAGAGCGCAAATTAAAATGACTCCAAATAATACTAGCTCTTGAGTTCAAACTCGACTACAATAGTGTAGCGCACGGAACGGCAACGTCGCGCTTTGCCCGCTTCCGAGCCATTATTTTAAATTTTTTGGCGGGAAAACAGGTTTTGGCTTATAATTATAAAACCAAGAGGCCCAGAGATTTGAAATTAAACATCGTTTGTGCTGCTATTACAACGAATAATTTCATGTTTAAAATGAAACTCTAACTTATACAGTTACTCTAATTCACCATGTGTAAGCTGGAGACATGGGTCTCCAGCTTACACATACTTATCGGTTCGTAGCTCTTAAACTATTCAAGATTAAGTTTTAATATATTTGGAGTCGAATGCTGCAATTCGACCGCGAATTTTGAGGTATAAATTATGATCGTATCTTGAGTAATTACGAAGATACAGCTGTGCAAGCCAGAGACATGGGTCTCCAGCTCGCACATAGTTTTACGATCGTAGTTTCAACAGTATTTCAGTGTGATGGCTAGTTTTTTTGGCTATCATTGCTGTCATTATTAGTTAAATTTTTAACTATATTCTGAAACCCTAACCTTACTGGTTTGCCTAAACGGCATGTGTCAGCTGGAGACACGTTTCGTCGGCTGACACACGAAAAACACCTTATAGTAACGAAGATCTGATTGCTGCAATTATATGACTGGAACGTTTCGATGGCTCTCATTATGCGTTAAACTATGGCAGGCTTAGAATTCTTTTTAGAGTAATGAGGAAGCTGTAGACATGTTCACAAAAAATCGTTTGTTGTATGGGAGCCCCATTAAATATTTAATGAATTCTGGTTTTTAGTATTTGTTGTTAAAGCGGCAATAGAAATATATCATCTGTAAAAATTTCACCTGTCTAACTATCACGGTTCATGAGATACAGCCTGGTGACAGATGGACAAACAAACAGACAGACGGACAGCGAAGTCTTAGTAATAGGGTCCCGTCTTACCCTTTGGGTACGGAACCCTAAAAACCGACTTCAAAATTAAACTAAAACGCAAAAACATTGTATTGGCTAAAACATACCTAATCAGTACTATTTGGAGTCGGTGCGAATAATGTTAACACTCCATGGCTGGCACTGACTCATAAAATAACTGATTAGTCTTATGCTGGGGCTTCACCTGCGTCTAATGTCGTTTGTTAATGCTCTATTTGACGTAGTACGCAGGTGTGGGCGGTCTTTGTGCGCTAATTTGCTTCAATAACATTAGACGTTAGGCGATAGCTCGGACGGCGGAAACTTATGACACATCAAAGGGATTAAGCGGGCGTTTAGTGCGTTGTTGTGGCTACACCTACTATACCAAACATGTTAAAACACGGTCACATTCAAAAACTCTTTGTAAAATAAATTTTAAAGTGCATAGTTATTAAGTTAGGATGGAGTAGACAAAATGAGAAAAGTATTGAGTTCTTGGAAGCGTTTTATTTTATTTTAAAGACACACTCACAGATCACACGCTAACTAAGTCGCTAGACGCTAGAATCAAACGTCAAATAAGTGTGGCCGCGCACTAAGCGCGTAGCTTATTGCTTTAATTTAGTTAACGCTAATCATGCCGTTATTTGAACGTTAGGAGTCACGCAGGTGAAGCCCCAGCATTAGTAAATAGTGCTTCACGCAGTCCACAGCGTTGATTGATATGGCAATAGTATGGCAATAGTATGGCAATCATCCTGTAGTTCACGCAAACGAAGTTGCGGGCACAGCTAGTGCAATATAAATGTTAATGTTAATATCAATCAATGAAAAAGAACTGATTAGGTATGTTTTAGTCAATATTATTTTTCGCTTTTTAGTTTTATTTTGAAGTCGTTTTTTAGTTTTTATAAAACTTATTTTATTTCACAATTTTAAGTGTTAAGTTCTCTATTTTTTCCCTCCTAACTCCGCCAAAAATGACTTTACAGCAAAGTGAACTAGACAAATGTTGGTCTTCTATGGGACTACCCACCCAATGGTAAATTAAAAATAGGGTGTTATAATAAAAGTTGTTATTGAAATGACGTAAAAGCTTTTATAGAGCTGATTCTTACTGCTCAAATACAGCAACTTTTTATATGGTGACAATATCAATATCTAAAAAATATATTAATGACTTAAAAAATTAATATTTTTGCATGCTGATAGAAAAAGAAAGTAGAAAAAGTTGTTGTAGGTATTTGAACACCAGTATCAGCCCTTAAGATACTCTGCGTTTTTCATTTACACCTTGTAGATATACACCGAGAAAATTTAGTGGTTGTTTTCCCGCAGTAAAATGATTCTATATTAATGAAGTTTTTTTTTTTTCTTTAATCCAAATCGCCTGTACGTAGCGCTTGCGATGAATGTGCGATGTGCGACGAGTTTATGCTGTATTACTTTGTGCGGGAGCTTCTTTTTCTTAAAACATTTATTTTGTGCGTCATACAGTACCCAAATACGTCACATTCCGTAAAAAAAACTATCGTTCCTCACGCTTTCGAGTTGATGATTGTTTTTTTTAATTAGTTAAGAAAAAAATATTTTTATTTAAAAACAAAAATAATTCACATTGGTATTACTAAAGGTAAATCGTTCTGCCGCGGGAAAACAACCACTAAAATTTCTCGGTGTATAAGTACACATATTTAAATGTTACACTTAATAAATATAAGTAATAAGTCATGTGTAACTACTTACTAGTAAATAGCATAAATACCTAAGTATAAGTTAGGTTACCAGGATTTTTAATCAATCGGGACCTATTTATATAACAAAAGTACAATAATAATTTAAAAAAAAAAACAGAATATTTATACTAGGTACATTTTGTTATTATACCCAATAAAATATAATGTTTTTCATTTATTTCTAAAATACACTATAAAAATAACATCTTTATGTTCGGCAATCGCCAATCTACTACTGTTGCGCACATTGCACAAAAAATAGTAAAATTAAAATTTTATGCGTATTTTGATTTCCCCAAATTAACAAAGAAAGCTTTTTTTTTTTAATAAAATAGGTTTATTCTCGCCCTTCTATCTATTGTACTTAGTTTCACGGATGCTTCGGCCTCTAGAGGCTATTCGACAAAAAAAAGGATCATCAAATTTGACGACACCCAAATACTTAATATTTTTAACATTTGTTAACAAAAACATGTTCATTCTTACATTTTCGTTTCCGGTTTCTTGCTCTTTGCTGACTAAAATATAGTTTTCAACTTATAAACTCTGTAACCCGGTCACTACTACTATGCAACCAAAATAGCAGTTCTGTGAGAATCGACAGTCTAGACTTTCCTTTGACCGTCGATAAATCTGGACGGTACGTGATTATTTGCGTGTTGGCTGGTACTACTAGCCTATATTTATTTAAGCGATACCTACTGGGTTTGTTGTGAAGCGAAGTTCATTGTGAACAACTACATACTTCGTTGGTTTTATCTGTTTTGCAGATACTAGACTGTCCTGTTTGGAAAGGTGAACCTTTTCCTCCTGAAGTTGTCTATTTTAAGGTGATAACCTTGTCTTACCAGTCACCCTGTATACATAGGCGCCGTCAAACACGTTAGATTCCACAAACCGCAACGGCATTCACTGCTGCCGCCGTTCATTTTAATATTAGACTTTATTCCCGGAATATGAGCTGTAAACCGTATGAATGGACGAAGATGTTCTAAAATAGTTGGCCCGCCCATCCAAATGTTTCTTCTGTCTCTTTGAAATTCTTGAGTATTGACTTGAGTACCATAGATTAATAAAAGTATATCGGTGGCAATGGGCATCAAGCGCTTTAGTTATGTTCCACAACAACATAATGTGGATTGTTTTTCATGATTATTACAAAGTATTAAATTATTGTTAACAGTATAATTCATGTAGCGGTTGACAAATTTTTTGATACCCTTAATCATTTAGTTCTTTGATCTACGAGTACTACGAGTATTTGTAGTAAAAGCACTCGTAATTTCACTAACAATTACAAAGTTTCCAATCACTTAAAAATAATGAATTATTATTTTCGTTCTATAATAATTCGACCCTAAAAAAAATATAGTGGTGTACTTTAATTATCCATTTCAATAAATAAAGCGTAAATCTATTTTTCTAACATTTCTATATTAAGACATCATTATTGTAGTTAAATAAGAAATATAGTACATAACATAACACCTTATCGCAATTTAGTGTTATTAATATCTGCCTCTCTTCTATAATTTTTAATCTTATTCAAACAAAAGTTGTCTTATCTCAATCGATAAAGTAACGTAGGTAGATTAATCTCTATCAGACTAACATAGATTCATCCTTTAAAAAAAAAAAAAACGAGTCGTCAAGTGTAAATCTGCGAGTGATTGATTTGTAGTATTCAATAATATAAATTTATTTCACCTATAAATTTGGTATTTGCTGTCCGAGACTGTTTGAAACTTTGAACATCGTAGTAGGACCGGCATTCACGTTCGTCACAGGAAGCGATCTCTCATTACGTTTTTTTATGGTTTGTACGTTGATCCCGCGCTACATGTTGCATCCCCGATGCGCGCAAACATCGAGTACGATTATTTTATTCCTATATATTCTTCCTAGTGTCTTTTAAAATAAACATCTCGAAGAGTTTGACTTTTCGTTCTCTAGATATAGCGCAACAGTCAATTAACCAACTGTACGAGTATATGTAAGCATGCTTTACGTTATTTATAACAATGAGGAGGATTTTTACGTTTTTGAATGTTCAGAATAAAGTAGGTAAATATGAATAATAGTAAAGTTATAAATGATATGTACAAATTAGGCCGATAATCGAAAAAATGAATAGTATCGGTAAATATATAAATAGTTGCAACATACATAACTTACAACTATTATCATAAGATATACTTGCTCTTACTGGTCGGCAAGCTTTTATCAAGGAAGGCAAGAGTCACATTTACGCGCTAAAACGAGTGTGATTTCTCCCTTTCCCGTTATTTGTTTAATGTCTTTAACGATGTAATGCCACTACACAGAAACTTGACGTTTAAAATTTGATAATGATAATCCGCCGTGATCATTACCAGCGGATTAGTTTAGCTGCCCAGCTAAACTAATCCGCCGTTAATGATCACCCCTCGGGTGTTCAGTCTAAAAGTGCATGCGCGCGTGATTGAGTCAATAAAATATATATTCATGAAATGGTTATAACGTCTATTTTACGCTGAACGGTTTTTTTTTTATAAGAAATATGTCTACCTATAAAATGTAAATCTCTTAGCCGTTTGTCTACATTTAATTTAAGTTTTATAAAGTTTTAAAAGCTGTGGATTTTACGTAAAAAAAGGGTCTTATTTCACTATTATCTTAGCATACATCTGTATGACTTTCGATACAAATAGCCTATTATTCCTCTACTTGTAATACAGCTAAGGCAGTGGCTGTCCCAAATTATATAATCCGAACTTTTATTTAATCATTATGAAGTAAGGACGAATGCCTCTTCATCTGGGAGACATATCAAAACCGCCATTCCATTGTCCCCCACACTTAACTGTATACAAGTGTGTTAGCATAATTATAGGTTAGTCATACAAAACATTCGCTTGCCGGAGACCAGACATGTCGGTCGTTGACACATATTTCTATTTTACAAAAATTGAATAGAGGCCAAATGACAACTTCCATGAGTTTCATCACGATGAGCCGATTATTAGTTCCTTTTTTCAATTTAACATTAATAGTAGGTATATTCATTCTTTTTTGTAAAATTCCTACTACTTATAAGTTTATTTCCTATATTTGCATCTTATGGAGTTACAGGCATTTGGTGGCATTACAATTTGTAAAATTATAATGTGGTGTATTATGTTGTTAGTAGAATACAAAAATGGATCGTTTATGCGGGGCGCCATTATAATGTGCGAGTATTTACGGACACATGAACTAGTCGTCAAAATCGTGCGTATGTTCGCAGTTACCGCAAATAGCCCAGTCTGGCGATGCCGCGCGATTTAAGTTTGCTTTAGTTTCCTGACTTTTGCAGTTTTTGATGGAAGATGACAATACATCAGGGACAATAGTCAGGACTCGGTAGTTTGGGTTCTCTACACTACTGTACAGTGATAGATAGCATTGTTGACAAAGAGACTTATTTGTGTGTAATGTGTAATTGAGCAGTTGTTGCGGGTATGATTAACGAGGTCGTTTAAAAGCGATAATCTGAATATACGTGACGCATAATGAGTACGTTGTTGATGATGTGTGTGCGTTTGGCGGCCGGCGCGGCACTTGTTGCTCCTGGAGACGTATTTTTGAATCATGCGAATTCGAATTCGAATACGAAATGGCAAGATTCGCAAGCGAATGAATAATATCGCTCTTTTTGAAAATTCATTCTGTGAATTCTGCTACGAGTGGTCCGACCCACTCGTATTTCGATTCTACTAGTAGAAAGTTGAGAAGTATGACAAGTAAACATAATGGTTCACAGATTAAAAACTTTTTTTTTTTTCGTTCCATGCGATTCAGTGCCGGTTTTTAAAATCAATAAGTTTTTGCATTCCGGTTTTAAATATTTTCTGCGTGAAATGAAAATAGTTAAAGATTTTACCATAATAGCAACACAGAATTCGAGTGATTCAAAAATGCGTAAAATCGGGAGTGATAGAAATAGAATTCGCACACGAATTGTATTCGTGTTGAAATTCAAGATTCATTTCGAATGCTTCAAAAATACGTCTCCTGGGCCCGCGCCCCGACGCGCTTTGCTAGCGCTGGGTCGACCCCAGGTAGCTTTGTTTGTTTACTCACTCTTACAAACAGCCGCTTAGCGATGATAAATCTGCACATCTGTGTTATTATTTTCGATGATGATAACGTGGCTGTTTTGGTTACTTTTGCTCATGATATCAAGGTGATAGATCTTTGCTTACACTTTACGTAGCTCTCAAGTGGTGTTTTTTTCACGAATAATTTCGTCAAAAGTTTCGTTTTTTTGTAGAAACTGAACCACAAAAATATTGCATGAATTAACAGGTTTGGTTTAAATAAGCAACAATGACTTACATACTTTTATTAAGTTGAGTGTTTGAAAACTTTAGTCGTCTCATACGTATTTAGAAACAAGTTGAAACACGAAATATACTGCTTACTTACACTCGTACGTATATGCGAGTATCTGTCGGCAACTCATCTGGCAGGCAACGCACATTCACTTTTGTTTGTTATAAAATAATTAAGATTTTACCTTATTTTCCTCTAGGGTGCAGTTGATGGTAATCCATGAGGGGTGTTCGGTATCACGGCATTCACAGTAAGGTTGATTGCACACTTCAAATGGTGGTTCGTTTTCTTCATAAGTCTTAGATGACACAAGTAATATCGGTAGCACCAGAAGTATGCCGAGACGCATCATGTTGGTGCGCGGGGCGCGGACGACCGCGCCGGACGAGACACATGCACGGACTGCCTCCGCGGAGCGAGCACTGGCTGCCAGACTCCGTACTCCGTCGACTGCCGCTGCGAACCGAGAACCCGAACTAGTGACAGCGTTATATTGACGCCCACTATTATCGATGTCGATGATTCTGCTCATTAGAAACATTGCCACGTGCTAATTACTACTTATCGACATCCATAGTCATGGAATTTGGTTCTTTACACATTTATAATTACATTACTGTGGTAATTTGATAATGAGTTACGGATAAGTTACATAATTAACTAACATTGGCGTTAATTGATAGTGATTTAAGCTAAAGTTCATTAAATAACATTTTATTTAAAAGCGAAACAAAAAACTTGTCTCGTAATATCTGACCACAACTACTATTTTTATAATAGAATAATATTTTTAATCGCCTTTTTAAAAACGATTTTAACAATTTTCCACTGAAAGCTACATAATATTGGTCGCACGTTATTGGATGTATAATCGACCATTCTGTTTTTATTATGACTCATCATATTAATGTCACACAGGACAACATCATTCTATCGCTTCTAGCGATAAGACCGCCTAAATTGTACCATTCTAAATGTATTTTCTTTTTTGTACTGTTTGTTTTGTGTGGTGTGCAATAAAGAGTATCTATCTATCTATCTAGCATTATGTTAGTTTAGAATTATTATTCTAAAGCTGCGTATGGATAGCGCGTACATACGCGTGTCCTGGAACAACGTTATGTCCTTACTTGCAGCTACGCGTACACATTTGGGGAACGCGTGCCGCGTAAGCTAGCTCGCAGGCGAGTCGCCGTCTGTCGGTTTTTGGTCCCGCATCAAAGGGGACGCGCAAGCCCGGGTACGCTATATTTGGACGGCAACTGGATGGACGTCAATGTGGATCGATTGACCTCGCGGCGATGGCAATCAGATTCTCGGCGGTCCATACAGGAGCTGGGTCCGTACGCGTGGGCACCGTATCCCGACTACGCGTAACATAGGAACGCGCTATCCGTACGCAGCATAACGATACGTGAACATTAAATTCAATTAGGGCGCTTAGTCGGTATGGTGAAATAAAGAAACTGACTCACATGCATTCATGTACCCTGAAACATACCTTACCAACAAACAAACATATATTTTCTACTACATTCTACCTACTACCGACTAATTCATTATTTTCCTACGAACAAACATTCAATTTTGGCCAGTTGTGGTAAAATTCGCATGCAGCGTTAAATTATATTTGCAATAATGACGATTCGCAGCACCACGACTACGCCTGATCGTACTGCCACTGCACCCGGAGAATAATCTTGTTAGTATGTTCTAGAAATTGTAAGCTTTTCGAAATTCATAACACTTATTATTGTTAGTGCCATTTACAAACAAAATTTACTTACTTTGCTCAAACTTTTCAATTGTGAAATTAAATTAGTTTTCAAATAAATAGGATGAAAAATGATGTTTTTATGAAAAAAAGTATTCATTATGTCAACTTTGTTTAATACATTAAATTATTTTGTTTCGTTATAAAAGTAATAAAATTATCGACTATCGATGAGCTAAAATGACCGTGTAACTGTCATGACACTCGGCGGCTGAGGCCGGCCTCGCGGGTGCCGACTGCCGGAACATAATGTTCGCCTATGCAACACTGGGCGCCTAACACATGTCCTGCACTCTTTGGCGTCCAGAAGACTAGAGATGTGTAAAAACACATCAATTCCTTGCTCTATCTCCGACTTGTAATAACTGAATCAAGTTTCAGCTTATTTTTCTGTACACTTGGACCGATATTTTAGTTTGTACGTGATCTTTATTGCCGTGACCATGAGTGACGAGCAGAGACTAATGGCTCGCGTTCCGGACAACAAAGCCCGGCGTTTGTAGTATCGAATCCCGCAAGGGGTAAATTTTTGTGTAATATACTCGTAGTATAGCTTGAGCATTTCTGCCTCAAAATGAAAGCTTTACTTGTAATGTAGGAATACATCCTGAAATAAATGATTTTTTAAATGATTTTTTATTAATGTAACCTACTTGGTTTCTAGTCGCCACTGAACATACATTTGTACAGGCTTAGCTTATTTTAAAGTTGGATAATCGGTGCGATTGTTGGGTTTGTGTTGCGAATCTATCGCTTGGTAGTAAAATCCGTATGTAATATAATTATCCGAGCTTTTCTAGGAACCCTACAATGTTCGTCCAGTATTATCACAGAATTCCTTTTTACTCGTGTAATAAAATATGATTCTGACTTTTGCGAGACCAAAAAATACGACAGCAAATTAACTCTGCTGCAGAAATTATTGTAGAGTTCCCTGAAAATCTCGGAAAAATCATTTGACGTTTCCCTTTTAAATCGTAATTAAATCAATTCAGTATATTTTAATAAATCTTAACATCGCAAAATGCATAGAAGAAAATTAATTACAAATGGATATTATTTTTCTTGGTTTTGTTAAAAATGGTTAACTAGTGTTGGTTTCGCTGAGTTCGTTACGTTTTAATGAGCATTTCATTTGTTTGCTAAGTTTTTCGAATATTAACGAAGCCATCCAGTGAGCGGGACCTGCGCTCCGCCGAGGGCTCCGAAACAGCTTGTCTGGGCACCATTTGGGAAGCTGCGTCACATTTTCTCGTCGTCATTGCCACAATGCCTTAAGTAAGAGCAAGGTAATCGATCAAGCGTCTTACCCGTGATGATGACCAACGGAGTCGAAACGTGGAATATAACATTAAAGCTGGCCCACCGACTTCACGTCACTGAGCGAGCTACGAAAAGGTCGATGCTTAAAATTTTGTTAAGGGCTAAAGTCCGAAACGAAGTCATCAGGCAGAAGAACAAAGACCAAAGGGGCTTAGTCAAAAAATGTAGCAGAAATATCTGTCACAGTACCGATGAGCGTTGGAGTTTACGGGCTCTCTACTGGAGCCCTTACCCTTACTGGCCTTGGCAACTGTAGTGTATGATGCCCTCTAGCTCAATGGACCGGTGACCTTAGGAAGATAACTGGCAGTGGCTGGATGAAAAAAGCAGAAACCTACAGAAGTGGCAACAGGCTGACATGGTGATGAAAGTAGTACATATAGAGGTCTCAATAAGAGAAATTATAATCAGATTTTAAGATTCTGACATATCCTTTAAAAATTCCCTTTAGATTTGAAAAATCAACGGAGCTGGGACAAAATTTCATGCGAATCCATTTTAGAATCTCTTTTAGATCCTAGCATCAACAACACAGAGCTACTTCTACCAGGGAATCCGGTTATTGGCTGCATGCTTATCCTTCAGCCAATCTAGGAACTCTTCTAGACTCAGAAACTCTTCGTGTAGCGATTGGTCTCCGCGTTGGTGCCGAGGTTTACAGCCCACATAAATGTCCTTGTGGTGCTGATGTCAGCTCGTTAGGATATCACGGGCTTTCTTGTATGAAGAGTGCAGGCCGTTTTTCTCGCCATGCCTGCATCAATGACATTCTTCGTCGATCTCTTGCCTTCATCAATGTGCCAGCTATACTTGAGCCGAATGGTATCGCACGTGATGACGGCAAGAGACCCTACGGAATGTCGCTGGTTCCCTGGCAGATGGGCCGGGCTCTAGTGTGGGACGCTACCTGCGTAGACACTAGTCGCCTCCCATCTTTCCGGGACTACCAGAGCTGCAGGTGTGGCTGCAGCTAGCGCGGAAGTTTAAAAAAATAATAGATACAAGCAAGTATGCGCTAATTACCTGTTCGTACCTTTTGGCGTTGAAACCTTAGGTCCGTGGGGTCCTAATGCAATCTCTTTATATAAAGAGATTGCAAAAAGGTTTTCTGACAGCAGTGGTGACCCAAGAGCTGGCAGCTACCTCGCACAGCGACTGAGCATCGCAATCCAGCGAGGTAATGCTGCTAGCATCTTGGGTACCTTACCACGAGGACCTTTTTTATAACATTTTAGTTTATATTATTATTATTTTTCATTTATATAATTTGTAAATAGTATACGTGTTTTGTTTTTTATATGTGTAAATTATTTGATCGTATATATTGTTTTGTTGATAAATTATCTTTTAAAATTTTGAAAAAAATATATATGTAATTAGCATTTATTACATTACATGCAAGTAGATTTCAGTTCCGTAATATTTTGTTTTGTAGCTACGATATTTGTCAAAAACAATTAAGACAGGTGTACTTAGTAATAGTAATAAGTTGTTGTTTTCAATTATGTAATAATAATTATGGTGCGGGCGCCGGTCCGCCGCCCGCACCCCTCACCCCTTACTACCGCCGCCCTTTTCTATGCTACTCCTACGCAGCTAGCTACGAGTGATACATCCTGGCCGCGCCACAACCAAGTACCAAAACGCCATTACACATATTGTGGCTACCCTAAAACTACTAACTTTTGCTTATCAAGGGAAAAGCCTCACCTACCTCAAAAATATGAGGAATAATTAGCATTTTAACAGTGGTCCGGCCACACAGTAATGCTTGCCATCCGCGTCACTTTATTTTACTGAGCTGATGATTAAAGCCACAGAAGTCCTTAAAGGTTAGGAGCTAGAAGACAATATAGCGGCTTGTCGACAGACGTATTCCGTAGTGTAAGGCATACGTGGCGCCTACGAAGCACCAGACAGCAATTTTTTTACTGGGGGCGTAAACCAGCACTCCTAGAAACGAGAAAAATTCCAAAATTAAATTGACTTAGGTATTGAACCATAAGGTCTTGCTTGTATGAATGACAGTTACGGCACCAGAAAACAGTAGGCTTTCTTTGAACTGGACCCGGCTTCTGTTAATCATCGATTTTTTTAAATGACTTACATAATGATAGATTCACAATTGGATTCAAATGAATTGTTATTGTTAAAGACTTAAAAAAAATGTAAAATAAAATAGGTATAGCTTTGTAAAAAACTAAAAACCAAATTCAAAAATAGACGAAAGCGAAAAATAATATATAGTAATAAATACCTAAGCTGCTATTTTTTGAGTCGGTGCGAATCAACATAATATTCTATTTAACTCTCCATGGCTTTTAACCAAACTTTTATTGTTATTATAATATGTAGTTGGTAGATCCCAGAACTTGATTTCTAGTTTATCCTGCGAAATTATTACTGCTTCATAATAATCCATAAAGAAACGTGAATTTTTCTGAAGTTTTAATAGCTATTTTCCTATTCGAGACTAGGTAATCCAAAAAAAATTAAGATCTTAAAATTAAGTCCAGCCTTCGCGTACATGAGTAAAACATGTGTTAATAAACCGACTTTGTGATATATATGAAGATATAATCATTAAGCTCCTGCAAATTTAAAAAAATAACGCTCTTTGTTTTAAGCCTTCGAAACGCATTTTTTCACCGATATTCTGTAATTAAATTTTCAGGCAGAAATGGCTTTTCCAGTGATCCGCGAAAAGTATTTCTCAATATTACCTATAGTTCGCAGGAATCCGTAAATTTAATAAGCGGGAATATAGCAATATGAACCTGAATTTCTTTTTAGAAACTGGACATGACAATGATCTAGATATTAACGGTCGCGGGAGTACCTGGGTATATCTCATCAAATCTCGAAATTTGAGATATTATAGATTTTTTTTATATAAAATTAGATATTTCTTTGCGGAGATCAAAAAAGTTGATTTAAGAGATCTATTTAGGAGTAAAGGTCTTCCTTAATTTTGTATATAATCTCAAAAAATGAGGTTTAAAAAAATAAATAAATGAGGGAATGATAAACAGAGTGATAGAATGTTTTATTATCGCATTCTTCTATCATACTCGTTCTTTTTATAGGAATAGAATAGAATAGATATTATATTCTATTTTTATACGCCACTACACCTATGATCTCCTAGAGCTAGACGTACACGAAATTGGGGTGGCTTTTTAACAGCTTCGTAACGGGAAGGCGCCCGGCAAAGATGGAGTCACTTCAGAACTTCGCAAGACGGGGGGAATACCCGTTCTTTGGGAACTGAAGAGACTGTTCAACTCCGTTATAGCCAATGGGACTACCCTGAAGGCGTGGACAGAGGGTGTGGTGGCTCTGTTCTTTAAAAAAAGAAGATATAACTTTTCTAAAGAACTACAGTCCGATCACTCTTGAGCCACGTCTATAAGCTGTTTTCAAGAGTCTAGCCGGAAGATTTGACGCCTTCCAGCCACCGGGGCAGGCTGGGTTTCGTAAAGGCTATAGTACCATAGACCATATTCACACAGTAAGGCAGATTATATAGAAGTCAGAAGAGTATAATATGCCTCTGTGCCTAGCCTTCGTGAACTACGAGAAAGCCTTCGACTCCGTCGACACCTGGGCTGTTCTGGAATCCATACAGCGATGCCAAATCGATTGGCGGTATGTGGAGGTGCTGAGGAGCTTGTATAAAATGGCATCGATGACTGTTCAAGTCCAAAACCATAAGACGAGACCTATGCAGTTGCGGAGAGGAGTGAGACAAGAAAATGTTATATCTCTGAAGTTGTTCACGAATTCACTAGAAGCCGTCCTCAAGACGCTAGATTGGAAAGGAAAGGTATTAATGTCAACGGCAAACACCTCACGCACCTCCGGTTTGCCTATGTTATTATCATCATGGCGGAATCGCTTGAGGATTTACAAACAATGCTGCCTAGTCTTAACGCTGCCTCGCGACGTGTGGGCCTAGGGATCAAACTGGACAAGACTAAAATTATTTTCAATGACCAGGCCATCTCCGGACCGGTCTCCGTAGAAAGCGTGGCGTCCAGGTTGTCAAGGAGTATGTCTACCTCGGGCAAGTGCTGCAAATCGCTAGGAGAGTGCAGCTTGGCTGGGCAGCATTTGGGAAGCTGCGTCACATCTTCTCGTTGCCACTGCCACAATGCCTGAAGAGCAAGGCATTTGATCAGTGCGTCCTACCGGTGATGACCTACGGAGCCAAAACGTGGAACATGACAGTAAAACTGGCCCACTGACTTCATCGTCGTCGTTCAGCGAGCTGTGGAAAGGTCAATGCTTGGGATTTCGTTAAGGGATAAAATCTGAAACGAGATCAGGCACAGGACTAAAGTAACGGACATAGTCCAAAAATGTAGCAAGCTAAAGTGGCAGTGGGCTGGCCACATTTATCGCAGAACCGATGACAGGTGAAGTAAACGGGTTCACGAGTGGAGACCACGCCCAGGCAAAAGTAGTGTAGGACGCCCCCCAGCTCAATGGACCGACGACCTTAGGAAGATGGCTGGCAGTGGATGGATGAAAAAGCGGGAGATCGTGCTCTTTGGCGCTTAAGGAGGAGGCTTAGGTCCAGCGGTGGACTGCGATAGGCTGAGATGATGATGATCACTCAACTTCTTCTTTCTCTTTTTTTATTCATCGTCTACCCCTTCGTGTGGGATTTGTACTATGAAACAATTTCACGTAAAAATTGATACCCATAATTTTGCACACAACATTTTCGCAGAAAAGTAAAAAGAGGATATTTGAACAGGCTTACACAGAAGTACTCTTATTTGTATACTAGCTGTTCCCGCAACTTTGTTTGCGTGGACTACATGATCTTTGGTATTGTCATATCAAGCAACGCTATGGACTGTGTAAAAGCACTTTTATTAAGAAAATGAGCTTTTTAATTTGGAATTTCGACTGTATCTTTTCATTGGGGCTCTCATAGTTTGGCGGTGAAACAATGATTTTAGATTGATCGGCTCCATTGGATAGACTCCCGAATTGTACCTACCCGATAATTATCACATTATCTAGTTTAATCTAAGACAGTCTGGTAACGTTATGAAAGAAGTTGAGAAGGCGAGATGGGCGGTAAACGCGTGGCTCGCCCCCTTTCTACCCGACTTTTCCACTCTTCTCTTTGGCGAGTAAGTTTAGAATAGAAGGGATAGGATTTTTACACATGTGTAAAGCCTCTCATCTTAGGCTAAATTCAAAGGTTCCTGACAATTCCGAGTTCAAAGTTATTTGGAATTTTACTCAGGGTGGTTATTTCCAAACTACAAAACCGATGATCTCAAAACATTATGAGACAATGTTTTAAGTACCTACTTCTTATAAAAAAAGGACGAAGGAAATCGGACTACGCGTTTATGTTTTACAACTAAGTAAACATAATGCATTTCATCCCATCTCCCAAGGTAACCGTCCTAATTTCGAGATAAAAAGGATCCTATGTCCAGGGGCGTGCGGTGCATAAAGGCAATTAGGCAGTGCCTACCTGATAGTTAAAATGAGGTAGGCAGTACGTACTTACAAATGTGGATTATTGATTAAAATCTGTGGTTTTCATCAATAATCCACATTTGTAAGTACCTACTGCCTACCTCGAACGAAACCAATGCACGACACTGATGTCTCCTACCTCGGAGTATGAACTCAAATCTTGCCAGTTTCATTTGAATTGATTCAGTAGTTTCGGCGTGATGCGCGTCTAAGACAGACAGACAGAAACAATTAAATTAATTGTAGTTTTGGCTTTTGTATCGATTATAGCGTGGCCTCAAAACGCAATTTTCAAAAGATCTTCAATGTACAAAATTTGACCCTTTTCAGTTTTAATATAGTATAGATACATTTTTTATCAACATCTTCTCTCTCATCTCATCATCAATACTTACCTTAATTTGATAGTTTTATAAATTCTTTGAGGGCCAACTTTTTTTATTAGCCCACCTATATAAGGTGTAAGTGAATTAGTGTCAGATATTTTTAGGAGTAACTTAGACTATCACATGGATCACATATAAGATAAATTTAAAATTATAGAACAAACTTAAAATCGAAAAAATAAAAAGTTTAAAAAAAAGAATCTACATCATCCTGTACATGAATCCAAACACCACAAGTAGACTACTAACACAACGCTAGCCGATTCATAACCTCTCCAGAATTACATTAATGCACTCAAATAATCATATTACACTGTTCATCATAATATCATATTACTTGGTGCGTTAATTAAAGTTTGTTCTATAATTTTAAATTTATCTTATATGTGATCCATGTGATAGTCTAAGTTACTCCTAAAAATATCTGACACTAATTCACTTACACCTTATATATTAAAATAATTTAATTCTTAATTTGGTAATTTCGAATATCGTAATCAGGATGTTATGTTATGAATATGAATTCCGAATAAATAAATATTTTGGTTGTTTGTGGTACTCGCACTTAGGCTACTTGTACTACTATGTATTCTGTGCTTAGGCATCCAGAAGTAGTATAATTTCACTTCGTGTGCATTTTACTACAGGTATAAGACTTAAGAAGGGAGTTGACTGAATGCGATTTTGAATTTTCGCTAAAATTACCCGTGTTAAACCATCTTACTTAACTTTAATAAACGTCAAAAACAATAACTTTAACCGGTGCTTCTGTATAGAGATTGTTTAGTATACAAACTTTTGACGTTTGTTAAAGTTCAAGTAAGATGGTGCAACCCAGCCTTATTGAACGACTCTACCATTCTCCTAATACCCTGTATATCATCATAAATATCAATCGTCCGTTCAATATAACAAATTGTAATATATGTATATTATTTGTAAATCTGTTTGTGAAATTCTTGTTGCCCACTTTCTTTTTTTTTAAATCAGCGTCACGCGCTATAACTAATTTATATATTTAGTATAGAAAACTTGGTTAAGTATTGGTGAATTTTAGGTCTCATGCGACCATCCTATAGGTATAATGAGTCTTAATAAGCACACAACTGCAATCAATAAATTTTTATTTTATTTTCGTGTTACTTTCATTATAGAGCACCAAAATTATAAGTATTAATTGAGAATTTATTATTCCACAAAGAGGTTCAAACACACGAACTCAGTTCTTAGGTAATTTATAACTCAGACCTAATTCTCTTGTTACAGGTCCGTTTCAACTGAGCGTCAATTTCTATCCGACTTCGTAGTGGCCAATGAGAAATCAGCTGGTGGGCGTTTGGCTCGCTGGCTATCGCCCGCTCCGTTCGTGGAGCCCGACAAGTGCGAGCTGAAGCCGCCTACGACGCCCGCGCGGCCCTCCACGCGGCTCACGCTCCCCGTCGTCGTGCGAGACCAGTACGGCGACGCCGTCATGTCTCCCGCGCTCAAAGTAGAGGTATGATGCTCAGTGTACTGCTGACTGCACCTACGTATATTTGACAAGAAATTGACTTGATGTTTATTTTTATTAAAAATAAATTTATTGAGAGGTATTCGACTAGAAAGTAGAAAGTGTATACAATCTCTCTGGCCCCTTGACTAGAAGATAATGCCTTTAGCATTAAGTCCGCCATTTGTACCACTTATATTTTGACTTTTGTCTGTTTCCATTAAATAAAGTAAAAGTAGCTTTATTTTCGCATTCATTTTAGTATTTTTGCCAAAAGAATAACAAGTCAGAGAGCGTCTCTACTTACTCACCGCTTAATGATATTTTGTAGATAAGATATTGAAACAAACACCCTAGGCTTGTGGGAAGTCAGTTTCCCGTTAGGATTTATTTTAAGAATTACACGTAGGTAAGGTATTCTATGAACCCATAATAATAATAGTGGAAAAACTAACTAAAAGCTGTAAATAAATTGCCTCTTATTATATATTTATTTAATTAATGTATAGTATACTACTCTGTCAAGAAAGTACCGGGAAAAGATTAACAATACACAAAATGTTAGTTATTCATCCAAATTTATTTTATCACCTTCAAAGTATGCTCCTTCAGAAGCGATACGTTTACGCCAACGAATAATCCAATCATCAAAACATTTTTTAAACGTTTTTCCGAATTCGAGTTCAGTTCTCGAAGCGAATTCTCCTTTATGCCTTCTACCGAATGAAACCGGGTGCCACGAAGTGGTAATTTGAGTTTAGGAAAAAGAAAGAAGTCGGCTGGAGCCATATCTGGTGAATAAGGTGGCTGCTCGATGGTATTTGTTAAGTTTTTGGTCAAAAATTCGTTCACAATGATGGCCTTGCATTATCGTAGTGCAAAATTCAAGAATTTTCATTCCACATATCAGGCCTTTTTTCTCTAATTTGGTCTCTTAAACGCCGCATAACGCTTAAATAATACTCTTTTTTATCGTTTGACCTTCTGGCAAGAATTCTGAGTGCACAACACCCCGACAGTCAAAGAAAACAGTCAACATGACTTTGACTTTCGATCGAGTTTGGCGCGGTTTCTTTGGTTTCGGTTCAGTTGGAAGGCGCCATTCCGAAGCTTGTCGACTAGTTTGCATGTCAAACTCGTAAACCCACGTCTCGTCACCAGTAACAATCGATTCATGAATGTTGAGTCGGAATTGACTTGTTCTAGCATGTCCTCAGCGACTCTTTTGCGATTGAGTTTTTGGAGAAAATTCAGGTCTTTTGGGACTAGCCGAGCGGCAACAGGTTTCATACCCAATTGATTATTTAAAATGATACGAATCGATTCGTGTGACACAGAAAGTTCGACGGCTAGCTCTTTCAAACTTGAATGAGGATTTTCAGTCACTATTTCCTTCACTTTTGCGATGTTATCTTAGTAGCAGACGTTGATGGCCTACCAGAGCGAGGCAAATCTTCCATCACATCTCGACTGCTTTTGAACGCTTTGTACCACTCATAAACACGTGTTTTTGATAAAGTCGATTCACCGTAAGCCTTCTGTAACATTTTTAGAGATTCCGAACACGAAATCCCATGGCGATGTAAAATTTAAGACAAACTCTTTGTACGATGTTTTTGTCCATTATGAAATTCGCAATACACACTAAGATATGGTATAACTAAAAACAATACTGTATTCAATCTAATTATCAGATGTAACTCAAACTCCGCGCCAAAATGGAAAACAGTAGTGCCAATCTAACAATAACAAAAAATATATAATTTTGAATTTGGAACCATAAACAAATCATCAATTCCCGAAACTTTTTTGACAGAATGTATGTACAAGCAGTAGTGTTTTTAATTATACCTCGATTGGCTGACAACATAAAGAAAAGTTTTGTTTTGAGATTTTGATGTTAAATAATTTCAGTCACCTTTTTTATTTATGAATTGTTTTTTTTTTTCAATAAATGTGGGCGACTATATTTTTGGCCCTTATAATAGTCGCTGAAAATTAAATTTAAGCATAGTTGTATATTTTTGTGTTCACCAATTTTGATACATCACTCTATAGGTTCAAAAGTTTTTTGGGGTTCCGTAGTCCTGACAAGAAATCCTTATAGTTTTGTCATATCCATCTGTCTGTCTGTCTGTCCGTCCGAGGTTTTGCTTGAATATTGTTGACGCTGGAGAGCTCTAATTTTTTGGAAATATATTTATATGAAACACGCTGACAATGTGGTAGAATACAATTTTGAAAAAAAAAGTTTTTTAGGTAGCTCCCATACATGTAACGTGGGGATGATTTTTTTCATTGTCTACCCCATCGTGTGGGATTTCGTTGAATAGGTACGATACGATACGATACGATACGAGGTACTAGCCCAGCCAGGATCAAAGCCTGCTCCGGTCAAACCGGCATACCAGGTAGCACATTTTATAAGGAGGGACACGCTCTGGGATGGGATGGCCGACCAGCCAACCGACCGCGCAAGTCGGCTGAAACCAATCGACCACAACCAAGTAGATATGCATCCTGAGCCTGGTATAGGAAAATGGGTAAAGACGGGTTTATTGTTGTTAGGATTGAGCGTTGATGATGATGGGTTGGGCAATCTGGCCTTGGGTGTTGTTGTTTTTTCCTGATTATTATGTTATCTTGTTACTTGGTTTGGCTTGTTAGTTGTTCTGCGTCATTGTTTCATAAGTGTTGCTGTTTCATGTGAGCTTATGGCGTCGGATTCACTGCCAGTTTCTTCTGTTTCGAATATTGTTTGAGATGCTTGTCTAATCGCCTTTTTGTTAACGGCTAGGTGTTTACATTCTATTAGGGTCTTATTATAGTATTTCAGATCATGTGAGAGCGAGTCCTTCCACGTAAATCTGGGCCTGCCAATCTTTAGCCTATTTGTTTTGAGTTTTATAGCGCTGTAAAGTACGTGCAGCTTCGTTCGCCGTAATATATGACCGTAGTAACACAGTCAGAGAAATTTTATTCTCTTGCTCATCAGAAGTTGGTGTACTTTTTGGTTTTTCGGTGGAGATTTGCTGTGGCTAAGTATGTCTTAAAATGATCCACTCGTACCGTCTAAGCATGGATCGGTTTTCTTTGGATAGCGCGGCGGCCTTTAGTCCATACGTCATTGTAGGCTCAAAGATCATTTTATACAATAGTCTTCCTAGTTGCCATTACATCTTGGTTTTTATAATAAAAGGGATTAGAATTTTGGAGTTTTTAGCGCCTTGCTTGCAGTGGGTTTTATTGTTTCTCTTCGGCTGTGCCCTGATGTTATTGTTATTATGTAAGTGCTGAGCTATTTTATCTCCTCGACTGGTTGGATATTAGTACCATCTCTAATTTGGAGTATTTGAGTGCGCCTGCAGGTATTTGTCGGGTCACGGATCAAGATGTTTGATTTTATGGTATTGATTTTTAGTCCAACAGTAAGGAGGAGTTCTTAGAGTCGGGAATAAAATTTGTTGGTAGTTGTCTAAAGTTTGATCCTAAAATAATTATATCGTCAGCAAATGATAGGCATATCGGTAGGGATAATATTAGGTCTTGATTGAGATGAAGGAATGGTACTTCTTCTTCTAGAGTTTTTAAAACGTCGTCAATGAGAATGGTAGGTGTGGGATTTCGTTGAAGATTTCGTTGAATAGACCCTTTAAAATGACTTAGGGGTTGCTATACTTTTTTTCGATTTAGGGATCCGTTTGCGAAATATTAAACTTTAATGTGTAATTTTTGTTCGAGTAGGGCATCATAATAGTACTTTGCATGAACTTTTAAGAAAAATTATAACGATTAAGATAGATCAGTTTGTTTAAGAGTAATAGCCGTTTAACTTAG
Organism: Anania fuscalis; assembly: GCA_950371115.1. Classification (NCBI taxonomy): domain Eukaryota; kingdom Metazoa; phylum Arthropoda; class Insecta; order Lepidoptera; family Crambidae; genus Anania; species Anania fuscalis. The sequence goes on from OX493324.1 coordinate 6,878,398, forward strand.
TCGTCTCAAAATTCCTTAAAGAAAAACATCAAAAGGGACTAAAATGAAGTAATTGCTGAAATATATTGTTGTAATGACGGGGAACTACGGAACCCTATACTGCGTGTGGTGCGACACGCACTTGGCCTGTTTTTTGTTAGGCTTCACATTCTTGGGTTTCTAATTTCATAGCATATCTCACCAGGGAAAAAGTATGGATTCTAAATATCACAAAATATCAAAATTGGTTAAGGCGTTTAGGGTTTTAAAGAAGTAAAAATAACGCATACAAATACTTACATAAACCCTGAAAACATTATACTCCTTTTCGGCAGTAATGTAAAAAGCTGTACCTAACTTTACTTAATTTTTCAAGTCAATACCTACATTTAAATAACTCAATTTATGAATCAGAATAAGAAAATAGTGATACAGTAATAGTAAATAATGAACTAATATAGCTAATAAGCTTGCTCAGCTTAGAGAAAAATATTCGTAGGCTGAACCAGACTAGTGCGTTCGGTGATAGGGTGACATTTCTAGTTTATCTAATGAGGTTTATTCGTAAAGCGTGCGTCCGCCTCCGGGCTGCACATTGCCAAACTGTATACCTACTACTACAAGCTTGTGTATGTCGCCCTGAAATCGATCGCAGTTTGGCTTTTGTACGTAAAAAGGGCTAATAAAACACAAAAATAGGAGGCGACGTGTCGCATCGTTGAATTAAAATCTTCGCAGATTTCTGCGTTGTGAATCCGCATCGCACCGATTCGTTTTGGCCCTAAAGTGCTTACAAGTATCGCCAATAAAGTTCAAATTTATTTAGATTTTATAGAGAGTCGTCGCATAAAACTAAGAGTTCATGCTTAGGTAAAGGTTAATAAGATTTATTTTCTTTAGCTTGGTGTAGCATTTATACGAGTATTAGGTCCTCACATATGAAATTGCCGATACTCAATACTGGCAACTTTAAAATGAATTTCAATTTAAAATTTGTTTCGAAATAAAGCCAGAAAATATTGTTTTAAAATTTCATTTGTTTTCATCAATTGTTCGACATTGCTATAAACAACTATGGACAAATCTGGGGGCACGGTAGTGCCCCCGCCAAGACGAGCCAAGCGAAGCGCAAGGGCACTACCTTCCTTTTCTCGAAGAGGTTCGTCGATATTTCGAACCCTTACAAATTGGGATTGGCTAGTACCAGATCAACAAAATTCTCGGGATTTGATTCCAGTAGTAAATTTGATAAAAATATAAAGGTTCAATTTCGTACCTCTTTTACTTTAGATTTTATTGATATCTAAAAAAGCCTAATTTCGTCACCGACTCACTGATAGTAATTAAAATTCTTAGGATACTTCCCAATGTCCTAGAAAGCTGAAATTTTGTATGTAAGCTAACATTAGTACCCAAAAATTATAAAACATGTAACTTTTATCCCCCAAACCCTAAAACTAGGGAATGAGATATTGCAGTATGGGATTTCCTCAAGTAATCTGCTTCGAAAATGATATCAATACTCCTCAGTGCTTCAAATTAAATTATTTTTTGTTTTTTCCTATGGCAACTAAACCTCTGTGTGCGAGGTTTATTTCTGCCAATGTCGAGTAATATTTTTATTAGTGTTTACAATAAAACACAGGTGTTCAGTGTTTTATTGCCTTTTCTGGATTCCATGCAGGCTACTCTTCACGTAGAAGCAGGTTTCAAACGCCATCGGGTTTAAAGCAATTCACTTGATACTCGATGCGTATTGAATACAATCGTATTTCAATGGTTCTGCATCTCTATCACTTGCCCAAACTTAAGAACACAAACTACACCAAACTTGCACTCTAAAGCTCTATAAATGATAAATGAAAACCATTAAAACAGATCGACCATGCTTTACGTTCGACTGCCCTTCACCGAATCCCAAAATAAATTAAAATGGTGTATTTTAATGATAGTTGTCATTTTGTACATGTCATGTCATATCAAACATATTTTGATTAAAAGTATGTAAGTTGAATCGAACTAAATATTTGGTTTGTTATTCTTTTACAGTAAGTAATACTAAGCAGAACTGGAGAGTACATTGTAATTCTATATTACTACATTAATTTCTGACGGTAGGAGATGGAGGTATTAAAAGGCAGTCTGATGAGACCAATGAGCATTGGTCACCAGCAAAGCGGAAGTAGGTGACGCAATTGTTGCTGCTAAAAGCAGTTCTTTGAAAGAAAGCGAACTGCAGCGCTCTGTTAGTTCAGCGGGTCTAAAACGGCCGCATTGGATGTTTCATTTTTAATCTGATTGATTTAGTGAAATGTAGCGGAAATGATTTGCAAACCCTAAAACGGCCACATTAATAAATGAATCATATGCAATTCATTTCATCAAATGGATCATATTTGATGCCGTTAAAAAAATATAGTGACGCGTCCAATCTTACTTTACGGTTTTTGTGAAAATGAATGTTTTCATCAACACAAAGGAACAAAATGTTTCAAAATACTCAAGTTTTGTGTGTTCTACAAATATCAATACAAAATAATAATAAAAATAACATTAAAATGGTGGTTCACCAATTTGACATTTAATATGAATTACTCTTTTCTTAATAAGTGGACCATATTACGAATTTCCATACAAAACTGTCAAATTAGATGAACTGCAAATATGAAATGTTCGAGGCTCATTTTATGATTCATCAAATAACATTTCATTTTAAGATTTGCTAAATGAAACATATTATGAACGGAATATGAAACATCCAATGCGGCCGTTTTAGACCCGCTGACCATGAATGTGACAGAAAATACGTTAGTTATTCAAACAAAATGGATGAGATTTCAGACAGTATACCAGCGAACCATGAAGGGTGTGATGATTATGCGATGACGTCCCTTCACTGCTGGTTTTTCCCAATGCACGACAGTGAGCCTAAACCTCGACTATTTTTATGCATCCATTTCCAGCAGATAACGTTAAGAAATTATAATGAGAATAAAGATGTAAAAATAATAATAATGTTTATAACATACCTATAAAGTTTTACTTACAAAACTTGCTGAGTCAAAATAAATAATTTATTTATAAATAAAATATTACAATTTTTTTGTGTGTGAATGTCCAACTTACCACTAATATTATAAATAATCAAGTATGTGAGGATGTTTGGATGTTTGTGATGCAATCACGGCTGAACGGATTTGAATAAAATTTCACAAGCATTATAGAATATGATCTGGATTAATATATATGATACTTTTTATCCCGGTTAAATGATCGTGTGTTTTTTTTTCTTCTATTTATTGTTCTTCACGTTATTGTTAATAATAAGTGTCACCAGAAATTAACTCGTTTTTTTAGAAAACTCGGAAAGAGGGTACCGCACGAATTGACTGAAACCAACAAATTACGCGTTGCTTGCTGCGTTTTCTAGCTCAATCGTCACAATAATGAGGGGATTTTGAACTGTATCGTGACTTGTGATGAGAAATGGATCTTGTACGACAATCGGACGCGATCATCACAATGGCTTAACCCTGGAGAACCGGCAAAACCTTGCCCACATTCTGGTTAGTGTTTGGTGGACTAGTGCTGGTGTTATCCACTACAGCTTATTGAGATCAGGCCAGACGATTACTGCAAACTTGTATTGCCAATACTTGCAAACAAAAAGCTCGCCATTAAACAACCGAGAATGGTAAATTGCTCTAGCCCACTGCTCCTTCAGGATAACGCTAGACCGCACATCAAACAGTTGCCAAGTTAGAGGAGCTGCGACTAGAACCTCTGGGTCACTCACCATACTCTCCAGATCTTGCCCCAACCGATTACCACTTTTTTCAAAATTTGCATACTTTTTTACAAGAAAAAAAAACCAAATCTAATGAGGCAGTCAAAACCGCCTTCAAACAGTTCATAGACTCCGGCTCCTAGGATTTTTTTTTAAAGGGTTCAATGATCTGCCTATAAAATGGCGAAAGTGTATCGATAACAACGGCGCATACTTCAAACATACTTAAAAAAAAGTTGTTTCACTTTGTTATTACTAAACGGCCATTTCATATGTAAGGACCCTCATATTATTCCTTAGAGCATTCAACCAACAGGAGACGACAAGCTCGCTAATTTATATGCGAAAAAGTCTGTCATTTCTTGCGGGGGGCAGGGAATAACGCACACATAGTAAATTAACACTAACGCATTTTGGATGTCATTGCTACGCTCGCACACAACAAAAAATATCTAACACTAGCTTAAACTAGACGCACACAAATATATTCACACACAAGGACAACTTATCCATGCACGAGTGTGACGTCAGTTTTAAATAAACGAAGATAGTGCTTAACACTATCGATAAATTTTATCGATGAGTTCTGCCAGTATTATGATAAGGTTTTATTAAATTCAGACTCTTTATTATGTGTAAGATAGAAACATGACTTTTGGCTTTCATTAACATCTACAGGGTTATTTATTAATATACGTCAGTATGGTTGAGTCTAAGGCCCGAACTATACCCAGCCGGAAATCCGGGTAAATACGGTTTCAATCCATCGCTTAAGCAATAAGGTCGTTTTTGAACGAATTCTAGCGGATTCTAACAGATTCTGGCTGGTTAAAGTCCAAGCCTAAAACTGCAAAAAATACCTGTATAATTTGGTTTTCAGGTGAAGTGTCTTAAATTATGATAAAAAAAATACTGGGCTATAACCCGCAAAAATCGTAAATATAATTGAGGGAAAGTTAGAAGGTTGAATTTTGTAAAGGACAAAGGAAAAACATTTTCTTTTTGCATAAGAAAAAGTTAACAAATATTAGTGCTATCATGAAATAAGAAAAACATAATACCTATTTTTTTGCTTGCTTAGACATAAAGTTGTAAATGAATTCAAATAGGTATTATTGGTCTGGGTCTGTCTGTGGTGGTGACTGGAGATGGTTGGCTCGGGAACTTTATAATATAAAGTTATGTTTCTTTGGAATGGATTCATTTTTATGACTTAATTAGGAATTGAGAAGGTGGTAAATAATAATGAATAAAAATCATTATCCGAAACATTATTAAATCCGCGAGAATCCGTTCAAAATACGACCCTATTGTTTAAGCGATGGTTTAAAACCGTACTTACCCGGACCGGTTTCCGAATGGTTATAGTCCGAGCCATAACATACGCTTAAATAATAAATAATCTGTTACAAAACACACGTTTCTCTAGAGTTTAAGGCTCGGTCTATACGCTGCCGGAATCCGTTAGCATCCGCAAGAATCCGTTCAAAAAACGACCTTATTGCTTAAGCGATGGATTGAATCCGCGTTAACCCGGTCCGGTTTCTGACTGGGTATAGACCGAGCCTAAGATTAATGATAAGACAAACATAGATAGTACAAAGGGTGACGACAAAATCTTCGAGGCACCTTAAATAAGATTAATGATAAGATATTTAAGGTGCCTCGAAGATTTTGTCGTCACCCTTTGTAATGTTATATTTTCGCAAAAATAATGAAAATTAATATTTACTGACAAATTAATATGGACACATTATAATAATGCCTATTGTAATATAAATAAGATCCGTAATCTTACAGTAAAGCAACCAAATTAAACAAAATTTATAACAGCATACTGTTTTTTATTGTATGTGTAAATAAATAACAACAAAACGCTTGTAACCTAAGTCTTAATATTATTTTTGTGTCATAGTATAAATTCGTATAAACAATAAAATTGAATCCACCCGTTTATTTTCCCAACGGGTGGGTTCATTGTGAATGTTACCGAATATATTCCCATTTTGGAAATACGTCCAAGTGAAATCCCAAATCTAGGTGACCTAAAGGTCAAGTGGTTAAATCGATATCGATATTTTGTTTTTGTGCTATCCCATCACCAACTTTGCTGCAGGGTGGCCAGCGTAGGTATCAGTAAAAATCTCAAATTTTCACAATAAACTGAAGTTCGCAAATATATTATATTATTGAACTAGACCGATTATATGCAAATATTTATAGTGTTGATACTTTTAAAACTAGGTAATTATTAAGTCCAATAAAATGCGCAAAACTTAAACAAGAATCATAATTTGTTAACTGTGATATATAATATTAATTCAATAAGAATCTATTTTAATAAATATTATTAAAAATATTAAACGTGAAATACCAGTGTGATTTCAATTTTGGGTACTTCAGTATAAAAAAATACGCTTAATAGGATTTTTTTCCTTTTACTGGTATCACTATTTGATTGACGAATTTTATAAGGTTTTTGCAATTTTAAGGCATTATTTGTTAATATCGAGACTCAATAATACTTATAGATAAAAATTTACGTTGTCCCTCAGCACATAAAATGTTTCTGATCTCTTTTAACACGAGCACACGGCGTAATTTGGCATTTTTAGCTGCTGTCCTTCCACGCTCACCGTGATTTGCCAATGATGGCGGAACGCGCTGCAAATAGTTTTATATAACCTCTGTGATCGACGGTCATAGACTTGTGGCAGAGGGGAATGCCTGTCAATGGCGTCTCCTGTTGGTTGAATGCTCTAAGTATTATTCATATGTCTTAAACTAGTACCTAAGTACTAGTTGATCGTATTTTGACAAAGGGTTTATTTGATACAAAAATCCTCTACCTGTCGTTTACTCGTACCATAATCTTTTATGACATTGAATATTGCGATTTAAACTATTGTTATCATTTATTATAACAGACAGACAGTGCGCGGCGTGAGGAGGAAGGATCAGCTGGATTTTAAGATTACAATACAACTAGCAGCACCGATTTTTGGTTGGCTAGTAGTTCATCGCGCCTGCACTGTCGGCAGTGATTGGTTGTTAGCTCCGCGTACACGCGTCTCTGATAACATGATCGTCTTGTTAGATGCGGAAAGCGATCACCACTCCGGGTGCCTGTACAGTTTGGCAATATGCTTCCGGTCAGCATGCATGCGCGCAGATGTACTGCGACACTGCGTGCTCAGCGCTTGTCCGATGCAATGACCCCGCAATAGAGAAAGCTGTTATCGCACATAATAGGGCGGCAATTGGCAGTCTCTGACACAGATTTGGTCGCGATCTTTGCACCCGGCCTTTATTATTTCGTACCCGTGGGCGCAGTTGGCAGTGTCTGCGACATAATAGACTATTTCCGGGTACAATTACAATCAACAAGGGACTTACATTTGTTTGTTGTTTGCACCGTCAATGGTTAATATTATTTTTACATTCCCCCTAGAAATTCATTTTAGTTACAAATATTCAATAGAGAATACTGAGAAACTAATATTTAAAAAATGTATGATGCAAGTCCGAGTTAATAAAAATCATTCCTCTTTTTAGGGTTCTGAACCTCAAAATATATTTTTTTACGGACGGGCAGCACAGTGATCCTATAAAAAACCATTTATTGCTATAATCTTTGTAACATAATGTGGCCGAGACTACCCAGTAAGTTGTGACACTTGAATTGGGTATGACTCACTACTTCCCTCACGGCAAATGAAATTGACAAGTAATACCGTCTTATATTACAATTATACGGAAAAATCTGAAAACTACACATTTTTAATAAAATCATTAAAAAAACTTTATGCAAGGAACTATGTATTATTATAACTATATTGTAGATATGTTCTTACCTACAAATTTGTACGGAACCCTCGGTGGGCGAGTCCGACTCGCACTTTTCCGTTTTTTTTATTACGATTACGAGACTGCCATACCCAACGAGTTAGTTGATATGGCATTTATTTTCTAAATCAGTTTTGCTGATATACTTGTAATTTAACTAAAGGTGTTATAATTGATGTGAATTTAATGCCAGTTCTTAAAATTATACTCATACTTGATTCATCATTTTTACCTTCCTCAAAGTTGATAATCTCCCTGGTTTTAGATAACCTTTGATTTAGGTTATGGACTGATAACAGCGATTTTTAAAAGGATTAACCATCTAAAGTATGAGATTAAAACTCGATTATGTTGTTTTCGCGTTTTATAATCTGTAATTAATAACTTAAGCTTAACAGTAGTCCAGTGTCAATAATAGGTTATACAGGGTTACATTGCAAAGGAGTGCCAAATTTAAAAAATAAGATCTAAAGGTTCACTGCTTATAGCATTTGTTGTCAATTTGAACCTCTGTTATGCGCGGACGCTTCTGCTGTTAGAAATGTACCTTACATCGAAAATGCTAAGGTATGTTTTCGCGCGCCATTGTGACCATTATTGCATTGAACTATGCAGTTCTAGGTTGCACAGAGATATGCGTGCGTATTTTTTATGAATGAGACAAGATTATCCACTCGTAATATCTTTGAACAGCAGATAGTAATAAAAAAATGTTAAAAAAATAAGTTTGTTTTTAAGGTCGTTTATATCGTAGATCGATTTAGTTACTGATCCTGAATTCCTGAGTGGTCTGTGAAAATTTGGGCACCCCTTTGCAATGTAACACTGTATTATGTAGGACCATGAAAATATCATGCTAGCATTTAATCAGTAAATTCCGGTTAATTTGTGACGTATTACTCTCAAATATATGCTAACTCGAAATTTGCAAGTAATTAAATCAGCGTTTTGATTGTTTGCTCTTCCATTTGTTTTGTAAACATAGCTCACATAGCTTCCAAGGGAACTGCCGCATGCCGGCCTTGACTCGCGCCAACGAAGTTATCGCCCGTCATAATAGTTTCATTAAACCAGTCTATCACGAATGCACGTGAAACGTTTGTGAAAAGTAACACACTTGTAAACAGGCCTTTTATGTCTTCGATGTTACAGTTTTCTATTACTAGACGCTCTTATTGATACATTTATGCTCTTTTTAGGGTTCCGTACCCAAAGGGAAAAACGGGACGTCTGTCTGTCTGTCCGTCCGTCTGTCACCAGGCTGTATCTCATGAACCGTGATAGTTAGACAGTTGAATTTTTCACAGATGATGTATTTCTGTTGCCGCTATAACAACAAATACTAAAAAACAGAAAAAAATAAATATTTATGGGGGCTCCCATACAACAGACATGATTTTTTTGCCGTTTCTATAAATAATGGTACGGAAACCTTCGTCGGACTCGCGTCCGACTCTCACTTGGCCAGTTTTTTTATCATTTACTTCATCTTATTGTTTGTTTCTAAATCATATTAATTTAACAAATCCATTATTCTGTATGTTGTGGAGAGTGTTTATGCTGTATTGTATCTCAAGAGCTACCAACCAAGTAAAGGTCTATCTTACATTTTAAGTATTAAGTCAAGGCTAAAATAAATATGTCTAGTACTTTTTAGTCTAGGTACCATACAAACTAAACACAGACAAATATTCCAAGAAATACAAAGTATGTTACCGATGCCATTTTATAAATTTTACCCTTTAATAAACAATTTCAACCCAGCTCTAATTTGATGCAAGGTCTTTTCATAAAAACGAGTTGAAAACTAATTATAATAGTTTAAAAATTGGGTACACTCTTTTAGGTTTCGCAAAAGCAAATCGAATTATTTCCTATTTCCAACTCGAAAGTTTTACAAATTAGCTTTTACAAATAGTTCCTCTTGTAACCTTATGGTTCCATTACCAGATGAGCTCGATGATATGGAAATATTTTATTGTTATCCAGATTTCACGTATTACTTAATAAAAGGTTTCGTATTGATACGACGATATAAGAATAAGAATAGGTTTTTTTTAATGAAATGATTACGTAGCTAAGTGGATTACAAGTGAAGCTAATAAAAACGTTTTAATGAAACTACTTTTACGGATTATTTCGCGATTTATTAACATTTTATTTAACCTGACGTTTCGAACACTTTACAGCGTTCGTGGTCACAGGTAGACTAAGGTGTTATTCGTCTTTACAATATTTTGAAAAATAATCAAGCCGCCGAAAAAGATTAACCAATTTTTACCACCTGTCAAGTGCAACATACCTCTTCAAGATGCGGGGGTGTACAGACTGGAATGTGACTGTGGGCTCTCCTATATCGGTCAAACAAAACGAAGTATAGGCGTGCGGGTAAAAGAACATATAGCCGACATCAAACATAGACGGAATACTAAGTCTGCAGTGTGTGAACATGCCTTAGATACACCCAACCATTTCATACGATTTGACCAGCCTAAAGTCCTTGCAAGAGAACGACGATTTGTTCCTCGCATGTTACGGGAGGCAATTGAAATTAGAAGACACCCGAATTTCAACAGAGAAGATGGTTGGAAAATACCATCAGCATGGGATCCTGTTTTAACGAAATCCCATGCTAGGCCCCGCACTGCCAGACCTCTAGATACAGTTAGCTCTTTTTGCGTAGATAGGAACACAAATTAATATTAACTGAGTGACGGTAGTTTATAGTTTTTTCAAAATATTGTAAAGACGAATAACACCTTAGTCTACTTGTGACCACGAACGCTGTAAAGTGTTCGAAACGTCAGGTTAAATAAAATGTTAATAAATCGCGAAATAATCCGTAAAAGTAGTTTCATTTAAATGTATCGTGTTCGCGTAAATAAAAGACAACAGTATAATAAAAACGTTTTAAAAAGGAGCTGGCATGAACTAAGTTTTCAGCTAGAGTGTTGCCCGAAAACTATGTCAAACTTAAAATTCAACTTTGGAGAGTGCTGCCGTGAAAATAGACTATTTTATGTTATGCTGTCGACTTTGTAACTTTGGCTAGCATCACCTAGCGAACCAACATAATTTAAGACCGTGTTCTCTTGCGCTACATAAAATACACACAAAATGTCTGTTATTCCTAGACAAGTTACAAGTATATACTATTCGGCTGGTAAAAATGGATCGCTACCAGAAGTTGATAAAATGGTCACAGCATTGACCACCTCTTCTGTCTTTGTACTGTGTTGTAACTCAAACACTCATGTTGCATAGATACTTACGTCATTATCATCATCATTACTTGTCCGTTACTTGTGGCGACGAATAGTTGCTATCTGTAGTCACCACCTATGCTGGAATAGGGCAAGACGGCGCAGCTTTAATGCAGAAGTATCTGCCTGATACTTACCAGTTTAGTCACTTTCTAAGGGTTCACTTCGATTATATAGGGTGGCCAGAAAAGTGACATCCAAAAAAATTATTTTAGGTGCCTCGATCACCCCTATGTACTACTACTACTCTGTCAAGAAAGTACCGGAAAAAGATTAATTATACACAAAATGTTAGTTATTCATCAAAATTTAATTTATCACCTTCAAAGTATGCTCCTTCAGACGCGATACACTTACGCCAACGAATAATCCAATCATCAAAACATTTTTTAAATGCTTTTTCCGGAATCGAGTTCAGACTTCGCCGCGAATTTTCCTTTATGTCTTCTACCGAATGAAACCGGGTGCCACGAAGTGGTAATTTGAGTTTAGGAAAAAGGAAGAAGTCGGCTGGAGCCATATCTGGTGAATAAGGTGGCTGCTCGATGGTATTTGTTAAGTTTTTGGTCAAAAATTCGTTTACAATGATGGCCTTGTGGGAAGGCGCATTATCGTGGTGTAAAATCCAAGAATTTTCATTCCAAAATCTGGCCTTTTTCGTCTAATTTGCTCTCTTAAACGCCGCATAACGCTTAAATAATACTCTTGTTTTATCGTTTGATCTTCTGGCAAGAATTTTGAGTGCACAACACCGCGACAGTCAAAGAGAACAGTCAACATGACTTTGTCTTTCGATCGAGTTTGGCGCGGTTACTTCGGTTTCGGTTCAGTTGGAAGGCGCCACTCCGAAGCTTGTTGACTAGTTTGCAGGTCAAACTCGTAAACCCACGTCTCGTCACCAGTAACAATGCGTTTCATGAATGTTGGGTCGGAATTGACTCGTTCTGGCATGTCCTCAGCGACTCTTTTGCGATTGAGTTTTTGAAGAAAATTCAGGTCTTTTAGGACTAGCTGAGCCGCAACATGTTTCATACCCAATTGATTATTTAAAATGGTACGAATCGACTCGTGTGACACAGAAAGTACAAGCTCTCTCAAACTTGAATGAAGATTTTCAGTCACTATTTCCTTCACTTTTGCGATGTTATCTTCAGTAGCAGACGTTGATGGCCTACCAGAGCGAGGCAAATCTTCCATCACATCTCGACCGCTTTTGAACGCTTCGTACCACTCATAAACACGTGTTTTTGATAAAGTCGATTCACCGTAAGCTTTCTGTAACATTTTCAGAGACTCCGAACACGAAATTCCATTGGCGATACAAAATTTAAGGCAAACTCTTTGTTCGATGTTTTTGTCCATTATGAAATTCGCAATACACACTAGACATATCTAGTGTGTATTGCGAATTTCATAATTATGAAAGCTTAGAGCCTAGCACATTCTCTGAAACTACTTAGAACCTAGGAAATTATCAGCTAATATTTTTAATTTTAAGTTTAAAATTTAAATGGTAACGCACTTAACATAACTTCTCAACTTAAGGTCAATTTTGTAGTAACTTCCATTAAAGTTATGAGGCTGTTTATTTTATTTTATTGCACAGTTCATAGAGATTTAGCCGCAAGAAAAAAAATCGAAGATCCTACTACTTTTTTAAAAAAAAATTCAAACTGCAATGCGGTCGCTATTTTACAAAAAAATATTAAAAAAGTCGTAACTTGAAAACTACGAAAGATACGCAACACAAGCCACCTAAAAAAAAAATGTTGGTCGTCACTTCTCTGGCCACCCTGTATATAATTTACACTTCTGTACGCACTATTATGGATGTTTAGTTAGTCTTGCCGCGTAGTCATAATTCATAGTTCTTTATCTTTACTAATACTAAATGCAAGATGCGACTCATCAGTTCATCACCCTTAGATTTCATCTAGTGAAGGACATTTACCGGTGCGCATAATGGCGCAGCAGACATTCTATTTATGTACATTTAATACCCTTTTGAAAGCTGTTCATGCGTAACGAATATTCATAAGAAAACGTTCTTATGGAAAATTTCCAAAGTTTTCACGATAGCTTACAGCAGATTGGTGATGGATAGTTCAAAACATGATAAGTCATCCTGATGCTAGTGACATGTATTGTTTAATATTTCACAATGTAGCATACTTCACAAAAATAGTACAAAGCTAAAACTTAATAAGAACTTATTAGAACGTATAATTTTATTGTACTTTAAGGTTTGACCATTGCAGAGCTTATTTCAATTCTATTGTTGATAGCTCAAAATCTAATTGCATTGCGGTCCCATTTGTATTGAAGCAATCACGTAATGCCACATGTCGGGTGTTAACTGCCTGGAATATTAAGAAAGGGTAACATTGTTCCATTTACAACTGGACACACCAAGAAATATATAGAGGAACGAACACATACATGAGCGAAATTAACATTCGACGTTATGTACATCATTGTTATAATGTGCCTCGTACATTATCTGTGCTATAAACTTTTGTTATTCCAGGTTTCAATTTTCTAGATTTAATAGTTTAGGCTGTGCGTTGATAGTCAGTTTGGACAAACGATTTTACAAGTATTAGGGCTTGTTTCACAATGTACGGATAAGTTCTGCATTATTCTGAATAAGCTATATTTAACTTATCTGAAGGAAAAAAAGATTTTTGGCACATTTTGACACGATTTTTAAGCACTTTTATCCTCTACATATTTTTTTCTTTTAGATAACTTTATCCGTACATTGTGTATGAAACAGGACCTTAATATTGCTAAATATAAATGGACCCACACCATTGTCAATGTCAATTATTATAATTGTGTTTTGTTCACAACAAGTTACTATGGCACAAATTATAACACTTTTCGCTTTCCACTGACACGTGTTGCAGCAGTAAACGATCAAAAGATACCTACTTCGACAAGATATTTTTATTTTATATCGCAAGGTAGGTCAACTTGGGAACCTTATGTGATGTAAGCCGGTGAACGAACAAATTGTTGGTGATGAATTTTAGAGAAAATCAGAATTTGTCATCGTTTCAACTTGATTGCTCAACAAGTTGATCAACTACCTTCGGAAAGTCTCGCTGGCAATGATAATTTTAAACAATTTCCCTGTGTAAGATAACTTTTTAATTGGATTTGGATAGTGAATGCAATTTATTTTAGTGCAGGTCTATCTTATTAATATTGTATTGTATACGGAGTGTCCCAAAATTAGCACAAAGATAGTCCCAAGATTAGCATAGAGAAGATTATAAGTTGATGTTCATGACTTAAGATCACCATGAGACGTGCTAAATTTGGGACACCCTGTATAAATATTGTCACGCATGTGTTAGGTGGTAGTGCAAAGGGTGGAGGAGAAGAGCGCGCGCGCGTCGTGCCCGCAGCCCGAGAACCAGCGCGGCGACCTGCCCAGCGTGCCCTACCAGCCCACCTTCCGCGACAACATGTGCTTCCACGCCATCACCATGATGAAGGTACGCCACCTTTACCGCTACGCTAAATATCACTGCTGGGCCCTAACCATGAGCTGTTAAAACAATCACAAATCTGTCAAACATTATCATTTCTGTCAAATTTTGTATGAAATGACGTACCAAAATTGACAGATTTGACAACTTTGAGTTTGTTTTTAGAGTTCATGGTTAGGGGGCTGTAGTGCTCTGTTAGAAAGTTCTGCTGACAGATTTATGTACTTTTGGCTGAAATCTAATCTATATCGATTATTAACAACTATATTACCTACATCTTTACAAAATAATATGAACAGTTACTTTTTTAAAACATTATTGTGTAATATAATAATTGAGAATCAAACGAACTTACCAAGTGAAGTTAGATACCAATTATGTGACAGCTTCATTTGACGCGATTCATATTAACATATTGAAGTAGTTTTGCCACGTTACAGCCTTCTTACGCGGATTTTTAAAGAAATAGTATTTATTTGTCATTAATTTGTTGCAATATTTTTCAAATGATGAAACTGTACACTGCCCATTATATTTAGAAAGAGAGAGAGAGAGAGAAATAGCAGTCACGTTATCAATTCTAAGTAAAACTTCACAGTTTTTTAAATCTTTAGCATATATTTTCAAAGCGAAAAAGGCAGCATGAATTTCTAATTCATTTTAATTCTTGTGTTTTCCAAAACCCATATGATCCCCTTTTGTCACAATACGCGCCTCAGCCAGACGATGCATCCGAAAAAAATTATATACAAAAATTATTAAAACGGAATATTGAAACGTCCTTTTTTGCGTGTTCTACCCACCATTGTTGGTATATTTATAGAAGATAGATATTTATAGATATAAGTATTTTGTTCATAATTTGGATTTTTTTAAGCAAACATAAATATTTGACGTTCTAACATTTTTGTGTACATCCATGAATAATCAAGAGCTGGGCAGGCTGATATCAATAAACCAAGAAGTCTAGCAAATTCACGCAATTTACAAGATTTTAATTTTAGGAAAATTTAATGTTCAGTCTCTAATATTTTTATACGTTTAGTATTGCCAAAGATAAATTTATTCTTTTAGAATCGAACACGTAACCAAGAAACTGATGAACAGTGTTTGGTATCAAACAGGTTTTTTCATGATTAATGATGAAACCTAGTGATTGCATAATTTTTAAGGTAGCGTGTACGTTTTCCTCACATTCAATATATGTACGTCTGATACATTGGATTTCTTTATTTATTTAAGAACAACTTACAAAGCATACACCACATATTGACAGATATAGAACTTAGGGTAAACTATTTTACAGTGTTGCCTTAATTGAACAATCAAAGAGATATAAAATTGTTGGATACAGAAACAAACACACTAAATATAACCTTAATTATGAGCAAAAACGACTACAAGTATATTCCTGAGGACATATTACATATCCGGGACATATAAAGTGGAGAGGACCCATTTAAATTTTCTTAATGAATAAGACATGTCAATATTTGTACTCTGTGATCGGGATAGGCTACTGAAAAGGGATGTTGACACCATTCTTAAGTAATTCTAAGGTATCATGTATTAAAACGAACACTCTATTTTAGGCCCAATAACCCGGTACAATATCATTTATTAGAAAAACGGATTTTTGATTGCTTCAAAATCGATAAAAAGTAAGGCAGTTGGGTTAGGTGGACAGTGACGTCATAATCCGATATTGCCATAAAAATCATAAGGAAGAGGGGCGTTTTGACAGCTCATAAAAAGTATTTCAATTGATTGGTTATTCAACTAGCCTATTGCGACTGAATTCTATCAATACTGGAAATGTGACCTAGCTTAGTTCTGATAGCTTTCGCTTTGAATGGCAAACACCTGGACAGCCGAACAAGTTTATACGGAGTATTGTAATTTTAATCAATGTGATTGTTAATTGTATAACTAATTATATAATTGTTAACTTGTATAAAAAAATGCCATCCAATATCTGTTTACGACTTTCCACACTAGATATTTTTAAGTATGTTAGACGAGAGTTGAATGATGGAAGTTTTTTAGCCAGTTACTCTGGTACGAAAGATGCCAAAGAAATCTTTTTAATATCATTTCCGACACAAAATTTTTGGTTATTAACAACCAATATTGCATGACAGGTTTAAGTATCTTAGTGAAAACATATAGCGCTGTACAAAGACCGAAGGGAAGGCAATTACTCATAAAGAGTATTTGTATAATTGAATTTTAAATACTTTCTTTGCGATTTATTGATACCAATAAAAAAGTAGGCGTCTTTTAAATCAACTGATGCCATATAACATTTTTTGCTTATTAATTTGAAGGATGGCCTGTAGTCCTCCATCTTGAAATGTGATTAGTGATAAAATTATTTTTTTTTTTCCAATTTAACATAAATCTTTCCATTTGGTTTTGGTACTAAAAATACACTTGAAGCAAACTCTCCTACAACATCTTTACATTTAGAAATGGCATTTACCTAAATTTTTGAATAGCGATTTCTAACTCAATTGATTCTTGCTCGCATCGCATTTTGGATAGACAATTGGCTGAAAAAATTATATAGGTATTGATTAAAAAGGGATTGTATAGCCTTTAATCCAAGCCAGAACTGTTGTATCATCAGTAATGTCGGCCCATTTACGGGAGTAACGGGTTAAACGACCAGCCTACTGTACCTCAGATTGTTGCGGCTCTAGCGGCGATACTGTTGGTGAGTCATGTGCGGCGGCGGGTGCGGAGGCGGCGGGGGGTGCGGAGGCGGCAGCGAACGCGTGCGGCGGGGTGGTTTCGGCGGCGTTCTGGGTACTGAAGGCGCTCTGTGTGCTGCTGATCGAATCTGGCCTGCATCGAACCTTTTCGCCGTCTGTCTGGGATGCAGTAGGGCTTTGGTGTTTAATCTGTTCCTTTATTTATCTTTATTATTATAGTTGTTTCTTTTTGTTTGAGGCTGATTTAGACTTTTTAGTATATCTCTAGATTTTTGGATTGTTTTTGCGGCATTTAATTTCTCAGTGAGATTTATCTCCAAATAGAAATTTGTCTCGACTTGTATCTATTAACGCTTCTTTAAGGTTACTATTTGTGGAAGATATCACAAAGAAGGCGGCAAGCATCGCTAAGAGGTTTCAGCAATGCTTCCCTTGTATATTCATTACGAATTAACATGTCGGTTACTTGGGTCAAAGCTGCCAGTGCTGCTGGTATATGTTTTTGTTTGTTTTGAAGCGAAAAGTCTCGTTTCATAATGCTTCAGGAATTGCCGCTTTGGCTTCTAGATTTAGTATTGTTTGCACCAATTAATCACAATAACCAGAAACCAAGTATTCGCTTACAAGGTTTTCCTTCGTTTCTTTGGGTAAACCTTTAGCCAGTATCTCTTGCCATTTTGCAGCAACATATTTATGGATGTTACTTCCAAAAATGGTTTCAGGTTTAGGCGCGTCACCAAAAATGCTTAGTATTGAATCGTCAAGATCTTTTCCACCTTTGTTGCTGGTGCTACAGATGCAGAAGATGGTCCAGGCTGAGGTGACAAACTAATTTCTTGTTGAGGTTCGTTTAACTGATCTGATAATTCCTCTGGCATAGATTCTTCAGGCATTGGAGTAATTGTGCCGGCCCACTCACTTGGCGGCATGTAAATAAATACATAATCGTTCACAAGTCACAATCGTTTCATCGTTCGACATGAGGTCGACATCTTCAGGTCTAAATGGACCTGGAAAAAAATAAGAACCATTTGAGTAATGAAGGAGAATACCCAGTGTGGTAAGCTCGCAACAATTTGTAATTTAACAATAAAAGCCTAGTGTGGCATTTACGCATTTAAAAGTTCAGTAATATAAAAATAGTGGTTCATGGATATTTGATGTTAAATATTCAGATGTTTTACTTACTTGGTGATTTTTCTTCAGTCTGTTTTTCCCTTAACTTATTTTTTAATTTTATAATCTTCTTTTATATGTTTTCGTCGTCCATATCTTCATACTATCGTTTTTTACCTATGTTGAGAGACAGTTATTTTAAAATAATTCCCCGGTGACTACGAGTCGACTCTGACTGGGTGGTTGGGACTTGCGCGACGGAATATATTCGTACAATCTCTGAGTGTACGCAGGCGTACCAGAACTTCTCGTTCGAAGAGTTGCGGCTGGCGAGCGGTGGGTGGGGCGCGCGCGCCTCCGAGGGCTGCGTGCCGGCCGGGCGCGTGCCCGCCGAGCGCCTGCCCGTGCGCGCGCTGCCTGACGGCTCGTACATCGCCACGTGGACGCCGCGCGCGCCCGGCTCCTACGTGTTCCGCTGCACTCTGGACGACCATCCTGCGCCACACGTAAGGCCCCACTAGCGTCCAATAGCTCCACACTAGCGTCTTTCAGGCATCGACGTCGTGGCATTGTCCAATCAGCGTTAAGTAAATGCTGCCGCGCAAGCGTTGCGTCAACACTGATTGGACGCTGCCACAACGTCGGCGCTCGAAAGACGCTAGTGTGGGATGTCCATAAGTCTTCACCCTATAGCGTAGCCTAGCGGTAGACCATCAGAGCCGCGCTATTGACGGTCGGAGACGATGCTGGTTATACTGCCACCAAACAGAATATGCGTATTTTCTAACATTTTTGCACCACATTGTGTGCTTTTATGTTTTGATCTGCCGTTACCATTACAGGAGAGCCGCTATACTCCATTCAGGATAAGATGATCGCTCTGACACATGGCAGTTCACACTTATAGTGATGCGCCCCAACGAAATCGAATCGATTCTGTTCGGAAATCGAGAAAGTTTATAAAGAAAGTTGAACCGATTTTTATTTTACTAACCTTTTTCTAATATGAAGAAATACTGCAATGTTCTGTTGCCTGAGTGCCGGAAACAGATTTTTGGCATGTTGTTTAAAGCTTAACAAACTTAAAATACAAAAAAAATATCAAAATCTTAACGAAAAACTCGTAGCTCAGTGGCGGGCAGCGCTTTGGTATCGATTACTAAAGTTAAGCAACCAAAACCGCGGTCGCGAGTGGATGGGTGACCATTCCGACCATATTTAGCGACATTTATCACGAGCATCTCCGTGCTTCGGACAGCACGTTAAAAAGTTGGTCCCGGCTAATATCGCTTGATATTGGTCGTGAAGCCTAGTCAGAGGCCTTAAGGTGGCTTGATAACATCTGACAGTAAGGTTTAGTCACTGGCCTTACAACACCCCTTTACCAATCCGCACCGGGCCCTCGTGGTGGAGTATGGCCAAAACCACCTCATAGTTGAGGTGAGGCCTGTGCCCTGCAGTGGGACGTAAAGGCATACTTTTAACGAAAAACTCAACAAAAACAGTAAAAAGGCAAAAGCAGAACTACTCTGAAGCACAACGAAAACACAAACCGACGCACTCCTATTGACGACAAAGCATAGGCTTTGACAAGCCGACTGCGCTGATTCATCGGATATTCATCGATTAGGTGTCGATTTTGTGTGGTCAATCCCTATAGGAAAGTGTTCTGTTTCACGCATTAAGTATTTTGTGAGATTTTTTGTTTGTTTGCTTCTTTTTCGTAAAATTCGTAAGCAATAATGATGAATGGAATTATCACTTAGATTTCTAGATGCAATGGTTTAAAGAACTTTACAATAATATTCAATTAAAATAAAAAAAATATTTCCATAAAATATTAAATTATTCTTTCGTAAGTAGTATAGTAGTAAAGAAGGCAGACCCCACCATCAGATGGGAATAATAATGCCCAGGAGAGAGAGAGAGAGAGAGAGAGAGAATTCGTAAGTAGTATGGGTGATTCCGAACGTGTAAAGTGTCAGAGCGATCGTCTTATCCTGAATGGAGTATAACAATCAAACCTTTAAGGTGTTTCCGCATAAATTCTGGCAACAGCTACGGCGTTTCACTATGCTCTTTGTAAGAACTTTCACTGTCCATTATTTTAAGAGGGCACGCTGTGAAAAGTTCCTATAAATATTGGATTAAAACAGTGCCGTAGGTGGAACTCATTCGCAACACAGGGTTGACGTTGATCGAATTAGCACGGCTTTAGCGGCCGATGGGTAATTTTGTACTTTTTGTTATATACGATCACTAAACTAAATTTTAACGTATTTGTGTATATTACATTTAGAAGGTACGTTATATTTTTAACCGACTTCAAAAAAAGGAGGAGGTTCTCAATTCGTCTGAATGTTGTTGTTTTTTTTTTTTTTTTTTTTGTATGTATGTCACTCGATTACGCCGTCAATTATGGACCGATTTCAAAATTTATTTTTTAGTTTGAAAGGGTATACTCCCGAGGTGGTCCCATTTCCACCAAGTCAGATTCTGATGATGGGATCCCTGGGAAATTGAGGGCAACCCTCAATTTTTATAGGCACCCATAATGTTTTGCATATATTTTCTGACTCGATGCTGATTTTTGGGTCTGGTAATCATCATGTCATGTTGCTGACCTGATGATGGAAGCCATAGAACTCCTAAACGGATAGGAGTTAGAAGATAATACTGCTTTTTGTCGATAGAACGTATTTCGCAGTGTGTTGAGCAGACGTGGAGCTTATGAGGTACCAGACCGCCAATTTTTATTTACTGGGGGCGTACCCGCACACCCAGTAACGAAAAAAAAATTGAAAGTTCCTTTCTTAATTTAACCTGTTATTTAACGCGAGACCTTATCCTATGGTTACGCCACCAAAATAGCCGCCGTTCTGGTTGGAGTGTTGGTAAACCATTTTCTTAAGACTTAAAAATTTTTTTCGAAAAATTGACCCTTTATAACACCTTATTTTTATCATACCATTGAATGGGGGGTCCATAGAGGACCAATATTAGTTAAGGTTACTTTGCTGTAAAGTAATTTTTGGCGAAGTTAGGAGGGAAAAAATAGAGGACTTAACACTTAAAATTGTAAAATAAAAAAAGTTTAATAAAAAACTAAAAACCGACTTCAAAGTGAAACTAAAAAGCGAAAAATAATATTGACTAAAACATACCTAATCAGTTCTTTTTGGAGTCGGTGCGAATGAACACATTTTAACTCTCGATGGCTGGCACCGACTCCAAAAAGAACTGATTAGGTATGTTTTAGTCAATATTATTTTTCGCTTTTTAGTTTCACTTTGAAGTCGGTTTTTAGTTTTTTATTAAAAAACTACGACTATAGGAGATGACTAGGAGATGTATTTTTGAAGCAATAGAAAAAAATCATGAAACTGAACGCGAAAATAATTCGTGTATGTAAATCATTTTTATTGCGCACGATTTTGCACATTTTTTAATCACTCGCATTAAGTAGGTACGTGTTGAATGAAATTCTATTCTGGTTACCATTTTCGCTCCATGCGGAAAATCTAGAGCAAAATAAATACCTTAGAAAAAAAATAACCTAACCTAAAAGGCAAGGCGAAGTAGCGGAAAGCGTTTGTTTTCAGTTAGTTATGTTCATTGATCCATTCTAAGAAAAAAACGAAATTAAGCCTAAAAGTTCTTGTAACATTTTTGTTAGTACTATATGGTAGAAAGGGATCGTATGGAATACGAATCACGATCCAAAGAAAATTTACCATAAATAAAAAAAAAGGTGAATAAAAAAAAGGTAAATAAAAAAAACTAGGAACCGACTTCAAAAATGAACTAAAAGCCGAAAATAGTATTTTTAAACTAAACATACCTAATCAGAAACTTTTGGAGTCTGTGTTCCATGGAGAGTTAAAATGTGTTTATTCGCACTGACTCCAAAAATAACTGATTAGGTATGTTTAGTTTAGAAAATATTATTTTTCGCCTTTTAGTTCATTTTTGAAGTCGTTTTCTAGTTTTATTTAAACATTTTTTTTATTTAACCCTTTTAAGTGTTAGTCCTTTAACAATACTTCATCGTCCAATTAAGGATCTTTCATTATAGAAATCGTGTAAACAGTTCGTTATCAACAGAAGTGTCGTTACCATGGGATAATCGTTCAATGCCTTAGTCATTAGTCAATTTAAAAAACGCACTAAGATATTTTTTCTCGTTTCTTGGTGTACTGGTTTACGGTTTAAAATAAATAAAAATAAAATTAAATCCTGTCTGGTACCTCGAAAGCGCCACGTCTGCCCAATACACTACGAAATACGTTCTGTAGACAAATCGCAGTATTATTATATTGAAGCCTAACCGTTAAGGAGTTCTGTAGCCTCCATCATCAGCTCAGCAGTATTATATGCATACTAAAACCTTCTCCAGAATGTAACATATACTTTTCTGAAAACCGCATCAAAATCGGACGAGCCAAATGTGAGAAAATCGTGTACACGTACGTAATACATTTTTTCTCTATGGTAATATATACAATCATAAGGGTCAAACTGAGAACCATTTTTTTTTTAAATCGGTTAAAAAAAATGGCACACTTGAACGGCACCCTTTGCCGGCTATGAAAGACAGTAAGTAATGTGTTCAATAAAAATATTATAATATTGTCAAATATTTGGCTATCTTGACTTATAATCAAGGTTAAATGACAGACGAATGATTTACAATGCCTATTACATTACGATTTTCACAAAATGATTTGAATTTTTGCATACTTTATCCGATTTTTCGCTCTTTAGTAAAGTTGATTTTGACATACTGACCTAGGTATGTGGTGTAAATAATAATAATATATAATACAATCATCTGAACAACAGTAGTTCAAAATAATTCCATATTTTTTGCAATTTTTTAATTATTTTTTTTTAGATTTTAATCGTCGTGGGGCTATTTCGATTTTTCCTCCCCCCAGGAGGTGACAATCGAAATGGGCGACGACACGTCGGAGGAGTGCGAGGACCGCAGCGTGCAAGCTGACGGCGCAGCGCTCCCGCCGGCCAAGCTGCGGCGCTTCATCGCACGCTACACGGCCGGGTTGCGCGTGCGCGCCAGCCCCAGCCTGCAGGCCGAGGAGGTAGGCTGCGTGCCGCCGGGCGCCAACGTCGCCTATGTCGAGGAGGTACGTGGCTTGGAGTGCGTTTTACTGGATCTGAACCTATGGCATATTATAGGTCAACTTATTAAAAGAGTTGATATAACAAAGCTCTACTTAATTACAAAGTAAATTAAGTTTTTAATGAAGTCGGTTAAAAATAAATCACTTTTCTCATTAGTTGTATGCAAAGTCGAAGTTTGCATTGGTATGTGGTTCAATCTGGAACAATAAAACGCAATCAAATGAATATTTGTCAGATTTATCGTTTTGCACCGGTAAACTGTGTCAACCAGGGCCACCACAGAAAAAGGATCAACGGCTTAGCGGAGCGTAGCGAGTCTTACTTTTTCTGTGGTGGCAACGAAATCCGCTGATACTCGCTGTCACAAATAGCAAACAACCTAACATATTTTTTACAAATTTGCTTTTTTAGGGCACATTTTTTTGTTTGTGTTATGTAATTTACCGTCCTTTTTACGCACATACACACAAGCGAGTACTTTCCCATAAGAATTCTGTGATGGTGTCAGGTCACAAACAAGGACGGCACCTGGGTCCGGCTGAGTCAAGAGTCGGTGCGTGCGTACACGGACGGCGGCGGAGCCGTGGCGTGGTGCCTGCAGCACAACCGGCACATTGACCGCGCGCTGCTTGTGCCCGTCGAGCCATACTCCTCGCCACAAGTCAGTTAATAATACCTATTTCACCTTATTTCTACATTGCAAGGTCACAAACTTTAGACGGTAGATAGACCCCTTTGAGCTGGGATCCGACTGACCGTTTACTCCTGAACCTCATTTCTAAACAGACAAGGCTTAAATTGGCGCCTAATAAAATTGGACGGCCCGGGTAGTCCGCTCAAGCTCAAAGGATTTTGCCATCAAAATCCACATAGACTTCAGTTCATCCGTGACCACGGGGCGTGTAACACTTTATATTTATTTATTTATATCTATGATTCATATTTCAAGAGCTAATCAGACATACATTTTATTACGTACTTGACGTTCGAAAAGTTCGCTTTCCCCAAAATCGAAAATGTTTTGACCGAATTTCATTTGACGGAAAACTTTGCGATAATTTTCGTTCCGTGTTTTATTACTTCGTCATTTGATCATTTGACCTATAATCAATTCCTTTTTTTTCATTATTCCGACGTTTCATTTGGTCGAAAAACTTTTTGCTTAAGTTATGTTCGGCCGAAATAGCATTTGTTCGAAGTATGATGTTTCCATGCATTTCACTATTGTTTTATTTGCCATATTTCCATTTCACCAAACGCTTAATACTCGTGTCTTTAAAGTGTTTCTCGCTGTCAAAACCAGCATTTAAATAAACCTAGCATGGTAATTGTTAAAAAACAAATTTAAAGTTATTCTGAGTTTACTAGCAAGCAAACAAGCATGCAAGAATGCATGCATGCAAACAAGCATGCATGCAATCAAGCACTCATGCAAGCAAGCAAGTTTTTGCGTTTGAGTGTGCTCCGCCAGATGACTGTGTGGCTCCGCGCTTTTGTATTGCGCTCTAGAGTGTAGCTAAGTCGGACCACGGCAAAGTGGGGAGCTCCGTCTCGAGTTTTGATCGTGTTTCGCAAAACTGCTGACGCCCGCGATACGCAGCCAATTGTTCGAGACTAGGCTCGAGTGCAAGCACATTGCTCCGTTCATTGAAATCGAACACGAAATATTATTGCATAGTAGGTAACACAGAGGTAGGAGTCGTTAAATTATGGAGGTAGCTTTATCATACAAACTTGTGGTCAAATAAAAAAATCGGTAAGATTTTATTTTGGTGAAGTGAAAGTATGGCAATTGAATTATCTGGCAAATGAAAAAAGTTAAGAAGAGACTTCGGCCACTATTAAAAAGTTTAAAACTCAATGAAACGGGAATTAACGCGATCATAATTTAGGTACAAAATGTTACCTCTTTTGCCTGACGTTTCGATCGGGTTACACCGACCGTGGTCACAGGCTGACTGGAACAGCGATGTCTTCACTCCGTATGAGAGGCAGATTCTTCATCTACCCTCATAATATTATTTTCACGCCAATTACCGTCACACACTACACTCACTGTGTCCCTATTTTGCACACTAACCGCCGCGTCCGTATTCAGGTGAGGCAAAAGAGGTAACATTTTGTACCTAAATTATGATCGCGTTAATTCCCGTTTCATTGAGTTTTAAATTATGCAACGCGAAAGTTTAAAAGTAATTATTAAAAAGTTATCTTGGAACTCGGCAAAACGTTGTGCGGTAAAATGATAATAAGTCACATGATATTTCGATGGTTTAAAAATGTGGCAAACAATACATATAGCATAAAAAACTTCGATGAATCTTTTTCAGTCAAATGAAATTCAGACAAGTAATTTCGGACAAATAATCGGATCCCATACTCTTAAGTGCCATACTCTTTTCAGGGCTTTATAAACTGATGGCTGACAGCTTATTCTTGGCAATAATTAAATATTCATGTTCCTCTTTACAGCAAAACCATTTTTTAAAATAACAGTTTAATTCTAACAAAGAATTACTTAATAAAAATATTGAGTATAAATTTATGTAATTATTAACTTTTTTAGCTTGTATGGTTCAATTTTGTCGCAAAAGTATTTTCAAGGTTTTTACACTGGCAAGTTATAAAAGCCTTTGTATTGTTGTTTAAAATCTATGCTCTGCATTGAAATTTCTTGAAGGTATTAAAAGACTGTGTTCTTATAATTTTATTGTATTATATTGTTTATACTTCTAAAATATATTCTAGTCGGAGTACATGGGCATATGGAGCGGATACTGGGATGCGCAGAATGAGATTCAGTCGTGGGCACAGGACGAAGACCTTGATGTACCCGGGGCAGGTAATAATACCACAATCTGCATACCTATTCAACTAAATCACGCATAAAGTTCATGGAATAATGCATTTTCTTTCTATAAAAGTGAGTTTCTATATTGTTAGGTCTGTATCCTATATGTTGGGTTTGTTACTTTAATATTTTCAATTTCAGAAATTCAACGTATTGATCGGGGATATCCCCCTTCTAGCAGTCAAACTGATCTCACCAATGAGGTAAAACAAAATAGGATTAAGGTGTTATTAATGATTAACGATATTCGGTTACTTAAAAAGTATGTCATTCTATAGGAAGAAACAGCGACCATGCCTTTCGTGTACGCATTCGAGCCGTCGAAACGCACCCGAGTGATGCGCAGCGAATCGACATCGATGCCGACTCCAAGGTGTGTACGAATTGTTTACTGCATGACTTGACACTACCATTAACACAATTTCAATAGTAGTAGTTTATTCTATCATTTTGTCAAAATGAATAAGAAACAGTATGGTTCCTAGGCGCGTGCGACGGTCGAACGGCAACGCAGACGAGTACTGGTCACCAATGAAGCATCGTTCCAGCGACAACGTGCGCGACACCACCATCATTGAGGCTAGTCTTATTCATATTCAACTGTTCTGAATGTTGTCCTGTTTGTTAGATTATCCCTGGAATGACTTACATTTTGTTCGTAAATCTGAAAAAAAGGATGCAATTTTTATTTTTTGCTCAAGATTATTAAGTATAAAGTTATGAGTAACTATCAAGCACATCCATCAGTTCCGGCTGGTCTGTCGCTGCCATTGTCTTTGTGCTGACCCTGACTGTTTTAATTATTATGTATCGTAGATCTTACAACTTTATGTTGTTTAGTAAAAACGATTTGGCCAGGTATTTCAAAATTTGAGTAATTAATGAAAATGAATTATGTTTTGTGCACAAACGTTAATTGTTTCGCCGAACGTTAAATGTTATTATTTGCTGCTGAAGCGTGCCCCTGTCTATATCCCGCATTTCTTTGCGATTGTGTGTCGAGTCTCGGCCTGCTCCGGCCGCTTTAGAATGTAGTAGCTGTGTTTGCAGACGGAGATAGAGCCGGAGGCTGTTCGCGAGTCGTGCGGCGCCCGACTAGCGCAGGCAGGCACTCAGACTTCGCCCGAGAGCGCGCTCTCGCTCGACGACCAGCCGAACGCCGTACATTTGTACCTCGGCGGCAATAAGGTAAATGCGCTCGCTTCACAGCTACAGCCAACGACGGGCAGTGACCGCAACCTTCCTACGAAACGGTAACTAATGTTCTCAACGAAAAGTATAAAGCCAATTTCCAAAGTTTCATTATTTCCAAATTGCAATGACTTCGGGGGTTGCGGATAGAGGCTCGGTTACTCGGTTCGGAGACTGTTACACTACTGTTGTCTGATCTTGTAAACTTGCTAAGGACGTACACGTAGCCGTGTCTGACAAACTAGGCATCCAGTTTTTCGCTGGTAGCGGTTGACAACTAATCAACCACCTGCAGACCATAAGAATAGCTGCGTTTAAACTGGACGTAAAACGATGCATCATGGATCGGCGATCCTGCGATCCGTGAACTTGGATCGTGGATCAAACTTGTCCAATCCAGTTGTAATATCTGGTCATCCGGACCGGCTTGCTCTTAGGTAAATATAAGAGCGTGTTCTATCGATCCATACTGAATCACTTCAACTCTGTCTGGCTATGGATGAATATCAATTTGCCGCTAAGCATCTTCTCTTACACCTCTGTTTGTGTAGGTACATAATTGCTATCATTTGTATCTCATCAGCATTATTCTCCCTAACACACCCGTCAAAAACATAACCGACCACCTGCGCGTGCCACGCGTCTGAGGTACCTTTGAGCATTAACAAAAAACCGACAACAACTGCACTTAGGATTGCGCGCGGCACGTCTACACCAACCGCTCAAGTTGATCGCGCTCCAGCCGCGATCAGAGCGAGCGCGTTGGAACGTTTGTTGTGGACCCAGCTATAAACGTCTGTAATCTTGAAATTTTGTTGGGCATGCAACTTGAATGGTATGTGGTTGCGGAGCGTCGTCGTCGTGGTCACTGAGTGACGTGTGGTGCGTTTGCGCAGGACGGCGGGCGGCTGAGCCCGCGCAGCGTGGTGCGCGAGCGGCTGGCGGGGCGTGCGCGAACGCGGGCTGCGTCGCCGCCGCCGCTGCCGGCGCGCGCCGCGCCGCCGCTGCCGCCGCGCAAGAACGCGCTCAGCCCCGCGCAGGCTGAGTGTCTCAGGGCGATCTTTGCCGCCTTGCTGTGGCACGAAGGTAACTTGACACAATAGCACAAACCATAGGCTATTTTGATTGTAGCAAATTTTTCTACAACGATTATAATTTAAGGTAGTTTGCACCGTAAGAAATGCAAATAAGCCATATTGTGACGACAGTATATGGTGCTGAAGGCTAAATAAATTTGCGCAGGTTTTTCATAACGTAAAATTTAAAATGGTTGTTATAGATTTAATAAAGCTTTAAAAATAAAAGTTTTGGGCACTCATTAAACTATTACCAATAACTTACAGCACAAATAACGTATAGCGGCGGCGCGCTAGACAGATAGGCCACTCGGAACTAAGCGTCAAAATCGTTACGCACAAATTGACAATTGCGTTTACATGCAATCTCGGACGATTCGGGGCAGTACTACAGCAGACTGTCACTCACGACAGTTTACTACGCATTGATCATTGTTATGCGAAAAATGGATATAAGCGTTTTTATTAGGTACTGCTGCAGTGTGTTTGGATGTTTGAATACAACACAAAATTGTGATTACACATTCTTTAAATTTCCAAAATAATATTAAAAGGTATATAAAACTAGGTCTAGGTTTTCTCTTGTAAGTAAAGTAAAGTAAGTAAGTAGTAAAGGTAAAGATAAGTTTTTATAGCGATCAATCATTCATTTCATAACACTACACATTCAGCAGGAATGAGCTTTTAAATTTTACTTAAATCGTCATTGGTTTAACACCAGTGTTTTAGGTAAGCGTTGAATAAAAAATTATAAACATATTAAATTATTCATTGATTTTTTCTATATTGTCGTTGCTAGGATAAATACGCCACCTAGAAATGTTAGTATAATGTCATAGCAGTACCTAAGTAATGAAGTTAGTACGCCGCTGTTAAAAACGACAGTAATTGAAGAAGCCAAGTTGGGGAGAGTAATTATTGCTCTGTCTTCCCATTTAGGCCTGGACGTATGATAAGATGAATGAATAAACTAATCGTTGTATCGGTGTAATAAGGCACACTTATTTATTTCAAAAATCAGAATAGCAACCACATGAGTAAAGAAACGGAACAGAGACAAAGCTACATACGAATGCGCTGTGATAGGTACACCACTACAAGTGCAACGCGTGTGTGTGCGTGACCACTGGCCGCTTGTCACGTATGAGCCGAAACCGCTTCAAACTAGATCAGCCAGTGGTCAATCTCAGGGCTTGCAGGCGTGACACGACGCTCGAATGTCGTGCGTGTTTTGTTTTGTTATCGAGTTTCTCACATAATACGTAATAATATTTTTGTTTTAGTATTTAAAAAGGGTTGTAAATATGGTTGTACATTGTACTGTGTGTGATAATACCTCCTGACAATTTTATTGCATTTGTTGAATTGCTTGAGCAAAATTTTTGCGAATATTTTGATCTTCATGTACAAATTGTTAATATTGGTAATGACATATTAGCACGTTTGCAAGATTGTACATTTCATATGCCATGTGATTATTTCCCATTGGATTATTTGAAAAAACTTTATATTAGATTTAGAATTTATCATTCGATTAAAAGACACAATAAATTATTAAAAACCAATAGTAATAAAAAAAATATTTAGAGTATGTAATTTGTAAAAAAATAACCTATTTTAATAAAAAATGTGAAAAAAAAGAACATTTATATTTTAAATTTATTCAATTGTGCCAACCCTACCAAAATAGGTATAAATTTTGCTAGCTCTTTAGAAGCTTTGTCTCTGTTCCGTTTCTTTACTCATGTGATAGCAACCCTAGGCAGTCAGCCCAATTTGGGCAGTTGTTTTAGAGAATGGCGGGAGTGGACCTTCTGTATTTTTTCTATTTTGTGCTTACAGCCAGTTCAAAAACTGTAAATACCCTATTATTCATTCTCTACATTAGTATATCTCTACCTGTTGTCTCAGGGGTCAGCCGATTCATTTCCGCGACCAGGAATAGAAGGAAAAGTTAATACAAGCTGCCGAGCGTTTTTAGGGGTCCGTGGATTATATATATTTGGTGTCCTTGGGGCCCTTGAAAAGGCTGAGAAGTACAGTTCTACATCAAGGAAATGACCAAAGATGGATTGGAAAAAAGAGAAATCAAGTCGTTACTGTTGGTACTTATTTAATAGAGATGTGTTGAACGATTTGTTAAGCGTTCGATTTTAACGTGCGTGCTAGCGATAACATAGAAAAAATTTGTTTAATGTTGGTATCGTCCATTAAAGCAGGCAATATATTATTGCACATGACGGCACATAGGTTATCTACAAAAACCTGAATCTTATCTTATGTCGTTTGTGCACGAACGATGTCGCTACTGATAAAAGCAGTAAACAATAGCGACAACCAAATCCAGGTCAAAAGCGTTTACCTACCCACAGGCATAGTGCACGACGCGATCGCGTGCGCCGCGTTCCTCAAGTTCCACCCGCAGCTGCCGAAGCAGGGCGCGCGCGTCGTCACCCGCGCCGGCCACGACCACGTCGCGCGACATCAGCGGCACTCCGTAGAGGTCTCCAACGCAGGTCAGAGATCACTCTAAGGGGCCATCCATTAATTACGTCATACTTTAAAGTTGGAAGGGGGGTCGACGAAGTGTGGCTTTATGTGCCAAAATTCATGTGACGTCGAATTTATGGATGGCTTACTATAGTACCGGCGTTGATGTTGAGAGATGTTCATATGTTTACCTTTTTTCGTTGAAAGTTATCATGTTTCCTAATCACTGGATACATTTTTAACAGGTCAATATCTCAGCATCCAGCCGTCCACTCTTGAGACGCTGACGCGATCGGGCGAAGAGGCCAACGCCAGCCGCGCTCGAAAATCCGACATAGATACGCCTATCAACGAAGAAGACGCCGGAGAAGGTCTGAACTTGATTCATGCACTTTATTGAAGCCGAGAGAAAAAATAAGCTGAAAAAGTTACATGCTTATTTAGCACACGAATTAATTTCGCTGGGTCCTTCCAGCATTTATAAAATTAGTAATAATTTTAATAATTCATGGTTTTTTTCACAGAGTCGAGTTCGTCTGTAGTTAATGTCCTTCCACCTGCTTTGCGCGCCCTCGTCGCGTTGTGGGATGCGCTCTATGATGCTAAACAGTTGCGGGTCGCTACTGAAAAGTACGTATTTCTAATATCTTAAACACACAGATTGTGTCAAAAAATTAAATAATATTCACTAAATTATGGTTATATTTATGTTCAGAATTATAAAAGACAACGAAGATAAAGAAGACGATGATCCAAGACCAATCATTAAAGTTCGGCAGAAGAAAGTTTGGAGGTCGTTGCCTAGGACACCATATTCTAGTAAGTAAAATCAAAATCTGTAAATAGCATAAATAATAAGCCATTTCTATCTTAATGATCTGGCCTTTTTCCATTTCCCAGCAATTTTTTTTTTGCATTCTACTTGGTTTTATATATAGAATTCGTATACTGTTGTCTTTTATTTACGCGAACACTTCAAATCTATATCGGTCAAACAAAACGAAGTATAGGCGTGCGGGTAAAAGAGCATATAGCCGACATCAAACATAGACGGAATACTAAGTCTGCAGTGTGTGAACATGCCTTAGATACACCCAACCATTTCATACGATTTGACCAGCCTAAAGTCCTTGCAAGAGAACGACGATTTGTTCCTCGCATGTTACGGGAGGCAATTGAAATTAGAAGACACCCGAATTTCAACAGAGAAGATGGTTGGAAAATACCACCAGCATGGGATCCTGTTTTAACGAAATCCCATGCTAGGCCCCGCACTGCAAGACCTCTAGATACAGTTAGCTCTTTTTGCGTAGATAGGAACACAAATTAATATTAACTGAGTGACGGTAGTTTATAGTTTTTTCAAAATATTGTAAAGACGAATAACACCTTAGTCTACCTGTGACCACGAACGCTGTAAAGTGTTCGAAACGTCAGGTTAAATAAAATGTTAATAAATCGCGAAATAATCCGTAAAAGTAGTTTCATTTAAATATAGAATTCGTGGTTTAAGGCTTCGTTAAGCCTTTTTTTACACCCTGTATTTAATTATGATACGTGTGGATAATCTTGTCTCATCAAAAATACGCACGCACTATCTCCGTGCAACCTAGAAGTGCAAAGTTTAATGCATTAATAGTCACAATGGCGCTCGAAAACAAACCTTAGCCTTCACGATGTAAGGTACATTTCTAACAGCAGTCGCGCCTGCGCAAGCCAGAGGACCGTATGTAGTGCACATACGGTGCACCGTATTACGCATACACCGCATAGGGTCGTTGTTGGCTCGGCGTTGGCGCCGCGGCGCGGCAAACGCCTGTTATTATGAATAACCGAGCAGGCAACGTTGTCGTTTTTCCCGGATAATCTAAAGTTAATTTTACTAAAATAATAGTCAAAAAATAAAAATAAAACAACGATAAAGACGCACTTTTATATTATTATTTATAACTTATTTTTAAAATTTGCCACTACCTTGCAATATAATCCTGTATGCGCAAAAACTACTGAACGGATTTTGATGAAACAGGAATAATTTTATAAAGATTTTGAGTATTTTGGTCATATTATATACACTATAGACCACGTAAACAAAGACTCGTGTAAATACTAGAGAGGTATAACATACACGTATGTGTACAGTAAACTGCGAGCTGTGCGGAGGCGCGGGCGTGCCGCCCCCGCTGGCGGCGCACATGCGGCACGCGCACCCCGGCTGCCGCGCCGCGTCCGCGCGCGGGTACGACCGCGCCGGCACGTACCGCCGCGCCGACCCGCCGCAGGACGCCGCCGCCGCGCTCTGCGGCCAGCTGGCACAAGGTACCGATGGAGATTCTATTCTAGCAACAAGCGTACCGCTGTCCGGATTCATACCGTGCCCTATTTTGTGCGCACCTGATGAAAATAATAATATTATTTGCTTTTATTTTTAATTGATAGGTATTCTTTATCTATGTTTTAATAATATTTTATTCCACTGATCGAAGAGATGTTTATTTATTTTTTGTCAATCGGTTTGTTATTCAGCATGGATGAAATCCATCGAACTCGATTATCGATTGATGAATGTAGTGAATGGGTAATTATTAAAAAGAGATACATGCATTCACACATCTGTACCTATGCTCTCCCAATAGTGGCGTAAATGCGCACGCGCATCTAAGCTGTCAAACCCCAGCCTCACTATAGATAGAACTTTTTTTTAAAAGCGTGGTATTAAAATCTACATATTAATCACTGACCTATGCACCATAATTTTATTTGTTAACATTTTATGATGTTTTATATAAACAGCATGTCAACTATGGTACACGTTCTGCGAAAAATGTCGCGAGAAAGCTCTCAAGGCTGCCTCGTCGGTGAAGCAGCCAAAGACCAAGTCGATATCCGAGCTGAGCTACGAACGCGTCGCGCTGCCCAACGAAATAGACCACCAAGTCATAAGGGAGAACGCTGTATTCTTACTGGACTTGGCCCCGCTTACTAATTCGGGTATGTGCTATTTATTTGTAGTTTCGTTTTTCGATATCAGTAAAAATAACTTAGTCGCCGACATAGCTCTTGGAATCGCAATGCTATAGTAGCAATGGAAAGGCCACATCGCTTGCAGAGCTGATAACCGTTTGGGATGAAATGTTTCTCTAGTGGCCACGAACACAGCATGGGGAGGCCTCTACCCGTAGACCAAACCATCTGTTAGATTGCAGGAAAACGATCGGCTCAAAGCTGCTTGCTGCGGTTTTCTATGGAGAAGGCCGATGTACAGTCTGTAGACTCCCAAACGCTGATGATGATGCTTAAACTATGCTTATTTTACACTATAAAGGGTGTCAGAAATTTAATAGCATAATTTAAATTTTTCATTTAAAACATTTTTTTTAGAATCCGTTTTGTATAAAAATATGTATTTATTTAAAAAATGATGATATCTTGCTGACTTCACCATACTATTTATATGCATATGTTAACAAAGGCTAGTGTCGGCTTGATACCTTGATTGGTTACTTGATTGGTAATGACCAATCACCCTGTATTTACAGGGTTACTTTTGGACTCCCGGCCATATTTTTTCACGTCATTCTGTAGAAGCAGCACATCAAATTTATGAAATGATAAAAAACCGATTTTTCATACCTTTTTTCCAAAAACAAAACGAAATTGTTGCCACTCCTTTGTTTGTATGCGCTAGGTACGTTCTGTGGCGAGTAACGTGTCGCACGTAGACGCCGCGGCCTGGCAAACGCGCTTATTTAGGTGCAGCGCAGACGGCACACTTTTTGTGTGATCGAATCTGCGACGCACAAGAAGTCGGCAAGGCGCGCCAAAAGTCGGTCGCGGATTCTTCACAGTCTGGACGTACACGACGCACATCTTCGATCATTCTTTCGGCAGAACTGTAGAGACATAATATAGATAGAGATACAATTACAAAGGTTCTATTTTAACAGACTAAAAAGTGCGTCACAGATAGTCTGTCGTCTGCGCTGCACCTTAGAATTAAAAAAGTGTCTGCAATATCCTGTTATATCAAAGCAAAAAAAAAACATTTTGTCACATAATATTTTTTATTACTTTCATTAAATTATATTTAATTTTGGCTAGGGCTCCAAAAGTAATCATGTATTATATGTTTTGTCCTATTAGTATGTATCCTGTATCCAGCAGCCCTGTAATTTAGCTCGTGCTTGTTTAACGACTTTTATCTCTTCTCAAGCTTGAAATTGTGCGTGTTGTGTCAGAATCCCTGAGCCGCATGTCGCCGATGCACGAGGGTGCGGCGCGGAGCCCGCCCACGCCGCCGGGCAGCGTGTGGCAGCCGGCGCCGCCGTTCCAGTGCCTGCCCGCGCTGGGACTGGCGCCGCGCGCCGCCGCCGCCGACGCCGCGCGATACCACTCGCTCGGACGCCCGCCGCCCGTCGCCGCCAACGCTGTGAGTGTGAAAACTTGATTTAACATTGCATTGACGTTCGATCTATCTTTAATAAATTTTGGTCTCGCTACCACTAGCTCGGTTGCCCGCCGCCGCCAACGCTGTGAGTGTGAACACTTGATTTAACATTTCATCGACGTTCGATCGATCTTAGCGCGTTGCGACTGTGCGCTTAAGGCCAACAATTTAAGGGCGTTCTTATTCATAAGAAAACAAATAGTTAGGATTGTGATAAGAAGGATTGCCAATTTAAATAAAAATGTAGGTATATATATTGGACAACATCACATACATTGCTCTGATCCTAAGGTAAGTTGCTAAAGCACTTGTGTTATAGAAATCAGAAACAACGACGGTACCACAACACCCAGACCCGAGCTAATATAGAAAAGTTCGTTTTCTACATTGACCCGACCGGGGATGTAACCCGGAACCTCAGATATGGCGGCGCCATTTAAAGTTCGGCGTGCTCGCCTCTCGGCTACGGAGGTGGCAGTTGTGATCCCAATAGGCTATTGACACCAATAACAATTAAAACATACTTTCTGTAACCTTTCAAAACGCACTTCTGCCTTTGTCTGCCACGAAACTAGA
This sequence comes from Anania fuscalis, assembly GCA_950371115.1. Classification (NCBI taxonomy): domain Eukaryota; kingdom Metazoa; phylum Arthropoda; class Insecta; order Lepidoptera; family Crambidae; genus Anania; species Anania fuscalis. Next base: position 6,914,373 of record OX493324.1, read on the forward strand.
CACAATAGTTTTTTGTTTGTTTGGGGGTCACCGGTGACCACCATGGCGCTCACAGTGTTATGAATGGTGTCAGCATTTCGCTTGTGTTCCAGGAGCCACTAATTTATTAATGATGTCTTAGAATGAGGGCTATAGCATGTGATATCGCGTGAGGTCTTCGAATGAAACGTATCTGGGTTATTAGAATGATTGTAAATATTTTGCAATACCTGAGATTTAGTATGGAAAATAACGGTTCAATGTCAGTGCTGAAAAAGAGATGCTAAAAGGTTTTTGGGAACCATGGTGACATCGGCTGGCGGCTGAGGGCATATACACTGAATAAATCAGTATTATTGAGTAATTTTCAGAACCCCACTCGACAGAGGCGCCAACTAGTGATCTCTTAAAATCGCGAAGGCTCGCTACCTTGGGTCGTTAGCTGGTGAACCTTCAAAGTTTTAACATCGAACAAATGTGCATCGGTGAAATGTTATTCGAGCTAGAGTAGGGAACCCGCACAAAAACGGTAGTCCCCATTGTGTATTGTGTCGCAGGAGCCACTGTGCTCGCTCGCCGGCTCGGGAGCGGGCTCGGGTGCAGGCGCTCGGGAGCTAGCTCCGCGCGTGCAGCGCTCCGTGTCTATGGGCCAAGCCGGCGCGCGTGGATTGGCCGCCGCGGCCGCACGCCGCGACCACGCGCCGCGCGCCAGCGTCGCGCTCGACGACGCTCACGACACGCTCTCTGGTATGCCGCACGATATGATAAATATTTTTTCACTAAGATGTTATTCATATACTTTTTAAGGTAAATCATGGCAGCCTGGGAATATTTTATATACAACACCTTGTAAAACCCATGATTATGAATAAATAAATGATTTGATTTGATAATAACTGACTGTAATGACTCTAATCTCGATAGTTTTTATTCGATTTACTAATTACTAACTAACTCTGTTGATTATAGAGTCGCTTGACTATAATTTTAATGTGACATCCATATGAAAATATACTCTAATAACGACACGTCGTCTGCTGATGCTGTGACTAGTCGGCTACGTACTGGTATCTTAAGAGAGAGTTAAAGCATTAATGGACATAATGTCAGGTGTGGGCTCATCACTGCTGTCGCAGCCCAGCAGCGCGCTGCGCAAGCTGGTGGGCTGCGGCGAGGACGCCGAGGGCTGCTTCGTGTCGGCGTTCGAGGCGCCGCACGTGGACCCCGACGCGCTCATCAAGCGGCCCGTGCTGGCCTTCGTGCTCGCGCGCCGGGACCTGCATGCGTACACGCAGAAACTCGACGGGGCCGTCAGGATCAATACAGTTCGACAATATGCTTTTGAGGTATTATTATTACCCCTTTCAATTTGACCCCCCTGGGAGGAGGGAGGGGGGGGGGGGGTACGCCCCCGACGTGTAAAATAAAATTGGCAAATTAATATATTTTCAAATTTTATTTTACACGTCAGTTATGGCATCTGTTTTTATTTCGTAAGTAGGTAGTTGTATAAAAAATGGATTGAAAATCGTCACGAGTTCACGACTGAAGTCACATCACGTTTGAAAGCTACAATCAAGTACATACCCTATAGAGCAAGATAATGGAATATTTATTTAGATAGTACGTTACTAAGGAAATAAAGGTCAAATTTTATCGAACAAAATGAATGTTTAATTTTTACTCTTAATCTTTCTATGCACTCTACGAGTGGTAGCCGTCTCGGTTATTATATTTGTTTGTCTGAGCGGTTAGCATCGTCTGACGTGGTGGTTTCCTGGCAGGCGCTGAACTGGCTGCTGCGCTCGACGACGCAGCCTACGTGCGTGCACGACGTCATGTGGTGGTTCTGCACGGCGCTTGACAAATTCGCGCGCACGGTGCCCCCGCCCGTCAACATGGACGACAACAAGGAGGCTAGTGTACGCTCTTTATTTAGGGTAAAAGGGGCAGGTTATCTTGTGGCTGCTTAAAAGAGTTATTTAAAATGTAAACCGTTCTCAGGCGGCGGCGAATGAAAACACGCGCAACATGCTTAAGTTCCCAGCGGCATCGACTATGTGCCCCGGTGGAACGTCGGCTAGAGGCGCGCGTACAGCCTTCCACGCCTTCCTGGGTTCCGTGAGCACGCTGGCGCCCTCGCTGCCGCCCGCCAGCGCCGCGGGGCTGCAAGCCGTGCGCTGCTGGGCCCTGCACTACGCGCCCGCCGACCGCGCCTTCCTGCACAGGTACTGTACTGCAGCCCCGCCTGCCGCGCCTGCCTGGGGTCCGTGAGCACGCTGGCGCCCTCGCTGCCGCCCGCCAGCGCCGCGGGGCTGCACGCTGGCGCCCTCGCTGCCGCACTACGCGCCTGCCGCGGTCGGCCTTGTATTTGTCTCGCACAGTTACTTAGAACTGCAGCACCGTTTGTACTCGTGCCGCACTTGACTTAGGGGGTGGTTCTACTGATGGGTAGATGGCAAGAGATGATGCTACATTATACGCTCTCCGACAGAGCCTTACCTTGCAGGTAAGTGCGATTTCACTGATACAGAGACGACCCGAAAGGAGAAGAGAAATGCGGGACTGAAAGGGAGGTCACTAAAACGGACAAGAGTGAAAACTACTGCAGTAAACCGAGAAAGAGCAGACCAGAAGGAAGCAAAGCAGAACGGAGAGGACTAGAGCAGAGTGGAGAGAGGTTGAGCAGCTTCACAAGTTAGAATGATCGGAGATGCCGTCGATTGGTCAACTACATTCCGTGTACCCAATGTAATGTGTCGACTAGTTTGGTCTACTGGTTAGTTTGATAATCTCACTTTGGTCAGTCGATGTCATATTTTAATTCTGAACTGCACGCCTCGATTCACCTCTCGGCAGGGCTTGGCAATACTGGGCCCTAGGCTACCATCTTGGGCTTTCGGAGTCGACATTTCTTGCTAAAAACAGAGTTATATTTTTTGAGATCTTTAGAGACCATCACAGTGTAGCTATATTTTGTTAGCTTAGTTCGATTTCACACAAGGATTATGATCCCCATCATAACAAAACCAGCGGGTCTAAAGCAGCCGCATTGGATGTTTCATTTTTAATCTGATTCATTTAGTGAAATGTAGCGGAAATGATTTGCAAACCCTAAAACGGCCACATTAATAAATGAATCATATGCAATTCATTTCATCAAATGGATCATATTTGATGACTAACTGGGCTACCTCGTGTGTGAGTGGGTTTAGCCAAAAGCGGGTCCGAATTAAAGATGGTTCTCATTATTTGCTTTTCAAATTATCATCCTCAAATCCTATCTTCTTCTTTGTGATGGTGACATGACATATTGACATGAAAATTTATTGGTTATGTTATTGAACACAATGTTGCCCTGTTAACGCTGCCGGATAGATCACAAGTGTTCAGTGTGATCAGCAAGGTGCTCTCGCATGCGGACGACGCGCCCTACGACGAGGGCATGCTCGGCGCACTGCACGAGAGCTTCCACAGCTACGTCAACAAGGTATCCTATATACTTTACAGGGCGGCTGGACACCGCCACACATGTTCCGATATGGTAAAAAGCGTCATTTGATAAGTTTAAGTGTACGCTGCAGGTTTTATATCTCGCATTACTAGACCAATTTTCATTTAACCTATATTTTATCAAATTAGCTGGTATTTTTTAATTAGGTATCGTAAAATAATTTTCGTAAACAGAGCCTTGATTAAGTATCGTAAAATAATTTAATCGCTATTTCTTGAAAGTAAATATATATTTAACATGGACACTCATCAAAATTGGAATATAATTGAGCCTATTGCATAGTAACATATAAGGTTTAACGGGTTTTACATGGTTCTACCAAATGTCAAAACAATTTGCGATAAAAAGTTATAAGAAATTATTTAATGACTAATAATACTTTCAACTTACGATAACTTAATTGATCAGAGAATAACTTTTAAAATTTTGATTAACTTTTCCCATAGCATCAACATCTTAATTAAAATCACACATTCCACCTAATTCTACAGGAGAATTACGTATGGAACTGTCCGGACGTTACGAGCTGGTGCGACATCGCCGTGTCCTCGCGCCAGGGTATGGCGGGCGCGCTTACAGACGGCAGCACAGAGACTTTCTGGGAGAGTGGGGACGAAGACCGCAACAAGGCGCGCTGGATAGAGATTACCTACCCACCTGGCACCACAGAAGACCGCCCACACATTGTTTGCGTGCACCTCGACAACACTAGGGACACCGTGGTGAGTTTAACCCGCGAATTTAGCTACGAGACAGAGTCGACGACTAAATGGACTATTGTTATTGAATGTTTTTAGTGAATGCAATTAACATTGACTAGAAACTAGGGCTGCACAGACCGTGCAGCTTGCAGCATACCCTGAGCTGGATACTGTTTTTGTATCATTAGGTTGGGGAAAAAGTCTTTTCGCATTATAGTATGTATTTACTTGTAATAAAATCTCTTTGGCTGTACTATTTGTATCTGGCTAGTTTTGGTATCAAAAATACCACAAAAAAGCTCGATATTTGGGTACCCCACGAGCTCACTGAAAGAAACCTTATGAACCGTGTACTCATTTGTAATTCTTTATTACGACTTAATGAAACTGAACCATTTTTGGAGAAGCTGATAACCTGGTGATTAAAAGTGGATCACGTACGACAAGAACGTGCGAAAAAGGTCGTGGTCAAAGGTCGGTCAGGCTTCACAGACTGTGGCGAAACCCGGGTTAACTCGAACAAGGTGTGGTGGGATTGGAAGGGCATTATTCATTTTGAGCTGTTACCACCAGGCAGGACCATTGATTCTGAACTCTACTACGAACAACTGATGAGATTAAAGCAAGAAGTTGAGAGAAAGCGGCCGGAATTAATCAACAGAAGGGTGTGGTTTCACATCATGATAACGCTAGACCTCACCCATCTTTAGCCACTCAGTAAAAATTAATAGAGTTTGGCTGGGAGGTGTTAACGCATCCGCCGTATAGTTAGTCCTGACCTTGCACCTTTAGATTTCCACCTGTTTCGCTCTCTTCAGAATTCTCTAGGCAGTGTCAGGTTAACATCACGAGAGGACTGCCAAAACCACTTGTCGCGGTATTTTGATCAGAAGCCCCAAAAATTCTTTAGCATTGGGATCATGTCCCTTTCTACAAGATGGCAAAAAATTATCGAACAAAATGGTACCTACATACTTTAGTTAAATGTAAATAAACTATATTAAAAAATGTTTTGAATTTTCTTAAAAAATGCGAAGAAACTTTTTTCCCCAACATATTAAATAATATCAGAACGTTTAGTTATAGAATGTCAAACGTAAGGCTTATGAAGCCTAGTTTATTATTAATTAATTATTTATACGTAAGCTCAGGGGAGCTCGCCCACCAGGTTCGATCGTTAAAAGATTACCTTGTCGCCGAAAATTAATCATTTTAGATTTATGTAGCATGTGGGCGTTTCTCTGAACTCTGAATTTACCTAATTAAGCTGGGCATTATCGAGCTTCACTGAGTCTGCCTTTTTAGGGTTCCGTACCCAAAGGGAAAAACGGGACCCTATTACTAAGGCTCCGCTGTCCGTCTGTCTGTCTGTCTGTCCGTCTGTCACCAGCCTGTCGATTCTGTAAACAAAACCGCGCTCACATCGTCGCTGCAGTCGCCCATCAACGATAAATAATATGAACCTTCTTACTAACAAGATAAAGGCTATGTTTGTTTGTACGGCTAAGTCGAGTTTTAGAGCGAGTCCGTTGCGTTTTTCTTAGAGAATCGACCGGCTGGCTGTATCTCATGAACCGTGATAGTTAGACAGTTGAAATTTTCACAGATGATGTATTTCTGATGCCGCTATGACAACAAATACTAAAAACCAGGATAAAATAATATTTAAGGCGGCTCCCATACAGCAAACCTGTTTTTTTTTTTGCTCCCGTTTATAGATAATGGTGCTGAACCCTTCGTGCACGAGTCCGACTCGCACTTTGTATTTAACTACCTAGCTTTGTAGACAAAGTTGTGACAGTATCGATAGCTAACCTACATACACAAGCATATACTCAGCTTAGAACAAGCAAAATTTTGGTGGAGCGTAGTAGAAAATAATAGATTTGATTTTCGTTTCCTCTCAGAACAAGACTATGCTGGCCTCATTCCTGTACAGCGGCGGTTCCGACGAGTTGATGCATATGCAAGATATAGAAGTCGATCCTAAAACAGCCACTTGGCTTTGCTATTCTTTGCCGAGTAAGTTTGTTTCTTTCTAATAATATTATACAAAATATTGTATTTTTTAAGTGTATGTAATTTGAACGACTTTACCATGGGTAGAATGACGAAATCAAAATGAAAGTAAACAAGTTATGTGTTTGTTTCGTGTGAGCAAATCCCCGATTAGGAACCCTGCGATAGCGAATTGACAACCAGTATGTCACGCGACACTAAAGCTAAAAAAGAATGTTACATAGTTTTGTGGTCGACAATTTGTTATAAAACTGTTCAGAAGGCCTACTAATAAAATGGATAGTTCGTTCGAACCACAGAACACGGAGCGTAGCGACTCTTACTTGTTCTGTGGTTCGGACCACAGAACAGAGATTAAGCGTAGCGAGTCTTACTTGTTCTGTGGTTCGGACTATAAATCTTACAAATTAAAATAACCGGTCACTTGTATCAATCCTTTAAAAAAAATGACCAATCTAGCCGGGTAAGAAACGCGATCGTTTTCAATTGGGATGTGGACACCAATCATAAAATTAACTCAATGGCATGAGTTATAAAATTTGACACCTTATTTTAGGTCCTATAACCAGGTTCATTATCTTTTTATTAGAAGAATCTGGTTTTTGTTTACTTTATAATCAATAAAAAGTTAGGCAGTTGAGTCCGGTAAACAATGACGTCATAGCTTAATGTTATCGCTATACAAATTATAAGCAAGAGGTGCGTTTTGACATAACATAAAAAGTATGTCAATTGATTGGTGGTGTCAACTAGCCTATATTCATAAATTGTTAAAGTTTTTATACGAATGAATAGTTATTATGGGTTAATACGTCCGAACGAACGAAACACTTTCGTAGAAGGCCTCCTGAACCGACATTCTGAGGGTACGGTAACGGAGAGAGCAACCTCACAGGGGTGTCGAGCAGCAGCGTGCGCGTGCGCTGCGAGCTGCGCGGCGCGGAGCCGGCGGTGCGCGTGCGGCAGGTGCGCGTGCTGGCCGCGCCCGCCGCCGCGCCCGCCGCCGCCGTCGCGCCCGCGCGCGTGCTGCACACCGTCGCCGAGGCAGACGCGCTGCGCGTCTTCCGCCTGCTCACCTCGCAGGTAGTATACTAACCACTTGAGCGCTGCCCGAAACTTGCGCACTACAACATTACGAAGGCACGAATTTCATGATATTTTGACCCCCTTGTCACATTTGTGAGGTAGTCACATATTTTGCAATTTGACACCTAGAAATTCTTAAAATTAATTTGTATTTTTTTCCGATTTGATGTTCCAATACTAGTAATGTAAGATTTTTTCGCGCACACGCGTTTGTGATACGATAATCGTCCCGTAAGATGCGCAATGCGATCCATGTCCCAGCGCTCAACATCGATGCCGCGTACTGTAACCAGCACTTCGCGGTTCCGTACTAACTTTCAGGCATGTTAATGGTTCGTCCATAAAAATGATCTATCTAGGATGGCTTGTTGTTATAATCAAGCGCTTAATTACCTAGAACCCTACTTTTCCCCAACGAAAAAGTAATATGTATAAGCATATAAACTGTTTTTCGTGACTTAAAAGTTAACATATTATAAGTTTATTATTATCGAAATAGTTCATTATTGATTACTCTATGAAATACAATTTTAAACAATACATATTTTTGTCTGACATACAAATTTACAAAAACGCTGGTACAAATAAAGCCCCTCTCCATTGAGTTACTTTGTATTAGACCTGAAATCCCGATGCGCTACCCAAGCATGTACTGTAATGTACGTAGTAATGAATATTGATAGACGAAGGTATTTTGGCGTGTCTCTTCTAGTACTTTTACAATACAAAAGATATTATTTATTGGAACAGATTCACCAGCTACACATCAATAAACATTACAGTTCAGAGTAATATGGGTAATGTGTAAAAGATATGTCTTTATAGAAAAATACAGGGTTTTTAACAATTCGTCGACTTCAAAAATATAAAAGAAAGTGGACACAAAAGATAAACAAATCAAAATTTAAGAAACAAAAGAAAGCTGAAATGTTAATATTTCAAAGCTTGCGACTATAAATGGGTCTGGGTGTTGTGGTACCGCGTTGTTTCCGATTTCTATAATACTTTAGCTACTTAAATTAGGATCAAAGCAATGTATGTGATGTTGTCCAATATTTATTTATTTATTTAAATAGCCTATTAGTGCAAGGTAAACTAGTTCTGTTCTGTCCAGGTGTTCGGCAAGCTTCTAGAATGGGAGCGCAGCGGCAGCGAGTCGGGAGAAGCAGCTGCCACGGCCGAGGACCCCGCCGCCAACGACACGGACCTGCGCGAGCACGTCGTCGGCATTCTCTTCGCGGGACACAAGCTCACCTCACTGCAGCGACAGGCGAGCTATCACTTAGACTCATACATTTCTGGCATAATTAAGTGTGTACAAAACTTCATCCTCCTATTCACGGCAAAGGGGGTGATTTTATCAAAAAGAATAGAATAGAATAGAAATAGAATAGAAAAAACTTTATTGAAAAAAAAAGCATACACAAAATGTGGACATTCTAACTTAAAAACTGTCGGACTTTTATACAAACTTTGGACCCTCTAAGGGCGTGAATATAAAAAAAACCTTCCTTATTGGGTGCCTCCGTCATATGAGAATTGGTGCGAAATTTCAATTTTCTAGTCTTAAAGGTTTGGCCTGTGCGATGATACATCAATCAATCACTTTTGCAGTCATTCACTTTTGCCTTCAACAATAATAAAATGACGCACATCTCTATCTATAGATTTGTGCGTCATTTTTATTATTGTTGAAGGGCATTGGGTAGGTGTCAGAGGGTGTGCGATAGGCGAGGTCGGTGTCTCGCCTCGTATTCTCTTTGTTAGACATTTTATCAGACAAAAACTGAAGATGCTAGATACTTTGGGGCTTTATGTAGTCGCCTACGATCTCTCATTAACGAGTCTTACTTGTTCTGTGGTTCGAACGCATTGGATCGCGCTCGCATTACAACATTGAACTTGAAAAAAAAGTAGACAACTTGTTGTAACTAAACTATAGTTTTAAGTCAGTTTGAAACTTTCGATTGAAATTTTGATTCATCTAGGAATGTCAAGGGGTGGTTTAGGTTGTGGCTTTCGGGAAAGATTAGTTTGAATATGTAAAGCCTGGGCAGCGTTTGAGATGCTGCGTCACATCTTCTCGTCACCACTGCCACAATGCCTGAAGAGCGAGATATGCAATCAGTGCGCCCTACTGGTGATCACCTATGGAGCCGAAACGTGGAACATAACAGTAAAGCTGGCCCACGGACTTCACGTCACTCAGCGAGCTATTGAAAGGACATTATAATAATTATAGTAAAGTTGTTTTGCGGAGAAACTAGTGCTAACAACAACGACGAATCGGATATTGATAATAATTTCGTACATATTTTTGTATGAAAGGAAAAACTAACAGCAGTATAGTCCAAGATCTCAAGGCCGCCAGACTACTTATTTTCTAAGTAACGATATTGTATCGGATCGAGAAATGCTAGTATATACTTTGAACGTGTGCATGCATACTTAGCTTAAGCTGACTGCCAATTTTTAGGTGTCAGGTACTATTTAATGTTTTCAGTGCTGATATTTGTTTACATAAAAACAGATATTTTTTAACTTAGAAAATAGGTTAAGTCTAGAGGTCTTTTGATTGCTCTATTAAGCTGTTGACATTGGCATCCGCAGCCCAATAGATGTTAGTGTTGTTTTCGCGCAGGTGATGTCGCACATCGTGTGCGCGATCGGGTACGAGGCGGCGCGCGTGCGCGACGACTGGGAGACGGCGCTGCTGTGCGCCGAGGCGGCCGAGCGCGGCGACGAGCCGGCACCACGCGCGCCCGCGCCGCACGCGCTCGACAACTACTGCTTCGAGATGCTGGCGCTGGTGAGCAACTACAATCCCCGCCATGGATCTTGAGTTTGATCTCGAGCAAATAGTATCGAGACGCGCGAGCGCGGAATAAACAACCAATCACGGCGCGCGTCGCGCTATTAGCCAATCTAATCGTAATGGTCTTCTGTGCATCTTTCGCTCAGTGCTTATGACCCGTGTTACCCGCGTGACCCGCTAGTTGTAACTTCTTCACACCGCCAGACACCCTCACTTGTAAATAAGGACTGGCTGTTCCATACAAATGACAGCTAATTTTGTGTGCATATTTTAAGCGACATAGGTGAGAGTACCGAGAACTAACTTTGACGTATACTGCAAAGTCTGTTTTAAATCTTGTGGTCATTACTAATTTTGTTCCAACATTGGAAACCTATAGAGCAGACCTGGTCGTCGTTAATGTCAAGATCCAAACAATATCTTCCTTAAAATTAAAAACGTATATTCAATAATTATGTAGAAAGGAGAATGACCTGCACCCTGGTCGCCTATGGTATTAGCGTTTTTATGCCGCAGACTAATGTACATTCGTATTCGTACAGATCCCATCTAAATAATGTCTTGCTCATACATTTTCCTTAGCTACAAAAAGTATTATGTTCTCCCAGCTGCTGGCGCTGAGTGGCAGCGCAGTGGGCTGCGCGCACCTGGCGCAGCGCACGGAACTGCTGGCTGACTTGCTGGCATTGCTGCACACCGGCAGCGAGCGCGTTCAGCGACAGGTCATTATTACAGCCATAGGATGTCCACTTGGAAGCGGCCTGCAACCTTTACCAGCTCGTCTGTCCATCTTGTGTGTGTTGCTACGCTGTGCTTTCCTGCAAATAACCTCCGTTCTATAGCATGCCCCATCTGCAAACTACAGGTACATTGTTGTATCCCAAGCTCCCGGCCCAGCCTAGCGGATGCATGGATCCGTAATTTGTGGAAAATGAAATCACAAAATTACCCTGTAACATTATTTCTGAAATTTTTGCGGTCTATTGAACTACAGGCACCTTGTTGTTTCCCAAGCTCCCGGCCCAGCCTAGCAGGTGCATGGATCCGTAATTTGTGGAAAATGAGATTACAACCTTACCCTGTAACATCATTTCCGAAATTTTCGCGGTCTATTGAACTAATGTCGTAAAAATTATCCTAAACATACTTGGACTTTGATTTATTTGAGGCTTCAATATTATAACCCATCCAATTGCTAGTAGACGGATTAGCTATCACACAGAGTCTTCTTGAAAGAAAGTGATTGAGAAACAATGTGATCGCATTGTGTTAGAGCACCTGCGCCCCTAACTGCTCTTTAATTAGGTAAAGCTAACGGCAGATTTGTTATATTTTTAACGTTAATAAATAGTTTGATTTTTTATTTTCTATTTCAGGTCATTTCATTACTCCGAAGAATGATATCGGAGATCAAGCCCCAGAAAGCACTAGTTGCTATTAACTATGGAAATGACTTAAGTACAAGGTGAGTTTAAAAATTGTTTCTATAAAAAAAGTTATTCTTTTTTTTGTGTAGAGTATTTAGAACCGCTATAATTGGATTAATGTTTATGGTGGCGCTTGGAGCGAGGTATAGTCTTGTGATGCGTGACAGCCCACATTGATTTAACAAGAATTCTTGAAGTCAGCCAACGGGTAGCTCCACCTGCAAGATTTTATACAAAAACAAACAAACCAGCTTGCTTCAGTTAGCTGCAACGTAGTCACAGCACTTGCAGCGACACACCACACCGCTACCTCAGGAACTGATTTTGTCAAACGGTAGAATCAAAAAGGCGCTTCAATGGTTGGATTTATTTAAACTCTTTGAACGGATGTAGCTTCATTTTGGCGTTTTATTCGACGCAATTACGTCGTTGATTTCTTGTTATTTACTACCTTGAAAATATGTCTGTGTACAGAGTAACATTGCTGGACTACTTGCTGAGCTACGTGGGCAAGGCGATCACGGTGCAGATGAAGGTGAAGGGGTCGAGCGGCGCCAGCCCGGCCACGGTCACGATGGGCTCCAGCATCGCGTCCACGCCGCCCTCCACGTGGTTCATGCGCGGAGACACTACCAAGAAGCACGCGCATCTCGTCGCCAAGCTGCTGGCCGATATGGCTGAGGTAACGCTGCAAAAATCAGAAGTATGACATACGTGGACATTGTTTAACAACGATTAAAATGACCAATTTCGCTTGCAGTGCTGTGGTTCCTCGTTAATTTCGATCTCTGTGCGATGTCGGACTCAATTTGTCAATTTCATCAACGAGAATACCATTTGTGATATTAGTGATAACGAGATTAGATTGAAGCTTATTGATTCTGTCTAATTGTATTACGATTGTTTGGTGCAGGATAAAGTGTCTCCCGCATGGGGCCAGGAGACCCGCACGGCGCTTGCCAACTACGTGGGGCAGATCGCTACGGTGGCCGAGCCGGACCGGCGGCCGGCGCGCTGTGTGGCCGCGCCCACCATGTGGATGGCGCTCGCCGCGCTCTGCGTGTGCGAGCAACCGCACATAGACCTGTGAGTACTCGCCGAGACACGACACGGAACTAAGCATCATTAGCCTTAAAAGTCCACTAGTAGACACTGTCCTCCCTAATAGAATACCGCGGCTCAGACCCGTGCCACAGAATACTAAAGATTACAGAAATTTGACTCTGCAACGGTGCCAAAAGAAATGCCTACTCAATGTCATCAACAATACGGTGTAATTTGGTTCGGGTCAGATTACAACTCCATTTCGTTTAGATACCTACAGAAATCCATTGCAAGCGAATCTCATTCTTATAACTCTAGGTTACGATTCTTAATAAACTAAACCTATACTCGATCTATTCAATGAACGACGCGCTAGGGTTGCTAACACCATCTAGCGTCATCGCGGCAACGTCTTGCCGGCTCGTTTCTTTAATTACTAATAAATATCTGACAAAACTGCACACCTATATAGTAATGTAATTTTATAAACCTAAATAGTTATAAAGCGACATACTGCACAGTTTTTTTTTATGTGTTTCCATTTTGAAAATAGTTAAATAGAAAAATAGGCGAATGAAAAGCGCGCGCGCGTCACTTCTCGCTCGCGAGTCCCTACTGGATTAGCCCACCGCAATAAGACGCCGCGCGTAGGTATGTTTTCGATGCTTACACGGGGAGTGATATATGCCTGCCCGTGCCGTGAAATATACGAGACCATAACGCATTTAGCTACGCGTGCATTTGTCGTGTCCTGTAAGTTCTGTGTCCTAGCAATCCCGATACTAGATCTTGTGGTGTTATCGTGGTTCGGATATTAAGGCCTTAACACGCTTGAATGACCTTAACGCGTTGCGCCCATACAAATTTTTCGCGCGTGCCATTGACCTCTAAAAATCGGAAAAATATGTTTTTTTAATGAAATTAATGCCTTTTTCAAATAAAACTCTGAATTCAAAACATGTATATTTCTAAAATCTAGTTTTGTGTGAAAACAATAATGAAATAGCTTGTGCCGTTTAAGAGAACATTTGCAATTTATAAAAATATAGACACTTTTTTGTGCCTGTCTTAATCCAAGGGACTTAACGGAACATCAAAATTAATCAATTCAAGATGTTTATTAAATCCTCTTCTAGCATATCGTGTTTAAAAATTTTAGATTCAAGTAACAGGTATTCTGACAATTTGACTTTCATATTCGAGATTTTAGGCACTTGGGTGTTGTTAAAGCCTTAATTGAATTTGGTAGACTTTCGTTTCTGTAATTCGTACAATATATTACCATAAAATTGTAACTCTTAATAAAGCTTTATTTCCAGAATTAACGGTATCGGCGAGGGTCGCGAGTCCCGGCGGGAACCTGAGGCTCGGCCATTCTGCTCGAACCACGACGACGGCGCCACCATCGCGGTGGTGGAGTGTCGCACGTGCGGCCCGCTGTGCGGCGAGTGCGATCGGTTCCTGCATCTCAACCGCGCCGCCAGGACTCACCAGCGGCAGGCTAGTGGATTGCGTGTTCTTACCTGATATAGAAGACGATAACTGTAACTTAATACTGGCAATACAGTAACCAAGGACAGTCCTGATTTCCATTTCAGATTATTGAAACGCGTTTTAGCAGTCACTGCCGGTTTATTTTTGAGTTTAACCGTAATGATAAATCCGAAAACTAAATTCAGTCAGTTTTAAATGGATATATTGATCTTGTCTGCATAGATTCCATCCAGTAACTAATGCAGAAGAAAAACAATTTTGTAAGTTCCATCTTATCTAAATCCAGGTTAACATAGTATTAGCACAGAGTAAGTATTATACTACGTAAAAGTATTAGTTTGTAAGTTGCTTTCTTATCCCCAACACTTCAGGATAACGATATTAGAATAGTTTGTAAATATTTACAAACTCAGTCGGGCTATAGAGCCCATAGTAAACAGCACATTGAACCATGTACACACTCCATCAGAGCCATTTATTTAGCACTAAGAGGCCATCCATATATTACGTCATATGTTAAAGAGCGGGAGGGTGCCAAAATTTTGTGAATCAAATTTAAAATTTTATAATATGTCTAGTATTGAAACACAAAATTTTAACTATAAACGAAAATAAATATTTTTTAAATGCAAAATTGTAAAAATGTAACGTCACATTAGGGAGGGGGGAGTCTCACAAATGTGACCACCTGTTACCCGGTGAGAATATCATGAAATTCGTGTGACGTAATCTTTGGATGGCTCCTAATTGTTGTATGAAAGTAGGACGCCGTTAAAGCCCAATTTAAAGTTTTCTAATTCTGTGCAGATTTGCAAAGAGGAAGAGAGCGCTATCCGCGTGGACATCCACGAGGGGTGCGGGCGGGCCAAGCTGTTCTGGCTGCTGCTGCTCGTAGACCGGCGGACGCTGAAGGCGCTGGCGGAGTTCCGCGGGATGGAGCCGGCGGACGGCGCCGACGACGCTGGCTACGCGGGCACCTGCCGCTTCTGCGGTGCGCGAGGCAGCACCGGCCTGCTCGCCATCGGGAACGTCTGCGCCGACCAGCAATGTCAGGTACAATCCCCGCCACCGATAATGAGCGCTGGGGCAACAACAGTAAGGATCGCTTTGCGCATCTTACGAGACGATCATCGTATCAGAGAAGACTGTGCACGGAGCTAACAACTAATTACAGCCGGCGGTGGAGGCGCGTCGCAAGACTAGCCAATCGCGTAATCGTTATGGACTTCTGCGCATCTTTCAACCAGCGCTCAACATCAGCGCTGCTAGTTGTATATCAATAATATGGTCCCGATCAGATTTTATAGTGTTCGCGCAAGTACTAGTCACCGTCTGAAAAATAGAAGAGAGAGAGGGTGTCGGTTTTTTGAGATTTGATATTGGTCCTATGGTTAATTTATATTTGAGAACCGTGATTCCGACTCTTGAAGCCCGTAAGTGGTTTTTCTATATTTCAATTACACGGTGAACTGAAAGTTTACGTTTTTATACGATGACGATCTTGCGTTGGCTGCCTAGCGACACTCCTTTGAGAAAGCTGAAAACAGGCTAACCGTCACACTTTCCCTAAAATTAGAAATTAACAATAATCGTGCTGTCATCGCCCAATTAATGCTTAGTGTCAAACTCTATTTGCCAGTACTGACAATAAAAAGTATGCCTATATACGTCCTACTGCAGGGCTCAGGCCTCACCTCCACTATGAGGTCGTTTGGTCAATACTTCACCACGCAGGGCCAGTGCGGATTAGTGGAGGGGTGTTGTAAGGCCAGTGACTAAACCTTACTATCAGATGTTATCAAGCCGCCTTAAGGCCTCTGACTAGGCTTCACGACCAATATCAAGCGATATTTCCGGGACCAACTTTTAACGTGCCTGCCGAAGCACGGATATGCTCGTTATAAATGTCACTAAATATGGTCGGAATGGTCACTCATCCACTCACGACCGCGGCGTTGGTTACTTAACTTTAGTAATCGAGACCAAAGCGCTGCCGCCCGCTGAGCTACGAGCACCTCTATTGCCAGCACTGACAGTAGATTGCTGTGTTTTTGTTTTTTACTGTCAATTTGCAATTTTAAAGCCAGGCTTGCTCAATTTTCGCTTTCTATTTTGTGTTTACGATACGGAATTAGGGTAAGGTCGTACGGATCTCTGGAGGAACTTGATAATTACTAGTTAACGACACAAATGCACTTAGCCAAACCCGTCCAACACATAATCCGTTTCCGGTTTCCGGAAGGGTGTTCGGCAGGGGTGTATTCTTTCGCCAATCCTCTTTAATGTCTACGGGGAATACATTCTAAGGGAAGCGCTAGATGGATGGGAAAAAGGAGTAAGCATAGGGAGTGTTAGGATTTCGAATCCTAGATACGCCGACGACACCACCTTGCTAGCAGAAAGCCACAACGAAATGGAAGAACTGTTGCGACGCGTTGAAAGGGCCAGTAACGTCTTAACGATAAACAAAAACAAAACTAAAGTCATGGTTGTAGACAGATTTGGGAAAATCCAGCAGACTGGCGCCCTATCGTACCTTGAAAAAGTTCAGGAGTTAAATTATCTCGGTTCGATGCTGACAGCAAACGCCTCCTGCGAACTTGAAATCCGACAAAGAATAGCAATGTCGAAGAGCGCTATTATGCAGCTGGAAAAGATCTGGAAGAATAGCAAACATTAAACGCAAAACAAAAATTTCACTAGTGCGGACACTAATCTTCTCAATCTTTATGTACGGTTCAGAGACATGGACAACGAAAGCTGCGGACATGGACAGAATAAACGCTTTCGAAATGTGGTGATATCGCCGGATGCTTTGTATACCTTGGACCGCCTTACAAATGAATCCATCCTGCAACAAGTACGGATCAAGGAACGCCTCACAACTATCGTCCTCAGGCGATATTTACGGTACTTTGGGCATCTTGCCCGGAAACCACCTGATAACCTGGAGAGAGCTATCCTCATCGGGAAAAGACAGGGCAAAAGACCACGTGGCAGAAGACCAACACGTTGGTCTGATCTCATTGTAAAAACCCTAGAGATGCCGTTCTACGAAGCATTTAGACGGGCGCAGGATCGAAATGCCTGGAGACAGCTCATCATCCAGGCAACTAAATAGGCGGGGTCACGATCCTTAACCCCTGAGGAACACATAATCATGTTCAGATTTTTACTGTTCCGTCGAGATTCACGGGGGCAGCCGATAGGCTAACCGTACCCTCAAGCTGATCTGGAGAGTAGTCTATATTTAGCTGACCTATCCATCTCTAACATACAATGTTAGAATTTAAATTAAAACAAAAGGTCAGCTCCAGCGCATGGGCATCAGCCCGGCACATCACGTTCTCCTTTAAACTGCGTTGAACGAAACGTGCCTTATATCTTGCCTAAAGCCTTCCCCCCCCCCTCCCCTCAAACGAACTGTGAGCGCTTGAACAGAACAAACAGAATACCGACTACCGGCATCTGTTTCATGGCCAACAAGTATCCGCAGCTATGCTAAAGAGACGGATAGGTTTCCTTAGACTGATGCCTTAACCACTCAGGCGTACAGATGCTCGAATTTAGCTCTGGTCTTTTAAAAGTCCTCAACCTTTCAATATTACACATAAAGAACATCTAGAACATAAATAACAGTAGGCTTCCTTCAGCGCCCGAACAGTCTTGGCCAACCTGGAAGTGCTAACTAAACAGTCTTACGTACGTTTGGCCGCTGTCGGCAAAATTTGTCAAAGTAGGGTATGGTGACCGAGCTGCAAAGTGAATGGGACTGTAGTGTAAACATACGAACTAAAAGAAGGTGAGCCTTCTTTACTCCCCTTGTCTCATACAAAATGCCGTGGAAGTTGCCAAGTTTTGATCGAAGGCCAGAATCTAGTCGATGACACGACAGAAGCAGACTTTGTATCACGAAGGTTTGTTGTAAATGTATCTGGAGACGTATTTGAATTCAAATTTGCATAGGGAATCGAATCGTGTGGAATTCCCTAGGAGTTTGCATACGATTCTTGTGAATTCGTATGTAAATTGAAATTCGAATGCTTGAAAAATACGCCCCTTGTTTTGTTGTGCAGGAGCACGGGCGCGAGGCGTGCAACCGCGTGCTGCAGTGCGGGCACATGTGCG
The DNA here is from genome assembly GCA_950371115.1 of Anania fuscalis. NCBI lineage: Eukaryota > Metazoa > Arthropoda > Insecta > Lepidoptera > Crambidae > Anania > Anania fuscalis. Next base: position 6,932,580 of record OX493324.1, read on the forward strand.
GCGGCGTGCGCTGCGAGCCGCTGTGCCTGCCCTGCCTGTTCGGCTGCGGGCCAGCGCGCGCTGCCGAGAGCGCGCCGCTGCGCCAGGACGCCGACGACATGTGCATGATCTGCTTCACCGAGCCGCTGCAGGCCGCGCCAGCCATACAGGTACCGCGCCACTGTACCAGCGCGCCGCATGCCGCCCTGCCTGTTCGGCTGCGGGCCAGCGCGCGCTGCCGAGAGCGCGCCGCTGCGCCAGGACGCCGACGACATGTGCATGATCTGCTTCACCGAGCCGCTGCAGGCCGCGCCAGCCATACAGGTACCGCGCCACTGTACCAGCGCGCCGCATGCCGCCCTGCCTGTTCGGCTGCGGGCCAGCGCGCGCTGCCGAGAGCGCGCCGCTGCGCCAGGACGCCGACGACATGTGCATGATCTGCTTCACCGAGCCGCTGCAGGCCGCGCCAGCCATACAGGTACCGCGCCACTGTACCAGCGCGCCGCATGCCGCCCTGCCTGTTCGGCTGCGGGCCAGCGCGCGCTGCCGAGAGCGCGCCGCTGCGCCAGGACGCCGACGACATGTGCATGATCTGCTTCACCGAGCCGCTGCAGGCCGCGCCAGCCATACAGGTACCGCGCCACTGTACCAGCGCGCCGCATGCCGCCCTGCCTGTTCGGCTGCGGGCCAGCGCGCGCTGCCGAGAGCGCGCCGCTGCGCCAGGACGCCGACGACATGTGCATGATCTGCTTCACCGAGCCGCTGCAGGCCGCGCCAGCCATACAGGTACCGCGCCACTGTACCAGCGCGCCGCATGCCGCCCTGCCTGTTCGGCTGCGGGCCAGCGCGCGCTGCCGAGAGCGCGCCGCTGCGCCAGGACGCCGACGACATGTGCATGATCTGCTTCACCGAGCCGCTGCAGGCCGCGCCAGCCATACAGGTACCGCGCCACTGTACCAGCGCGCCGCATGCCGCCCTGCCGGCCTGCCCTGTTCGGCTGCTGAGACAAAATAGAAAAATAATAGTAACTACAGGGATACTTTTGGACACCCCGCCATATTTTTTCACGTCATCTATAGGATGAGAAAGAAGCACATTATAATAAAAAAAATATAACTTTTTTTTTACTATTTTTCAACTCAACGACCTTATGCAGTGCAAATACGGTGCACCGTATGTGCAATGCACAGGTCGTTAGTCGTTGTCGGCGTACGCCTGTTTATTATAAATGCCCGAGCAGTTCACGTTGTCGTGTTCTCCGGATATTTTAAAGTTAATATTATTAAATACGATGAAGACGAACTTTTTAATGTTCTCTTGATCGTATTTTTAAAATTTGGCACTACTTTGCAATGTATATTAATTGAATACGTAAAACTAATACACATTTCTGTTTAACAGCTACAATGCGGGCACGTTTTCCACTTGCACTGCTGCAAGAAGGTGCTCGCCAGCAAGTGGATCGGTCCGCGGATAACTTTCTCGTTCGCGCAATGTCCTATTTGCAAGGTATGATCATGATTACAAGTATTAGGAGTATTGAACTGAGTAGAGCTGAACCATAGTATGACCACGAGCACTAATGCGCCTTCGGTGTGACAGACACGCTGAGTGAGAGACAGACTGAGAGTACAGATTCACACGAGGTTTATACTAACATTTGATTTTACGATCTAAGAAGATGTTAGGCAGTGTTATTTGATTTGATTAGAAGTACATTGTGCTTTCAGATTTTTACTCATATTACCATTTCAAAAAAATAAGTAATATTATAATAACTAACGTATTCTGACGTCACGGGTTAAAGCGCGATCCATCCTTGGATTTTTTATGTCATGTGACGAGCACTAGTCACACAGTTAAGTCCAAGTAACGCGTCTCACTGCCACAAAATTCTGGGTTCTTCTGGGGTCTGGGTAGACGATCTGGACGACTAATGTCTAAGATAAGGTTTAGCGCTTATGCTAGGGCTTCACCTGCGTTTAATGACATTAATTAGTGCGCTATTTAGTCGGTCACATTCAAAAACTCTTTGTGAAATTGATGATATAGGAGCATAGTCAATGGGGTTAGGATGGAGTGAAAAAAATTAGAAATGTATTGCTTTCTTTGAAACTTTTTTCTAGTATCCTCAGATCACACGCTAACTAAGCCGCTAGACGCTAGAATCAAACATCAAATGAGTGTGGCTACACGTAATGTTATAAACGCTAATCACGTCGTTATTTGAACGTTAGGCGTCCCGCAGGAGAAGCCTCAGCATTACGGTCACTCTATAGCCATAACTTTGGGGCGACTAATACTTTGAATTGTACAGGAGGATATGGACCACTGGACCCTCGAAGACTTGCTAGATCCGATCCGTCGTTTGCGCGAGGAAGTCCGTCGCAAGGCGCTGATGCGGCTCGAGTACGAGGGCGCGGGCGTGCCGGGTGCGACGCGCGGCCGGCCCGTGCTCGAGCCCGCCGCCTACGCCATGGAGCGCTACGCGTACTACGTGTGCCACAAGTGCGAGCGGGTGAGTGCGCCCCACACCACTAGGCAGAAGACCATTACGATCACGTGATTGCCTGCACCGACGGCTGGGATTAGTTGTTAGCGCTGCGCACACGCGTCTCTGATACGATGGTCGTCTCGTAAGATACGCAAAACGATCCCCACTCAATACTCAATACTTTATTGCATCCTTAATGTATGTACAGGTGTTACATTTTAATAAAAGAATCATTAAGGAGCCCATCGGCACTGCAAAAATATATAAAAGAGAGGAAGCATTTTTGTCACAGATTAGTTAGAGTACGTTTTTTGTTTAATTATGAATAAGTTACACTTAGTAAAAAAAAAAACTCTGCTCCAGCGCTCAACCTCGGTACCTGTAAAGTGCACGGTATTGGCCAGTCGTGTGCTTACATAACCGTAGTACTTGGCGCTCTAAGAAGAATAATGTCCTGTCAATATCAAAGTAGCTGAAAAGATGAGAATGATTATGTCAGCGCAAAAAATACCTTAGTGAAACGGCGGAGCGTTGCTAAGTACAAGACAATTATTAGGCTTTTTGTATATTGTGATAAAAATATTATGTGTTTTTTGGAACTCGTGTATTTTGCAGCAACACTTACTGATATTTTTACTATATAGATTTGACCGAGCTATTGTCTCGGCGAAGCGAGTGTGTCGGGTGCGTACTAGTGATGTGCCGGATCGTCAAAAATGTATATCTGCGGATACGGATCCGAACACGGTTATTTGGTATCACGATACGTAGATACGGATACGGATTTTCACTTTATTACTCAATCGGTATCGGTGCGCGTGACCTGGAAACACGGTGAACTTATCACAAAATTGATCACATCACGAATTCAATAGTTTTTCATTCCAACCTAATCACCTAAATATAAATTTTATCTATGTACCTATTGAAAAATAATTAAGTAGTTAAAGATCCATATAAAATCCGCCAAAAAAGTAACGGATACGAATCTCTCGTCTCCGTCTGATCCGCACACACGGACACGGATATCCGGTGTCCGGCTGTGTGTGTCATCACTAGCGTGTGGTTGGTGGTGTGCGCAGGCGTACTTCGGCGGGCTGGCGCGCTGCGAGGCGGAGACCAGCGGCTGGTGGGAGCCGACGGAGCTGGTGTGCGGCGCCTGCAGCGACGTCGCCGGCGCGCGCGTCTGCCCCAAGCACGGTGCTGACTTCCTGGAGTACAAGTGTCGCTACTGCTGCTCGGTACATATCATTATTTTTTTAGGGTTCCGTACTCAAAGGGTAAAACGGGACCCTATTACTAAGGCTCCGCTGGCCGTCTGTCTGTCCGGCCGTCTGTCACCAGGCTGTATCTCATGAACCGTGATAGCTAGAGAGTTGAAATTTTTACAGATGATGTATTTCTGCTGCTACCAAAAAAAACCTATTTTATAAATATTAAATATTTATTGTATTCTTACAATAAATATTTAAGGGGGCTCCCATACAACAAACGTGATTTTTTTTGCCATTTTTATAGAAAATGGTACGGAACCCTTCGTGCGCGAGTCCGACTCGCACTTGGCCGGTTTTTATTTTATTTTATTAAGAAGAACAAGGTTAAGAATTTTTCAATAATTGGAAATTTAAATAAATAACATTTAAAACTACTTACAGGTCCACAAAGATAGAAATTAAATTATTCTAAAAAGAGAAAAAAGTACAAAATTAAGTGTTTCGCGTTGAGCAACACAAACACCCGCCAATAACACATTGGGAAACTTTTGTCTCTTTGCCTACGTTAACATATTTATCATTCATATCTATTATAGCTTAGAAATTTTTCACATCTTTTTATCCGACGAAAATGAACCCACATTAAATAAGGCCAGAAGTTCCCCTGTTTACAGAAATGAATGAATATTTCCCTTGGTCACGGCATCACGCGTGAGCGGCTGAACCAATATCGCTTATTCTTTTTTGTTGTGGTTGTTATTGTCAGGTTCTCATGATGTCACAGGTTCATGAGTTATCTCTTAACAACATTATTTGAGTCGATTTATTCTTAATTCCAAAGTTCTAGTCCCTTAATCAGTTCGGTATTTATTATAGGCTAAGGGCCTGTTTCACAATATACGGATAAAGTTATGTAATATAAAAAGGTGTAGAGGATAAATGTGCTTGAAAATCGTGTCAAAAATCGTGTTTATCCTTCAGTTAAGTAAAATATAGCTTATTCAGAACTAATGCAGAACTTATCTGTACATTGTGAAACAGGCCCTTATTTTCAAAAATGGCACATAAACTAACAAATGCTATGTTGCGCAGGTGGCGGTGTTCTTCTGTTTTGGGACATCGCACTTCTGCAACGCGTGCCACGATGACTTCCAGCGCGTCACTAACATCCCCAAGCACTCGCTGCCGCAATGCCCGGCGGGTACGTAATGTTGCCATCAACTTTCGTCGTCACATTATTAATATTTTAATATAAAAAAAAACATAAAATCAAAAAGATATGGACAAAATTGGATTATTCTTTTCTTTTTTATTATTATTTTAATGGCGAATATCGTGTATTCCACAAATATATAAATTAACACACTGAGTAGAAGTTTTAGTAGCTCGCACTAGTGTTGCACTATGGTGCAGTTATAGGTAAATAATTGCACCCTCATTAAAATCTTATTTGCGCCTACAAAAACAGCAAGTAGCTGTAATTATTTCATGATTATCGTGACGATTATCTGGAGTTAAAGTATTCATTAAAAAGTAAATATAATTTATTACATTGTAGCCTTGCATTGGCGCCCAACGTGGTTGCACCTTACCCGAGCCAATGGCCGCAACGCTTTCATATAACTTTGTACCCTTTGCGTTTAAAGCGATTGACTGCGCCATTACTTCTATGTTCGTTATGAATTCGGGCGCCGCGTGAGCAATGTAATTGGGAAATGGACACCAATCATAAATAATTCTAATGCTCGGGCTTCACCTACGTCTAATGTCATTAATTAGTGCTCTATTTGATATAGTACGCAGGTGTGGCCGGTCTTAGTTTAGCTAATTTGCATAAGACGATAGGCGATAGCTCGGACGGCGGTAAGTTTTGACACATCAAAGGGATTTAGCGGTCGTCTTGTGCGTTGTTGTGGCTACACCTACTACACTAAACAAGTTAAAACACGGTCCCATTCGAAAACTCTGTGAAATAAATGTTAAAGTGCATAGTTAATAAGTTAGGATGGAGTGGACAAAATGAAAAAAGTATTTTTTTCTTGGAAGAGTTTTTATTTTATTTTAAAGACTAGAATCCGCAGATCACACGCTAACTAAGCCGCTAGACGCTAGAATCAAAAGTCAAATAAGTATTCAAATTCAAATTCTTTATTCAGTATCAGGTTTGTACATTTCTGCTTTACGATTGGGGATTTCTTTTAAGTAATTAATTACTTGTGTTAGAAAACCCCGCTCTCCATACATTAATTTATTTAGATAAAAGATACCTTAAGATACAGTTACAATGTTTTGTTTGCTAAATGTATGTATGGCCACACATTTAGCGCGTAGTTTTGTGAATTAATTAATCAACGTTAATCATGACGTTATTTGAATGTTAGGCGTCACGCAGTAGAAGCCCGAGCATTAGACATCATTTATTAAAATAATAAAATTTAGGCAGTTCAGGCCGGTAAACAATGACGTCATCGCTTGCTATAGCCATACAAATAATAAGGCAGAGGTGCGTTTTGAGATCACATAAAAAGTATGTCAGTTGATTGATTGGTGGTGTGAAGTTGGGTATTGTTTGTAGGTCCGAAGGGCGAGCAGCTGCCGGGCTCGGCGGAGGAGTGCCCGCTGCACGTCCAGCACCCGCCCACCGGCGAGGAGTTCGCGCTCGGCTGCGGCATCTGCCGACACTCGCAGGGCTTCTAGGCACGACCCTCACTACATACTTCTAGGCCCCAGAACTCGTGACAACGCAACCCCTGAAGCGACACTTGGGGGTCGTCCATTAATCACGTGGGGCTCGAAAGGTGTGGGAGTTGGAAAAAATCACGAAATATCATTAGAGGGGGGTTGTAAAGAGATTTACGTGTATTTTGAATGCGCCATTTCTAAACCGAAAAGCGATTGCTTGTGCTGCAAAAATACACGTGATTTTTGAGTTTAGTAGTCTCACCACGTATCACTAAAAAAACATCACGTGATTAATCGACGACCCCTTGACACAATGCTTCTGATTCCAGACCTTTTACTATCTCTAAACACAGTGTCAGCATCTCTTTTTCTTTCTAACGAATAAAATACAATGTGTACAACTGTTAAGGCTATCCCACACTCTTTTTCTGATAGACGTTAAATAATTTTAATTGTGAGATTTTCATAGCATCCTGCAATAATTTCAACTGTTAATTTGTGTTTCGACTGTTGATATTAGTATTATTGAGGTTATCACGATTGTACCAAAGAAAACATATTTTTGCGGCTTTTTCCTTGCTACATAACTATATATTAATACTATATTAAATATTAAAAGTGAATCTGGCTGTATGAGGGACTGGACGACATAATTGTACAAAAACTTATAAGTTGAAAGGATCTTAGGATGCACCGTAAAACACAACACATTTATTTAACCTTTCATGTACATAAAATGTATGTGACATATTTATTTGTCAAGTGGATCTGTTTTTCAAAATAACGATTAAACTGCTTAACCCATTTTTAAAGGGATGTTTATTCACACCAGTTAAATTATGATCAATACGTATTAAAATTACTAAAATTTTATTAAACTTTTCAATTTTATCATTAAAAAGTAAGAGCAAAAATAAACTACACGTCAATACAAGATGTAGACAACCCTGTTTATAGAAAACCACAAGGATAAACGAAAAATGGTTACTTCTTCTTTGCGTGTCATTCTTTCATGTATGTGAGGACCAAAACCCAGCCACTGCACTGATATAGCACTATCGGTATTGTAAAGATCCTCGCGTGTGTAAGTGCAGGGACATGCAGGGCATATTACAAGATATTTCGTAAACATATTGCAGGTTCATAGCATATTTTCGTCGACCTGGCCCTGACATTTGCGACTCAACCTACAATTATCTCTCGCAGGCGCTGAAATATAAGTAATAAATCGAAATAACATTATTAACCTGATTATCTATTAATTTTTGCTTAATATGATGTTACTCAAAAATTATTGTAAAAGGAATGAAAGTATCATTATACTTGACGCTAAATACGACATAATTTTATATAAATAACTGTTCAATGAAATGTAAACCAAAATACTTAACAATATGTTAGAGAACTTACATTCAATTTTATGTCACTGAGTCGATTATTTAAATGTGCTGCAGCCCGCATGCCGCGACATAAGATAAACAATAAACAGCACAGACGCTCGACAATAATATCGAACGTCAATCATAATTTATAACGTTATATGTGACTAGTATTTAGTACAAATCGATAACCTGTATTTTGAATTTTGTCTAAGAGTGTGATCAATGATCATTGCCTTTTAATATATTTTAGATTGATACAGCTAAATGAGTACTACCATGAAATTACATTAATCCTGGTAAAATCTTTTTTTATTTACACAGTATACGAGCCCTGCTAACGTCTCTAAAAAATAAGGCTAAAAGGACGCGAGTGCGTTTTGTTTTACTTTAAATTATTTTATAACCGAAATTTGATATTCAAAATTGTAATTATACATTGAGACAAAAAAAGTGCACTGCACTTTAGGACGCAGTGAGAACTGTTGTTATTGAACGATTTTATAAATAAATAAATAAAATAAAAATTGTTTATTTCGACCAACATGGATCAATTTGTTAGTAATACACAAAAAAAAACATAGCCTAATGTTAGTAAAACAGAAAAACAAGACGAATATGACCTTCACCCTATAACCAACATGTCCGACTGCCACTACATAAACCATATTACAATGGTTCAAATAATGACAATCAAACCTATTAAAATTAAAATAAAGTATTAAAATTTTATGCTTTTTTTGGTTCCTTACCCAAAATTTGGTACGAGTAAACTAAACAGCAACTTTGTGTCCTTGGCTGGATGTAATGTAGGTGTATTTTTTCGACCAATATGACTTGATGAATTTGGATGTCCGGAAATTCATTGCTTTGTAATGTTGCTGTCACGGCCAAAATAAGGGCATAGTGAAACAAGAATAGCTATCGTCCGATTTAAAAAATAAGTAATTATAATTATTTGTAGAGGAATGTGTTGTGCTTGTGCCTCGATTAAAAGATAACAGAGTAAAAGATTTTTTAGCAAAGTTTGAAATTGGAGGAGGGAGATTGACTGTTATTTAAAATGAAAGAAAAGTTACTTTTGGCTAAGGCATAATAATATGTAGTCAATTCATGTCCTTTCCGGAGACCCCAGTTGTATGTACGTCAATTGTGCGACGCATTTGTAACAAACAACTAGTTGAAAACGTCTACATCAATATCACACCTAATGCAGTCTCTGTGCATGCCATCCCTGGTCTATTAGTACATATTTATTGTCTTATTTTGCATATTAATAATGTAATATTTTCTCTCCATAATACCGAATCCACAAAATAATAATTACATTGTTCACATTTAAAAAATAATAAAAAGTACGTTTAAGACAACTCAACCGCTCGTCACATCGAAGTTGGTAACATCTCACACAACACATCCTCGTGTTAAAATAAACATTTATTATAAAAGTATACTTAAGGATTTTTGAGCTGTTTAAATCGAAACCGTTCCTTATAAGCTATACTAATGTTTCAACAGGGATATCGGAGCTAGTGCAACTCCACTAATAAACTACATGCTTTTTCTACACTAATGTTTTGCTGTAGTATAAAATCATCGCTTGAAAATATAAATTGCACGGTAATATTTTGCATACGGCGAATATTGCCGGGGTCTGGGCTTTGTATATTAGTAATGAATGAAATTGGCTATTTTTGATATAATTTGATCGCACTAGGCTGCGGGGCGCTGTCGCCGGCGCGCGGTGCGACAGGGCTCCGCTGCGCGGGCGCAGGCCCAGTTGTTGTGTAGTTGCGTAGATAACTAATTGTTGTCAGGTTAAAAATATTTTTACACGAACCACTCTCATTTAAACTTTTTTTGTAGTCAATGTCTTTTATTGTGCAATAACTTTAGACAGAATTGAACTATATTTTCTCTAATAAATAAATCCTCAAAATATATTTAGTAGTAGAACATTATGATTGTTACACTGAATAATAAGTTAGTTAATAGTATTTTTTCTCTTTTCTGTTTTAAATCAAAGTAGTCCTTTTTTCGATCCGCTCGCTCTCGCCACGGTCTCTTCATGTGGATATAGTAATGATAATTAAGAGTTACTCCACCACTTATTCCATTCGGCTGAGCTTGCGGTAGTCGCATTATTATTTAAGATAATTCAGTGATGTTGTTTAAACATCCTAATTGATGTAAAGCTGGCAACGCGGTGCAGCCACCGGATTGTTTATTCTTGGGATTTTTCCGTAAAAAGTTAATAAAGATAAATAAATTCAAAAAAGTTAGCTTACGTTGGGCGGCTACGACGCGCAGCCAGGTCTTTGATCGATGCAATTATTACTCGTAGTTCTTTACTCAGTTATTGGAATCAGTGTGGAACAATACCTAATGTGGTAGAAGACATAATTTTTTAATGTTACTGCTGTAAGTAGATTGTACTATCAAATATGTATTTGAAATGATTTACAATGTTAAGTAGTAAATGTTTAAATTGATGGACTCCATATTATTTGTTTAGTGCAGTTTCTTGATAGGCGTTTTACGAACACCAGTAACTTATATTAGTACCTACTCGTAAGTGTTTCAGTTAATGTATTACATTTTTATGTATAGGTATTTTGTTGTAAATAATTTGTTGATTGATAGGTATCATTATTCTACGTTTATTTCACTTAGATTAATGTAACTACTTTCCTCCTTTCTTGTGCCTTTCACTTCACGTTGTATTGTATTATATGCGACCGCCGCCCGGTGTTTGTATGTCGATGAGTTTTTCTACACCGTTCCTACTTGATGTGTTAATTTTTTTTATTGTATGTTTTAATCAAGAAACTGTACATTATTAATAATTAAAAAATGGTGTTTTAGTGTCGATCCATGTTAAATGTTTGACAAATACATACTTGCATATATTATAAAATGTGTTAATTATCAATTTTAATGCACCTTTAGGCATTTACATAAGAAAAAAATTATTTAGTTAAGAATCTAGTTAGTAAGACATTTTACAAATAAAGCTTGAAAAGTGATATACGTATTTGATTTCAATATTTCATAAAAACCATAACCTATATCACATTTACATGATTTACATGACGTGACGACGACCTACATAAGTAGGAACTAAATTGTGCGAGCCAGAGTCATCTGGCATCGCTCAAAACATCTTATGCATCCAAACATAATAACCGAATGACGAAGGTCATCGACACATGTTGAAAAACATCGCCAGTTGACAAACAATACAACAATATTTACTTTCCAAACACGGCCAATTTCGTTGATCGAGCCGACCTACTGCAGTATCTTCTTCAGCTCAGATAAGCCGGCTGAAATCCGCCTGGGAGACACTTCACATCTGATAACTTTGCTCGAAAAAGATCGATTTTGTAGCGACGCCCTGATTATCTCTATCTCAGATATATCACAAGCATTGCAAAACTGTTTCGGTACAACTACGTTAGTCTCATCATAACAGTTTAGTTGCATTTAGAGAAAAAAACATGTGATCTTGTGTATTTCCGGAAAATATGGTTCAACGCTACAATATGAAAGTAAGTTTCATCAGATGGCTTCATACTTCTCGTCAAATGGAACAAAAAGTACCAAATTCAGACTTACTTAGTTTGACTAACAGAATTTTATAATTGCTATATATAGATTTTCCAATTTTCTATTGTCTTGAATTTCATATTTGATCCGTAAGTATTACAATACAAAGCATGCGATATAATTATAAAATATTAGTGAATTACTTACTGTTTGAAATTATTGTTTCATAGGTATTAGGTACCTATAATGGCAATTACTTTAATTAATAGCGTCTGAGGGTTAGGACTAATGATCCTCGGTCAAGATCATATCTGGTGCTAACGTTATTATTCAGTGCGGCAATGCTGCGAGTGTTATGGGTACCTTTGCCCTAGATTTGACATAATTGTCTTGATTTTTTTATTTTGTTGTATTTTTGGCATTGTTAATGTAATAGTTAAATTCCTGGTTTAAGACTTTATTTCATATATTTGTTTAAGAAGTAGGTACAAATTGTTATGATATTTGGTGCGAAATAATTTTGCTCGCCAGTGTAGCTATTTCAATAAACAAGTCGGCGTGCACCATCTCAAGTTTTATCTCATTAGTTTGATTTATTAATGTTCTTAAGCCATTCAACTTTTAATCATAATAAAACTTATTATAAATGCGAAAATTTGTAAGTATAGAAATATGGATATCTTTCACGCCATATTTCTATACTTACAAATTTTTGATTTTTATATTTTTGATTTTGATTTTTTTGATTTTGCCAAAACTACTTGTCGGATTTGGATAAAATCTTGCACACAGAATATAATCTGGATTAACATATAAGATACTTTTTATCCTGGTTAAAACACGCAGTGACGGCAACAGCTAGTATTTAAATAATCCTACCACTACCACTAGTGACATATCGAGGGGTTTTGGTGTTTTTATTTACATTTGTATTCATATTATGTGTATAATATCGTAGTATAATACTTACTCCATGATAATATCTTAGTTTAAAAACAAACTATGTGTAATAGTTGCATAAAAATTAGAACTAAAAAAAACAAGTAAGTACGAGGATATAGTCGGTTTTCGTCAAATTGGAGTAGGTGCCAAATAAAATTAAAGCGATTAAGAAAGCAATTGAATAACCAGGGCTGCTTCAAGTGGCCGCTAGTCCGCGCGCACCTGTGCACGCTGGCGGTGAGCGTGGGGCTCCACAGCTCGTGGCGCGCGCCGCGCTCGGCGCTGCGCTACGGCGGGCTGCAGTTCGCGCTGGCCGCGACGCTGGCGGGCCTGGTGGCGCTGCCGCTCGCGCTGCTGCAGCTGGCGCTCGGCCAGCTCAGCCAGCAGGACGCCGTCGGCATCTGGCGGGCGGTTCCATTCTTCAAAGGTTAGTATTATACAGATAGTAACACATACTTCAGTTTATACATGTATCTATTTTTCCCGCCGAAACGCTTTTCTCGATAGCAAAATACAAAACTGAGGCTGATTCTGCTCATCAGTTGTATGAGTACCTAAGTATTAATTTTTCTCAATAAATGTTTGCTTTTCTAGACAAGTCCACCAAAAGTCAACCATGGCAATGTATTCATTTGCGTCTCCGAAAGAAAGCATGGGTATACTCGTACTCTCGTACTTGTGCTGACATAGTATTTCCATAGACGTAGTATTATGTAGTACTAAAAGTTTTTTTTTGTTGAATTTAGTGTCCCCCTTACCCTCTTGGTGCCTGCTCCCAAAACTCATGACTAGTATACTTAAACATACGTATGTCTCTGCGTTTAAACTTTGTTATAGGTACTTTACCTATAACAAAGTTAATTAAAAGGCAGAGACAGGGAGGCAACTACGGAACCCTATGTTGCGTCTCCCACGTAATCGCACTTAGACGGTTTTTTTAGACTTTTTTATTTGCTTAAGTTCTTATGTAACACCTCCAACCCATATTCCTCCGTGAATATTTTTCACTGCGACCTCATGCTCGCTGCTCCTATTAAAACCTCTAACTTAATTATGTTTTACATTATTAATCTGATTTACCAGCTGAAAGCTGACCCCATAGTATTATGTGCTTATTCGTTTCAGGAGTGGGCTACCTAAGGTTGCTAGTTTCGGCCATTGGCTGCGTATACTCGGCGGTGTACGTGGCGCTCACGGTCGCATACTTTTTTTACACGTTGAGCCATTCCATCCCGTTCCGCGCATGTTCCGACCCACGCCTGAACGAGGTAAGCGTTATTTAAGACCACAGTAATTAACGAAACTCCCATCCTCCTCACACTTTGTCCTCTTCCTGGACGCTTGACGTAAAAATAATAATCACTGAACTGTTCTAACTAAAGCCAATCGTTAGGCTACAGACTTTTTTATGTATTTTGATTTTATATTTTTGAAACTATACCTAATGAGTTTGTGAGGCGAAAGAACACATATATAAAGGTACTAAGGTAAGGTCGACAGCAAGAGCGAGATGTCCGATTATAAAATGCTTATATAATCCTGAAAGGAGACATTTATTCGATATCAAATAGAGAAAGTAGTTTTTTATCATTTTTTTAATATCTTCAAATTATATTTCCGTTCATACACATTATTTGTCACGCCGAAGGATGGCCACGTGAGGAGTATTCTAGACACCAAGCTTATAGTATACACCAGCATTAAAAAAATAATATTGCAATCCCTGTAATCAATTTTGTTCTTTTACAGGATGGTTACGAAGAAATAATCAACTCAAGCAGCTGTATTAAGTAAGATTTTAAGTTAAACTCTTGCCTAAAATGTTTTTTATTTATTTGTTTTGTATATAAGGAATTTCTCAGGTAAAATTTAATGCTTGATAATGCTAATGTTTAATATTATTTACAGTGCAACGTTCCTGGCTCCAGTTAGTCAGAAGCCCGAATATTTTATCGCCATGTCTCTAATTATATTTTTCATATGGATAGTATTGCCTTTTGTGTAAGTACAGTCGACTGATTTCCTTTTTTAGTAGTATACAGGGTGTTAGGTATTTCTATAAAAATATCCCCATACATCGATACTAAATTATGTAAGAAAATGTAGTTTAGTTAAGATCTATTTTAAGGCTATCACAAAATTTACACGATCAGAAGACTGGAAAATAGGTGCGATTTGCTTTAGCCACTCTTTAAACTTTAAAACCTATTGTCTGTTCGCGTTTTAAGCATTATAGTATGTACAGCGAATCCTAAGTCTATGGTTTTAAGAGAAAGGCATTTAAATCACTGTCAAGACAGCTTAAGAAATAATAAGTATTAGTTATAATAATTCTAAACTGAATTAAAAACAAATTTTTTGGGCGGTTGATAATTAGGTACATCCAAAGTCTTCTTGCTGCCTTCCTATAGTAATATATCTGTTTTCAGGCTTTATAGTCCAGTGAAGTTGATGAAGCGAATCTTCTACGTGTTGGGTCCTACACTAGTGGTCGCGGGCGTCGTAGTCGTGTCGAGTATCGGGTCGTGGAACAACGTTGGGGCGGCGTACTCGGCGGGCGAGTGGCGGCACTTCCTGCGGCCGCACGTGTGGCACGGCGCTGTGGCGCAGGCGCTGCTGTCCGCGCAGGTGGCCGGCGGATACCTGGTGTCGGCTGGAGACGCCGTCTACAGCGCCACCAACGTACAGTGGTCAGTGTTTTCGATTTATGAGGAGGCCCTAGGTAGGGGATATTTGTTTTATTTATATATATATATATATATATATATATATATATATATAGTAACACATACAGTATCTAGACATTTGTAGGGTGAGACATAACGATCAACTATCTCTAAAAAAACATTATGCTTTGTCCAAAAAATGGTGCCAAGTGACTATGCTAATATCATTTAATGTTTTACAAATTACAGTTGCTTATGTAGTGTAGATAGGTATGGCATAAATGGAACGAATGTTTAATCCATTCGGAACGATGCGGTACTTTGCAGAAGCTATACTTAGAGTATTATTTTTAATTATAATGTTTTGTCTATTCAATAATTAACTCCAATTGATACAATACAAAGTTTTTTTTTCTAGCGTAAGTACTTTACACTAATTGGAATTTAATCTCCAGGACAGCTGTTGCCTTTGTTTGCACAAACATCGTGACGATTTGGTGCGGCTTGCTATTTTGGTTCGCCGTGGGTGGAAGCGCCGACTGGGACACTGGCCCTGCGGCCGTGCTCGAGCTGATATACCGCGTGGCCTACGAGCGCGACCTGAGCATCGTATGGCCGCTTATCGTTTTTGCGGCGCTTTTTCTATCAGGAGTTATTACTATGGTTAGTGTCTTGTTTAATTGTAATTCATAAAAATGGGCACGTTTTTCACTAATAAATGACAAATTATGGAAATTAGTTTTTCTGGGACCTAAATTCTCTAAGTAGTAAGCACTTTTTACTAACTATTTAGGTAGATTATACTAAGAACCTACTTTTACGAGTAAGTATGTAGAGTAGACCATCTATGAATCCTTATTTCACATATACAAGCAAAACTGTTACGTAGTTTAGGTACTAACTTATAAATATTAGATTGAACATACATAGGGTTACTTTCGGATCCCGCGCCAAAATTAAGTCATAATTTAAGGATATCTAATAAAATAAATTAAAAATGTGTTTCTTAAGTGTTTGAAAAGTAACCCATAATGCTAAGTTTTTATACACGATAAATTTTATATTATGTTATTCCAGCTAACATTCCTATACCCGGTGGTGGATCGCGTGCGCCGCGCGGGCGGGGCGCGTTGGCGCGCGGCGGTGGCGTGCGGCGTCGTGCTGGGCGCGGCGGCGTCGCTGGCGGCGCTGGCCGGCCGCGGCGACGCGCTGGCGCTGCTCGAGGACACCGCCGTGCCGCTGCTGGCCTGCCTCGCCACCGTGCTTGAGGTCCTCGCCTTCGTTTTTATATATGGTAAGCTACACCGTAGCCACGGCGGTCCACAAGTTTTGGTGGTTTAAAATCCGCGATTTTTAATTGGTATACTTATTTAAAAAATATATATATACCTATCTAAATAATTTAATATAGAAATAACCATAGAGCTTAGTGACAAGCGGTCAAATGTATATTTACATGCTTTACTTACCTACCGATTCCGACGTAGAAGTGTACACATCCCGTTATTAGGAACGCATATTATATTTAGACGATACCTACTACTGATTTTACGCCATTAAAAAAAATATTTAAAAGTAATTAATTTTATGAAAAACTAGTCCGCACAACGCTGCACAACGTCTAATCCAAAATTTCATCCCATTTAAAAATCCACGCAACGCAAAAAAATGTGCACGCAAGACAGCGTATTGTCTGCCAGGAAGTCCATAATGTTGTGTAATGTTTTGTAATTTACAAACTCATTACATGTTTTGTAAATAATATAATTCGGCTAGTCTCATGACAAGTGTTGATTTAGATTTACTAAGGGCCTTTCAGATTCCTATTATAACTTCTGCAGGTTGGAAAGTCCTAATGGAAGACGTCGAATTTCTAACTGGACAAGATCTCTCAAAATTCTGGATGTTGGGCTGGTGTGCTGCCCCCGGTGTCATCGTGCCGTTGACGCTGTGGTGGGTGGTGGTTTTGCTGATGGCGGGTGGGTGGGCCGCGCCACCCTGGGCGGCCAGCGGCGTGGCGGCCACCGTGGCGGCCACTGTGCTGGTCATCGCGGCGCTAGCGGCGGTGGCTGTGGCCCGGCAAGTCCAATACGATGTTTTCGGGGTAAGAAAGATGAATAACGTTTAATTTCTTTTTATCCTTGTAAGATATTATTGTACAGTGTTTATCCAGGACTATTTTGTGGGTTATTTACTCTTGATAGGGATCGTGAGCTTTGTGCTTACTTTTCACTTTGACCCTTTGTAATATTTTTGTGTCTTATCCAACTAATCGCTTTTGCGAGATTTCTAGTAGGTATGTTACGTTGCTGCGCAGCTTCATTAGTGTGTAGTAATGAGGTTGAACAGTCTTATTCATAATAATTTGATTGTAGAATTATCAATATCGGTGTAAATATAAGTAAATGCTGATGGTTACTCTATAATTTATGTGCAGTCTGTTTGAGATGCAAAGCGATAAGGGCCTCATGCAAATGTGTCAATGCCCCGCTTCCTATGTGATTTCCTCTGCTCCGCGAAATAACATGGCACTTTTCCTCAACCGGCATCTGTTACTATTAAGGACGAGGCCTTGCCTTTGTCTAACCGTAACATCTATGCGCTGTGAATTTTATATAAGGTTATGTTTCCTGTAATTTGTCTCGGAAGAAACGAGTGCAGCATACGTTATCCCCGCAGAAGCTGAAGTCGTCGTTCCGGCCGTCCCGGCACTGGGGCCCGCGGGACCCCATCGCGCACTACTACTGGGTGGCGCGGCGCGACGAATGCGCAAGAGTGCGGCGCGGCGAGGGCGAGCGCGCGCGCCCGCGCACGTACCGCCGCCGCGAGCCGGGCCAGCTGTCCGGCGTCCCCAGCTCCCTCGACCTCGCCACCAGACCCGCCAACAAAGACATCAATAGCAACGAAGTGAAAACACGATCCAACTCCGACGATTGGATATATACGGTTTACAGAAGAAAATACCTAGAGGAAGCGTTTTCTAAATATTTGTCTAAGAGCAAAAAGTTTAGATCTCTGTCGTTAGATTGGTCCTATATCCCGCGGGTAGGAATTAAAAAAGATTCCATGGAATTAAACATTACTAACAGTAGTGATTTTACGACACCCGCGCAATCGGTGGAATCCTTAAAAGAAATTGGTAGTAAAGTAGTAAGTAAAAATTTTAAATGATGTAAGTTTTATTGTGGTTGACTTTATTAAAGGTGTTTTTTTTTATAATATGTAATTTTTACTAAAAAAAATACCTCAAATAACTGAACTCATCACTATAATATGAAATTTTCATGTAGGTATTCTATGTTATGTGTATGTCACCGTAAAATTGTAAGAAGGTAAATACCTACAGATTATAATATATCTCGCTAAAAAATTGTGAACCGCTTCATACTGTTTACAATTTAACGCACATTTTACTCGGTATAATCTATTGAAGTGAAACAGTTAGATCACAATCTGTCGGGCGTTAAATTCACAACTATCCATAGGTTGTCCCTGATTGGTCGGTCTTACGTAGATCGTATCCATAGATATAAGAATCAAACACAGTAGTCAGTCATCATGACATAAAGTATATTTTTATTTATTTAGTAGGAAACCAATATTTCTGACATCACATGGGAAGAAAAAATAAGGTTACGGTTCACCATCTTTGGATAGTTTCCAACCTCGCGAGATTCGAGATAGATTACGATATTTACGATTTGACGTTGACATTGTATAGGTACTTAGCAGGTAGGTATACCTACTGCACTAGAATAGATCAGTACTTACGAGTAAATACTTATATTAAACTTTAAGCAGGCAATTCTCTGTAATTCCGTTCTTAAAATAATGTTCTTACTTACCTCATAAAGGTGGGTACTGACTGACGTTTCTTGGTGTAATAGGTATAACAAGTTATAGAAAGCAAGCATTCATAGTCGTACAGTCAGTGGGAAGAAGGCTTGTTGGCTTGCCTACGTACTCGATACAGTATCAGATACGTTACGTGCTACACGGCTAGGCGAGTACCCTGCTTAACGCAACATGCTCGCTGTGAATGTAAGTAACATTACGGCATTACGCCTTGTTTTTGTGGCAGTAACACTTCAATGCAAGTCAACAAATAATGTTCAAAAAAAAACTTCTACCTACCTACTAATCTTGGGCAATTAGGTTGTAAAGCGACACTAGGAAGTGAATCACTTGGTCCGCCGGCCTACGTGACATTTGTTATTGTTTGATGACCTTCCTTTAGGAAAATGACTCGGTCCCTTACAAGGCGGGGCATCCTTTGGTGGCGAGATGAGCGATAAGCATTCGGCTCACGGCGGCGGCGTCAGCGCCGAAAGGATGCGGTGAAATAGAATCGCTCGTCAAACAATGAATGGCTCGTGGTATGAAAAGCTAGCAGTCCATCAATAGTGAAGATATGGCAATGTCTTTTTTGCTTGACTAAAAATACCGCAACATTCTGCTGTTAGTCCGTTACCGAACTACAACTGAAGTAGTCAATACATAGCTCGTAAAATGAACCGTATAGCTTATCAAAATAACTTGAACGGTTTTTAAAGTTTAAGTGTAGTACTTAAAAACTTATCATATTTTGTTTTAAAAAAACTTCACTTCTAGAATTCACCCGAGGAAATACCTAATACAGAACTTTTCGTACCGCTACCCAAATACACTCGGTTATTTACCTACAGTACACGGTCTTGTACGCTAGAGTTCACTCGTTCGTGTCGTCTCGTAGCAAATCTTTGGGTGTAGTTCGATGTTTTGATGGACACATTACTGTAAGTATAATTTTTATTGATGCATTGTTCCTTGTACAAACAAATAATTATGCAATCATTATTTTGACGAATGAAGTGCTTTAACACAAAGTTCCAGTTTCAGGGATGGTCTAAAATGGCAATAATTTATTGTAGTAAGTGGCCACCAAAGTCACAGTCTAAGTCATTATTCAGTATAAAGGCCCTCTTCAGAGCACTTATTACCTTTACACGTAAAAATACTTATAACTTAAGTACCACCTTAATGTCGTATTAAATCAAAAGCCGTGTATGTATCGAGCACGTTTCCAAAACCTGCAAGTAGTAAGCGGTCCGTTATCTACTAGCTACACGATCAACGTTGTCAATGCTGTTTGCATACGCTTAGGTAGAGTAGGTACCAACAAGTGTCATGTTGAATTCTTTATAACAATACAAACAACACAATATAGAATTTTTATTTATCGCGTAAACACCGTCGTGACAACACTTTGGCATCGTCCTCGTAGCTTCGCTGAGTACCTATGTATTTAACTTGTCTGCTAACTAACTTCCGCAGTTTCGCTAAGTTTAAAACTGTTTTAACGGCGACCGGCTGATATTTGAGCGGGCGCACGCCGCGGCGCGGGCGTCGCGTCGCGGGACGCGTCACGCGCGCGGCGAACCTTCCGCGCGAAGATTTACACAACCGCAAAAACTAGTCACTTCCGGAAAAAAATGCCTTACGACGAGACTCCATTGCTTTATTTCATAGCTCATCTAGGTCGATAATCGACTCTATTAATAATAGTTTCTAACCGTTTTGTTAGCTTCGTCTTCGGAACTAACCAAAGTAAGTTTGTACTTTATTGTTTCGCGTTACTTGGTTGCTCAGCGAACCGAAATCAATTTTGGCCTTCGATTAAACAAAATACGAAACTATTCTAAGATACGCGCCATTTGTCACAGGGTAAAGTTATTAAAAAATTGGTAGGTAACTCGGTGAACTTTGTATCACCTGAAGTACTTACATTTGTATACGAAATCACCAATTTCGACTTTGCAGCTTTATTTTGACCTAAACCAGTTTCAATTGAGTTTAACCCAGTAGGGATCACCGCCTTAACCCAGTAATAAGGAGGAAAAAAAAACAAGTCGGCTGAGTTTCAAGAATTTTCAAATGCTCAGCAAATGATTATATGCTAAATGAGAGGAATGATGACGAGTTCAAAAAGTAGTGCCTGTCCTCCAAACTGTGCCTATAACGGTCGAGCTTCGGTCTCCAGTCTGCACTTACCCACTTTAGCAAGCAAGTACTCACATCGGCCTCAAAACACACTCTTAATTTTTAATGACTAAACTAAGTATGTAGTGTTAACAAGGTCGTAGTGGATTGTTGCACCCCAATCTCTGGTAGTGATTACTGGCTATAAGTTAAAGGACATATTTGACAGTAACAATAACAACCAATTTTAGTGGTCTTTCAAATTCATGTTTTTATGGTTCCGTAGCTACCTCAAAAAGAGAAAAGTATCTAATCCTTATAAGATCACTTCGCTTTCTGTCAAGTTCCTTAGACTCTGAGGAACGTGTAAGTTAAAGTTAATACCAAATACTTAACCCTGCAATACCTTGGGGCTAAAAAAAATCGAGCTGAAACCCGTGCGGGCGGTTGCTTCATGGGCTTGACTGCGTTTTCGGTGCCATTCTAAGAGACTCTTTAATATAAGGTATAAATAATCTTAATGTCTCGTCAAAATTACATACCTACTTATTTACCTAAATGACTCAGATACAGATACAACAATAAAACAGGGTGTGCTTGCGGTTTTGTTCCTTAGGGAAATCGCTACTTACCTATTATACCTACTTATTTGATTTACCTACCTATTAACATTAAAGACAAATCCATCGCGTAATTTCTTGCGTCAGATACGAAGGTAATTTAGACTCAGGACGGTCAACAAAACATACACCTAGACAATACAAAATGCAGTTTGTAGTGTTGCCTTAATTAAATGATGCCACGTCATGGATACGTACCTAACATAAAAAATACGCGGAAATTAAATTAATACATACACTAATATAATTACAATAACGTTGCTAAATGCATGAAAGGCACAATTATAATGTTTATGTTCAGATTTAGAACGTTGTGTTAAATCTGAACGTGTCTTATGAGTGGGTTTATGTAATTCAGGGATCATTTACTTGCTATAAGACTGAAACATTAACAAGTACTAAACTTGAATATATGCTCAAATAGTACGACAGAAAAGATAGATAATGCTAATACTCGTAGCGTGGCGGTAAGTGCTGCAATTTACACACGCAATTACTGATATCGACTACGCTCGAAGACAAGCTACATAGGTACAAGTTTCTTACAAGTTGAAGTGTAGGTTACCCACGTAACGGAAACAAAAGATTTAGATCCTAATCCCACCATATTTTAGGAACTTACAACAGTTATTAAAAAGTTAGTGCATAATATTGTACTACTGGTTAATAGGTACTTTACAGAGAAAAAAAATTAATTATTAGGTGAAGCTGAAGTAGGTACGTCGAAGAATAGCCATAGTAAAGGGTGTCATGTTGCAACTGGAACAAATGAATAAAGCAATCAGCACAAACACCCACCTCTCTTAATTAATCTTGTGTTTAAGTATTCCCCCAGTCATTGGAATAGTGAGGTGAACCTAAAAGAAAGCCGGACTCGTATTTTACAAAATGAGGCTGACGGAAAACACCGCACTTTACCTGCCGGAAAGCTCATCGTACCACCACGCACCACCATCAATTTACATAAAAGCAAGATTTCTATATTTTTCTAGGAATCTTGAAATACCTACTTCGATCCCATTCATAGAAACTATAATGACAACCTAGAGAATAATAGTCAATGGCAAAGTCGAAGACAGGAGAAATAGAGGAAGAATCCCGTCGTGTTGGACAGGTAGACCAGATCCACAAGCCTTATACAACTGTGCAACTGCAGAAACAGAAGGCATCTAAAAGTCCGCGATAAAATATTTAATAAGAGGAAATCACGACCCTGAGCTCTAGGATATGATGCGAGGAGAATTATGGGGAGTGTTTTTAAAATGTCTTATTGTCTTAATAAAATTACACAACAGGTAACATAACAATATAACATATATTACAACCTTAACATATACATATTATTAATTTTACTAGGCTTAAGGCGCCTCCAAAAAATAATACGGACACTGTAGGGTAAATTTGTTGATGACAGATGATTTAAAATTGTAACATTCAGTTCAACGCAATGTTTGTGTAAAAACATAAACGTGGGGATAAATTACTCGTAGCTAGGAAATAATCTGTAATTAAAAGTTGGTAGTCTAGGCACAGAATAAATAGTTTAGGTTAGGTATAATACTTTATTACAAAATTTTGAACTTGCCAACGAATTATTAGTATCAGAGTAAAATCACAAGTAGGTAGTTTTCATTCCAAAAGCTTTTAAACTTTTATATCAGTATTCAATAAATTATATTAAGTAATTTATAAATCTTTTTTCAAAGTACCATTCAAATTCCCTTAAATGCTTTCTAATTTTCATGATAGCAGATATAAGTCAATGTAGCAGATATTATTTAATAAGGTAGGCTCTTAAGGTGTAAGTTTGAGACTTTTCCCACTATCATTGGATTAAAATTACTTTTTTACTACGTAAACAGGTTAAACGTACCAAACCGGAATAAGTAGGAATGTTGATGAAACATGTTAAAATGTTTTCCGACTAAAATCGTAAGTGCAGATATCTGGATTATCCTGAGAAGCTCGCATAAAAATGCGGTTTCGCGTGTTTGTTGCACCGAATAAGGCCATGTACATACTTACTATGTGTAAGGGCTGCGCGCCTGCGTCAGGTCGCCGGCTCAGAGTGCGCGCGCGCACGCTGCCTGCGCATTCGTGTCCGAAACAGCGCGCGAAGCGGATCGCCCTGCGGTTGCGGTCGTGCGAGTGTCGGTAGTCGTGCCTGATAACTGTGATGTCGAAGGACAGCTCGAGGTTCAGCAGGCTGGGCGTGCTGGCCCCTGCGGCGCTGTCGGCCTGCATGGACGCCTCCGTGCTGGCCGTGCCCGCCGCTGGCGCCATCGTCTCCACAGTCCTCAAGGAGCTCAGCAAGGCTTTCATGCTTAAGAAGTGAGTACGAAACTAAACATGGGATCTTTATAGCATAACAGAGTATAGCGACGCAGTAGGTCTTAGAAAATTTGAGCATATTTTAAATAAGTAAGTTAATACTAAATAATATTAACCCTCTTATAAATTATGCTCAACCGGCTAGCGCACCCGCTACACGCTCCACGCGTACAGTTTCAATGGATATTTTTATAAACACGTAAAATAGATGCAAAGCGAATGCATATTACGCCATGCCAATATTTATGAACCACTATTATGTTGACATGTCTATTTAATGGTTCTAAATAAAGCCTAGGTATTCTGGTTTGAGAATCTAGATTCTAGATGCTACTAGTAGGTACTGCTTTTATCGGGACCTGCGTACTTAGGTACTTACTTATGCTTCATAGGAAACTAAAATTATTATTTTGTACCTATTCTTGACGTGTAAATTTTAATTAATTCTCAGGCGATGGACGCACTTTAAACGTTTCCTCCACAACATTTCCTCGGGAACGTAGAGCGGTCGAGGCCTCTTAAGTGCTAAAACCATGCACGACCGCGAGGTATCTACCCTCAGAGCCTATTTTCTGGCCGACACAACGATGCATTGTGATGTCATAGAATGTGATAAACGACTCAACCCTCTTGATCTGGCCAACGAGTCATGGCAGTGGCCGGCGATACAAGTGTCTCTGATCACGAGACCGTATGGAAAGGGAAATACTGCACGGACGATTTTTTAAGGCTCTACACGAGTCTCATGGACCGAAAAGCTTCCGTGCATTGGCTGCGGTTTGGAGTCTATATTTCTTTGAAACCAAGGGAAACCAAGGGATTTTCTTGTGCGATACAAGACCAGGTTAGCAAGACGAACAATTACCGAAAATACATCATAAAGGATAGCACAGTTGACATTTCCGGCCTGTCGCCCTCCTGGAGAATCACTAGTTCATGTAGTTTCGGGTTGTTCGGCTGTGGCTGACACTGAGTATCTGTACAGGCATAATCAAGCAGCCAAAATTCTCTACCAAGAGCTCGGTCTGAAGTACGGTCTCGTGTGCCAAAGACTACCCTATTATAAGGACCTACTCACCGGAGCCAGTAGGTACTCGAAAGTGACAGTATCCAGCCCTACTGGGACCGGCCCATCATCACTGACAGGACTTTTCTTGCGAATAAGCCCGATATAGCTGATGGACCGGACTCAATCAAAGGTGTTTTTGGCGGACGTCACTATCCCTCATGACGAGAACCTTTTGAAGGCCGAGACAGAGAAGCAACGCAAATACTTGGACCTAGTACTCGAGGTTACCGAAATGTGGGAAGTGACGTCCTGCTGGGTCGTCCAAACGGGTTAATCCCAGCCACGTTAGGTGTACTTACACCTCAAACGGCTGGGATTCGTCAGCGGCTCGCTTTCGGCAAACATGCAGAAAGAGGTGGTGCCGATTTCTCCCTGTTTTGCCCTGATCCCGGCCAACTGTGCAATTGCCGGTCATACCGCCCAAGAGGCGATAGGTTTTGACCTAGGATAAAAATAATACATAATAATATTATATATTATATAATAGATTGTGTGTGAAAATATACCAGCGAAGTTAATTTCATGAACATTCTTAAAATGAGACTTTCAACGAATTTGATACTAAATGTTGTACTTGGTACTCCAAATCAACAACTTCATGTTAGCTAATGTTTGTGTAGAAAGAAATACAGTAAGGTCTTAAATTTAAGATACATAATATTACGTCCTTTTTTAAATCTTACATTTGGGCACTTTTTATTGCCGGAGTACCTACCACTGTGAGGCGCCTGCGCAGCTGCGTCGCGAAACATACATCATGTGTATCGGTGTCGGCTCCAGAGCGCCTGCACACCCGATGTTGTTACATAAATCCAGTTCTGCTGCGTATCGTAAACGAGTTTTAACGCAATGTATGAGAATGATTCAATATTGCAGTCTCAAGATAAGACTTAGATGACTGATCATCTGCGGAAGCTCACATATTTATTCCTAAATTACTGAAAGGGAAATCTGATAAAAAATTGTTTGATTTTAAAGCTTTTTGCTTTGAAACTAAATTACATTAAACTAACCAACCTTCTAAGTGGAAGCTTAAGCGTTCTTACTAGACAAGTAAAGAATTAAATAAGTTTTCTTTTTCTTCTTTATTTTAATTTTCTTTATTAGAGTTGAGGCCTCCAGCAGCCACAACTTTTCCTGATCCTGTACCACTGCTACTGGCTGCTAATTTGATCATGTAACCTTCCTCAAATCTTCTTTCTATTCATTGGTCTCTCCAAGACCTGACTTTGCGCCAGGAGTCATGCTTATTACGAGCAACAAGGCTTACTTATTCCACTACCGGTGGTTGAGTTTTGCCACGCACTTGATGGTCTTCGCGACTTTGCTTATCTTTCTGAGTATAGTAAATTATTATTTTTGCCTCTGAGTAAACTTTTTTTCTTCTTTTGTTGTCATAAGTTACCTACCTACACACACTGGTCGCGTAGGTATCTTCTAATTAAAAAGAAGGATCGAACGTATAACTAGAACTTTATCAGTGAAATATTAAGTTAGTTCTTAGTCCTAGTATTGTACTTTGACAAGAGTAATATTAGTAGTTTTTTGTCTTAACAGCATATTTATTAATAGGTTTTCTTGGAACGTTAGCTAGCTACGTTTTGACAACGTTAGTTACGGCTTAAATTATAAATTGAGAAGTCTAACTACAAGTATTTAATAAAATTAGGTACCCTAATTGATGATAAAACAATGTCTTGATTGAGATGTGCGTTATCATTATAAATACTTATGTTTAATGTGTAGGTAAGAGCAGGCGTTTGTTTTGTAAACATTTTTGCTATTTGTCTCAAGGACATTAGAACAAATTTGCAGATTGAAATTTAAGTAGCCATACCTGTATGGCTACTTAATGCCCTCACTAAAAACGGATTTAAACTTGATAGTCTGTTCTATATTAGGTGTAATAAATTTATGTACCTCATTCGGCGTAGGATACACGCTGCGATATGACACGGTGTGTGACCATAATATAAACACATTTACATAAACGTACACCGTTTTACTTCGTGAATTTGTTTTTAAGATTTCAACTTGAGAGACTGGTTTCATCGACGCGTCAAGAGACCAGCCCCCTTATTCCCTAAAATTAGTAATCAGCAATAATCGCGCAGTCATCGCCCTATCGATGCTTAGTGTCATATACTTATGGGCAGCACTGACAGTAGATTGCTTTGTTTTTGTTTTTTGCTGTCAATTTGCGATTTTAAACCCAGAATTTCAATTTTCAATTTTCACTATTATCGCATTGCTTTTGCAAGATACGGAATCAGGGTAGGTACAGGATTAATTTATTTACTAGTAATTTGCAATCGGGAACCGTATTATTGTTAGTTCACAACAGGTCGTATTTACGAAGGACTCTGATTGTAACACATTGACAAGACAAAAGAAAACAACTCAAACAAGTTACGCCCAATCGATCACGTTGATGCTAAGTTATTTCCGAACCACTTCCATTCGAATGATTGCATAAATGCCTCCAAAAAAGTTACGTGTTTCGCGGCCGAGCTCCATATCTGCCGGTGGTGGGCGGGTCGGCTGGGCTTCGTCTAGGTCAGAACAGGCAAGCCAAGTGGTAAAGTAACTATCAAAAGAGGATTTAAATGACCACTGATAAGAAATAAATAACGCACAGAGTGTTTGTATATGTGTATTTAAGACTTTTCTCCAAAAGGCGCCATTTTTGTATAATGGTGGGTTGTGGTGCAGTCAAGTTCAATCGGGTTTTTGAGCATTGGTACGAAATATTTTGCAGCTCTTCTAGTTGTAGTTTTATTTGTAGCTGTTACTAGTTACAACTACCAGTTCATTCGATACATCATAAATCGGAGGTTTTTATTAGCGAATTTCGCGGTGATTGAACTTGTCCGGGCCGGGTTGTGGGCGGGCTACAATCGGATCACAAGCTACCCCACATCACTCTGGTAGCAGCCCACTACACCAAGAGGTCAAACGAAACCTGCGAATCCTGCTATCACAACTTATTAAAAACTTTTAGTCAACAAGGACCTATTACGCAATACGCGTATGGTATCTAAATAGATCTACAGGATCGATGGTGGTATAGTATCTGAACTGTAATAGCATTAAGTTGAAGCAGTAACTAAACTGTATGGCCAGCATCTTCAGTTGTCGGTGATGTTTTCGTGAAGCCCCATTAGGTTGCCGCGAGCATCACCGAGGCACCGACTGGCAAAAACGCTGAACAACAATAATGCATTATTCAGCAGCGATGGCTCTAATTTGCAGATGTATCACTTATTGTTCCAGTCAAGGAAGCCTCCTCGTATACCTATTTGGCGAACATTAGCTTTCATGGCGCACAATCGGCAATTACTCATTAAACAAAGAGCTTCACATTATTTAATTGTGTATTTTTCACAATATTTTATTGAACCGTTCAGGTTCTTCTTTGATAAAAATATTTGTACCTCGTCTCGTATTAATAATTTGTTCCTACATAGGTGGTATATTTATACGTGTTATACATATGTGAACAGGAGAATAGAACAAACTCGTGATATCAATTGCACATTGGGATGCGTCTCGTGTTTCTGATATTTGTCTTTATGAGAAGATTTCTAAATTAGGAAACGATTCAATAAAAGACCGGCCAAGTGCGAGTAGGACTCGCGCACGAAGGATTCCGTACCATTATCTTAAAACAACGGCAAAAAACACGTTGTGTTGTATGGGAGCCCCCTTAAATATTTATTGTATTCTGTTTTCTAAGCATTTGTTGTTATAGTGGCAACAGAAATACATTATCTGTGAATTTCAATTGTCTAACTATCACGGTTGATGAGATACAGCCTGTTGACAGACGGACAGACAGACAGAAGGACAGCGGAGCCTTAGTAATAGGGTCCCGTTTAACCCTTAGGGTACGGAACCCTAATAACAACAAAAACGTGAGAAAGAAAATGGCAAGATATGTTTACCTATTTGAAATAAGTAATGTGTTATGTCAGATTTTCAAGATTAAACTGGGCCTGTTTCACAATGTACCTACGGATAAGTTCTGCATTAGTTCTGAATAAGCTATACATATTTTACTTAACTGAAGGATAAACACGATATTTGACACATTTTTGACACGATGTTCATAACCTCTACTATTGTTATCTTTTATATATTTTTAATCCGTTTATTGTGAAACAGGCCATATGCAAGTACCTACTTTTAAATCTTTTTAGAGTAGGATGATTGGTTAATGGCACCTTAAAGAGCAATGAGCAGCAGTGCTACCGGCTATTCCATTATCTATTTCAATTAATCAATAGTAGGTAAACACTTTTGATTTATTGGTTCACAACCCTGAATAATTTAAAAAATCGCTTGGCAAATTGACGTTAGCGGTGTAAAGGTACTGTAAGCGATTAATTCCATAACCTAGACCTATGCAACACTATCGATCTTCAGAATCAATAGTATTGTTACAGAACCTATTTCGCTGCTATCAATTTTATGATATCAATAAAATCGATTACCGTTGATGCATCAATACGATGCACGATCGATTAATCGGCAACACTGAGGAGCAGCTTAGTTTGATTCTGTATTATATCTGTAGTAAGTATTCATTAATGTAGGTAATTACTAGAAATAAAATAACACTTTAAATGAGTTAAATAAGCGACGAGAGTGAAAAACAGTCGTAAATCTCACAGTTCCGGCATAATTTGTTTGAAGATATGACATGTGACGCGCGATGAGCCCGCATGCTTCGCGCGGCGCAATCAGTGGCGGATTTACAAATTTAGACCTTAAATTATATGAGTAGGTACCTAAGATTTGCCCTCATGGGCATATAAAAGAGGGTGCTCTGGACTCTGGAGGCTTAAGCCTTTATTTCCTAGCTTTTCTTAGCATTACTAATTTCATCAAACTCGGCTTCAGAAATTACCACAAATAGGTAACGATGTCGTATTTATGAGCTCATAACAAAATAAAATTCCTATTCAGTTTTATTTATATTAACTAACTCCCCGAGTATGTACTTTTACTGGATGGAAAATTGAAACTGTATTAATTAATATTGCTCAAGCACTAGAGATATTATTGAAACTGAGTACTAATAGGTTTCCAATCAGAAACCAAAATATGGCTACGGGAAATCATAACGATTTTGATTGGCTCCAAGGTGTTACGTGGAAGGTTGCGTACTTGTCTGGGGGATCACTTTCCCTCTCGTCCACACCTTACGTTCGCAACTTTGGCAAGCTAGTATTACGTGTTTTTCTTGTGTAGGTACAAAAATATTGTCTACCTACCAGTTTACTGTCTAGTATTGTTTTCTCATTGACTTAAAAGTTACAGTTGTACCTATAAAGCGAATTGTTTTCAATAGTTTGATACATTCGCATCGCGTCGCAACGAAATAAATAATTTTCTTCCTAAGCGTTAGTGACGATTATTAACAAAAATGGTTAAACATGGTTAAATGGTTAAATATAAATTATTGCATTATTTATTTGCAAGTTGATTTACCTGTTCATGGAAGATAAACCTTAAACGAAAGAACAATGCGGAAGCATTTTTCTTGCGGATTTAAAGAGAAGTTACAGAAGGTAATTTACCACGTCTTGTGAGTTTTATTCGACGATATTTACATCCTGCTTGAAGCAGACAATTCACGTGGGCGGGTTATCGGCGCAAGACAGCATAGGTACTATTTAACAACTAGATTTTACAAGTTTTGATGCTGTGCGACTTGTTACGATACTCAGTGGCG
Source organism: Anania fuscalis (assembly GCA_950371115.1). Lineage (NCBI taxonomy): Eukaryota > Metazoa > Arthropoda > Insecta > Lepidoptera > Crambidae > Anania > Anania fuscalis. The sequence goes on from OX493324.1 coordinate 6,963,200, forward strand.
GGCATCGGTTTTATTTCGAGATAGGCAGTAGATACTTACTTACCCACATTTATAAGTAGCTACTGCCTACCTCGTTTTATTTATCAGGTAGGCACTGCTTAATTGTCTATATGCACCGCACGCCCCTGACGATACTACTTATCTAACATTTTGCTACTAAAACAATCAAATTAGGCGAGTTTGCTCGTTTACTGAATAGGCAATGGGATATTAAACCGGAATTTTAAATATATTTTTTCTATCCTAGTATTACCAATAAAAAAGTCACAGTACTTTAGGGCTTTAGGTAACATTAATTATTTTGACTGTCTCTTTGGGCATTTCTCCAAGTCTAAAGGATAGAAAGATTTGTATTTTAACACTTTGACAGTACACAAAGAAATTAAATAAACATGACAGGATCAAAACAGTAGCGTAATCTACTCGACGAATTATTAGACATAACAAGATGAATATTATAAAAGTATGAACCAGTTTTCCTTATACGTAGAGTTGCGCTCTACAATTGCATAAGTACCTAATCCCAGATTATGCAAACTGCTATAAGGAAGCGCGAATACAATTTTACAATCCTTACAATAGAAAGAAACACAAATAGCTTCACGCGATTATGAACCGTCATCAGTACCTATTAGGTAATCCGGACATATCCCGACTATAAGAACTACACCTCGTACACATACACGTAAATTGTTCAATAAAACTTCAAATTAGGTACTAACAAATTATCTCTCAATATATACGACCTCATCCGAGCGAAGTTTTGTGAGTTTTCTAAAAACCTGTTTGTACTTACTTACCATTAGTCAGACAGAACATTTAGTCCCTAAAACAAAGTGTTGTGTTTCGAACTCGAGGAGTCGGCTTTATTGAAAAACCGGCCAAGTGCGTGTCGTGCCACGCGCAGTGTAGGGTTCCTTAGTTGCCCGTCGTTACCACAATATTTGGAAATTTCAGAAATTACTTAATGTCACTTTTATATTTTTTCTCTAAGGATTTTTTTATTAGGTAAGAAATTTTCTAATATAAGTTAAACGACTATTACTCTTAAACTAACTCATCTATCATAACCGTTATGATTTTCCTTAAAAGTTCATGAACATCAATATTAATGATTTGGACGCCCTACTCAAACAAAAATTATCACTTTAAAGTTTAATACTTCGGTTAGACGATCAAAAAAACATGAGGTAGGCACCCTAATATCTATATATTTTTTAATTTTATTCTACCTCTTTTTCGGCGTGATTGACATAAGTATATATACCTCCACAAAAATACAACTCTCAGTAAAACCTCGGACGGACAGACAGACATGACGAAACTATATAAGTGCTCTTTGTTAGGACTACGGAACCCTAAAAGTGATGTGATTGGGTTAAATTTGTGTGCATGTTTTTGTAATTAAAAATTGTAACCTTTTTAAAACAAAGAGTAGCCAGAATCTAGGGTAGATATACTCTCCCTATAATTGGATACTGCAGATAGCTACCCTTGAGCGTTAACTTAAGTATTTAATATTTTAATTGACGTAGTAATAGATAGCTGATAGCACACACTGTTATATTACAAATGCGTAGAGTGGAATGCTACTATTTACTTTGCGCCAGAATTGGGTCACCATCTCTGAGTTCCTAGGTTCGATTCCTGGAGGTCAATGCAGAAAACGATTTTTTCTTTAAATCAAAATAATTAAAAAAAATATTACAAAATCAGGCAAAACATAGCAAGCGAGTATCCACATTCACTATACCCCCCCGATGAAAATCTGCCTCCAGGCTATAAGGAACCTTGGCCAACCTGGAGAAGTCTAAAAGACTGAGGACCCAGGTTGGTCGAAGTAAAGATAACCTGTGTCGGTGGGGGTACTCAAGTAGCGCAGACGCCAGCTGTGAATGTGGAGAACCCCTGCAAACCATGTCTCACCTCTCTTACTGTTCCGCGTGCCCGACCACCTGCTCGCGTGAGGACCTACTTGTCAGTAACCAGAGGGCTACCACGGTAGCCGCCTTCTGGGCAAGTAAGATTTAGCCCGTGTTCTTGCCGACACGAAAGAAGAAGAAGGCAAAACATAGCCATTGAAAACGATGGAATGTGTACAATGAAAACCCGTTAAGTATTGTTCTGCAGGGCTAGCATGCGCAACACGATAAAATTTTGTCGTGGCATTTTATCGACTTTTGACGTTCGACGGACAAAGAAAAAACCAAAATATCATGCAATGCCGTGTTATAACATAAAAATAAGTAGGTAGCTACGAAAAGCGGGAGACGCTGAAAATATTAAGAAAAAGGATTCGAGACGTCTGTAATTAGGGAAAACGACAAATATGGTCGAAGACAAAATTTGGCTTGTCTATCGATAAAATAACCGATGCGCGCATGCTAGCCCTGCTGGTCCCAGTGATTTATACTATTATACAGTGATTTATATTATACTATGCGAAAAAGAAGTAAGGTGCCGAGTGTGCAATGCGCATAACTGCACAATGTGCACATAAGTAAAAGCGTTTGATTGTTTGTTGAATGGACGATTCCCATAGCCACGATTGTTAGGAAATAATTAAGTTATTATTTTATTTAGTACTCAGGAAAGCTGTTTAGCTTAGGTACATTAAATCAGAGTAGGTAATAGTGTGCTTATTATCTGAATCGACAGTCAATTGGATAACTGAAATATAATTAGTAATACAGACAGATAAATCAAAATAACGCTCATAATGGAAATGTTACTAAATTTGTTTACATGTCTAAATAGTTTTAAACACGAACATTAAATTGTAATACCAGTCAAATCTTGTAATTTTGTCATAAAGGGCTTCCGCTGCTGTAATAGTCAACAATATAAGGTCCGATTTTATTTGTGTTCATCCTTTTAACCTGTGACTATATAGGTGAAAAGCAATCGTAAAAACCAACTTTCAAATGTCTATCATAAAAACTAAAAAAGTTAAAAATAAATTACAAAATAACAACATCGACTTCATATTGCATAAACTCGTCCTATCTTCAACTCTTTCTCGCTCTGTACAAGGGGAAGGAATAAGACGGATAATCAGATGGTTAAACGTAGCAAAGATAGGACGAGTTTATGCAATATGAAGTCAATGTTGTTGATTTTTAAATTTTTAGTTTTTATGGTACACATTTGAAAATTAGTTTTTACGAATGCTTTTCACCTATATAGTCACAGGTTACCAGGATGAACACTAATAAAATCGGACCTTATATAATAGTAATACATAGTCATTGTAAATGCCACTGAATACTTTTTTAGGGTTTAGTTACAAGGAACACTTATAGTTTTGTCATGTCCGTCTGTCTGTCTGTCTGTGCGGCCGAGGTTTTGCTTGGAGACTGTTGACCCTAGCAAGCTGTAATTTTGTGGAGATATGTAGGTATATCAATCACGCCAAAAAAGTAGAAGTTCGAACATTTTTTTTTTACGGTAGCTCTCCCATACATCTAACGTGGAGATGAATTTTTTTCATCGTCTTCCCCATCGTGTCGGGTATTGTTAAATAGGCCCTTTAAAATGACTTAGGGGTTGCTAAGACTATTCTTCGATTTAGGGATCCGTTTGCGAAATACTAAACTTTAAAGTGCTTATTTTTCTCGAGTAGGGCGTCCTCCTCCTCTAAAAGCTAAACTATTAGCTTGAAAAATATGGAAAAATTCAACATAATTGTGCTTTTCATAATCTTTCAAGAAAAATTATAATGTATAAATAGTCGTTTAACTTAGTCGTTAAAAAATCCTGCTGAAATATACAGTGGTAACGACGCGACGGGCAACTACGGAACCCTATACTGCGCGTGGCTCGACACGCACTTGGCCGGTTTTTTTTCTGTGCCTACGTGAAAATGACTTTATTATTTGCCTTTTTCGACTGTTTTCTATAACCTAGCCATGACTGATCAGTTTTATCTTCCAGATGGTTCCATGGCATAATGTCGGCGAAGGAGGCGGAGACGCTGATCATGGAGAAGGGCAAGAACGGCTCGTTCCTGGTGCGCGAGTCGCAGGCGCACCCCGGCGAGTTCGTGCTGTCGGTGCGCGTGCGCGGCCGCGTCAGCCACGTTATGATCCGGAGGCAGGTAAGGAGTTACATCGACACAGTTCATACGTCATGATCATCCATTAATCACGTGATGTTTTCCGCCACTTTTTTACCATTTCTCCCCTATGGTGATACGAGATACGAGGTTTGAGATTACCCCCCCTCCACGTACCCAAAATCACGTGTATTTTATTGGTAAAAACAACAGCGAGTCACACACCGCTTTACAGTTTAGATATTGCGCGTTAAAAAGAAAAAAAGAAATACACGTGATCCCTACAATCCCCCCCCCCCTCTTCCCTGGTGATATTTAATTTCGTGATTTTTACCAAAGGAAGATTTTTCCGAGGCCCTTTCGAGTCTCACATGATTAATGGACGACCCCTTAGCTATGGGCGACGGGTAGATATAATAATAATAATATTTATTTAAGACTACTAAGGTCCATAAGTTTTTATATTGATTATAAGTTCCAAATTGACACTTGATGTACCTATTGTTTTTGTTTTGTTTTGTTTTTGTAGAAAACTGTATTTTATTATTTTTCGAAATTCTGTTTTTTTTGTATATTCTAGTTAAGACCGTCTGTTAACCATGCCGTGTACACTTTTTACCCGACTACGAACGAGGGTTATGTTTTTCGAGCGTATGTATGTATGTATGTAACCCTACAGCCTAAACCGTTTAACGGATATAAAAGTATAATATATCAATAGATTCGTCTCAATTGTCGGAGTGACAAGAGGTATGTTAATTTCCGAAATTCCCGCGGGAACACAACTTACGCGGGAAACACGAATCTGCAATACTGATTAACCGATTTCGAAACTTTCTTTCAATAACTAAGGGTCACATATTTTCAGTGCTAACAGTATTAAATACTTTATTTTCTAAAATTCCTACGGGAACAGGCAAAAAAATACACTGAAAAAATAGGAAGGAAAAACCGGTTAATGGATTTCAATATATGATATGTCATTAGATTCGTCTCAGTTGTGGGAGTGACATAGGCTATGTACCCTACCCGGAATTCCGTATGCTACCCGGAATTCCTATTGGTACACGAATTAAACAGGAAAAACCGATTCCAGATACTACTCACTCAAGTTAAAACGTTTTTTTCCAATGAAGAGTTACAAATAAGGCTTTATAGTTCATTAAAAAGTAGAAGTAGAACACTACAAACTAAACAGTAAAAAATAAAATTAATAAATTAAAAAAATCAAATAACCCGACTGCGTAAAACGTAAACTGAAAAGATGAAAACAAGATTTGAACAATCAATTTGCAGTCGGAGGCATCAAATCCATTAACAGCATAATGATGATTGACTTAGTATGCACTGCATTAGTACCTACCTAATTAAGTAATTTAAATCCGTGTAGTAAAAGTCAAATCAAGTAACATAGATTTGATGCCTCAGACTGCAAATTGATTGTTCAAATCTTGTTTTAATCTTTTCAGTTTAAGTTATACGCAGTCGGGTTTTTTACTTTTTTTAATTTATTAATTTTATTATAGGTTACGGTCTAGCCTTGTATTACCCAACCTATCTAAAACATTATCATCTCTCGGCTGAAATCTGTCTGCGCGCCAATTATAAATAAAGAAAAAAAAGGTAATTACCCTTTTGGTATCGATTTCCACTAAAAAAACCAGTAAATAATAACCCTGGTAAACATGGGTTTTTACCCTAATTAGGCAAATATGCGGATCTATCCCAGAAACCCATGAACAGTATAAAATATAAAATGGAAAGGCGTTTTTATAATATCCGCGAATTACATATTTGAAAAAGGTTGGAGGATCATTAGAGTTGGCAATTCATCGTCTGCACGTCCTTTTCTATCCACGACACAGCTAGCTAAGTTATGTCCCCTTTATATCAGCATAGTAAGAAATAAAGATATTTTAGATTGCTATCCTTCCTCATTACAAGCCCATATCAGTACAAGAAATATTACGAGTACGACCGTGTTGCAGAACTTCATTAAACTCTTTGTTTAATAACAACACAAGACGTATCAATATTAGTAGAAACTTATATTTTTTACTTTATTTCTATAACTCATTATTTGGAACAATGATTTATTTGCTTAGTCAAACAAACTAAAGTGTTCAAAGCTTCATCAAAAGTGATTGGAATTTTGGAAATGACATTATTAGTATAAATGCTTGCAATAAATACAGGGTGGGTTCCCCTGGAAGTGTACGGATCAAATCGAACAGGCGCAAAGCGGGGTTGATTTCCAACCTATATGTATATTAAAATCCAATCCAACTGTACGGCTCATGTTCAGTACCTACTTTATAATAAGAATGTATTCATACGTAACTTAGTTTCAAGATTAATTGCCTAGCGTGACAATGTGCAAAACTGAAATTTCTAAAGGGCTGGATTATAATAATAGCAAATGAACTATCTTATCGTAATTCTTGCGTTCATTACACCGTACCTACTACAAAGGAGTCATTGGCGATGACGGTAAATCATTTCCATTTTCATCAATTTTGTTTGTTCCAATTTGTCTATTACGTGGTTTCCCTGGTGTTTTATATTTTTGTCCAAGTTTTTTTATTGTACAATATCGATTTTAGGTTACGGCTAAGTAGTTAATAAAAATCTTGTTTGTTTTTTTGCAAATTCTGTAACATTAAACCTTGCATCACTGCGGCCGCGGCAATAAAAGCCTTTTCATGTTTTACAAATTCTAAAGCTTGCTATAATTCTGCGCCATAGAGCGACCCTAATATCTTAAGGTCAAAGCATACGTAAGAGGGGCATCCTGATAATTAAATACTAAATTAATGGTAACACAAGGTCATAACTGTCTTAATATCATGATGATGATGATTCCATGTTTAAGGTAAACAACCGTAAGGTTTGTAATGGAAAACAAAACAATACTAAGTATAGACTTTATGGCAAGATAGGAAAATAATAAAACTATACGATATATATACTGTGACTATACTCAAATAGAAAAGCTGTTATCAAACTGTTTTATAATTTTTGGGGCCGTTTTTGTGCGCGCTCCGAACAATCGTGCGAATAAAACAAGACATTTAATTTTTTTACATAAATTGTACATTATTCTATCTTGCCCCAACTACAAATAGAGTCTATTGTCATTGCGTTACCCGTTTTCTAAATATTCGTGTTACGTACAGCTTACAGCAGCGGTGTTTTTAAAATTTCACAAAGATGGGTACTAGCACAAAAAATATTTATTACTTTATTTATTAGTCTATAATAGCCAATAAAGTTATAGTTTACGGGTTATGTCATAGTGTAAGAGCGTTCATCCTACTCTACTCGTATCCACCATCACGTGGGCGATGCCAGACAAAAGTTTGTCGAAATGTCGGTACGGTAGGAAAACCCAATTTTAAGAAAGTTAATTATTAGAGTTTCCTATTTCTTAGTTTAAAGAATGCTGGATAAAGCTACCTCTAGTCTCCTATATTGTCCCACCAAGACTATTTAGTAGGGTTCAAAATAATTAGGTCGTAAATAAGGTTCATTAAGACCTAATATGCAGAAATAAATGGGTTTTTATACCTACTGCCTCGAGTCAAAATTTAAGAACTTTAATGAGTGTGACTTTTACGAGAACTCCTATATGTGATCAGCAGACCTTTCGTGAATCATCAAATTACTTCCACTGTCCAAAATAATTTACAACACAAGAGATTATTATTTTTTTTGATGAAAAAACTCGCCTTCAATTTAAAATCGGAATCGTTGTCATAATTATAGCATCGGTAATTTTATATTTTGATTTCTTGGTGAAACTGATTCCGTTTTAACTTTTTTTTATTATACATGGATTTTTTTTTGACTTGGCCACCAAACATACCTATACGATTCTCAAATGCAAAATGATAATTAATTAGGTATCAGAATGATAATTATTAAGCAACTATCTACTACTCCAAATGGGTGTAGGTAGATAATGCATTTATCTGAATGCATCTTAGATTTATAGGTTATTGCTTGCGGTATTTGAACCCAAAACTGTCTGGCTTTGTAGTCCGGAGTTCGCAGACGGATCTTCTAGGTAAATATATTTAGCGTAATAGTTTTATGCGAGTCATTGTGATAGTAAAATTTTAGATAATAATACTTTATATAAAAGTTTACCAGACACACAGTTGATACTGTTAGGTAAGCATGGTTTCTCATGTGAACCACGTCAGTAATAAGCACGGAATCCTAGAGTTTTATTTTCGCTTTGTTCTGCGTAGGCGCAGCAGCTACGTACTCTATGTGTTATATATTGAACTCCGCCTCTGGTCATACATTGTGATTCCGACACAATCGTCTCTAATAAACAAAAAATGTTTATGGAGTACGGGGACGATGTTTTTTGCTTGTTAAGCTCGCAAAGTGCCACCCACACTCGCTAGGCTAGAGGAAAATAACACGTCTCGTGTAATCATTCATTATTAATCATTTTACACTGTTGTGTTATTTTAAAGGCATACCTACTTACAAGTTAGTTGGTAGGTACTTATGTTACTTACATCTCTAAGCAAGCTACCTTTGATTATGCAAGTAATTATTGTGTGTACAACTTAATCAGTGTAACAGCCATTAGCTGTACCTCGTCTTATTGTTTGTTAATGCAAACTGAGCAATAAATAAGTAGTATTTGATTAAGTAACGATGCAAGGATACTGGTTCAGAACATTTTTCGCCCGACAATTATATTTACTTTGTAATAGTTACTTACGAAATGTATTTTTCATTCTCTTAAAATTTAAATGAAATGCAATTTATTATGAGTACGAGTATAATATGAGCTTTCACCCGGATGCGATAATGTAACATTTTTATTTAGATGTGAAGAACCAATCAGTCTAATACTTCGGTAAATTCATGTATTTTCTTAAATTTAATAAACCTTAAGAAGAAAACAGGTCGTTTTGCAGAGCGTTGTGAACTTTAGCCTTAAACTTACAAACTTAGTTACTTAATAAGGAAATCAACAAAAATACAACAAAACTACACTTATTAACTTAAATCATATAATCTAAACATTATTGTACCTACTACCTAGGACATAATTGTGTTATTTCAATGATAAAATTCTACAAACCGCGTAGGTGTTGTTGAATGCTCTGTTTTTTAGTCGGAGGGGTAACCATAAATCATTTTTCGGTCGCTCAGCGTTCAAAAACCTAATAAATTCAATTGAACCATATTCACAAATCATGAACAACTAAAACAAAACCTAAGAAAACACGGCTCATTTTATTTGTATCTATAAAAAATGCTTAAAGTGAGGTTCTTTTCGCTCACGAAACACGCTACCACGGCTGTGAGTGGATAGGTGACAATTCTGACGTTTAGTGGCATTAATCACAAGCATAGTCGTGCTTCAGAAGGCACGTTAAATGTTGTTAATATTGCTTGATACTAGTCGTGAAGCCTAGTCAGAGGCCTTAGGCGGCTTGATTAGGTACATATCTCTAACTCGTACAACACTACTTTACCAACCCGCACTGGGCCCGCGAGGTGGAGTATGGTCCAATCAACCTCCCTGTATTGGGATTGAGAATAAGCATCCTACTTTACTTTCCGTTTTTGTAATGTTAATAATGTTAATGTTTGTTGTTTGTCTATAGGCAAAGTAAAGTTATTTACTCTTTATGAACAAATGTGTCATAGAAGCCTAGCAGCTAAGTATGACAATTTCTTATTCATCGCACCATAAAAGGCAGTTCAATCATGTAGGTATTATCAATTCCGAGCGTTATTAGAGGTACTTATTGAAAATGAATTCAAAGTGTTTGTTTAAAGAGACTGGCCCAAAATATTTAGAAATAATTTTTTTAGAAGAAACGGCATTTACAGAGTAATGTAGAGCACGGTCCTAATAAAGTAAAGCGAGTGCAAAACGGAGGTATGATTAGTGAACACAACTTTTCAAAAATCGGTAAAAAGTAGGAAACGACCTAATAACGAATAGTGCTACTGTCTATTAAATTTTATAGCATTTATAATTATAACATAAATACATTTTGATCCTAGGCTCCATTTTTAATATTTGTTTTGAAGGGCCTGCTTGAACGGGCCTCTTATTTTACCAGGTGCTTTTTTGTTGACTGCTTTAATTTAAAAAGGTGGTTACTAGGAATATTAAGTACAGTGTCCCGTAAATAACCTAAGTATTCTATACACCATGGTGAACAACATTTGTTCTATCACTTTTGCAAATTCGCATTAAATTGGACTTGCCATACAATTTTTACAAAGAGCCAATTAAATTTTTATACAAAGACACAAAAAAACATGCATATTTAAAAAAAGTTAAAACAAAAGTTGTTTTAATGATGTATAGAATAAAATGGTAACATGGTTAAGTATCTTTGATGTTGAATTTAATTTTTATGTTGTCCTATATTTTTAAATTATTAATTTACTGAAAAATAGACACTCACTGCTATGTTATACATATAATAAGTCTGTGAATAAAGACACGTGTCACATGTGCTGTTATAAATACTACATAGTTTATTTGTAGGTACCTACTTAATTGTTTACAATGTTTGCTATAAAATAATCCATATTCAAATAAGAAATAAGTAGGTTTCAACTCTAAATAACTCGTATAATGTACTTACTTGATATAAATTATGCTTATTATAGTCCACGAGCTATTGAACTACTGGAATTGCTATATTTTTTATGCATAATTTTTACTGGAAAAGGTAAGAGATCGACGAGCAGCAGGTCTGTGGGAGTGCTATAGTAAATAATAGCATCACATAAATCGATCTGTGGCTATTAATTAGGGGGTATATGCCCATTACCTCCTCACCACGCTGGGCAAGCGGGTTCGAAATGAAATCATCAGGTAGAAGACAAAAGTAAGGGACATACTAAAATGTAGCAAGCTTCAGTGACAGGCCACGGTTGTCGCAGAACCGATGAAACAGATTCTTAAGTGGAGATCACGCCTTGCCAATCGTAGTGTAGGACGCCCCCAGCTCGATTGACTTTCGACCTTAGGAAGATGACTGGCAGTGGATGGATGAATAAAGCGGAAGATCGTGATCTATGGCTCTCCTGGGGGCTACTTAATTACGTCTAGGAGTGGACTGGGCTGAGATGATGACGTTAAATTTCGATCGAAAAGTAGGAAATGTAAAATTGTATAGACTTGACTGGCGGCAAATCAACAAAATCATAATTATCCATTACACGTTCGTTACGTTTCTTCAAAGGCTATCAAGTAAAATTTACAGCACTGGAGCCAGCTAAGGATAGTCGGTCGTTGTGGCTTACCGCCACGAATAACTGCCGGCAGCACAATTTTTGGTATAAGTATAATAACATATTATTAATATTGTCCATAACAAATAAATTAAAGATTATGATATTTCCTCAGTTTCACAAATTGGCGTCATAGTAGTCATAACAAAACACTTACCATGTAATCGTAACTTCAGTTTATGGTACTTGAGAAATCGGTTAAGTGCGAGCCAGACTTGTGCATAGGCAGCTCCGTATTCTTCGTGATTGTTAAAATTATTTTAGGATAACCTAAGCCAAAGCCAACAATAAAAACAGACAAATAGCTAGAAGCTTAGTTGAACTATATTTTGTCAACCCGGTTGGCGTAGTGGTAAGTACAGCTAAATAGTCGTTCTAGGCAAATAAAAACGCAAACGGGTTCGATTCGCGGTTTGGTCCAATTCAGAATACGAACATTCTGATTCAGAAGACCCGAGTGTGATGTGAGACGCTTCTTATCGTAGCAAAGCGCATAGTCAGATAACTCGTAACACAGGGATAATAATTCCCTACCTACTTCGTGATGTCGATTGGTGTGTTGTCTGACGAAATTTTTACTTAATCATTTATTTAATCAATAGTAGTTAGTAGTAATTGGTATCTTTTGGGAGATCCACCCGATTAAACAAACTAACTAAAATGAGCAAACATTAGGTAGGTATACATTGTTATAATTACATTGGTGTATGAATTGTAAAGTCATAAGTAGGTATTTATCTTCTCTTTCTTATGCAAGGTTATATTTTCAACTTTTTACAATTTAAAGTGTTGTTTTTCCGGTCAGTAGTCAAACTCGGAACTTGAATGCCGGTTTTACGCTATATTAAGCTTAGTCTATAGTAAATTAATAGTCGAATGTAGCACTACGAGAAGGCAAGGCCGCGTCGCGCCTCTCCGGTGAGGTCGCAGGTTCTGAATATTTGATCACCAAAAAGTGTGTCAAATGCTTTCTGTTGTGCGTTACAATTATAAGATATTACAATTATTTGTAATTACATGGGCCGGGATAATAAGAAGGCATAGTGCGTGCGCGGGCGACTGAACTCAATCTGCGCGACTCTTCGATACTACCAGCTATCTTGACAATTTATAAGCACTTTTGTTGTGTTTTAAAATAGTTTCTATGTTTGTTTTTTTTATTTTATTTTACAGCCTCAAGAATGTATCGAACGGAAATAGTAATAAACAGCTGGGAATTTCGAATCTTTGTTCTTATAATTTGTTTTGTGACTGCACATCATTCACATTTAAAAAAATCGAGCTTGATGTCAATGTTTCATGTCGAACGAAAAAAAAATAGTATACTACAAAGAAACGCGGTGGTCTATCTCTATATTTCCGCTCGATACTATTTTTAGGAATGTTTGTTTGTCCCGTATGTATTTCTAAACTCCGATTCTGATCTAAGCACGTAGGGTGATTTTATAAATAATCGCACCGTATAAGTACTCAATCAAAAAGTAAACATAATTTCCAATTTAGATATAAGACCACGAACTGCGCAATAGCTAAAAAGGTAATAAAAATCATCAACAAGTTGACGTTAAGTTTATGTCTTCTAAATGAAAATAAACAATGTGAATCATTTTCGATCTAAATCTGAGAGCGGCCGAAGAATGACTGTTCGAAGCAGGTATCCTGTTGATGAGTCAACAGAACCGCACCATGCCCTTTTGTGACAAGACTTCTAGCATGCGCGTTGCGGACGATTTGTGTACTTATTGCACTTGGATTTGTAGAACATTATCTAAACATATTTTATGGTTATTGTTAGATCGTTAATGCAATACAAATATCAAGATTCATTTTTTTGTTGTGGCTGCAATAGCAGTTGTATCTCAAATATAAATGCAATACAAATATCAAGATATTGTTGTTGTTGTTGCATGCGAAATGCATGAACGCTCAAATCAAAAAGAAAACCTTATTTAAGATATAGGTAAGCAGAGTTACAAAATATACTAAAAAGATACCCTTTTGTAGAGTAGCAATACAGTTTATATTTTATCATGTATTTTATACACTCAAAATTAATTTTAAACAATAACAAACAAAACACAGATTATTACAAAATAGTGCATATAGGTAATAGGATATCAGGAGCGTCGAGGAATTATTCAATTGATCCGTATTATCATGAAGTTGATTCAGGTCTACTAAAAGTAGCGGTAAAATAAATATTTTTTATAGAGACTACAAACTTTCCTACAATTTAAGGCATTGCTTTTTAATTTTTTCTAAACAAAATCAAACAACAACTACGTTTATTTAACATGCCGACTAGATATACGTTATTGAAGTCGAATTGGTTTTATTCTAACAAAATAAGCATATTATGTAAACTTTTAAAGTTTTTACCTCACTTGTAATGAATGAAGCGCCTGGATTGTTGCGTATTGCACACTGCGCATTGCACTGAAGTTTCCGACTGCACGGCTTCGATCGGGAGGCGGCTAGTCTGTGGCAGCTACCAGGAGCCTAGGAGCTATACAATAGGACTCACAGGGCATGCGTAGAGTGCCTAGAAACGGCAGTAGGTAGGGGCAGCCGCCGGTGCTCTGTATTTCTATCATCGGTTTAGCATTTGCATTTTGACTTAATCTCCCGTCAACAAATCACTGCATGTTGTATTATTTTATTCCCATGCAACCGACTAAAGATGTGCCTTAGCAATATCTCCTGCAGTTTAGTGCTAAACTAGTACTAGGGCATCATAATATAGGGAGAGTTATTTATATCAGTGTTAACGAATGAGGAGGTTTGGTTGTTGCATCTGCGCCGTGTCGTCTGTCATTTTGTTTCGAGTCTAGACTGAATTGAGTGTTTACAAACGATTTGAACAATAACTACACGCGAAAGTGAATGTGCAACATTTCAAAGGTTTAGTAAACTGCCAATAAATATTTTTTTTTAAATACACTGTGTCAAAACAAAACGTGTTTTTAAAAGTACTAACAAAGAGTTGAAAGAGTCAGTTGATTGACATAATGGTGTTTATATAGGGCAACCAACAAATCGTGTCATATTTTTATTTAATTAGTGCATAGTTTTATATTCGCATTAGATTGCGTGCTGCGAGATGTTCGTCATCCGAGCGATCTATAAACGCATTTCTAATTACAAAAGTGATTACCCCAGATAGGCAACAATCAACTATTGGTGACGTGCGTTGGGAAAATGCAAAACGGCCTGAATGATGCACGCGCGATGCGCCCCACTGGCACATAAAATGAATGAATATTTAGCTCACTAAATCATTTATTATATACTTGCATTGCATTAACTACGTCAAACCCTCAGATTAGACTAGAGTAGTCCAAGGATGCGGTCATACCCATTACCGAATGTAGATTAGTCATGTTATTAACTACTACTAAATCCTTTTTTTTTTTTTGTAAGTCAATTGCGATACATATTATTAGACAAGTCCAATAGTTTTAAAGAATGATGAAGTCAAGAATATCGGCCATACCAGTTTCATTGTCTTAACAAAATCAACGATGGGATTGTGTACAACAGTCATTTACTCATTTTAATAATCCCGTTTCTTTAATTGATGTGAATTAATACGAGTATACTGTACAGGTAATTCCGGTATTCAATGATTTCTGATAGAACAAATATATTGATTTGTTCCGAAAGAGGGTTTCACCCATGAGAAAAAGTGGGGTTTTCAAATCTGGTCCTTCCAGATAGTTTTATGTTATATGGTCTATAGATATAGGTACTTTCCACGGCAAAAACTAACGATTAAATCCTTAAAACGAATTAAAAATTAAAATAAACTAGTTTACTAGTAGTAATTATTATATGCCCTACCTCAGCTTCGGGACAGTATGGTGGGTTAGCGCCGAGAATAAGTAGCGCAAGAATCTCGATTACTTTACTCTATATCTGAAAACAAAATTAAAAGAAGTAGTAATATAGCACAATTTATAGTTCTTCTTTTTAGATTAGCTTCTAATTAGATTTTCAAAGAGGCTAATTATGATAGTGTGTGTGTGTGTGTCAGTCAAATCATATTAAATAAGTGGTTCTACCTAACCACTTTCAGGAAATCATTGAAAATCGTACTTTCGGTGAAGTTCCTGTATCCAAAGCCGCTGTTGGACTTGTGTTTAAGCAGCAAACCCTTTGCTAGACAACCAGAACCTTTTACAATAATGAATGATGTCATAGAAGACTTCCTACTTATATGATAGAGTGACGTACTAATAGTAATTGTACTACGTTTACATAAAGTATGGTTAACCCATGTCACCTAGTACCTCCCTAATGCGACATGAGTCTTTATGTTAATCGCTTTTTATCTCATCATAAGAAGTAAAACAAGTCGTTTGGAGTCCGCGATTTGAATCCAAATTTGTTTTAAGAGCCCCGTGATGCGACCAGCACTCACGGCGTTAAGGAAACATAAAGTATGAAGGACAACCACGCGAAATATATTAACTTAGCTTACGGCCTACGTGACGGACGACGCGACGCGACGGTACAAACGGTGTTATCGTGTAGATTAAGATTATTAAAAGTTTTAATAGTTGGCTTGTCATTATAGAACAGGGTACTGACAGCGTGTTTGTGTAATAATAAAGTAAAAAAACTCGATCAGCATCGCGGTATAGAACGCAGCTCGGCCGGTTCCGCTGCAATGGCGTCCAAGCACAGAATACAATGTATTCTTATACCTGGTACTAGGTCCAAGTAAAATGCGGACAGACTTATCCAAATTGAGTACCTATATCAGAATAATAATTAAAAATGGTTTTGGAAACAATTTGTACTTTTCCTACCCTTTTTTTATAATAATTGCATAGTATAGTATTATACGTAGAAATAATTACTTAGTAATATTTTGAAATACGTAACATACAATGGATATGATTTTTTTACAGAAATATTAATTCAGGTTTTGGTGATAGGGTAATAAGCTGCAAACACTTTAATTTCACCACAAAGCTGCGCTATATTAATGAGCAAATTTAAATTGGATCATTATATTCGCTATTCCTGAATTATTTTTAATGGTGGTTCCATAATTCTCTAGGATCATTATGAAGGTAATTATGAAGTACCTACTTAAGCTTAAGTAATAAACACTTAGCCAATTTTCTTGGTGTTTATGCAACTTATGTAATCCTTCTAAGTAAGTATGCGTAATAGCATCGTAATCAGCATATATCTTCTGGACTTATCATTAAAATACGGTTTTGTCAAGTTTCTATCTAGGTAGATACATATTTTTCCATAGATATCTTTACATATAACTTTTTCAAAAAGCATGTCTCTATCAAAGATAAACTAATATTTGTTTTCCGTTTATATACAGTATATAGCTAAGTTGAGAACCTAGATAATGGGCAGGTAATGCAGGCATTCATCGGATAATCCTAAAGCTAGAGAATCTCTCCACCAAATCAACGACAGCTCTAAATAAATAGTCTACCACACCATAAAAAAGCCTGGCGGTCGCGGGTTCGAAATTCTAATCCCACAATTAAGCTTTTGTACCTATTCTAAACCGTGTATGACTCTAACGTATTTAAATAGTATGTGTATGCATTATCTAGTTCATAGAAAACATGATGCGCATGAAATTATCAAACAGACGTTACGTGTGATTGATAAAACAAAAAAAATACTTTACTTACATAGAAGTATTTAATGTACCTACCTAATAAATAAAATAATAATGTAGAATTGATGATTTATAACATCATACTAATATTATAAATGCGAAAGTTGTTACTATAAATGTTAGACTATGTTTGTTACTCTTTCACGCAAAAGTTATCTACGAGTAGTACGCTCAACCGCGTCCTGCATCTATGTTTGCTTCTATGTCAAATCACATTCGCCACAAAATATCTGCATTATTTTTTTGTCTACATATTACCTATATTGAATGTAAATTGCTAGTGAGCTTGATGTTTGTTTTTCATCTTATTTAAGTTTCTCAGTAAGTGAATTTGTAAATAATGACAAATAAACAATCATTAACCACAACCTGTTAGGCGCCCTACTGTATGTAGACTAGTAGGTATATCCATCCTAGGACTTCAGAATAAAGCCAAAGTTCAGCTTATTCCGTTTGCAGTCGATAATCACCTCTTACACTGCACCTTTCTGTTACAATTAATTTAAGCCAACCTGGTATATTATGGTGATCAGAGCGTTTTGTTCCCAGCACAACAAATATGACGTGGGCAGCGGGGAGCAGTTCGAAGACCTGGTGGGTCTGATCGAGCACTTCCGCTCGTACCCGATGACGGAGGCGTCGGGCGACGTGCTGCGCCTGTTGCAGCCCGTGGGCGGGACGCGCCTGCGCGCGCACCACATCGACAAGAGAGTGCAAGAGATGCAGGTGACACCTCCTTACAATACAGGATATACAAGAGAATAGGACACTCCTTAAAACCACGTGATCCACTGATCATATAGGTACAACAACTTTTTCTATGGGAGCAACATCAAAATCAAGAATTTTTTAGCTGCTCCATACAAAATTACACGCATACCTACCTCAATGGTGGTGATTGGAGCATCTGCAAAAAATTCTACATATGTTGCTCTCATAGAAAAAGTTGTTGTATAGGTACCACCAGCTGATCACGTGGCTTTAAGAAGTGTCTAATTATATTGTACACCGTGTAGAATAGAGTCATCCATCATCATCATGTCAGCCTATCGCAGCCTACTGGACATAAGCCTCGCTTAGAGAGCGCCAAAGAGCACGATCTCCAGCCGAAGACCACGATCTCCGGATTTTTTCATCCAACCAATAGAAACATGTTATTTGCCTTAATATTACATTTTGTCTAAAAGCTTAGCCCATTCATACAATAGGGTAACCAAGTGACAAATAAGAATATCTGACAATAGAAAACAGATCGAGTCATTCACAGCTCTTTGTCACTACACTGTTTCATTATACATTTTTTCTTTATATCTATGTACAAACTGTGAGAAACACCAACAATATAATACTTATTGCTTGCCATGACGTTAACAGAGTATGGGTTTCAGAGCCCGATGGGAAAATGTATAACTGAATTTAAATCACCTAGTCAGACAAGTGGTTAAATGTTATCGATCCAAGTCATTTTCTTAGGGCTTAGCTATTTCATTAAATAGCTGAAAATCATTCAGGTAGGATCTAGTTGATCGGCGCAGTTAAGTAAAGAGGGTGGGTTGTTGAAGTTGAGGGGCTAATAAGCTGTGACTTAAACATGAATGAGAAAATAATTCATAAATAATATAATAACCCCATACTAGTAACTTTTATATCCTGTGCCTTTGAGTTTGGTGAAAATAATATTGAAATAAATGTTGGAAATATGACCTAGGTCCTAGGCCGCCAATATTACCGCCATAGTCATGACGTCACCACTGCGCCATGCATGAATTCTGTCGAGACGCAGCCGGAGACGCTGCGCGCGCATGTGCGGTCGTGCGTGTTGGTCGCCCGCGCACATCAGGTTCTATTTTATGACAACCTTGTTAGCAGTGTCCTTACTGCACAAAGTATAGGTGTAGACACTAATCGATCTACTATGAAATTTGGATGAACAGCCAATTTTTATTTTTTTACTTAATTATTATATTATCTTCCGCTAGCACCAAATATGCTAAGTTTAAGTTTGAAAACACTAATAATTTCGTTATTATTTGTACACTACATAGTAAATTGAAACAAAAATGCTAGATAAATATTACACGTGAAATTTAAGCGTATATTCAATTAATATTCCTACGCCTAAATATTGACTGTCCTATCCATAGACTTATGATTCGCTACGCTTAACTATGGTCCTATCATATTGACTGCCATCAACTCGCATGTAGTTCGTCACAGCAAGTTAATAGGCATCAGTAAATTTAATTATCACATCAGAATGTTAAATGGGTTTAAGTATTTATCAAGGTACATAAAACATGAGACGGCTCGGACCCTCGTCCTGTCACGTGGTCTCCATGCACCGTTGCAATTAAATGACAACTGGACTGTAAAATTAAATTTATTTGTTACTTGAGTACTAACATCAATAAAAGATTAAAATTGCGCACTGAAATTATCTTTTCAGAGTTCTGTACATCAGAAGCAAAAAAAAACCTTTGTTGTAGGTAGCTTAGGTATCTGCCAACACCTGTTTTTCTCAGGGACTGGTCGAATTATTGAGTTAAATTAAAATAAGTGTACCTATCGAATACAAATATCTATGGCCCCTTGGATAGGTAGATTTAGAATATTTCGTTTCTAAGTGAACGTAAAAAATAACGACTTCTTGAACTCCTTTGTATGTAGATATCATACAGTTTGACCACTAAATAAAAAGCCTTTTGTAGTAAAACGTCTTAAAAAAAACATAGTTTTAAAGCATTTGTCTCTACTCTCTCTATTTGCTAACATTGCCAAAAATTAAATTTCTAAAGTGCTTTTTATTATATCTATTTTATGAAATCGAACAAGTTTAGTCGTAGCACCTACTTCCTTTATTCAAAAAAGCTGCCAGTGTTATTATTATAAAACAATAAAGCCTACAGAATTGTCTTGAACAGACAATAATGATTATACAAATGAAATCATCTAGTATTCTAGTTAGAATCCAATAGACACAGGCCAGCCACGTGAAGCGAACGTAAAGTTAACGTGACGGATTGCCGGACAAATGCATGGAATAGCTGCAATATAAATGACGAATGAAATACTTATTGAAGTGGATAATATTGATATTGAAACAATGATGGCAATAAGTAGTTTATTATCTTATCTTATTATCTACGTGCCTAAGACGCGGGTGACATGGGTACTTAGGTAACACAGGGTCATCTATCTACATCACGTATTGCCACTTAAATCCCATGTTGTCAAAGTAACTGTTACTTATGGCTGGTACCGGCTCCTAGTTCCTGCGATGTTCCCCCTAAAGGCTTTCTGTTTCGTCGTCCCAGCAGCCCTAACCACACTCACTACTAGCAGCTCTTTACATAGGATGTCTTCAAAACACCTATGACAAAACCCAACCCTCCCATTGTGGACCGCTTATGAAATACGATGGAATTATAATGTGGGCTATAAATAACTCCTTTTCGCCGTTGATGTATCCGACAAGGATTTTAAAGAATTTTATCGATCCACCCTGGTATTGTCTCCTTTCTCTTTTGGGCTTTTAAAATTGAGCCATTAACAACCAGAATTCATATACCTATAATTAACCAAACGACACAGAAAAATCGAGTGTAAATCTAGCCACTACCTGTATTCTTTGCCCACAGGAGGTAGAAGATTTCCCAAAGTTAGAAAACAAGAACAGCTTCGACAGTGAGTTTCTCACGCTGAAGATGTTGGAGGAGCGGCATGTGTTCACCACACACGAGGGGCTACGTCCCGAAAACGTACTCAAGAATAGATACAGAAATATATTGCCTTGTAAGTTCATTCATTTGGGTTAACTTGCTTCTAACATTTTTACTTATCGTCTTGACCACCGGATTATTGTTTTTTTATCGTTTCCAGACGACCAAACGCGGGTGGTGCTTCGAGATTCGGGAAAAGAGTCCGACTATATCAACGCGAACTATATCAGGACCTCAAAATTCAGTGATTCCTCTAGTTCGGTGCAATCTTCCAATGAGAGCCTTCACAGTGTACAATGTAAGTAAGTTTATGTGAAACCTGTTAGTTAACTCGGAAGAGGTAAAATTTTATAATTATTTTCCAGGCTTATAATGGTCCCAAACAACACGGTCCAAAATTTATTAACTCTCTTATATGGGATGATTTTACAATATAAACTGATATCAGCTGGCTCAGTATCTTTCTGTAAATATCAACTGAAGTAAGATATATACTCTTTATTGCACATCAAGCGTCATATCTACCTATCTTTAAGGGGTTAAATATTTATTTTGAGGATTTCTGTGTCCGTCCGAAAAAAATATACTTATTTGAGCGGTAAAATCGCCGCCTGAAAGAAAGTTAACTGATAAATTAGGGGTGTGTTTTTTCATGATTTATCAGTGGAGATTTGGACAGCTTTTAATCGTATTATACCTATGAAATTGATATGATATTATTTATTTGAAGTACTTAGAGTACTTGCTAAGAGTGATAATAATATAAAGGATACTTTAATTAAACTAATGTGGAAGAAACCAGAAATTAAGTTCATGGTCAGATCACCGCGTTGTTACGCGTGATCACGCGAACTTTTCGGTAATAAGAGCTATTAAGGAAAATCCCCTTTAAATGCGTCATATCTTACTCGGACTCCATACTAATGTCTTAGCTAATGTTATGACAGGACATGGATAGAATTGCTGAGATTTTGTAACAACATAGGTTTACAAAATAAATAAATCCAATGCTATAAAAGTATTTAAACTTTATTCTAAACGTTACTTTTATTTCATAGACGATGTTTTTGTTTCCAGCTTTAATTTTAGGAAGCGAGATTAGGAAGCCCACTCCCCTGGTCTCGAAATCCTTATCAGATGACGCTCTCAGAGAAGTTAAAATGAGCATTAAAATGGACAAACTCAATGGCAACTTTACGGGCGATATAGGTTAGTAGAGGAATTATTATTAATAGTTTTATTTTTATTTTGAATAATCATCATTATTGTTTGGCCCTTAATGTAGAGAGAGAGAGAGAAAAAAATAAAAGGTATAGGTACAAGCAATACACCTATGTGCTTTTTTTCAACGATAATATTTCTGAAATGTTGTGTTCTTTCACTTTAATTGGCAAACATTATCTAAAACTAAGACGTTTGTAATCATCTGCTCCTGTGTGTGTAATGCAAATTTAGCCGGAAGATTTACTTATTCTTCATTTTTTGTTTTAGTCAAAGACAAAGTTTACATTGCTGCTCAAGGCTGCCTGTCAAACACACGAGACGATTTTTGGCGAATGATTTGGCAGGAAGATGTGAGAATAATAGCCATGATCACTAACGAGACGGAGAAGGGAAAGGTAAGTGCCCAATTTATTAGTTTAAAGTGATCCAATCGCTACCTATACACTAACATAATTAAACACGTCATAAAAAATCAAAAATCCGCTCCAGATGACTTATGATAATAATGTGACAAAATCTCGGCTACGAACATGAACACGCAATGATACTTACCTAGGTAGGTACCTATTTTTGATGAGGTAGGTACATCAGGCCAGATTCAATATCTGGTAAGTACTTAAGAATTGGATAAATTTTGATCAGAAATCATAATTTGATATTGTGATGTCAAGGTCGGAGTAATGTTTGGGTTAACCTAATCCCTAAGGTGACTTCTATCCTGAGGAGAATTTAAGGGCGGTTCTGTCGGTCAAACTTCATAGATTGAAACAGCAATAATAATTTCTTAAAACAAATTGGTTCCATGTTACCTACTTTTTAACGAGTTACACTGATAAGATTTGACTTTCTTTTAAATTTCAATGTTGGTAACATTTTTACCACGTAGATACCTATAGGTAAACTTTTTGCTGGAAAGATGGAACAGAAAATGCGATTTTTATTTCCTCGGGATATATTCACGGCTATTATGACCATTAAAGGCGAAAATCTCATTTACCTTTTTTTAGAAAAAGTGCGAGCGTTACTGGCCTCTATCGGGGCAGGAGGAGCGCTTCGGCAGCCTGGTGGTGAAGTCCATCTCGGAGACGCAGTACGAGGACTACCTGCTGCGCGAGTGGGACGCCTGCGCCGGCGACACATGCAGGACTATTTACCAGTACCAGTTCACGGTTAGAGTACTTTAGTTATACACCTACCAGCATCCAGCCTACTCGATAAAGCATTCCCTCTATCTCCGGAACTAGACCACCTTGACAAATGTTACTCATACTATGAAAAACAGTAGGTAGTAGGTGGGTCACTGATGGAATACTTAATAGCGGATTTTTGGCTTAACAAAATAAACGACATTGCTAATGTTTAGGAGACGGGTGTGATAAAAGATTTAGGGATAAAGTGTACCACCCATGTACTTATGGTGATAAGATACATCTATAAGTACATCTTTGACCATTTTAATCTGAGCGACTATTTTAGGATGTACGTCCGTTCAGAACTAAGTGCGATCTAATATACCTAAATTCTAGGACATATTAACTTCGTAGCGATTCTTCAAATTCTTCCGAGGCTTCAAGTAAGCAGTGATACAGATTCATGTATTAGGTGTAAAGTAGGTAGGTCTAATTGCAGACTTTTTATACTAGGAACGTAATGACCATCATTTAAGTTAATAGTTTACGTAGTAGTTGTATGAAACTTGATTTTTACTGCCGAAAACTAGAATGAGAAAATTAAAAAATACCATTCTATTATACCTATACTGATGGGCCAGGCACAATATAGATAAAAGTAAAAAAGTGTAATTTAATATAAAACTGATCCCGTTTTTTTTTAAATTTAATTCTAGACGTGGCCAGATCACGGCACGCCAGCTGAACCAGACGGCGTACTCAACTTCATACGAGACATTAACAGAAGAATGTACCAAATAAGACAAGGCAAAAATCCGCCGGAGCAAGTAAGGGTTCTTTAACATTATCTGTCTTATTCATAATGCTTTGCTAGCCCGGTACTTAGGTTAAACCACTGTACTATCGTACAAAAATCTGTGGTTTAACCTTGGTTCCGGACTAGCAAATGCACTCTGAATAAGACCGTATAAGTTTTCTTATATACCACCTGTGCCCCGCAGTGGGACGTAGGTATAAAGGCATTACTTTTTTTTCATTAAGGTGAATTTTAGCGGCAATTTAAAAGTCATTTTGGCCTCACGCCGGGTTTTTAACGAATAAAAAAGATTGAGGTTCTATGTTTGACGATATATAATATTTTTTGTGTCCTTGACGACCTCCGTAGCCGAGAATTCGTTTTCTAAATTGTCCAGAGTCCGGGAATCGAGCCCGGAACCTCAGAGATAGCGACGCCTTGTCTGGCATGCTCGCCTCTCGGCTACGGAGGTTAAAAAATCATGACTAGCTGCCCCGATGAAAGGGTGTGAAAGAAAAAGAAACTTTTGTTTGTACTTACTTTTGCTTTTTATCGATGTTTCAATAAACTGTATTATAGGTACAATGAAGTCGGTTAAAAAATAAAGTGGATTTTTAAGTCATTAATGCATATTTTTTTTCCAGAACATATTATGTGTGCACTGCTCGGCGGGTGTCGGCAGAACAGGCACCTTCATAGTTCTGGACATGCTAATCGACAAAATAAAGACCTCTGGTAAGAAATTAAACAAAATCACCCAACTTATTTAATTTGAAGAGAAGGTAGTTCTGAGTAGGTTGGTACTTTTCTTTCTTTTATGCTTGCGACTGTTCACTGCTAGGTATTTGTAACGCTATGCGATTTTTTCCCATTTTTGTATTTATATTCAAAAAGCGTTATGCGAATGTGTACCTAAATAAAGCAAAAATGTCGAAAAGCAACTCCCATAGCAAGTATGGTTATCAAAAGAGTCGTGAAATAATCTATACGAGCCAAATTATAGAAAGTAATTTTGCTATAAAACTAAACAACTGTTACAAGAAAACCTGGGTCTCTCTAACATACCTACTCATCTTTAGGAATGCATTTTTTTGTTATTGATATTAATTGCCTTTTTTGATACTAAACTAATTAAATTGATAGTTTTCTTTATGCGTGCTAGCCCGCTTGTTCACGTAGAAAGTATCGTATGAAACTACAGATGAAAGCTAAGAATTGCAAAATTCCACTGCTACGGTCTAAGCAAGTTCTGTTAGTCGGCAACAGTCTTTTTTTTGCATTTGAAACTTTTAATGTGCAAATAATAAATAAATATATAAGTAAGTAATTATTTATTTGTGCTCGTGACTGTGAGATAAGATCTGTTGGTAGGTATTGACAGTGAGAAGTAGGATTTGAGAGTTTTTTGTTTGCCCCAGGTTTCAACTGCGACATCGATGTGCACGCCACCGTGCGGCTTGCGCGCGCGCAGCGCTGCGGCATGGTGCAGAACAAGCAGCAATACAGGTTCATCTACCTCGCGCTGCAAGACTACATGGATAGCAAGAACTTAAAACTAAAAAAGAAGGTATGTTTTATCTATTTGTTTCCTTCGTGTGGTGTGCATTATTAGTATCTACTGATTTATTTAATTGGAAGTTTGCGCATTAAAAAGACTACATTATTAAATAAGTATGTCTAAAATATAAAAAAGTCAAGATGTTCATGGCTTCAGCTATCTCACGAGTCTTCACACGGTCGGTGCCAAAAGTTCCAAAAACATCATTGTAAACTTAGTTTGAAACTCAGATAAAAGCATAAGTACTGATTATTTACATTTTTTTATTATGTCCCGCTTTCGACGAAAGAATCCCGCTTTTTTACTTAAAATGTTTCGGAATTCCGCTTTGCCAGAAAATAAATCTGGCAACGCTGCCCAAATCAATCGGAATAATATCTTTTTTTTAAAAGGTTATTTAGAAAACGCATTTGTTACTAATAAAACCGGCCAAGTGCGACTCGGACTCGCACACCAAGTGTTCCGTACCAATATCTATACAAACGACAAAAAAAACTCGTTTGTTGTAGGGGAGCCCCTTTAGATATTTATTGTATTCTGTTTTTCAGTATTTGTTATTATAGCGGCAACAGAAATACATCCTTTGTTAAAATTTTAACTCTCTAGCTATCACGGTTCATGAGATCAGCCTGGTGACAGACGGACAGCGGAGCCTTAGTAATAGGGTCCCGTTTTACCCCAAGGGAACCCTAAAAACTATAATTTATAACAAAATTTGAAAATCGAACGGCATAAGCTCAACAAAAATCCCTAACATCTAATCTAGTTTGTGAGGATTTTTGCATCTTTGTGACTCAATCACGCGTTAACGGCTGAACGGATTTGAATGAAATTTTGCAAAGATATAATCTGGATTAACATAAGTATAGGATATATTTATAACCCGGTCACTAGAGAAGAGACAACCTCTTAAGAAGAGTGTGTAATGTTATGGTTCAGAAGCCTATCGAAAATTTATTTTTTTAAGTTTTAGCAGACTTGGATATAAATATGTACTTATATAGGTGTTAGGTCAATGGTATATCAAGCCGAAACTAGCCTTTGTTAATATAAGCATGTAAATACTATAGTGAAGTAAGAAAATGAATACCTATAATGTTTTTTTAAAAATATGTTTTCATATAAATGAAAATTATAAACATTAAAATGATGATTTCAAATTTCTGACTTCACCATACTATATATATAATATGCACATGTTAAAATATGCTAGTTTCGGCTTGATATACTATTTAACAAACAAGCAACATGTCAAAAGATACTTGCATGCTTCAGTAAAAACTAATAAGTGGCACGACATAGTATCTATGCAGTTGTCTTGCTCAAGATGGCGATATTTTTCACATTAAAGATTTTTTTTATTAGTTTGCCTTTTAATTAAAGAAATTGTATATTCCAGGTGTACACGTCAGGCGCGTAAAGCACCGTCGTCGCCAGTGAACCAAAGTGCAATGAGACTGCAGTTAATATTAATCATACCTCCCCAATGTTGTCATACAAATAAGTATACCTACGCATCTATGTGTGCATGTCATTATAATGCGTAGGTAAACTGATTATTAGTCATTGGACACAAAAAAAAATGTAGGGTCTTATTCTAACCATGAACTCCTTCCTAACAGTGTACTAAATAATTACATACTGAAGCAATGTTGTTTTTAAGTCAAACCGTAGGTACGACAAAAAAAAATACCAAGGTTGTAGTACCTACTCGTAGTAGGTTGAGACTTATGGTTAAACCCCAGTCCCAATTTAAATGCTTAAAATACTAATCTACCTTTGTCTATGACGGACATCCATCGTAACTCCAAAGCAAAATCTCTTGCAGATTATTCGAAATTACCGGGGCAATTTACTTAATTTAGATTTTTGTGTATTTCATCGATTAGCCTTTTAAGGACACAGTTTAATAGTTTAAACAATGTTTTTATAATTCCTAAGTTAATCACAATAAATTATTATAAGTATTGTATTTTAAATAATATTATGTTGGCAAACATTTCTGCAATGGTTAAAATAATTGTTTAATGCAAACACTAATGTTGATCTTACAAACACTACTTAAAACTTCTGCCAAACATCCGAATAATAAATGTACAGTTTTTGACCGAAAATACCAATTTTTTGGCGATGTTTTCTGAGATTTTCATGAATCCGTTAGATAAGTATTTGTAGTACGTATATAGGAATAGAAGGATCAACCTCCAAGAGGGCTTTCTGAAAAGTCATAAAAATATAGTTCTAAAGAAGTAATACATTATCTGTGTTCGCAAGTGTCCAATGACTATTGCTCGGTCTACTTTTAGTCAAACCTAATCATAATATTATTATTATATTTTAAGATTAATATTTTTAATATAAACTTTGAAAACTTTGATGTGTTTCTTCCTTACTTTCAAGTAATATCGAAATCCCTTTACTACCAAGTTGTAAGACAGTTTGAAATAATTTAAAAAGTAACACAATTAACTTGACGTGTATATATTTATTTATTCATTTAATTTTACAATTAAAATATCTTGAAGCTATTTCAGTTTAACTATACAATTAACATTAACATTTACAACTAAATAAGAATTACATACGTAATAATAAATAACAACGTAATATTATAAAGCTTTAAGCTAAAATAATTACTTGTAGTGAAAATATTCTAGTAAATCAATTTAGAATAACAACATATTTTATCATTTCATAATTATTATAAATAATAGAAACCATTAAAAATAATCACAAATATAATTACAGTTTACTTGTTAAACTCTAATGTAAGAGGGACAAGTATGTAAGATACGAAACAAAAAACATTGCTTTCTTATTTGGCACTTTTTGATAAAATAATCGAATAAGACCCGATATTAGAAACATCTGCTTTTAATCATAACAAATACCAATATCATAAAACTAGATACATAGATAAATCGCAAATGGGTTGTATAGCTTAACCGCTCGCCGGTGTATAATTAATTTCCATTATTTGTTATTATAAAAATCGAGCATTAGCTAATCGAAAAATTCGAGGAACTAAGTAAATATAGTTTCTCTCAGCACAACCATGAAGTTGCCAGTTATAAATAGGTGAGCAAGCCCTATTGATATTATACCTACTCTCATCAGTTACTCGAATTTTAGGTATCACAAATACAAGGTAAGTCTATTCTTTACCAAACAATATAAGGTTATGCTTTAGCGAAAGTATCTCATGTTTGCACTACACATGTAAAACCTAGGTAACCACGGATATGACAAACTTATGCTAAGGCAATCTAGATATTTTGAGTAAAGAACAAAATAACCTTTCAATAAAATAACTCATCAGAAAAAACTACTTCGTTGTCCTGTTTATCTCGGGTAACTTTGTAGTTGTACAGAGAGAAAAGTAGACAAACTATATTTTTCCATTGTGCTAGCTTCTTATCGCTAAAACTCGATTTAAAAAATAAATCAGGGAATTGGATTTTAAAAAAGTTAATAAGAATTTAATACTCAGCATCGGAACGCAATTTATGAATGATTTTATTTACACATAATCTAAGTCATTGTCAAATAATAGACGAGGGTAGGTATACATTTCTAATACCGAGACTCGTACTAAAATGTGTCACTATAAGCAAGTCATTAGACGCAACCGGCATATCTTAGCCGGTGGATCTATTATACGAGCTTTTGCATCTCCTAACGAAATAAATATATTAATAAAAACATTGAAGTACCACATACTAGTAATCCATTAATTAAAATATAATTTTTAGCAATGCGGCAAGTCAAAGTGGTATTCGTATTTCGAGATTACCAACACACAGATATGGTCTAATTACTTCGTTTGTATATAAGTACTTGAACTGGATGCACCTGTTAAAGAGACACCTAAAGCCTATTACATTAACGCGGATAGACAGCAGTCAACATGTAAAAATATATAAACATTGCTATAAAAATAAAATAATAAAACTTACAAAATTTTAATATAAAAAACTGCATTAAAAATAAGCTCATAAAGTATCCTATTCACCAAGGGGACAGAAATTATCTTCCTTAAGGAAAAACAAATACTAATTATAATATGAAATAATCCTGGACTTAAAAATAAAAAAAGGAATGTAAATAACTTAAGTGTCACAATTCCTTACAGTTACTGTGGTGACCGAGCGTTGTTCACGATTAAGTAAATGGTAATGTCACATGTTCTTTGTAGTCACAACAACATAGTCCGGTACACGCGTAAAATGAGACAAGATAAAAGCTAATTAATAAATTATCATTGTAACCGTTTTTCTTTTCTATATGATCTCTGGTTTTAATATAAATTCTCACAAAAATTAGTCCTAAGTGCTGGAAAAATTTGTGCATAATGATAAATTTTACGTGTCACTTGCAACAAACATTCAAAAAGCGCAAACATTTACTTGGTATAACACATAAGGTACAGTTATATCTCTAAAGATCTAGACTCTATACACGCTCTAATGCAGATATATTTCGAGTCTAAAAATAAGGATATTTTAATGCATAATTTTCATTACAACAATATCACTCGTATTTCATATCTCAATCAATTTGACCACATTTATACTTATAATTTCTTGATGAATAATGTTGGATTTAACTATGCTAATATTTATGACGGTTTGCGAGTGCGAGTACAGATTAATGCGACGACATTCATTTATTTTAAATTCTGCAAGTTTTAAATTCTAACAACGTTATCAATATTCCATAATGTCATGAAGTGACGGTCGCGGGCAAACTCAATCTATTTTTGGGTGGCTAGTGGGGATGGTGTAAAAAAGTAGATAAGGCATACAAAGGGTTTAAAATTGTAGAGAAAAAATACGAATTCAATTCTTACGCATTTTTAATTAGGTAACCTTTTTTTATCACAGACGATTTCTTCATTACATATTCGTAAAAACGAGCCGTCAAAAATATTAAATAGTTCGCTATAGAAGAATTTTCGCTATTAATTTTTAAAGTTATACAACTTAATTTTCGTTGTACAGAAATCTGACAAGTAGATACCTACCTACCGAAGTTTAGACGAACTCTTGGCCTAAGGGGAGTACTGGCGCCGGCACAGTGGGGTAGATTAGTTGAGTCGTCGCTGCTTGTATTATTAAAGAAGACGGAGAGATCGAATACGTCGAGAAAAAAAAAATGCTTTGGCACATGATATTGTAGGAAAACGCTTATGATATAGGTTACTTGGTACTATAAGTAGTAAAAAACTTTAGGAGCTAGGTTACAAGTATGTGTCTTATTATGTACAAAATGGGTCCGGCGAGGGTGTTAATTAAATTAACATAATTTGGGTAAAAAGTTTAGAAATTTACAGATAACAGACTTACGACATTATGTCAATATTGACATTCAAATTCCAAACTACACAGTAACATTCATTGTTTTTTTTTTGTTTTTTTTTGGTGCTGTTTGTTTCATTTATATTAATGGCATAAATCGGATCCGGTTTTAGTTGTAATGCATTAGTTCGTTCGTTCGGTTTCATCGTAGTGTCGGGTGAATGACGGAGGTCAGCGAGGTAATTAATTTATTTAAAATTTCACGGCGGTGCAATTAAATATCAAACAAAATCAACTATGTATAAACGAAGCGTCAACTCCCAAACACGGGTTAAGAGTTAAGATGTGGCTTTTGATTGCAGCTACTGCGAAGGTGGAAAACGAGACGAATGAACCTAATTCAAATTAAACAGATGTTAAAAAGCGGCCCATAGGTCACAGTATGTCAGTCTCGTAAACTTTATTAGTAGTGGCAACCGTTTCAGAAGGCTTGGGACCGAGGGTCGGCTTCTCCGCGACCACTGAAGCGTCTGCAGCCTTCGAACGGTCGCTGTCGCCGGCCAAGTGGGTCATGCTGCCCGAGATAGCAGCGGGGGCCAGGTTCAGGTTCATCTTGGTGAGCAGATTCGACTCGCTGCCAGTCTTCTTCAGGTCGGGTTGCGCGGTCGGCGGCAGCGTGGGGCCGCTCCGTTGAATCATTTGAAGGCGGGCATACTGTTCCTGGAGCGCTTTCTGTTTTTTCAGAAGTTCCTGGTGTCGTTGTTCGAGGAGGGCTTGGCGGGAGGCAGATTTTTCGTCGTTGGGATCGATGGAGTCGGCGGAGTCTGAGCGCGGGGGTGAGGTGGGTGAGGTCGGGGAGGCGAGGGGCGAGCGGGAGGTGGTGCGCGGCGGGGGCGGCGGCGGCGCGCGGCGGGCGGCCAGCGCCAGCAGGTCGGGGTGGCGCTCGGGCACGGGCGGCTTGGGCGGGTGCTGGCCGCGCGCGCGCACCGGCGGCGACGCGTCCGTGTCGCTGCCGCTCGGGTACGAGTGCAGCCGCCGCAGCGGGCCCTCGCCGCGCGCGCCGCGCTCCGACGGCTTCGCGAACGTCTGCAGCTCGTCTAGTAGCGCGTCGAGGGCGTTCTCTGGCCGCACGTCCGCTGCTCCCCGGCCCGAGCCTCGCCCGTCGCACCCGACGGAACCCTGCGCACCATTCCATCAACTTCTAGCTGTGCCCGGGAATGCATAATTAAAACGTAGTTGCAAATTCCGTTCGATTCACTGCTGATCGATCACTGACAGGTGCGGAGTGCGTAAACTCTCGCTTTAAAAGAGTTTGTAACCACGTTTTTGAAAAAAATTCAAACACTTATTCCATAGAAACATTTATAAACACTCATTCAATAGAAGAATTGATTAAGAACACTTATTAAGTCACAATGATTTATAGAACTAAACGTCTTAATGCGACCACAATCATTCAAA
The DNA here is from genome assembly GCA_950371115.1 of Anania fuscalis. NCBI lineage: Eukaryota > Metazoa > Arthropoda > Insecta > Lepidoptera > Crambidae > Anania > Anania fuscalis. The sequence goes on from OX493324.1 coordinate 6,995,382, forward strand.
AGGAAAGAATAAAAGAGAAACGAAAGGCGATTTATTTTTGTGGTGGAATACATTTAGCACATACATCGGCCATCGCGATGATGATAAATTATCGTGGCATCAAAAAGCATAGAATGATTACTTAGAAGTTGTCTTATTCCACGACAAAAATAAAAGATGTGTAGTCGAGCGGCCTATAACGCGGGTGAGTAACCGAAAGATGGTGTCAGTCCCGGACTGGGCGAACAGGCGAAGAACAATAAACAGATACATATTGAACATACTTAGATATGCTTGATCAAAGTGATACTTATGAAAGATGTTATTTAACAAATTGAAACTGTGATTGAAAATGCATATAAAAATATTGAAACATTAAAGGAGAACTTCACTCTTAACAATTGTGATGATTTTGCCATTAGTCAAAAATTTTTGAAAGTGTGTGTATATATAATATGAATTAATTTTAACAACTGACTACATAATAAAGGAAGCTAATGTCGAAGTGACAAATTTAAAATAACTAAATCTAATCAAAGCTTAAGTGAATCGCAAATTTCTACTTTAATTTACTTAAGTTAGTTGTTAACAATATGTGAGTGCTATTATATTTAAGATTAAAATTTAAAAGCGGTAGAAAATTTGAATAAAATCGGAATTTACCTGTGCGTTCGGATGCCTGGTTAGTTAGGTTACAAATGTTATTAAACATAATTATCATGAACAGCCAATAAATGGGAGTAGAATATTAATTCTAGGGACTATATGTTATATCTTTCATACTTCGGTTGTGGTATAAACATTTAAGAGCGTGTGTGTGATGTGGAGTCAGGCGATATTGAAGGTATATTCCTCGACGTCGAAGTGATGGCGGATGAAGGTGAAAGTGAGGACATCACTGGCAAAGTTAAACTGAGAATACCAGAAGACGAAGAAAAACCGGTAGTTAATGCATGTCATTCATTCCTGTGGCTCTAGGCTGTGGTTGGCTCCTGATATCGAGAACACGCTGCAACAAAAACAAAAAGACAGGCGAATGCAAACCATCACAAAGCAACTATTCAAATCTTCATGCTTATTAGTCTTAGTGAACAAAGTAATATCTAATAGTGCCACAGTCGTTGAAAAAGTTCGTGCATTCGACATTAAAATAGATTTTAAAGAAGAATGTCTAATTCAAAATACCCATAACATTTTAAAGCCTTACTAGAAAAATAAATATTTTGCTAACAATTTAGCAGGTAAAATCGTAGTATTTAATATGCAATAAACTTTAAGGAAGATTCTTCTTCTCAATACAACGGCTTTTTCTATTTACAACGGCTTCTTTACGAATCTAAACATCTGGACGGTTTTTAAATACGGGAAGCCCCTTCGATTGACTCGTCCAGTTTAGTCCCAAAGAGTTAAATTTCTAAAAAAGTAATTCTATCACGATTATTATAATGGTAAATTAAGAGATGTTTATCTTGTTTTTCAAAAAATAAAACTAGCACATTTAAACAAAGGGAGGGATCGGGGCGGTTTTTCAAATTCAGGCTTTGAGCTCAGGCTGATCCGGTAAACTGAATTTCAGAAAATTTTCGGTTATCCGGGACTAGTAAAAATAATTAGGATACCCGTCGTATCATTACGAAGTATAATTAATGTTTTTTTTTAAATTGTTTTACTTACTCATCTAATGACGTTTTTAGCCCACTCGGATCGATCAACGGAAAGCTTTTGTCGCGCTACATACTTAAATACAGGTTTTTTTTTTTTTTCTAGTCAGGCCTTTCAAAATTTGCTTGATCGTTAATCAAAAAAACAGTACTTCTACATGGAAGTTATCTAATACTAATGTATCATGCAACACTTAACAATTATGCAATGTTTATGAAATCGTACGAAAATATTTCTGAATAATTAAAATGAAACCTTTATTTTTTTTACAAAGGTCTACTTTCAACATTGTCAAAGCATAATATGTAGGTATTGTTTATGGTGACATATTATATTTTTAGTTGAAAGTTTAATAAAATAAACTGGTAATTTTATTGTTTACATTATCGCAAACAAAATAACCAAGTTTTTATATCAAAACGTCAAATAATTATAAACGAAAATTTGTTATTCGGTGGCGTTTTCAATGTTACGTACGATAAATTATACCTAAATAAGATAGTAGTATACAGTAAATTTGAAAATGTAAGCATGCGTACCGATTTTTTCAATACTGTCTGTACTGTAAAAAATATGTAAAATATTCTATAAGTAAGTCCAACAGTGAAAGTAAGCTTATGTTTTAAGATGTTGCTAAAGCATCATGAATTTGTTAGTGCACCAACATGCCTACATAAATATAGAAAGTTGTGTTAATTTACAAAAACAAGGGATGGTTATACAAAAAGAAAATGTGATAAAATGTGACATAAAATATTGAAATAGAAACAAATGTATAAACGTATTTATGAATAATAATAATAATGGATATATTATGAAGAGATTTATTACTCGTTTATAACTATCGCCTCTCTGAAGTAATTGCTCTTTCTCCAGGCGAACTGACAGGTACCACGGAAAAAGACCATGAAAACCGTTAAAACAACTCGATTAAAATGACATAACGCAAAATAGTATAAATATGTTGGAAGGCACCCTGAGGACCAGCCGCAAATGGCCTTTGTTCGTAAGATGGCATGACTCAGATATACAGGATGAGATTGTTAGAGACAGTTCGGTTAAATTCTAATTAGGACTAAAGAAAAAAACATTTTTTCGAACTGATTAATTGCTAAATACAATGACGGTTTTTGGGACATTAATATAAAAAATTTTTTTTTTAAACTTTCAGATACAAAATATCTAAGCCGATTTTTGGATTATAATTACAAAAAAAACAATTAGACGAAGATGTTTTTAGGAAATCGTCCAACTAATCTACTTTACTTAATACTGTTCTTGGGATTATTAGTATTAGAAAGTGACCTTTCGCATATTATTTTTGATAATCAACTGAAAAAAGTATTTTTAAAACTATTTTTTTTTCTGTGACCATGTTGTTTAGAATTTAGCAGAACCGTCCCAAAAAATAACAAATCCTGTATAAAGTAGTTAAAATTCTTGATATCATCCTAAAAACCTTTTACTGTCATCTGGTAGCCACTTAATTTCGTTTTGAGATTGTATTAAACATGATAAAAAATAAAATAAGAATATTAGCAGTGTCGACTATCATCGTGCTTAGATACTACGGGATTTGAGATAGCAGTACACGATGTAGTTGTATTCTGAAAAAAATATTATCCGGTTTCAATAATTAGTTTTTAATAGAAGTATGTCCCACGTTCAACCTATCCACCCTACTACCGTAGTAAACAGCCATATTTGTTTAAAATTATATTTGTGTTTGAAAGCGGTTTCTATTTATTTTAAATACTTGTAAATCTTCGGCAGGTTCAGACAAAGCAACAAATACTGGTAATTCGTTGTTTTTGGCATCGAGTACAGAACAACGGATCATCTTTCTCCGACGCACGTTAGTAATTTTTCACTCACATTTATCTATAGTCTTTTACGTGAAGGATGTACCTGCTGTGCACTAACTAAGCTTACCTAATTGAGATCTAACAAGCTCCCGGGAGAGGGAATACCCTTCATAATATATAATATATGATCTACCTAAAGTGCCGAGTTTTTGCTACTTAAGGCGGTGGGCACCTTTCCAGCTCTGTCTTATAATAACAAATTCAGTGCTGCCTTAACCTTAAGCCCCCATATGGGTTACTTAGAAAACTGTTCGTAGGAGTAGGAGATCCTTAGCTCTGTTGTGAGTACTTACATTTTTGATGTCGTACCATTATGACTCAATAGTGAATTTGCAATATTTATCAATAAAATATGAATTTGATGGTCTACAAATCTTTTATACTCTGTGATGTCTGTTATAACTTTTTAAGTATAAGAAACCAAATAGTCGCATGACATTTGACCCTAAATAACTAGAAACAGACATGAGATTTTGTGGCTTTTTCAGAAACATTTAGAAGGTCACAAGGAAAGTGTATGCAAATGATATCTTGCTATCTCAAATTCCGTAGTTTTTTCTTTTGATTATCTATTATGTTGAAATGAAGTGACTAATAAGATAATATGACGTCATTAGGTGTGATTATAGTAGGCAAGCTGACAAGGGCTGTACGGGGTAATCTCTCTCTCAGATGACTGCACGTACACAAACTTAAAGTAAACGACCAACAACTTAATTGTACCTACTAGGTTAAGATAGGGGCAGGTCCAAATACTCAAGTCTGACATCACTGGTTGATGGTTGAAATGTTATTAAAATTGGCATTATTTTCCTGAAGCAAGGATTAAAATGCAACGTTTACGGATTGTGCATTGGTTGCAGGGATATGTGCAAAAGAATTTCAAATTTGTATTCTGCTTTGTTTTCATCACACTCTGTCTTTTGTATTTACTTCAATCACTGCTGGGTTCAGGATTTTAAAACTTTGATTATAACTGTCATCGTTTTTTCTGAGTGCTCTCATAAACACCTATATTATGATTTTATCCAGTATATTTCAAAGTAACTTTAATTACATACAATCGAGATTTGAATATTACATACCTTCGATTGATCACCCACCAGCTTTGCTTCTCATGCAGGGCAATAAATTATTAGTTACATGCTACTGTGCAATGCCTACTCAAATAAAACATACTTATAAAACAAAATTATCATTAGCGCAACGATTCCCCATCACTTTTAGTAATAGTTATAAAAATCCATATACAGTGCCACTTACCGTACCGAAGTAATACCTTTTCGACAGAGTGTGATAAAGGTTTCATAATAGTAAATTTTGTATGCCAATTTTTTTAAATAATGTATGTATTGACGGAACTGTGAGGGTTTCATGAATACAATTTAATTTTGAGGCCAATTCACAATAACACCCAGAATACATAGGATATCACTACATACAAACCCATTCTTGTATTTATGTGTTGAGCCGAATGTTTGATTAGAAGATAAAATGAGATAAAATAAGCTGCTAGCAATTAGGCACACTAACCATTGGTGATGTTATTTGGTAGGTTATTAGACTACTCGTAATAAATAGGTAATGCAATTACATTTCATGCTGCTGGTGAATGAAAATAAAAGGGGCACATGCTTACAGTGTAAGGGAAGCGGTGTGCGACGCACCCTAACTCCACTACCTAACGATTAAGGACGTCTGGGGAGCAAATAATAACAAAAACATACTACTACAGACACTCCGCAAATCAATCGAAGTGATGGAAAAAAATGCAAATTTTAAACCTTTGGCAAACCTGCAATTGTTAAGTGAATACATTTTTAGAAACACGATTCAATGAAAAATAATTCCAAAGGAGAATGTCGGCATTATCATTCTGTAAATAAAGGGATCAGTAATATATAATATCAGATGCCTTTATAAATATTGATAAAATGAGAGAGAAACAGTTTATTTATATTTATCATTAATATTATTAGTATAATAAACATAAAATTCACAAAACCATTTCTTTCTCGATTGAAGTAAAATAGCAGACGAAAAATGCATCGGCCGTTTCGATAAAGAGAAGCGACAACGGTCATTGCATTTTTGACAGCTTCAGTAAAGTTGCAATTGAATAAAATTTGATGAATGAATGAACCTTAAGGGTCTGTTACCTTGTTGTGCGCCTGCGGGATGTGGCAGGTGCTGTCGGAGGCGAACTCGTCGGACGAGGGCCCGGCCGTGAAGGTGGTCGAGCTCTGCGACGAGCCGGGCGACACGCGCCCGTCGGCCAGCGGCAAGCGCTGCTCTTGCACGCAAGCAAGCCTGCCATAACAACTCTTTTATACTCTTGGGTTCCTAACACTATAACCTTAACTCATTTAACTTCATTCGGTCATATTACCTTCTATGCCAACTTCTCTTCTAAAAAATTGGTTGGCTGTAAAGTCGGTTTACGGACGATAATTTTACGTGATAACGTCATAAGAACATTCCTACTCGGACGCATCGGCCGATGGAGTGGAAGAGAGATAGATGCGTCATAAGCCGAACGCTGAGGCCAATCACTTTTTCCGCGCTATCGCTCGCACACGAAACGTGACACTTTTTCGTGCGTGCAGCCGGTGTCCTCCGTGTCAGACAAAAGTCTAAAACCAGTGTGTTACCAGTTAACGGAACAGAAATAAGGCCTCTCACTATGGGTCTTTGAATGCTCAAGTTTGTACAAAGCGCTATGGAGGCTTGATTTTTCGCTCGGAGAGACGACTTGGTAAATGTTTTATTTGCCGCTTCCAACCGGCCAATCAGAAAGTCACTGGGGGAGCACTGTTCAATAGTGTACGTCCTATGGTCGAAATTATGATCGCCTTTATTCCAGTTAAATTTTTGACACGTTTTGTAACACAAGATAACGTGTTCTGCTCTATTATTCTGGATTATTGTGCTTTCTATTTGTGCTCGTATGCTGTACCTACTCTATGCAGAACTACCAACAAACATGAATATTCAAACCGGCATTTCATTATTACAACTAGAACCCGCTGCCCTACGTATACTCTCTTTTTATATACCTAGCCCTAATAATGTATTAACATTATTATTTTATGAGACAGAAAAATGTTTAAATCGAATGTATTTTATTTATTGATTTGTTATAAAAATAATGCGACACACTAAGGATTTTAGTTTGGTTTTTATTTGCTCATTTACCACTTACCCGCGGCTTCGTTCGCGTGATCACCATTAAGCTCGCGTCGCGCACACATTTGTGCGCGGGCTATTGTTATATCAATTGTTGTCTTATTTTCCGAGCACACAGGCATAAGTAATTCAGAAACCTTCTCTGGCGTAACCATAACAACTCACCAAAGTTTCACCACAATCTGTTCAATACAACAGGTAGTTATTAGGTACAAACCTACATTAGGTGCGATTGATATCACATCTTTGGAATCCTAAGACAGGAAACAATGTTATTTTGGACTATGGTTATACATTCAGCGTTATAAGAAGGAGCAGGTTAACAGAACTTTGTCTTAATATGGTAACCTACTTTTTTGGCCTACTGAGCCAAAATAACCGGAACTTAAGTAAAACTAAATATGAGGAAGTCATCTTAAATGCCTATTTAAAACTTAATTGCTAATATTGATATCGATACATAAAAACATTATTATTGTTAAGTCATTAGTCAGTATGTCAACAAGGTTGCTTGAAGGGAATTTGCCTAAATCAAAACTAATTTGCATGTAAATGATAAAATTTTAATTTAACGATTTTCCGGCAAATGCCCTCATTTGTCTTTTAATAGATTTGGATTACTTTGTCAACACAATATTATCAATATATTAGAATATACCGATGGGCCTTCACTGTTTCTGAGTATTACAACGGCGTCTGCCATTAAAGTGGTAGCAATTTCACAGAAAAAATATAATAGTACAATATTGCCTCAGAGAGGAAAATCTTTGACCGAACAAGACATATTTGGTATAACATTACATAATAAACCTAATATTTCAAAAATAAGCCTTAATAAGACTTTCACTTCAATACAACTTATATGCTGTCGATAATCTTAGAAAATCGACCTGTTTCAAATTTAAATACCTTTTAAGAGTGACCAGAGTCCCAGTCAGCTTCTTGCAGCGGCGCAAAGCCAATTCAAGCCTCTCCGGCTCTTCTTCAAGCATCTTCTCTTTGCGAACCACCTGAAACGTTTATGACAGTAATTTAGCAATAATAATCACAAACCTAGTGTAAATAACCTGTATTACATATTAAAATAACATATTGTTTACCTTTTCCATCTCAGCGGCAAGTTTCACCTTCATTGTCTCCTGCAGTATGGGGAACTTCAATTTCCAATCAGCTACAGTCTTGCTGCTCTTAGAGAGCACCATAGCAATGCGTTCGATATCCGCCATGTTGACACGAGTCTCCCTAGAAACATCATATGCATGCCGTTTATTCCGGGAATAACATTTATATGTCTTTTGTAAGACCTATTTTATCGAGTTAAAATATATTACCTGTTAGCGGCCTGCCCACGTAAGCGTTCAACGGTAGCTTCAAGCTCATACAAATCATTTTCAAGCAGAAGCATATCTTGACGATATATTTCTTCCTCACGGGTCAGTTGCTGAAACCGAATAATCCGTTAATACAAAAAAAAAAAAACTTAAAAATTGATGGTAATAACCCTCGTTTCGCAGTCGGTCGCAGCTTCTTAACTTACCGAATCAGGATCTTGCTCGCAAAAACTAGCAGCGATAGCACCAATTTTCACAATGGTCTCGGCCATCAGCTGCCGCATTTGTATGGCGTGAGCCAACGTGGAACGGCGCAAATTGCGTGTCTGCGAATCAAATCAAACACTTATAGCGATAGAAGACAACTTATTACACACTTACAATCCAGTATTCGCAAAGCTGTTACTTCGCATTTCGCTATCATTAAACACATTCGCAAAACTTTTGCAAGTTTATTCCAATATTATCAACAATATTACCTCAATCCTTAGGTCCCGGCTTTGCTTCTGCAGGTCACGAAGCTGGTTAAAGAAGTCGGGTGTCACGTTGATAGAGTAGGTCCTTTGAGACACCAGCGATAGCTGCTGCCCAACCAAACCAGCCGGCTTTGGGGGAGGTGCCGGCTTCAGACGGTCGCGTTCTGAAAATCAACATAGAAAAATATAATCAAATTCACATTCCTTCCTTAATCCACTACCTAAAAGGATAAGCTGCTATCATAAGCTTTATCGTAAACACAAATGGGTAAGTATTACTAGCTGTGTTACTATTAAGTATTGTTAGCACTTGCTAAATAAGCGATTGGCAAGCTTAATCTGATTTCATTATTGTTTTATGCACATAGATATTTTGAAATCTATTTTCCATATACATTGATGCAAAAGAGATAGTGGAACTATTAGAAAAAAGTAGATCCCGAAGCACCCGTCACCACAACCAAATCGATTGCGTCATAATTGGGTGAGTAATTAGATAAGCATATATCCGTCGATAAGAGCACGGCCCTATATTACACCAATACCAATTGATATCAAAGAGTTACCTTGCGACGAGGTCCGTGGCAATGTCGATGATTTGATTGCCGGTTTTGTTGGTTTTGTATCAGCTTGTTATGGCAAAGAAGTAAGCGGAAAGAAATCAAATACAAGAATTATGATCATGGTTATGGCAATAACTACGATAGTGGCTAGACAGATAGATTTTGAAATAGGATATCGTTATTTCCGAGAATGAGGTGAAAATGCACAAACTCGCTAGCTCACTTCATTCTTAGAAAAAGACATCATGACTATTCTATATCACATGAAAATGCCAACTCAATATGAAATAAAATCAATAAACTCATGTCAAAGGTGAACTATGAATGTACTTAAATGTAAAGGTTAGTTTTACTAAAAGTGAATATCTGTCGGCATTTGATATTTAGGAGTCTGCATTACAAAACATGTTATTTTACAGGAATCATCATATGATAAGGAATTCGTAAATCTATCTCAAGGAATGGAGCAATGAAACTACAATATCAATCAATTAAATAAATAACAGATAACTGGTAGTGTAAGGATCTTGTCTGATTCTTGCTCTGTATATTCGTGTACGAAATGTATACATTACACGTTTTATACGTGAGCGTTTTACAATACGGAACTACGGATTAGTTTAACATACTACAACCATCACCATTTAAGTTATAATATCTGCATGTAAATGTATATTTATTACGGATATAATAAAATAATTTATACAGGTATAAGGGTTGCAAACGTTAATTCAGATAGTAGGTATATATCTTAGACAATTTCAATTTATATGCATACCTGAATGTTGTGGCGAATGTTGTTTGGGGGAGTTCATGTCTGGTGGATCATCGCTAAATGATACCGATTTCTCAAATGACACAGATTTTTCTGAAATAACAAATGTTCATAGTCGATCATTCTAATCAGTCACTTTCGGGGGTGGCGAACTATGAAATAGCAAACAAACTACGGGACGTCACGATATTTCACACTATCACAAAATACTTAACATTTGATTCGACCGAAAGTGGCTATAAAGTGCCGTGTAATAAAAATAGGTGCACAAAATATGTTGGTTTCAGACCATTTGTGAACAACAAAGTTGCATGGGTTGCATATGGCGTGGTAATTTTAAATTTGGAATAGGACAGTGGAATATTAGTATTTAAACAAGACCATGAACAGAAAAAAGATACTCAAACAATATAGTTCAGTGTGATTAGGAAACAGTTTGATAGTATTGAAGCGATAAGTTTACAACAAATATGTGTATATAATATGAAGATTTTAGTACTGAAAGTATTTGCCTCCTATACCTGTACCTAATTATTAACGTTGCACAGGCTTATATGCATATTTGTATTAAACCTGTATAGTTTTCTCGACGGTTACTTTAACTCAATCTACAAATTAAATACTTGATTTATGGCTTAAATTATTATTACATGTTTCTACTCAAATACTTTTTGAGTTTATTGAAGACATAATGACGAACCAAATACTCAACTACTCTGATAATTCAGCGATAGCTCACTAGGTAAAGCCTTTTATACTGGCCTAATGAAACCTAAATGAAAAATTTAAACAGCTCAAATAGCAATTTTTACAATGGGCCTTGAGCGCAAGTGTAAGATGAACCAACAATGAACGTTTAAAAATAAAAAATGATTCGTCATACAGATGTTGTTGGCAGATTGTGATATAAAGGATTCAAAACCTAATTTCTTGTAATAAAGCTGAAAAATAAGAAAAATACTCGATTCAGCAAGCAAGCTTTGGCATGATAATGAATGGAGTCGGCGGAATGCATTGCGAATGTCATTTCTATCGTTTGGGTTGCAACACTAGCAACAGTGCAGTGGTTCACACGTGCTGGCGCCGCGTCTTGGCGGTAGAGTGAAAGTTTCGCTTTCTACGTCACCACACCTCAACGCACGGAAGCTCCTAATACATCCATTATTCGTTAATAGATTGCGGCAAAAAGCTATTTGCGGTTTTGTTCTACTACACAGTTAACTGCGAAAAGTTGTTATCTTCATCTGTTGGACAGTTGTCTCTAGAGAAATTATGACAGCGTTACATTTTCCATTTTCCAACACATTATTTTAGACCTGCCTCAAATATGTAACAACTGTATCGCCCATTTTTAGAAATTCACAAGAAAGTTTAGGACATTAGTAATGCATTATCGCAAAATTGACCGCGTTTCAATTTAAACTTACGAAATTTATCCCTCCCTAATTTAGGGGGTCTCTCGTTGCTGGCAAATCTCGCGGCATCTGAGTGGAAAAGGCAGCGACATTAACGAATCAAGCCTTCCATAACAAGCCGGTAAAGAAAACAAGGACATTATTTTAGCCAATTTCTTGATTCAACGGTCGTTTGCCATTGTCATTTAAAACATTTCGATTTAAAGTCGTACACGTCATAGTCAACTGATGTATCTACTGCCCGATCTTTGGAGCCAAAAACCTACTAATTTTAGGAAATTACTTTTCATGAAATTGTATTATTTGAAAATCAAAAATGCTTCTAAAAGTTTTAAGGAATGTTGTCCAATATTTATTTAAAGTAATATTTATTACCATTGTTACACCCAGTTACACTGTAGTGGATACTGAACCGGCAACGAAAAATTTTTGATAAACTTTTTTATTGAAATGGTTAATTTTTGTTTACCTACAGTTTTATCGGTTATTCAAAAAAAACCCATAGAGAAGAAATAAGAATGTAAACATCAAAGGGCCTCCTCTGCATAACAGCTGCACAGTTTGTATTTAATATATGCGCCGTATGTGTTAAAATTAGAGTAAGTATTTTTACTACCATGGCAGTACTTAGCTTCATGACATTTCCACAAAATAAAAAAAAACAAGTAATAACTTCTTTTTTCGTAATAAAACATGTGTAATGGGAACTTGGGCCATAGATACAATCAGTTAATTTGTTCTAGACATCAATACCGCAAATCAAGTTATTGAAACTAGTATACTAGTCTTGGGCCTGGTTAGTTAATCATCAGAATGGCTGCCTTTTAGGTATGCTGTAGGTGGACCTACCTGCCACCGGTGGTCGGGCAGGGAAAGCAGAGGAGAACTCTTGGCGCGGGGCGACTGCAGGGGCGGCCGAAGGGCCGGGCACTTGCAGGGCCTTTTGCACCAGGCCCGTCAGGTTCGCCAACTGGCGCTCCATCTTCTCCACGCGGAGGCGTTGCATGTCCTCCACTTGCGTGTTCAACCTGAAACATCGCATGCGACCACCATCCATTCATGCTTAACTTATATCTATAAATAATGGATGTCATAATATCATCGGTCACTGGTAAAAAACTATACAAAATATTTATTTATTAAAAAAGAATAACAGTGACTTATGATAGAATTCGCTATGTGCAGGATTTCGCATTAGCTTAAGATTTTCAGAATATACAAGTCACCAGAAAACGGTGAACTGAAAAAATGCTATATTCTGCCTAAATATATTGTGGCCACAATATAGCACAGCGTTCTAGGGTTAAAGAAACTCTAAAGATGTGAACAATTTTTTGACGGTTACAGATAATTATAAGATTCTTGAATTTTTTTACTGCTCTAAGATTTAATAATTTTAGGGGTTTATTTGACAGACTTTTTCATTTTGTTGATTTTTCGCGAGTTACCTGGCGTCGTACGGAGGGCGCGGCATCGGCCTCGGGGCGGTGGTGATCGGGTTGACTCCATACATTTGGTAGGCATCATCAATTATCACACCATCCCTGAAATTACAATAAATGATCATAGGCTTTGGACCACTCTTTGGTACTTAAAGTTTTTTTTTTTTTTTGCAAGATAATATGAGCAATGTTTGCGTACCCAGCTTCTTCGTCGATGACCGGGGTGATGTTCGCTCTGGCCGCGGCCGGACCCAGGTACTGGGTGTAGTAAGGGTCCTCGTACGAGGCCCGCGCGGCTCCGCGCTCGGGAGACGACATGTACCCGTCCCCGCCATGCCCTGTACCACCATTCGAACCTTAACAATCAATCGCACCACGAAAACATAATTTAGACACAAACAAATTAATAAATAACCATCAAATATTACAAAAGAAGTAGTCAAAGTTCCTTTAAACTTTGACTACTTCTTTTCTTCTACCTGATTAGATAAATATAGACAAAGCGTGCAAACGATAGAAATCTTATATTTATCAAATTAATATAAAATTATCTACAATGCCTTTTTTATACAATACCTGCTAATGGATATTAGTGTTAATAATATTAAATAAAAGGTTTTATAGTAAAATGCATACGTGTCGAAAACGGTGTAAATTTTGATAAAGGATATCATTCGTTTCGAGACAAAAGTGATGTCGTCGGGTAAAACGCGCGATGGTTTTGGGGTCCATATTTCATAGTAGAATAAACGTGTTTTAGCACAACATTAAGAGATTAAGATAGAAAGCGTTATGCAAATTAATTCTAAAGCGAAAGAAAGTTGGTAGGAGGAGGTCTAGGTTACCAGGGATGGTGTAGAGTTGGTCGGGGCCCCGCGGGCACTCCGCTGCGAATGGGAAACAGCGTTCGGAACCGCTGCCCGGGATGTATGTACGCAAGGGCTTGGCTGGCGCAGGGGGACCTAAACATATGCTACTCTGTACCGTTAACCCCTTCGATTGCCTGATAATGTAAAATAATGATGACTAAATAGTACACATCCTTCTACACCACTAATTTATTTATAACTCTACCGACAGTCAACTTAGAATCCATTAGCAACCTTTTTGCGAATCCCTTTTAATGTCAGAAAAATACCATTTGCCCTTTATCCTCTACCTGATACTTGACAGTTGTGTGCGTGATCTACAGTGAGATGGAAACAAACAATCATGACAGGATTGTCCAAAGGAAAAGGTGTCTAGGTACTCAATTCATGTTTCGCTTTTCTCGTAAGCAATCTTCGTATTAACTTTACGGGAATAGTTTCTTGTGGAAATATACTTTATTAGGTAATTTTATCAGTTTGTAGGTATAAGTAATATCAGGTTACGCCGATAATAATTATTATTTTTAAAATTTCAAGGAAATGGTTATGATATTAGGAACACAAATAACTAAAACAAACCTAAAATATTATTTGTTAAAGTTTTAAAAAACATTTTGTTTTTGGAGACAAAAATAATACAAATGGACGCATACGAAATTTAATTATCAATAAGAGTTTAGTTTTGCGAGTTCGAGGAAATATGAAAAATATGTTTGTCAGCCAGGGGCGTGCGGTGCATATAGGCAATAAGGCAGTGCCTACCTAATAAATGAAGTGAGGTAGGCAGTAGGTAAGATCTTACAAATGTGTGTTATTGATGAAAATCCCTGGTTTCATCGATAAAACACATTACTGCCTACCTCAAAATAAAACCAATGCCCGCCACTGTTGTCAGCCTAGTGGGTATTATCATGTTCCCGCATTTACGATCTACTCCCCGCAGTCTCGACAGAATATAAAAAACAAGACTATAAAAAAATCGATACGTTTGAAATAGACTTAAGCCCGGTTCCTATATCCGAGAAACGGTTGGTTTTGCTAACGGATGGTAGGAATTTTCAACTTGACATACTCAAAAGCGTTGCTATATATACTATATATATGACGCTTCGTCAAATTTTATAGGAACGACTATAACGGCTCGATACTTTTGACACCAATACGATCAGTTGCTGATGTACACTTACGCATAGTAAAATAGGAACCCGGTGTTAAGGATCGTTAACATGTCACCCGTAGAAGATAGCTATCGCAAATGATCGCTGAAGTAGATACTGCAATCAATCTGCGGTCACGTTACCGGTTATGCCATGCCTGTTGGTCGGCGAATATAACACACCAGCGCACATGAATCACGCAAGGCGACTAGTCACGCAAATATCGCACGTCTAACCAGCACGCTTCATCATACCAAAAATGACAACAACATTATTGACAGCTATTTATCAATTACTGATAGCGAGCAATTGTTATGATGCTTTACATAATAATAAACTTTAAAAAAATTGTTTCATCATAGTATAAGCTTCGTATTTACAGTAAATTGATAATAATAATAATTGATGTATTTTATAGTCGGTACCTTGACATTTTTACAATGTATCTTACTTAAACTATTCCATACTTCAAAACTTCTAAATAGAAGTTAGTAGTACCACTGAATACTCGTAGTACTATTGTAGTTTTTTGTTTCTAGTTTTACTTAGGAACAAATGGTCGTACTTGCAAACAGTTGGTTGAGTGTGCACAATATTAGGAACACGTTTTGGTAATGGTTTTAGGCTCAGAAAAGTTTCAAGATTATGATTCTGGGTATTGCAGGAAATATTGTTGATACATAACATATGACAAACGTCGCCCTATTTAACAAGTTTTTGAATACCTGCGTACTCATATGACGGAACACGCATTTATTCTGAATGATAAATAAACTCGGTAACAGAAAATTATTATATTTTCCCGAAACTAACATAAGCTTCCCAATACAACAGTTTTTATTAAACAAGTTTTATTGAAAAGTGTGAATATAACGCTTTCATCAAATATATTGTATGAATATTCCACACTTTTTTATCGTTATTTTTAGCAAAAATCTATGCACAAATGTCTTTCTGTCCACAAAATTCTATATGTAAGCTTTGAAAAGATAGTGAAGGTCCGTAGCGTGGGTTTATTTCCCATCTAACGCGGTTTTTATAGGTGTAATTATTTAACTAAGTAGAGCGACGAGTCGTCGTAGTGGTCGGGGTATAGCTTGCATTATTCAGTTGCGTTAAACGTTTGTAGCAGTAAGAAACGTTAGTTGCACCGCAATCCTGTATACGTCCATCAAAATATTTAGCGGTACGGAGCGGTTAAACTATAGTAAGCATAATGTATGTTTACCAGCTGGCAAGTTCTTGGAGCGGTCGGCGGGCACGGGCGGCGCCGCCGGCGAATAGGCCCGCATCATGGAGCCCCCGCGCGGCAGCGTGCTGGGCGCCGGCGTGCCGATGTAGTAGGCAGGCGCCTTTACCTAGAAGAGAGTAGGTATACACTTGAAAAGTCAAATACATACGAGCAGTCATTAACAATATGACACAACAGAGTTCAAAACGAATACCATACGCACAGAAAGCAGTATGTTTGTGGTCCTATTTATTTTAATAGGGATAGCTTTAACTCAAACAAAACAACTTTAACCATAAATGAACATCAAAATCGTTTAAAACAAACACTTTAATCTACTCCCATACAATCATTAAAAGCCGATCTGGTGTTTAGAAAAAATGAACTTATTTTGAATTATTGAGCAGTTATTGTATTTGAGCAGTAGAATCACCCCCTGAAGTTAAAAAAATAAATAGAGCTACTTTAAGCACCTGAACTTAGAAGAAAGTGGGATAGTTGAGATAGTTCATAGTTTGAGGATATAATTATAAGATATTTACAAAAAAAAACATCCTATTAATGAATACATTTAATTGTATTAAAACCAATAAATTATGGAAATATAACAATGGCAGCAGGATGTAACTACGGTTATATTATATGATAATAAGTAACGATCTGAATAAAGGGGTAAGAAGGGATACGATGATATAAATTAGAGTTATTTGTTAAAACAAACAGCTACCTACAGACAGGCACAGTAAAAAAAAAATTGGTGTCTACCTTAACTACTTTTTTTACTTACTATCAGCATATTGCAGGCAGCAGCCTTAAGCTGATCAAGAGTTGCTTACGAAAATGCAATCCATATAAACGCGTCGGAGTAAAGAAACAAATAAGTGTTTAAATGTTAAGTCGACTTACATTTGGTTTACTGTTTAAACTGCATGAAGATTAAGTTAAAAAACTGTATCTTAAAGATCGGTCTAATTCATCACATAATCAGGAAGTCATAAAGTCATAAAGGTGAGTATAACTATAGAACAAAGAAAAAGATCATACTTGTAACCAATTGTACATACCTACTGACTACCAGCGTGTAGCAATGTAGATTTTTAACGCAGACTTCTTTTGTAAATCAAGCAAGAAACCATAATTACACTGCATTTGCATTTAGCCGGCAGATTAAAAGTGTCGACCTAATCGCACACCTTTTTTTACTTTAAGCTAACAGTAACAGTATGGTGGACAAAAGAGTGACAAAGAAACGCGAAGATCGTTTATTTAAAATTTACGCTAAATAATGATTGGGGCGTCTAGGTCACAGGACTGTATCTTAAACTGTGACCTAGCAATAGCAATTACTTTGGTAATAAGGAAGCCTATTGCATGTCCAGCATGGAGTATACAGAATGACTTTTGTATCACCATGTACTTTTTTAAATATACGAGCAGCATTCTACTTTAAATTATGAAAAATAGTGACTAATAGTAAAATCCAGAAAACTTGTAATAGCTTTTCTTTCAGTATGAAATCCAATTGCTTCTGAACGAAAATATGGAAATTGTATTCTACACATCACCGTTCAAATTTTTGATATTCAATTAGTAAGTTTATATTAAAAATTGAACTGTGATACAAAGCCTTTCTGTTAAGTCTTTATGAATAGATAAAACAATGCTCTTTTAATAAAGCTACAAATTAATACAATTTATTGAAGAGTGAATTGCCTAACTTACTGGAAAGTTCCCCATAAATTAGACACATGCAACTCTATGCAAGTATATAGTAGAACAAAAAACTGACAACGTGCAGGATAAGCGGTTTCGATTATATTATAGGTACTGTCCTTGGTACTGTAGAGGTTTATAACTCGTTGAATAAAACCTCTACGTCTACCATGGTATAAAAGTATTCGAATTTGGAATATTCGTCTTGATATGGAAAAAACAGTTGTTTTCGAGATGGATTCAAGTAACGTGAGCCAAACAGAAAGTGAAACGTCTTATAATATAAAATAGTATAAATGATTGTAAATCATATGATTCATCATTAGGAAACATATGTAGTTTCCATATTAGGTTGCAAAGTTAAGTGGTTAATCTGTAAAACATAATCTCAAGAATAAATACCTAAAAAGTCATATGAATATTCTTCATTTTAATTAATCTTGCCTGCACGTTCGTGCACCACAGTACCTACTAGGACAGTAGTAAAAATATTTAAATAATGAATATCAATTAAACAACGTGGTCCCAGGTATGTCCCTGAAAAACAGGCAAAATATATAGTATAATTATACTATATATTTTGCCTGTTTTTCAGGGACTCACAACTGCTACACAGAAAGAGTAAGAGCTGCATGCGTGAAGTAATTGACTCAACAGAGTGACAAATTATTGTATATTATTATCAAATGAATAAATCATCTTGAATGCATACTCAGGGCGCAACAATGTATTGTAAGAAATGACTTTGTGGTTTACAAACATTAGTTTACAGCAACAACAATAATTGAGCAACGGGAAAGAATTGTCAGTTATCGTTTAGATATAGAGGAGAAAGCATTCGACGGGTTCGTTTAGTTTACTACCAAGTAATAAATATTATATAAATTAACTAGTTGGTTCGTTAAGAAAAGCTGTACCTGCAAGTTATATAATTTTTGCACAAATGACGTGGTCAAGAGTTGCTTCAGTGTGTCTGATGTTAGCGTCCGCGGCCGTGGCTATCAATAGACCAGTCTACAAAATTGTATTGAACCAGAGGGGATTCACACAGGTAACTACAGTACATAACACACTTTTACCATTAAATCACAAGGCTTATATGTAATATGCTAATGGTTATAAATAGCAATTTGCAAAAATCAAATTAAAACATACTTACTTACTACTTTTTCCTAAAAACATTTTTAATGATTACTATAGAACTATCTTAATGTGTGGTCAAATTTTATAAGGTTAATATTATGTACGTTTTGTACTACCTATCTGATGTTACAATGTGAAATATGACCTTAAAACATTTACGATACTTCAAGAACTGTAACGCAAGCTTTCTTATAAGTTTCGAGAACAAAACAAAAAACAAATGTCGTTAATCAATGTCCTCACTGTACGGTAGTAACTTAAGGCCGAACTTTACGTAATCACGTTTTTGTGATGATGTTAGTCATCAAGATTTACATCTAACTACAAAATCTTTTGAATTTTTTGAGTTTTCTATTCCAAATTGTACTTAATTATAAGCTAAAAGAGTTGATTTTATCTTGCAGTTTCTCCAGTATGACATCGAGACTCCACCTTTGAGAGAGTTCACGTTTTGTACATGGATCCGTATTTACGACCTTGGCGGTGACCAAAGTATTTTTACTTATGTAGGTAAGTGACATATTGTGTCATTAAAGGGCCCTACGGTAAAGTTTCAATTGAGTACATTTTTCGTTTATAATACGTTTTCTGTGTGCCATAACTAGTCCCAAAGCACAAAATGGTACGTATAGTAAATTATAAAAAAGTTCATATATGCATATTTGTAAAAATAAACTAATTTTATTGATTCACATGTAAGAGTATTTGATTAGGAGAACTGTAAATTAATTAAGTATAAGCAGTTACAATTATATTAAATAGGAACCTACAGCCCGCGGCTTAATTCCGCGTAAAATAATTAATTGTACCTAATTGTAAATTTGACCATTTTTTCTAAATCATTATTAGTCAAAATATTCTTTATCAAGATTCACCAGGTCATCTTTGTGTGTGATGATAACATTGTTTTCGTAATATTCGTCTGGTTATATTTTAAGATTCCACCACAATAATGTTAGGAATGACAAAGAATACTTAATGTATATACGCAAAAAACAGAAATTTCATCCATGATAATTTACTTATCCTTAGACAAAACAACTTATGTTAATTACCACCTTATTAGTACTGCAAAAAACTATTAAACAAGGCCTAAGATGACAGGGTTGATTTAACAAGTATAAAAATAAGTAGGATTATTTCACTACAGATAGGTTGAACAACGTAATAACAAGCGTAGGACCTTCTTATTCTTAGTTGCAAAAAGTCAATATCAATCCACTAGAGTGACATGCAACTGGAACTCACAAGTGCCAAAATATTGCAGCAAAATGTTATTGCGTCGTATAAAATGACCCCCTTAATTTTGAACCTGTTTCGTGTAGGCCCAGCATTGCTCAATAGGACAACTTTTATAAAATATTTCGATAGACCTTATAATGAGATATTAACCATATTACCATAAAATAAGAAATACTCATAAAACTATTTTCACTAGTACAACAAAAGTTCACAAATGTTAAGTAATAGTCACAAAAGATATAGACAATAGAGTTTGCCTCGATTGACCACCGATCACTTTGAATAAAAATACAGCACTGTAGGCAAGGGACGAGGTCCAGGCTTAACCTGAACGTTTTGCAGTTCGATGAGCAGGACAGGGGTCGTTTTCGAGCCATTAAAGTTCTCTTATACCACCCTCGCCAAAACGGATCTTGCATAACTCCACACTGTTCCACTTTAGAGCGTTCAAGGACGCCACAGAATATTATTACAAAATATCAGGTTTCAACATTTTCAACCGTCTTGTCCTCCCGTTACATACGATTAGACCAAACAAGGTGAAATTAAATTGTATACGTACTAGATAACTTAATGATTCGACAAAAACACAGCTTATCGCGAGGATATTTAATTAGGTGTTTTTGCAGCAAATGGAAATAACCGCGTCGTGAGGCTGTGGTTGGACTCAGGAGGACATTACATGAAAGTTTCCATAAATGGAAAAGTGACTTCGAATGCTGCAGTAGATATAGTGAAGGATGTCTGGCGTCACGTCTGTCTGTCATATCAATCGGACTACGGCGCATGGGCAATTTACATCGACGGCAAGCTCGTGTCATGCGAAGTTGTACGGAGTGTTAGTATCAAAACATCATAATTTATTTATAATCTTCAACCTTTTACCTCGCTCTGTCATTCTCATATGACTAGTATCCGAATTGATTTATCAATGCTTTGAGAAGATAAATGACCATGCCAATGACATAGCGAAATAAAGTTATGCTTATTTCGCTATGAGGTCAGTGTGTTCACGACTTTAAGCACAATGATTATGACGTGATAAATTAATATAGACATTCATTATTACAAAATTAGATCTCATGACAAGGTTATTGTAGTATGAATGGATATCCAAATACAGAATACCTTTCAAGTATTATTGTCACCTGGGGGCATTAGACGCCTTGATATAGCTCTCATATGACAACATAATTACCTGGTCATCAACAAATCGAACCAACAATCTGCTATGATAATAAAACTAAACAATTATGTGACATGGATTCGTGAGGAATGTGACGACCGACTGACTACAAAGCCTGGCGGTTGCGGGTTCGAATCCCACAAGAGGCAAAAGTTAGTGTGATGAACACGGGCATTTGTACCTAAGTCATGGAACTTTTTAAACGTATTTAAAAAAGTTTATCCGTTATCTAGTCGCCATAGTACTGGCTATGCTTAGTTTGAGGAAACAACTTATATATTTTATTTTTAATAACATTTCATTAATTACTTATTTATTTTATTTCACAAATTCAATTGTGTTTCTTCGGCCTACTTGGGTCCGTAATCTATCTAGGGACTTCCAGGAGAACATGCACATGTGGGGTTACAGCTTGGAGAGCGCATGTCTATGTGGCATTTCCCCCCAGAACATGACACATCTTATATCATGCCCTGCGTGTCCCTACACCTGCACACGCGAGGATCCTTACAAGGCCACCGATAGCGCTAGGTATATCGGTGGCTGAGTTTTTGTCCTCACATATCAAAGCCTGAGTAAGTCGGCACGCAAAGAAGAAGAATCGTGTTTCTGTTCAGAATGTTTTGCAATGAATAGTAAATTGAAGTAATATAAGTTCCGACGCGGAGGTACAAAATACTTAAGGTGGAACCCAGTAATGTTTATTTTTTGTTACAGTTGTACGGTTTTGTACTTCCGAAAGGCGGCAGCGTAATCATTGGATATGGGACAGCAGATAATGGTGAGATCACAAATTACATTAACAAGCAACATTATAAATAATTAATATTCTTCTTAATAAATTCAACATCAATAAACATAACATTTATGTTTGCAGGTGGACCAAGCGGTTTGGAAGGAGAAATCTTTGGGGCCACTATGATATTAACGTCAACAATTGAAAGAAATCATACAACAAAACTTAATCATTTATATGATCAAAAAGCATTTAAAAGAAATAAGGTTAGGAGTTCTAATAAAAATATGAATAATTATGTTGTATTAGGTGACCTTCAAACTGATTCCATACACAATAACTTTGAAAAAGCCCAAGTGGCACCAATGCAAAATAAAACAAAGAGTCGCATTAAGTTTCAGACACCTTTTGCTAATTTTGAACACAGCGTTGGATTAGAGAAAGCTCTCAGACCACAAATACTAGACAACCTAGACAACATATCGAATGAAAAAGAAATTTTGGATTTTTCGGTGACTGAAAATTTTTCAACGACCACTGACAAAAGCAAAATAAATTTTTGGAGTTTGGTCAACAAGGCTGGTCATGAAGGAAAATTTAAAGTACAAAAGAAAACTAAACATGATGAGATATCTGGTTCTAGTACACAAGATATGGCTATGATTTCAGAATATGAAACACCTCCACCACCACCAGGGCCAATAAGAGAAGCTTATTTTGAAAGAACTACAGCAGGAATCCCAAAGTCTATTTTTAATATAAGCCCGGCAGTAGATGGATTTCACAAACAAAACTTACAAAGTAAAAATATAGCAACAGTTCAGTTACCTGATGTTGACACTCCTCCTCCTCTTCCTGAAAAAGATACAAAAGTATACGGACAGTGGACAAGTTCTAAATTTGCAGGCAGTGTTTTGAATTATCTTAAGAGTATAAATTTTAACTACAACAAGGAGAAAAAAACACCATCAACAATACCTTTAAATAAGGTTTCAGACAGTTATCCATATGCATCCGATTTTAAACTTACTAAACTACGCCCACCAGTGCAATTTCAAAGGAGAAACTTAATTGATCATAAAGTCAAAATAAAAAAACGCGGAATTACAGACCAGCCTCAAATAAATGTGCGAATTCTTGAAGATGATTTGAGAGACACAATTTCAAAACTTCATGCAGAAACCCAAGCTAAAAATGTAGAAGTAACAAATAGAGGTCAAACTGTTTTGAGCAATAGATTTTATAGAAATATTGACAGTCAAGTGTCTATTGAAAGTTCTGAAAGTATTGAAGATGTTTATAAGCCTACACCTTTTAAGCTTAAGTCTATAGAAAAAAAGAAAAATGTACTATTGGATTTTGATCGCCACCGAAATACTAATTTAATGACTATACTACCATTTTTAAAATCTTTAGAATATTTCGTGGAAGATTCTCACAAGACAGTGTCTGACAATGTTGTGCGCAGTAGTGACATGTATTCTAAAAGTTTATCAAATGCAAATAAATGGCATAATGTGAAATCTTACAGTAACGACTACACGCCACGTCGTATCAATATAGATTCAAGTGAGGGGAAGAGTTACATTGAAGAAAAAATTGCTGAAGCAAATATTAAAAATCCCTCTATTAGGCTCAAATATAAGCATGAAAATCATAAAGTTGTAAAAACGAATAATGATCCGACAATTTTAAAAGGAAGAGAACTTGCAATGCGTGTATCAAACCAATCTAACGCTAATAGAGAATCAATATCAATAGTTAAATATAACCATGGATTTTTACCTTCTCATGAATCAAAGCTGAAAAATTCAGAGAAGACCAATTCAATATCTACAGTAAACAGAAAAAAACAACGATTAGAAGGGAAAAACAACTTCAACAAACACGTTAAAATAGGAAATGCTTTGAATGAACGTCATGTGATAGGATATAACGAAGAGCACAAAAAACAAAGTTTCGTAGGTGGGGACGATAAAGTACCTGACATAAATAGGTACAGATCTGATTTAGACAACGAAAATAATATAAATGTACCATTTTCTTTAGGACCTAGAGCCTGTAAAGATGTCGAATTAGAAGATCATTTTTTGTACGTTCAACCTGATCAAAGTATTGACACAAGTCATATAGTGTCACCTGTAAAGAAAAGAAATATAGGTGTCGAATTTATTCAGCAAAATTACAACAAATGTTCTTTGGTGGGTTCAGAATTCGAAAAAAGCTATTTACTTTTCATTGATTGGGGTAAGACGCCGGTCAGACTATTTGGAGGAGCACATCCTAAAACAACAACAGATCTTTGCGGATTTTTTTAGAAATTTGTTTTTTGTAGTAGTTAAATATTCTAGTACAGACGCAATGTAATAACAGGTATGTATATATCTTGCTCTTTAGATTGTTCGGTTTCCAAAGCGGTAGATAAGTACTTTCAGGCACAATTGGGAGGTTTTAAGACATAATTTATTAAAATATGTATTTTATTCCAACTCAAATTATTGTATTCGTGCATTCTCTAAGTTATTAAACCTAAAAATTATACGTGTATTTATTTCGTTTGATATTTATCTACCTCTTGACCTACTTGCGCATCTTAGGATTAGCAAATTTAATCCCGAACTATCCACTAACACGGCAACAAAAATAATTCTATAGCTGTCAGTTTGTGTGACAATGACAGAGATAGAAAGATGTCGTAATAAACTAATTCAATGGTGTGCAAGTCCACCTTAAAACGGCTTTTCAATCGAGGAAAAAACGGAGGAGGTTCTCAACTCGACGTGTATTGTTTTTTTTTTAATTTATGATCACGCACAACTTTTTACAGAGTAGTCAGATTTGATATATATATTTTTTTAATTAGAAAGAGAGCCCCAATTTGGTCTCATATAAATTGAAAAAAAAAACAACCCTAAGGGTAGGAAAACAGGGGATGATTGATTGTTCACTCACTGATTGTAATGTTTGACAACGCATATCTTTTTACACAGAGTCCGATTTTGATAATTCTTTTTTTATAATTATAAGATATGGTATACTTACTTACCTCGAAATCGGTCCCATATAAATTGAAAAAAAAAAAAAAACTTACCCTAAGGGTGGGCAAATAGAGGTGATTTATATATTGTTCACTCTTAGATTTTAATGCTGATCTTATATCCACTGAAAATCATTAAATAAAAACTTTTTAACAAAAAAATTAAACTGCTCTAAAACTAATAAAAGAAAAAAATAATAGATTTTTTTATTAACCTTAATAACTAAGTTCCTTAACTCATGTAACTATACCTAATCAGTTCTTTTTGGAGTCGGTGCGAATGAACACATTTTAACTCTCAATGGCTGGCACCGATTCCACAAAGAGCTGATTAGGTCAGTTGCGGGCATTGGTTTTATTTCGAGGTAGGCGGTAGACACTTACAAGACTTATATGTTTTATGGACTAAAATCAGTGGTTTTCATCATTAAAACCCATTTGTAAGTAGGGGAGATGGGCCTAAAGCGGGCACCGTGCCTAAAGAGGGCACGCTCGATAATATTTACATTCAAAAAGAACGCGCGCTCTCAACACGACTCAGTAATCCCCGCGCCCCGCGCACCTCGCGTCATTCGTCGAGTTCACCTGCGAGCACGCCATTACGCGCTGCGATAAAAAAATGTTTTAAGTGGATTTTTGAAAAATATCGCAAGGTATGACTTATGTGTTCTCTCCTTTTTGTTGTTTACAATGCTATAATCGATTTATTTAAGTGAATAAGTGGTTATCTGATCATAAAACGGTAGTGTTGAACGTCACGTGTCTTAAAGTTTTGAGGTTAAAATTTGTTTAGATATTTCAAGTGTCGAAAAAGGCAAAGCGGGCAGGGTAAAGCGGGCCCGTGCCCGCTTTGCCCACCAATTAAAAAATAAGATGCTATTGCTTTTGTTTTTTATTTTTAGATGGTAAATAAATACAAACGAAAAACTTTGCAAGCATCATGGACCACCTCAACCATGCGGCAAGCATTGCAAGAAGTGCAAGAATTAGGGATACCTGTCAAAACCGTAGCAACGAAATTTAGTATCCCGAGGACGACGCTGCAAAGGCACCTTAAAACTGGATCGTGCGAAGTAAAATTAGGAAGGTATGTTACTGTCTTTTCTGCAGATCAAGAAACTGAGCTGTTGGAATACGTTTTTCATATGGACAATTTGTTTTACGGATTGTCAAAACAAGAGTTCTTAGAACTTGTTTATAATTACGCCGAAATTAATAAGATACAACACCCTTTCAAAAATGGTACGGCTGGTTCGGATTGGTACAAAGGGTTTGTTAAACGTCATCCAGATCTAACTTTACGGAAACCAGAACCAACATCTGTTGCTCGAGCCAGAGGGTTTAACAAACCCCAAGTCTATCGATTTTTTGATTTGTTAGAGGAACAAATTGATAAGCATAAAGTCGATGCTACTCGTTTATACAACATGGACGAGACAGGCGTTCAAACATCATCGAATAAGCCGCCAAGGGTCCTGACAAAATCTGGGAAGCGACAAGTTGGTCTCATAGCTAGCACCGAAAGAGGAAGAACCACTACAGTTATATGCTGCTGTAACGCTGCTGGGTCATTCATTCCCCCATTTATGATTTTTGCACGAAAAAGAATGGTTCCGCGCCTTCTTGATGGGGCTCCACCTAGTACTCAAGGAACTTGTTCAGATAATGGCTGGATCAATGGGCCAGTATTTATGGAATGGCTAAAGTTTTTTGTAGACACCGTCAGACTAACCTCAGAAAAAAAAGTTATTCTTGTCCTCGACAATCACGAGTCACATAAATACTTACTGGCATTGGAATTTGCGTCACAAAACAATGTAATTTTTGTGTCTTTAGCTCCACATACGACACATCGCATGCAGCCCTTAGATTACTGCGTATATGGACCACTTAAAATTTACTTCGAGCAGGCTGTGGCCATTTTCCAAAAGGCGCATGCTGGACGAATAATTAATCAAAATGACGTAGCGAAACTATTCTCAGATGCTTATGTCAAAGCAGCAACAACAAATAATGCCATAAACGGATTCAAGACGACTGGTCTTTTCCCAACTAACCGGTTTATTTTTGATGAAACTGATTTTCTGCCAGCTTCTGTAACAGAAAATGCAATAAATCCAACTGAATCTACACAAAGAGACTACGCATCTGTACCACTTGAAGAAGCTAATAGGACAACAACTTCACCATCGATTCTAGAAGATACTGTACACACCCACAATCTGTTTACATCTGAAAATATAGAGAAAGACTACGTGACTCCTCCACCAACATCATCTTTACCAGAGGAAATGGACCCTGATAGAACACCATCTCCATGGGAGGTTGAAAACATAAGACATAAGCAGACTGAGGTTGAGCTAGATAACACTATGAAAAATACTTCTGTATCAGAATTAAACCTTGCTGTTTTCCAGCGAATGGCCACAAAAGAATCAATCCCGATTACATCCTGCATGGAAAATATCAATCCGTCCACAGATAACCTTGTTGTTCCTAGCTGCAGTACACAATCACATGTAAGTCCAATAGTAATTAGACCAGTTCCCAAGGTTGCTCCAAATAAAACCACCCGACGCAGAAGAGTACAAAAGGCTGAGATATTAACTAGCACACCAATCAAAGACGAGCAACGACTTAAAATGAACAAAAAGAAAAAAACTAACCAAAAAGAAAATAGCAAAAAAAATGTAAAAAAAAATATAAATGCAGAACTGTCTATTGAAAAAACAAAGTCTAAGAAAATAAAAACAAAGAAAAAAACGTCCAGGCCTGCTACACAATATCTCTGTTTTCAATGCCATGAGCCATATGAGGACCCACCCGACGAAGACTGGATAAAATGCGATGATTGCAATGGATGGGCTCACGAATCTTGTACTGCATATCCAGGCCTTGGTTCTTTTTTCTGTGATATGTGTCAAGAAATTTAAAAATGAGAATGTTGTTTAAAATAGGAATTAGAAGTTAACCATGATTACTTTTATTTTATTGTTTGTTAGGTAGGTAGTTTAATTAAATATGAATACACGCCAAAAATACTTAAAGCAACTAGAAAGTCTGATTAGATTTCAATATAGTTATGAAGATTAAGAATAAAGATTGAAGATTAAGTATAAAGATTAAGAATAAATATACAACTATTCTGTGTTATAATTGCTAGAAGAGAGAAAGACTAGACTTTGGATTATTTGTTATTAATATGTAGGAAGTTCTACATAAGTTTAAGTTTTATTATTAAAATTGTAATATTGTTGATAATTTTGTTACAATACAAAACTTGATCATTATTGATCATTGTTTGTTTCCTTAATAATTTCACTTATGTTTTTTTAAATCTATGGTTGCAAATTACCTATGCCCGCTTTACCTGAACCCATGCCCGTTTTGCCCTAAACGGGTGCCCGCTTTAGGCACCCCCCTCGGGCAAAGCATGCATTCGTAGAGGTTTCGTAGTTCGCTTATAAGTATATATTTTTTTGGTTTTTGATAAATCCAATTATACTCTATTCAAAAGTGCATAATAATGGACCTTTTGGCGAAAAAAAAACAATCTAGCTTATTTCTAAACCATTTTTTCATCAAATTTCCCTTAAGGTGCCCGCTTTAGGCCCATCTCCCCTACCTACTGCCTACCTCATTTTATTTACCAGGTAGGCACTGCCTAATTGCCTAAATGCACCGCACGCCCCTGGATTAGGTATACTTACATTAGTTAAGGAACTTACGGTCTTACTTATAAACGTTGATTAAATTTAAGACACTGCTAAGCAGCTTATTAAAAATATGTTTACTTATAAACGGTAATTAAAGTTAAACAACGTCTTAGCGAGTTCGACACACAATTACCGAAATGGCGTCGCAGCAACAGCTGTTTTCTGTCTAGCTAGCTGTCATTTTGGGGGCCCCGCATACAGTAATGTGTTAAACACTCCATAGTGACATAAAATATTTCTTATATATGGCTGTATGGTTCTGTACCATCACTTTTCCGTTGATGTAAAAATACAAGCGGGGTAACCATGAACTCTTAAAACAATCTCAAAGCTGTCAAATCTGTCAATTTTGGTACATTACATACAAAATTTCTGATATTACTCACTCGAGTTAAAACATTTTGTTTCAATGAAGAGTTACAAATAAGGCTTTATGGTTCATTAAAAAGGAGTAGAACAATACAAACTAAACAGTCAACATAAAATAAATTATTTAAAAAATCAAAAAGCCCGACTGCGTAAAATGTAAACTTAAAAGATGAAAACAAGATTTAAAGAATCAATTTGCAGTCGGAGGCACTATAAGGTCTATAGAATATAAAATAATGTTTTCTTACATTTGTAAATGTGCATGCACGACTGTTTGATGGCAAAATAAATGAAAAAAAAAATAACACTTCAATGAAAAACCAGAACAGGTTATGTAAAACAGGATGGGTCCTGTTTTACATAAATGTTTTTTTTTTGCTGGGGCAAAAGGCCACCGTAGTTGTCTTCGCAGCGCGTACCACCCCGCGGACTGTTTCGTTCGATGACTCTCTTTCTTCTCGCTAATTGCATCGCATTCCCGCGAAATTGCCTTGCATTGTTTCATCATTTGCGGTCACTTGAGATGGGTCCACGAAATTGTATCCGTATTTTACTGTTACTTGGAGACAATACACCCTAATTACTGTACATTAATTTTCGCTAGTCGTTGATACATTTATACGAAATTGTTTAGAAATTGAATTTGGTTAAATAAGAATAGACACTTCAAAGGTAGGTTGAAGAGCAGAACTGTGTTCCGGATAGAATAGGCAATAGCCATTGGTACCGTTATATCTGTAACACATGTGCTTTCGCTACTTACTTGATCAGAGAAAATATATTTGATGTTTTAATATCTTATGCATTTTATAGTACACAAATTAAAATAATAACAAAGTTTGTCGCAGCGGATTGTGATTTTTATTTGGGATGTCTTATTATTTACGATATTTTTTGTATACTTACCTATACCTATATCACTAGACTAATAAGCAGGGGACCAGTAAAATTTCATTTTAAAAAAAACTTGCTCTTCTTTTTACATAACAGTCAGTTGACATTATAACTCACAAAAATTTAATTGAATCATACTACAGAAAGATTTCTTAGAATTCTTTTGAACGGGATATGATTATATCTTGGATATAACTATCTTACAGCGACACATATATTATAGAGAAGGCGTCTTTCATACAATTTGTTACTCGGGACACAACGCTAGAAACAATAGAAATGTTATTGTTATCACGTCTGTAGGCGTAGTGTGTCCAGAAAAGTGTTAACAAACAGTAAATAACATAGATTGAATTTTAAGTTCCACCAAACGATAAGACCGTCAAAAAAAGGAAAATCATATTAGAACTGAAATGTTCGAGACATCTTCAAGTTTTTTCAAATTATTACAATGAACATTTAGCGATTGCAAAGGATTTAATTTGCACTTAAACTCTTAATCGTGATCTATGTCACAAACTACGTCGGTTTGCAAAATAATCCTGGCGAGGAATATTATCTGGCTTAACTTTTCAGTCTGATTGGCTTCTGAGGCAACGCAGTCATTAACCCTTACCGAGCCCAGCTCAGATGTGGTAAAGATAACTTTTTAATTTGCTGTGTGACATCATGACAATTTAAACTTAACTATCGCCACCATGCGCCTCGTTAATGTTTCATAGATAGTGTGCTTTCCTAAAGATGGAGTCCGTACGATCTTCTGATAGGCCAGGGTACTGTTTATAAATCTATGAATGCAGTTATTACAAGGTATTTATTAAGAAGTATGTGTATATGCCATTAAAATTGTAATTCAGTTTAGATTAATTTTTGTATTTTCAAATAGAAAACCTTCATGGCTTCAGTAATAAAATTTTGTAATTTATGTAGGTACAGTTGCATCAATTGGAATTCTCGGAATTACTTACAATGCTACTTTCAAAAAACTATCAAGTTCTTGAATAAGTTGCGAAACGCATCCGACAATGTGTCGCAAAATAAAATAATTATGTTCGTACGAATGTAAAAAGTAATAACGCGAGCAGCCTAATTGTTTCCAACAACTCCGGAAGAGAAAGCAGTTTAAGTGTTCTGTCAAACGAACCTAGTACTAACTTGCCTAAAAAAGGAAGAATTACAAATAGTTTATTTATATTATTAACACGAGCGGCCCAGGTTCTGTTTCGACGGAAATAGAGAATTCAAAATCGATCGAAGGCTGATTTGTGATGAAGTTGGCACAATTTAAGTTTGGTAAGCAAACTACGAGTATGTCGTAACACATACGAAGTTAAGTTATGCAAAGTTCTTTATTAATGACTTAAGAATAGCTAATGCTACCGTCACGGGTGTAAGTAAGTATGGAGATGGCTTATTAAATAAGTATATTAAGTGATGGCTGACATTTTTATTTAGCGTCCATGGCTGGACGGATCACACTTTTTGACAAATAATAATACCACTTTTATAAATTCAAAGTTATACAATAATTACTTAAAAACTGTGCAATGTGCCAGTGAAAATCTCAAAATAAATAGTTACAACTTTCTAGGCTTATTTAGATTTGGACACTTTAGTATATCAGTTAGGGTTGCTACACTCAAACACAAAGATTGATGTTTGTATGCAGGTCGCTTCTAACCGGCCAATTCTGAACTCATTGGGTTTTGAGGTATAATGTCCCAGCATACTGGAGAACACATCTCGAACTAAATGTTTCAGCCAAGCATTGTAGTCCAGTGGACTACAAAGCTTCAGTCAGTGTCAATAATTGAATTAGTCAAAACTGCTTCTTGATTGTTCTATCAATGAATTTGTAGTCCATCGGGCTACAATTCTTGGCTGAAATATTTAGTTCGAGACTTGTTCTCTAGTACGCTAGTACATTATACCTCAATGGGGTAAGCCAATGTTCGTTCAGCAGTCGACGTCCTATAGCTGAAATGATGACGATCATGATTTTAATGATGATTTATGACAATAGCAATACCTTGCATTGCATACCGATTTTAATCTTGATTTTGTTTTTAAACTCTCTGCCACTGCAGTGATACCTAAAATGTTATCTTTGCTTCAACTATAAAACCGTTCCTTTGTTGAGATAAAAAGTAACGATTAATTCAAAACGAATAAAACATTCGGTATAGTGGTTCAAACCTATCATAACAAACACAAAAATCTATAGGTAATAATATTATTTTTATGGTAACTTATTATGTTGCATACTAAGTTGCTTTAGTCAAGTGATTACGAAGGCGTGGTCATTCAAGTCACTTGAGTTATTGTTTGTGGAAACGGAACAATATTAGTAGCAGGATGGTAATAAGACTTTAAACTCAACTTCCGAATACAGACAATTCTGGAATTTCTAGATGTTCACAAAAGTGCTAAGATAAACCAGTACCTATGCTCGGAAAAAAACTAACATTTCAATAACAACGGAGCGAGAGGATTAAGCTATTAAGGGTCGAAAAAACCAACAATAAATGTCTAAGCAGTAGGTAGACAAAATGAATTTTATTTAAGTAACTAGCACGTTTGTTTTAGGATAACAATTACATTAACATTATGTATAAGGTTAAACTAGCGTTAAATAATTAATCGCTAAAAATATAAATTCATAACATTAAACTTGATTCCTATAAATATCATAATATGCGTAATATGTCCGACGACCATCATTAAGTTCGAATCCTAGATGGGGCAAATGCAGTTTATGTGATGCACACGAGCATTTATTCTAAATGCCCACCCTATTTAAATATTTTCATCCGATACCTAAATAACCATTTATTTAGGGCTAGATATTTATCTATCTGGATTTTTTTCATGCATTTTCATGAAAAAGATCCATGCTGTTGGTAAATATTTATTTCAATTCTGTGCATGTAGGTACCTACGTATAGAAGTATAAACCTCGTTAGGTACGCGCTTTAAATGCAAAGTTGTAAATACATCCAGCCAGTGAGCTGCATAACGATTTCCACTCGACTGCCAATAAGGAGCGCCTTTTGACTGTAGCAAGCTGTAATTACGCCTAGTGCCCTTCGACAAATAAACAATATCTCGCTGCTCTACGGGGAACTATTTATCAATGATTTTAAAACAAATTTTCAGTCAGCTTTGCCAATGTTTTTGTTATTTATTCTGCTATTCAGGGCGCAGACAAATCCAAAAAATTATTAACCATGCAAATCGGTCCAGCCGTTCTTGAGTTATAAGTGTTGTAACAAACCCGGCTTTGTTTTATATGTATATTAAAATTTTATATCAGCGTTAGACAGCGACTTTGCCCATGCCATTCATCCTAACCTATCCGTTAGCTACACAAATCAATAATAGTTTATGTCATTTTTCGTGCAGTTATAGGAAACACGATTATTATTGGTCCATATATTGAAAATCTACACCAGTCTGCCGGCTGCTCGATTCTCAAACCCAACATTATTGTCTAGGTACGGTTTGACGCGTTTCAGGTTGGCCAGGTCAGGGTTGTTCCTTCTCATGTAGAAGGCGATATGAAATTTTCGGCCGGTTAGTGATGTTAGAGTTTTATTATATTTTATTAATTAATAGCGACAGTTTGGCACTTTGTAAATTAATACCATATGCAATATTGTTTCGTTAATAAATTACCTAATAAATACTATGTCAATAATTCTATGAAAACGATATGATGCGCGGTTCAGCATTCCTAACTTCACACATGGTTACTTTCCAAATATTTCATCGCCAGGCAGTGGATACTGAGTTTGGTGCGGTGCTTCTCAGCTGTTCCTAAGAAGCTATTAGTCTTTGGGTAGGTATGAAAACCTCACGGAACATTTACTTTAACTTTAGAGCCTTTTTATCTGATAACTTTTAATTGACCAAATAAGTATGCCTTTACATATGTGATATATGCATAATGATATAAAGAATTAAGCCAAGAGAAGTCTTACCGGCACTGGCACTAAAATGTAATACTGAAAACAATTTGGTGCTTCGGTGGTCTTTTACAAAAAACGGCAAGCAGTGATGCTGAAAGTGAAAATCAAAACCAGCGTTTACTACCTCGGGAATCTAGTTTAGTTAAATTGGCGGCAACTTTAGGTAACCAACTATTTTGTACCAGCCTTATAATGCCTACAACAATAAAATATTAGAACTTGCACAATGATGTTAACAATACCCACAAACATGTGGATGATTGTAATCACAATGTAAGAAAGTTGGGTAGTCTTATTGTTTGTTCTATTATTTATAGTTAATAAGCATGAAGCATAAAACATTTTGCAATAAGTATAAGAGCAATTTATTATATAATTTACTTTGTTAATAATATCGTGTTGTCGTGAGACGATTTTTTATTGTGTATACAATATAAAACTTTTATTTATTCCTGTTTATTGTTGATAAATATCTGTAAACCGTCTGGTGTAGGGTTCGAATTCCGGACTACAAAGCCTTGCCGTTGCAGTTTCGCATCCAGCAAGGGGCAAATGTTTGTGTGATGAGCACGAGCATTTTTGCCTAAATAAGTTAAGAATGAATGGCACCTTCTTTGAAAGAAAATAATGAGATTTATATCCCTACTTATTCTTTATCCTACATTAAATGTAACTTGGCAATACTTGGTTAAAATCAAAAAACCGTATAATAAATTGGATTCCAACGCTGTTCCGAATACGAATCTCCCAATTTAAATATTGAATAACTTATATCGAAAATAATTTAAAAACTTGACGCGTGTCCCAAATTTATAATAATATATTAGTGGTGTTTTTATAATTTCTTTCATAATTTTAAAAATAACAAAGTGGGTGGAAACATATTATACTGACATAAAATCACATATAAGTACGAGTAGAGTGCAAGTGTTATCGGCGCTTCACTGGCAATATGCTACCTACATAAATGAATTCTTATGTGTATAACCCATGTCCCTGACCTAACTTTCACTGTCATCGAATACTGAGCTACCTATGAAAACGAAAGTAATGGATTTGGTTCACGGCTGGCTTCGCAGTGCATATCGTAAGCACGCAGGCAAAAAATGTCTTGTGGGCAAGTCGTGTGGTGGTAGGATGGTAGGTAGCATGGTAGGGTCGTTCCTAGTGGGGTAGCGCGTGGCTGCGCGCGGGCAGCCCGAGGAGCGAGAGCGCAGTCTGTCTCTGTGCGTGCGCCGCTTGGAGTCGCTTCACACATAGTAAGTGTTGTGAACATGTGTGTTATCGTTGTGCTTGTTGCATGTTAAACCTACGCATCGCGATTTTTATTTTTTTGCTTAGCGATTTTAGTTTAATTCCTCCGTGCACACGTGGTTAGTTCAGTGTTACTAGCTTAAGATAAATGGTTCTCTAAAATGTTGTATTAAGATTTTGCCAGTGTCACGACGTTACATAAATTATTGTACAACTGAATGGAGACCACTCCATCACGTAACAGAACTGTAACATGTTTTCAACAAATATAAGATAGATCACATAATATACACGATGGAGAAAAACAGTTGTTATCTAAAGTTGACGTAAAATATTATTTTTAGTTGTCCTAACCCAAAAACTAAGTACCTACTAATTTAATTGTAGCAATAAAAACTTTTATAAAGGATACGATCACTAAAAACCGTTAAAATAAATAATTTAATAATAGAATAAAAATACCAGTAGGTGTAAACGTCGACGAGTTACAGAAGATCAAAGTAAAGCTTTCTCACATCCAATCAACGCATAGGGTTTCTTATTTAGATAAATATTAACAATTTGCAACGAAACTGAAAATTCGCAATAAAAATATGAAGAGAAAATAGAATCTTTGGTCAAAATGACGGGTTATTCGTCAAGTCGGCCCACATGTATAAAAAACCCCTGAGACGAGTTACAGAAGATCAAAGTTACTATCGATATAAATAAAGGTACAATCAGAAGTAAAAGTGTTAGTGTAGAAATAATAAAGACTGTGCGTTGGATATAAAATGTTTATTCATCGCTGATTTGTCACTGATAGAACGGGATTGTCATCGGGCAGTAATTGACACTAAAATTAACTAAACTTTTACATGAGATCAAACGCAAAATAAAACAATTAACTCGTATTTTTTATTATTTTTTGTAAATCATTACCTTATTAGTGTTATATAATATGAACAAAACAGAAGCAATTATAATAAATTCCAAAAAAAGAAAGAGTTTTAAAAAGTTATAATATATTTCTTTAATAAACACTTTTCTTGGCAACTATTCCAGACGTAAATAAGGTTGAAAGTCCAACGAAAAACGAAAATGGGACGAGTTGACGCAAACAATTTTAATTAATTTCGATCTTATGCAGCTCGTCCCAAGGGTTTTTTATACATGTTGGCCGAGTTGACGAATAACTCAAAATGACGAAAGTTAAGTAAAAATTAATGTCAACTGTTAAAAACAAAACCGGACCTTGGAGCAAGTCGGATATTCATAAGAAAGAAAGAAATACCAATTGCAAGTAAACAGACATATCAAAATCGAAAGCAAAATCGGTTCCTTTTATTAATAATATTAGTGATCGGTAAGTTTTGGGTCATCAGCGTCGTCATCAGATAGGAATTAAAAGGTACGTGACATCGATATTTTGCTTGGTTCAGGGACTTTTTTTAATTACTACAAAATAAACTTTAAAAATACGATCATGTAATTATGTTAATTAGTTACTTTATATTTGGTATACCTACATATTATAGTTTTTAGACCTAAATATTATATTTATGAATGGCACAAAACTTTCATGTGCAGGGGAAGCCTATTCTGTCAAGCTAGGGGTTTTCGGATTAAATTGAGATTGTGATCAAATTTTATAATCTTTGTCCAGGCGTCGGCCAGCCTCGAAATTACCTACATTATACAACGAGCGACGCCGCCGCGACGATCTGACTGGATCAGTATTACTCGTACTAATTGAAATAAATCAAGTATAGCAAGTGAAAAAGAATTAGTCTTGCAGTTTCAACATAATCTGAGTTATAAGTTGCAATTTTGGCTTGGCCATTCCAATCTATCTTACTACATTTCCTAGTTATTAGAAGGTAATTTTAGTTAAACTAAGCAATCACATACATAACTACCCAGTAAGTTGTGAGCCTATCATTGAGATGCTATACGTACTTAAGAGATGCCAACCTATTTTCCTCTATAAATATCAATTGACATAGCATATTTTTGCCTCTGGTTATGTGCTATCCTAGTAATTTTTTTTTTTGCACCTTTCGATCATTTCATAATATTAAAAATCATGTCAGGTACCAAAAAAGTAAAACAAGCCAAACACAGTTTTTGAGTTTGTACCTACCCAATTTTTTTTAGCTATATGTATAATCGACATTAAAACCTAAAAAAAAACAATATATTTAAACTAAACAACCTATCAGCTATTACACGTTGTTTGTTTTTTTCTCTCTTTGCAGCCGACTTTTAAGAAACAGACGGAAATTTTCAATTCATCACAATGTTTTTATTATAAGAGCAATGTAGGTATGTGATATAGTCCAATATTTATTTATACCCACGACACATTCTCCAGATAATGATATAATTATAGAGAATATTTCGTTGTTTAGTTTCTAATGATAATGACAATTGAATGCTCTTTGTTCAGAGTTAACTACGGATGACAGTTAGAGGGAAAGCAGTGCAATTCAATTCAGCTGTCAAATATCATTTATTAGTAGGCTTTTGTCTGCAGGTGATAAGGATAATTTCATTTGTCTCTCGGTGTTATCCCAAAACTAATTACGGATCCTATTGGAAGCTGATAGGACTAAACAAGAGCTTAAGTCATCGTTAAAATCTACCTGTATTATTGTAAAATAAAATGACTGGGCAGTAATCAAAGTGCATGTAATTTGGCAGATCCTTCGGCGCGTGTGTCATGATTGGAATTGGGCGAAGACCAAAGCGAGTAACGTAGAACTCTGGTATTTGACGGCATGCGACGCGACCTCCATAGCCGAGAGGCGAGCACGCACTTGACGTCGCCATCTCTGAGGTCCCGGGCTCGATTCCAGGTCGGGTCAATGTAGAAAACAAACTTTTTTTTATTGGCTCGGGTCTAGTTGTTGTGGTACCGTCGTTGTTTCTGATTTCTATAACACTTTAGCTACTTTACTTAGGATCAGAGCAATGTATGTGATGTTGTCTAGTATTTATTTATTTATTTAAATGATATATGAACATGAAAGCATTTTCTAGTGCAGTTCCACATTGTCAAAGTAAAGTTTCGAATGGGGATACATTTCAAAGAACCCCACGTATATTCAGTAAATAATATTTATTTCGAATTCAACGTAATGACAGCAAAACTTAAATAATTGAAATCAGAGTAAGGTTTAGCAAAAACGTGTAAAGACGGTAGTTAGATGGAAAGTGCGAACGGTTTCATCGCGGCCAGCCAATGTAGCCGGAAGAGGCGCTGTTACGTAAAGCGCCACGAGTGAACATAATAATTTCACTTAACCACTGGCACTCTTGCACATACTTGCGATACCGAGAATCGGAACAACAAGAACATGTTTGAACAAACGTTGTTGAATATATATTTTTTACATTATGTAGGATGGCCCATTAGTAAAAACGAAAGATTAATAAATTATTTTTTACATATTGTAGAATGGACTTAATAAAAAACTTTAAAAATAATTAAAAAAAACTTAATTTGACATTAAACTACACTCCTGTTTCCTTTATAGATTTTTTCCAAGTTTCAATTGTTGTTTCGTCCAAAAGCCTGAGATACCGAAGTAAAAATACTAGTTAAAATGTATTGAACATTTCTAAAAAAACTAGTCTTACCACATACATATTTCTGAAAAATCACATCGACATTTCATTAGGGAATCCATCACATCGAGTTCTTATCATTAAGATCCATCCGCGAGGATCCATCATCTCTGAGATTATCTTCAACATTAACTAGCTTTATTAGTACGGTTTGATTTGCCAGTAGCAAAAGAATGCTACTACTGCTACTACTTAGTATTTAAAATATACGATATAACTACCTATTGCCAAATCACGTAACACGCCGTGACGTGTCGGTCAATCGGCCGATGGAAAGGCGGTCGTCAGTAGTAGCCCACATTCGGTACTCTACTTATTTCGAACCTCACGTTTTATTAGTCGATCGTTGCATTACGTTTCTTAAAATACGTACGTTTTCAAACAATTGCCAATTTTATGTACCTCATTAGCGCTGTTGTATTGCATGGGTGGACTCTCTTATTGAATCAGGTTAATGCCTAAAAATATTAAATAAGTTTTTTTTATTGTCACACTTGCCTAAGTCGAAACATACAAATAAATATTTCCTTGTTTATTTATTTTTGTTTAAGCATGTAATGATAAAAGGTTTGGTTGTGTAAGTTTTAAACGTTTGTGAAACTTAGTAATAAAAAAGTAAATAATGTTAAAAAAGTCTTAATGAATTCTGAATTAATACGAAGTAAATTCTAATGTATAAAACGCAATAATAAGTCATGAATGACGTACGTGACTATGGTAAGAAATTGTAAGTAGTATTATAATAAGCTGTAACCTCAGAGTAAGAATTATACTACGTAAAACTGTAACTATCACAATATGAATAGGTATTCTTAGTTATTATTTAATCGGAACTATAACACAAATGCTGAGGGCGGTATTATTAGAACGTCATTAATGTCTACCTATGAAATGTAGGTAGGCTATTTTTTTTCAAACGGACATTCCCTCACAGCTTACCCGGATACACAGTCAAATTCTAAGCCGAAATATTTTATTAATCTATTGTATTTGTGTGACAGCACTGTTCCAGTGTCCATGGCAAGTTAACCCATTTCTTGCCCACTAGGCCGAAATTTTAATTAACCCATTATTGGATATTGTAGCGTATAATTGATTCAAAACAATTAATTGAACCCCGAGAATACTACTTTAATAGAAACATTTATTTAAGGCTAGGGAATTGAATGTACTTATTTTATAATTTATAAAAATATAAAATAATTTTGCTTAAGGCAGAAATAAAAATAGTATAAGTAGTCTAAAATCTAAGACGTAATTAATTCGAGAAAAATAAGTATAATGTGGATTAAATCTGAATCACGTCTAACAACAACACTTTTTATATTAGGAAGTAAATAAAAACAAAAAACCAAAAAATAAACCCTCTTTGCCTATCTAAACTCCATACAGTTATAAATTTGTGTACGATCGCAAGCTATACGGGGTGTAAAAAAAGCCTTAAACCACGAATTCTATACATAAAACCAAATAGAATGCGAAAAAAATAATTGCTGGGAAATGACTTTTATTTGTGGGTATCAAAAAAAAAATAACATATCTAACCCGCAATGTATAGCGCTCACGCCACAGACTATGCCTGTGTGTGTGTAAGCGGATCATGTTTCTTTGTAAAAAAGTTTAGTATTGACAAACAGAAGTCAATTTTGTAAAAATCTTTGAAAAAAAATTGTAACTCGGTAACCCGTCATTTTCCAGGTATAGTGTAAAAGAAAAAAATGATCGTAATAATACGTAGAATATTATTCGGCTTCGTTAAGCCTTTTTTTACACCCGATATGTTGGCGACCGGCAACAAATCTTTTTATAGTTTATGTAAGTAGGTAGGTAGGTACATATTTTATATTTTTTGGAAATAGTAGTATAAAAAAATTAATGAAAAACAGTCTACTATATATATATATATCTGTAATTTCAACAACCGCGTATGTATAGTTCTGGGCGGATAATTGGAGCATTATTGTAACCATGCATGCTAGATAATTAGAGAGTTCCGTTCAAATTAATTGGTTTAATTGGGACCAGAATACACAACCCACAAATGTCAATGTACAAAGACTGTTGATGCATTGAAAAATTCCAAGCATTATAGTTATACCTGTTGAATTGAAATCTTCAATAAGTTGTTTACATTATTGATTAATCTTAATATTCCTATAAATATGTCATTTTATGATTTGAATCCATTAAGCGTGGTATAAAACAAGTGATTATTGAGCCTATACAGATTGACTCACATGTACCCATGCTTACATATTCCCATTTTGCGACTTCTAAAAAATGTTTCACTGTCTTCATTCTTTCCTAAACAGTCGTCAGCAACTATATCTATAAAAAAGGCAAAATACTTTCAATTAATTTACGAAATCACTACGCAAAATATCCTGTAACTGCAGTTACACAATGATTTCAAAATACTTTTGAAGAAGTACCTAATGATATTTAGTTTAAAAATATAACTTAAAATTAACAATTAATTAAGAGAGCAGCCATCATGTCGCCACGAGAAATCGTGTGTTAACGCGCTCCCGTGTCACAAACTTCATATTTCAGCTCTCTTGCATTGCCAAAACAACAACAATTTAGCTTTTAAGACTAACCACCTACGCAGCCGCGCCACTTGTCTCTTCAATTATGCTCAGAGTGACAAGCCTGATAAATATGTATATATATATACGTAAGACATGTCACGCGTCGTGAGTGTAGAAGGATTTTTAATTATGATGAACATTTAAAAAAAAAAATGTATTTGATATTTTTTAGGTGGTACCGAAATTTCTATACTGTATTGAAGGAGAAAAAGTTAACAAAATAATTTAATGATATTTTTTTGTTATTTAAGAAGTCAAAAAGTATTGCTCGATAAAAAATATAAGTAGATATCCATTTTTTTTTAAACCTGTTGGGTAACTCATTAAAATTGGTACGTTTTTAATCGGTCGATGTCGAAAATCGGATAACGTAGTTTCATTCGCCTATAATATTTTTTAATAATTGTATGTTTGAGCCTCATTTTTATGTACAGCTCTGACTAGGTCCCAATAAGGTAAAATAAACTTAAGTGTAAAAAATAAAGTGTTTTTGGTCTTAAGGTCTACCTGGATTAGTAGAGTTAAAGTTTACCACAACATACCACTTCAGCATATTCAACGATTCAAAGGTCGAAATGGCTAATGGACACTGTCTGTAATTTTTCAAAATGTCGATCCTGAATGACTAATCTGAATAAACATCGGCTGGCGCCCTTCGTAGCTAAAGCGACAATCTTTCTCGCGTCAAATTGGGTGGAACGCAATCGCTTGGAAAATACTACTTCGGTGAACATGTTATTTTGTTTAGAAAATATTGAAGTAAGTAATAATAAATATTCATGCAGAGTATTTCTGCTTTTTAAATTATATTTGAAATATAACAGTATCATAATTAATAGAAGGCTAAACTTAGCGGGGCAGGGTCGGTCTAAACAGCGCAAGTCAAAACGGGTCAAACAGGGCAGATCAGGTTCAAGGATTACAAGTCTGACCAGGGCAAAACTGACAGGAAGCAGGAACGGGATTGCGACAGTCGTCTATGCAAATAGCTCTAAATTTTGATGGCTTCAGTGACTAAAACCTAAAACAAATGTAAACATTATTGCCACTAAGGTTATGTGATGAGCAATCATCTTTAATAGTAAGTAACTAAACTTATTAATTTTGATAAGCGTTTAAATTAGGGCTTTTCATCGGCGTACAAAATATTTTATCAATAACAAACAGAAAATAATCCAATAAATTC
This sequence comes from Anania fuscalis, assembly GCA_950371115.1. Lineage (NCBI taxonomy): Eukaryota > Metazoa > Arthropoda > Insecta > Lepidoptera > Crambidae > Anania > Anania fuscalis. The sequence goes on from OX493324.1 coordinate 7,037,977, forward strand.
CACAATGATCGGAAAGCATTAATGAGTACCAGTGAATCTCAATAACACAGTTTGAGTTGCTTGAAATTTCATTAATAGGCTTAATTGTATGCATCAAAATGTTATGTTTATTTTTAAATACACTTAAAAAAAAATCAGTCAAGTTAACTAGAACTACTCGAGTACTTTAGAAGATATACAGATGAAATTCGGCCAAGCAAACAAATCTTACACAAATAATTATAACTTTTATGTTAATTACCATTAAAAGTATATCTTAAAACACTAGGTCACTTTAGTAAGATGACGTAATAAACAAGAATATTTGACAACTACCGTGATTCCATGCGGTATCTCTAGGGATTCTGTGAAATTCCTAGTATCCTTATTTCCCTGCGACATCATAATATACACACTTGCATATTGTGGACCTGTTGACTTGGCACTTGTCACTAAGCCCGCCACTTAAATGGAATTATGAGGCGACCCAGGACTAGTCATGCCAGTGGCGGTACCTGCATTAAACAGTGATGACTAACGACCCGAAAACATTTACTAGTATTATTGGACATACTGGGTGTTACGTTATGACACTATAAAGCCGAAAAAGGAATGCACTGACATAGTAAAACAAAGGGAACTTAAGATCAGAGCAATGTCCTGATTTTATATTATTTATTTTAAAAAATCATTGGTAAGTAGGTACATACAAAAAGCAGTCCTCACTAACTTTTTTGTTTGTGGATATAAGTTATACGTGTGTAGCTTTTTAACATTATTTGCTTCAGACTAAATGAAATGTAGCGCCACATATTTATGCCGCACACACTACATAATCGACAGTGACTATAAGATGCACGCATACAATGGAATATATTCACGTACGAATGAGGGAAACTTTAGGATCAAAGCGCTATTAAATGTTGATGACACATCTAATGCAGTGATTACGTATAAAACAAGCGTTATGCGTACAATGCATACAATCCTATTACCCAAAAATAGGAGTGAACTACGACTATGTATGCATACTGTTGAATGTATAGTAATGGCGAGCGTAAGACTGAGCACGGTTTATTAATGCTCAGCATATTCGTCATTTCACATTGGAATCGATTTTAGCATACTCTTATAGAAGCCCGGAGTCTTTAATTAGAGTGGATGGAGATAAGTTAAAAGAACAATATAACCAGCCAGCCTACCTTCAGCTTGAATTCCTCCTGTATCAATTGGCAGAAAAAATGCGAAAATCACTTAGGAACTAGATTAAACTCTAAAAAAAAACAAACATGCATCCAGTATACACCCAATCATACTTTGCCATGCCGGAAATACAAACTAAAACTTTGATGCAATATTTACAATGTAATGTCTTAAAGAGTTAAAGTATCGACGAAATAAATGATAAATATTTTATAGGAAAATTCGTCAGAGGAAATTGAAAGTACTACTAAACAAGTTTTTTTTTATCACATCTATTCAAAAAGAGCTGGTTAGTTATTCGTAAACTGCTGAGGCACAGTAGAAATGATTCGAATTGGAATGTGAATATTGTTAGTAAATGTTCCAATCACCAAAGAGATTGATCGCAAACATTGTATGAACAAGTAACTGGATGGAATACAAAACAAACTGCGCGCGGACTAAATAAAGTAAAGGTTGTAAAATGCGCGAAATGAAGTGAAAATACATCCAGCCATACATAAAACGACCTTTTTTTGAAGTCGGGTAATTAAATGAAAAAGTTTATATGTATTAAGCAATGTACGTACAGGTAAATTAGTACAAGTATTTAGGCTTTGCATGCTGTTTCTAAGTCGGATAGGTAAGCAAATATTAAGAATAAAATAACGGTAGGTACATTAATCTTAGTCAGAGACATTACGTCAAACTTAGTACAATATGTATTTTATTTTTATTTTATTTTATTTATTTGGACAACCAACAAGATCATACACCTTAAAAGCTAAAAGTTACAAGATGAGGGGTACAATAGATGGTGCGGCCTTAATTACAGGTTGCCACGGAAAGCGCAAACAAAGGTTGAGTTTGGGAGCATAAGGCATCCCTTATCTTAAAAAAAGTTAAGTATGTAGGTATACATACAATTTGTTACTTAAATAGCTACTACGAAATTATACATTGTTAGGCATAAGTACGCTTTTTTTTTTTAATGTGGGTAGACTAAGATTGAATACATCGATATCTTTGTTTTTACAAACATTATTATAGTCGGCTTGGAGTCTATTAATAGGAGAGAAGGGCCTTATTTTGATTTAGAGCGTTTCGGATTAAACAGTGATTATCTAGAAAGACGTGGGATATTATGAGAGATTGTGAATTAAGTTTTTAAAGTAGTTGGGGGCTATTTATGTTGCCATTGACTAACTTATGAAGAAACGATCGAGAGAGATTTAAAATTTTACGGCGTTTTTAAAGTGATGTGAGCTTGAAATAAGTAAGACAGTCCACAGAACTATTCAGGCTTTTGCACTTGTCAAATTTATAGGATAGATAGTATAAGAAATTTTAAAATATAATAATAAAATAATGTTAGCAAAATATTACATACTTACATAAAATCTTCAAATTCAAGAAATCACCTGCAGTACAAATTCATTTGTCTACGAGGCAGTGATTTTGTTATAATGATTTATTTGTCATATCAGTCAGTCAGCCAAAGAAATCAGAGATTTGGTGCAAGTTTTGTAATTCTAATTATCAAATTCGTATATACCAAGTAACGTAGTGTAGGTATTATTGGTCGCAATTTTTTTTATCAATTATTTAATCAGAGAGTTCTTTTGGTAATTCATCTTTTATCGTATTACTTCATATTAGGTAAACTTATATAGTTTGTTACTCTCAGCTAAACAGAAAAAGCTTAAATTTGGAAAACATGGAAATGATCTAATTTAATTACATAGATAACTCTACGTCTTATTTCTGAAGTCTACTATGACGAAGGTAGGTGCATAATATTGCACTTTTCATTTGGTAAATACATACATACTTATCGGTCCATATCATAACCCTCCTATTTGTTTCGACATAGTCGGGTAAATAAATGATTGAATTAATTGCCGGCCGTAAGAAGAAGGGAGAATCTTAGACCATACATTTAGGATTCTTGGGTTATCCTAAATTATTAATTAAAACAAAAGTTTTGCTATAAAACTGCCTCCGATCAACCAACTAGTAGCATCGTTAGTTTTCATTTTTACAGCCCAGTCCAGGAACTGCTATGGCTACGATTAATAAGTGGTCCGGCGCGCCACAGGAAACGAAGAGTTTCCTATGCGCTAACCACTTTTCTCTTCCACGCCTATGTCTGTTCGAGGTAATCAACTATAGTGTGGAATCAAAATAAAATAGCCACTTTCACGTTCGTTCTCGAAACTTTGAGCGTCAATCTAACTCATTTGACAGGTAAACAACTAATTGTTTGATTCATTTCTACATAATTCGTAATTTTGTACATAAGAATAGAAGCGTAGTGATTGTAAAACAAGCATTTAATGTAATTTATCTTGTGGTGCTTCCAATTAGCGGGATATCATAGTAGGTAGCGAATGCTGTATGGATTTTATAGGTTGTAGCAAGCACTCAGGGGCGTGCGGTGCATATAGGCAATTAGGCAGTGCCTACCTGGAAAACCGAAATGAGGTAGGCAGTAGGTATTTCATGAGGTAGGCAGTAGATAGGTTCATTGATGAAAACCGCTGATTTTCATCAATAAAACACTTTTGTAAGTATCTACTGCCTCCTCGAAATAAAATTAATGCCCGCCACTGCGAGCACTCAACGCATTTTAGTCTGATTATACTCGTATAAAACGATACTGCGTTTTAAACGTAAATTCTGGAGCGCATTTTTATCAGTACAACGTATTGGATCTATCCAAATAACTAAATAAATGTTTGATTTGTTAACGTTTTATTTTATTACACTTTTATTGCTGTATAGATTATCGTTGAATTGTTTAAAACTGAATTGTATGCACAGCATAGGTATCTGAATTTCTATATGAAGTACTAAGTGATTATATTTTTTTCACATAAGATCCTTTGAACATAATTCGAGATTACCACCTACAACGAACATAATCCCTTTAAAGTTGTTAGTATTGGTGAGGTAACAGAGCTCTAATTAATAAAAAATATTTTGCAATAAGATACAGTTTCGACAGAATTGCCTTTCAAAGTTATATAACGTAATAAATACAAATTATAATTGAAATCCAATAAAAAGGGCGAAACTTTATTTGTTAGCAACCTTTAAATGTAATTGTCTATTAACTTCAGTACCTACATAATGAGTCCGATAAGATCCTTTCAAATTAAATGAACTATTAGATGGAATGATATCATCCCTTAAGTGTTATTGCATTTGCTTGCATTTCTTAGTAATTAGGAATTATAATATTTTTATGATTACTCTTAAACGGAATGTTTTAAAGTACTTATCGGATGTGAGCAATCATTTTGAGCCTCGTTGAATTTGGATATATGTAACTATTGTATATTAACAATAAAACTTTTTAAGCTAATTGCTCTGCCTAAATACAACATTCCTGGAACGAAACAAAAATCGTAACAATATTTTTTATGTCTTTCCTTTAACAATTGTAACCCTCTTATTATTTAGGTGTTAAGATAATGTCACTTATGTACAAAAAGTATTCGAAAGTAATGAGCTGATTTCATTGTTGCAGAAAATGCGGATACTCTTGTTCTGTCTACTCCAAGTAGGGCTACTTGGATTTGCCGTAGGAGATGACGATTGGCAACCCATTTTGGCAGATGAATCTAGCGTATCATATACGCCTTTTGCAAAGTCTGTGGACCGCTCTTTAGACACAAGGTAAGTTCTGACTTAAGTAAAACCTTTTTGTTGTACTGAATGCTGAACGAGATGCAGTCATAACATTTAATCGCGATTATGGAAGCAGACAAAATATATATCATTTCCTGTACAACTTTATTTGACACCACATCAAAGGCCGTTTCAGCCTTCAAAGGCCTTGTTTATCGTTAATAATTTACATGAAATATGTAAACAGGAATGTCAACATTGAATTACTGAATTTACTGAAATTGTATGACGATGGTTATTAAAGTCGCTATTTACCCAACTACGAAGGTAGTTTGAAGTTAAATGCCTACTGTTTTATAATAATTGCTTGGGAAATAATTATGTTTAAAGTCTTCCGCCATAATGAGACAGTTTAATACGCAGTATTTTAGACAGGCAGTGGCGCAGTTAGATAGTGATCCTATGATCACTATCTACCTATGTACCTATGTACTGAAGCTCGTTCTATGCTGTATTTACCGGCAAGATAAGCGCACACACAGTATGAAGCCGTTTGAATTATTTCAGCAGCAGTTTAAAGATTCTGAATCGGCGGCCCAGCCCCTACAGCGGGAACAAACTATCTCTAATCAATATGGCTCCGCCCTCGCAAGCCTCTGATACGTGCAGCGTGTACAAAGTGTCGATGAATCAGGAGTTGCACTATCAGTATATGGAGTACGAGAAGAGCCTCCCCGACCTGAAGGAGTTCACTCTGTGCATGTGGACTAAATTCCACAACCACTCCACAGATCATCCGCTGTTCTCATATGCAGGTGAGTCATAAATTATACAATAAAATCTTTAGATATAAAATACCAAAACTATGATAAGTACCCATATAAAAATAGTGTGAGTGTTGTAATGAATACAAATTGACGACAAATATGATAACCAGTAACATAAGTACGTTAAGCCGACATCCGACTCGTCAGACAGCCGACGAACTAAAAGCGTCTTATCGATCATATTTATACGAAATAAAACTGATTTGTATGCTATAAAACTACTAAGAAAATCAATGTAACAAAAACCTTTGCCGAATTTAGTTTAAATTCATTTTTTACTTTAAGAAATATGGGTCTGTGTGACATACTTCACACTGAGATAGAGTGACTTAATCCCTAAAGCGACACCAAAATATTATGACCCCAAGTTGAACTTTGCAATCTTTAGTCACAGGATACATCATTATAAGCGCGCTATTTAGTCATTATTAGTTGTCGTTATCTTTCTTCTATTTAAAAAAAAGAGTGCAATGTATTTCACAAACCGTTGCATTTAGAAATTTCCTTGACGACATGAGTACATGACTCGCACGACTATGACGATAGAAAATTAGAAACCAAATAAACAATGCCATAAAAAATAATGTATCATTATTAATAATTGAAATATTAATGAGCCAAATGTGCGTGTGATGAGCACGAGCATTAGTAACTAAGTCATGAGTGATTGTGTTATCCTATTTGCAGTACTACAAGCATTGCTTAGTTTGGGGCTGAAAGTGATTGTGGAAATAAATAATTTATTTAATATTTTAGAAGTGTAATAAGCTTTTTTATATAAGTCACAATATGATTAATTTCGAAAACATATTAAATATCAACCAAAGATTGAAGAAGCAACTTAGTGGCAATCGATGATAACCGTTCATGTCTAAACCAAACTATACAACTAATCTTTAACCGGTTGAGGATCATAAGACCGCCGCACCGGCGCTCGCATAACAATGGAGATTCTATTGTGTCTGATATATCGAGACGTGAGGGATTAAATTACTAACTAGGTAATATGCAGAGCGACGGCGAGCTGGTAGTTATTGGAACTACTGCACTGTTAATCTACTTATTGACACGCACGACCTACGAAACACGACGGAATACGTTCACGACATAGTTATTACACAATGTGACTTAAGGCGAGTAGTGTCGGGTAATGTAACCTGGCATGTGTTTTATAAGATAGATACTACTTAAACACAAATTGTCGGAAATAGAAAAACTGTATGGTGAGAATAGTTGAGTCTTCGATAAGCCAACTTGATTGCTATAAACTGGTTTTTTTATCGAACTGTTCCGTCCGTGCGAAAAGTATAATTTTTCGCTCCTGGAGAACCAACAAAAATAATTATTTGTCGTTAGTAACATTCACGCGTTGGTAATAATGTTTGTTTGGGTGGCGAACACGCGCGCGTGTTTGGAAGTGAAATTGTTATGGAGTTTGGCATTTTATGACGACTCTCGTCGAGTGACTAATTTAGGGGTATTACTCGCCTTAACAAGCACCTGTGTCCGATGACTAGCGTACAGTTGCCAGAAATTGTGGCTTTTATTACACACTCTGCGGTAACTACTAAAAAACCTAGAATCCGTTTGATTAACAACTTGTAAGTGAAGCTGTAGCGTGGTACACAAAACAGATATATGACAGACAGGATTAGTCAAGTTAAATCCCTGAATGAGTGCAATGTATCTACACTAATGAAAACGAATGTTATTGTCTGTTAGCAATTAACTTTATTGAATGCCGAGAGCTCGCATGACACTTTAAATAAAAAAAAAATGTTTATTGGGCTGAGGGGTACAACTAATTTTTAATCCAACAGTAAGGATTAGTTCAACTTACAATATCCATCTATCAATCAGCACTCTATGTCATGGAGAGTGGAGTATGGCCTAAACCACCTCATATTTGAGGTGAAACCTTTGCCCTTCACTGGGAAATTATATTGAGTTGTTGTGATAGGTGCATGTATATTTATTATGATATTAAAAGTATTTTGAATGGCTCCGTTCCGTTTCACCTGTAAAATTATTGATAAATAAATATTATGTCTCCACAGTTAGAGACAACCCTAAGGAGATTTTGGCCTGGATCTCAAACACGAACGAGGCGAGTTTCTTCAGCATGGCTGTGCATGGGCAAACATTCTTCAGGCTTAACTACCCATTAAAATTAAACAAGTAAGTAGTTATTTCGATCATTTCCTTGCATAAAAAAAATTTTTTTTTGGTTTATTACACACAAACTTTTTCATTTTTTTAGTTTTGTAAAAAAGTGGTTGTATTTTGATCAATAGAATCAACCCCTAGAAAGTAGGTATAAGTAATAAATTGGTTTCTTAACTAAACGACTATTAATCTTAAAAAAATATTAGTTTTAAATCAAGTAAAATCAGCATTGCTAAACTTTTATCATTGTCAAACGTCAACAATGTTTAGTACCAGAATGCAAAAACAGTCTGAGACAGTTCGATTGCTCAATCCATCCCCGAACCATCTAAACAATTTTAACGCCTCGTTACTAAATAGTTGAAGTGTTATTCATTTTCACATTGCCATATTAATTCTCGTAGTGTTAGGCAACTGTATATGAAATGCAACATGGTTTACGAAAAACTTGGTTTACGCAAATTGTGCGCATTTTCTGTTATGAATACATTTCTAGTTGATAGAGCGGTTTTATACCGAAAGGCGTAGCTTCATAGTAGTTTTGTTGCGTAAAAAGAAACTATAACATCCATATATGTATTTATAATGATGATTACTTTATAGGCTGAATTATTAAAGGAAGAAAAAAATACTTTTATGCGCTATGTATTGGACACTGTGCTTTGAGCCTATTAGTAGATTATTTTATTTTGGAAACGTGAAAATTTTACAAAAAATTAACATTACTTAAAATCTGTGCATTTGTGTAATTTAAACCGTATAATCATAAGTAATTTAGCATTAAGATAAAAATAATTGTGATTCATTTACTAATAAATAAGTGATGCGTCAAACTAAAATTTAGCCCTTCTGTCTATTCGGTTCTAGGAAAGTTTAGGAAGCTAATAAAAAATTGAGCTTGCTTACATTCAACTGCCTCAGTTAAAAATCGAACTCACGTTGCTTTGATATTCGAACAGCTGTTTTTCCTACGAAGCTACGTAAACATATTATAATTACGAATTATTTTAATTGTTTTACAGTACCTACCTAATAATAAACATCGTTGTTTTATTAATATTGCGGATGTACGTAATAGTATAGGTATTATAGATATTCAACGTGATCTGTCGTGCATTAAGGTATAAAACCGTTAACTATTCATTTGTGAATGAATTCGAGCAATGAAACTCGTGATTTGAAACTATCAACTCTAATGGAGGGATTAAATTGAACACTCACTCAACGAATACAATGTAAAAACGAACGCGGACAGTAACATCACTGTTATTACATCTTAAACTTATCTAAAAATAATACAACTAAATTAAAATGTATGTCACCCTCACCAATATATAACATATACACATATATTATATATATAAATATATATATATATATATATATATTTATTTATTTTTAGTAATAGTGGGTTGCGATTCTTAAGTAAAAACAGAGCCCTTGTTATCGTCTCCGCTGACCTAATGAATAGGAAGTAATTCAATACCCTGTATACGAACACTACAAAACGCATATACGTAGAGACCGCGTTCATTATTAATTTCCGCGATGAATAAGTCGCAAAAACTATTCTAATCTACATCCAGTGGTTTTAATCGATTTGCTAGTAGCAGCGACAGCTAAGCAATACCTGCGGCTTGCATACAATTATTAATGGGATGTGGCAAAACTTATATTATGCACGATAACCTGTTTTTTTTAAAAGTTTTATCATTATACAACGGTATAAATTTATATTGTAATATTTTCTATGTTATTCGATATCACCGCCAAATTCTGGACCGAAACTCTTTTTTTATTCGAAATCGGATACGTCCAAGTTGGTCTATTATCACCAAGTCAGAATCTGATAATGGGATGGGATGATCCCTGGGAAATCGAGGGCAACCCTCAAATTTTATAAGCATACAAAGTTTTACATCATTCTAATTTTCTATGGCTGGTACCGACTCAAAAAATAACTTATTAGGTATGCTTTACTATTATTTTCAGCTTATTTGTTTATTTTTTAGGTTAGTTTTTATTTTTACACAAAAAAGACATATTTTTTTTACTAATCCCTCCCTCATTGGATTCCATCTTGAAACTTTCCTATCATCTTACAAGTCGTCAAGCACATTTACAATTTCCATATTTGAACGAAACTTCGTTCGCTTCTATAATTATTAAGCATTGTTTTCACATTACTTTGTTGGACAGATAGAAAGCATCATAAATAAGACGGATCATGGTCCATTGAAAAGTAATATACTTTTACCTTGTCCACCGAACGTACTTATCTTTCACACATTATTTTTAAAATATTTCCCTAAAACTGCTGTTAAATACCGAGAGAAAACTAATAAACCTTACTTAACTTGGTACGACTATTTGGTATAATATAAGGATCGCAATATAAAATTACTCCTTTCACAAATAATTGTGTTTAATGTCATATAAGGCAACAATCATCATTACCACTTAAAATAGTAGAAATCATTATTGTTGAACATCTATGAATATACTAGACAGTGTTCTGACTTATATTTACCAAAATCCACTCCGCAAAACACTAGTCTACATGTGTGATGAATCGGGAAAATACCAATAACCCAATTTTAATTGATTGATTCATCTCGGAGTGCTGTATGAGCGGTTTCAAGTGGTAAAATCTCACAGTCTATGCAAAATAATTTAAAAACTACTGCACAGATTTTTTCCTAAGATGATACTTTGTTAGAAGGTTCATATAGAAGAATACCAAACCAAATATTAATTTTACAATAAAATATAAGACGTATGCCCCTTAGTTAAATCGTTTGTTACAAAATTGCCATCGGTCTGTACTGTGGCATACACATAAGTACATATAATTTATAATATTCGTAGATAGACATCTATCAAGCGATTCAATCGGATGATTGCGTAAAATCAAACATAACTCGTTGGGGATAAGAACCTTTGGATCTCGAAGCTTGTGGCTCAATAAGAATGGCCGATCATAGGTTTGAAATTGCATTTGACTAGTCCGTATGATTGCATAATATTGGGAAGAGATTATAAAGGCACGCTTCGTTTGATTCAATTTAGTTATTGAATGTTAAATTTTACATACCTAATCTCAATATTCTTGCGTGGATAAATGAATAGGTGCAAACGATAATAGGTACTTAAGTAGGTAAAATTAATTGCGCCCATCCCGACGTACATTCACTATACTAGTCCAAAAACCATCATTGGACCTCCTGGGAGGTCACGTTCAACCTGCGGGGTAACCATGAACTCGTAAAACAATCTCAAATCTGTCAATTTTGGTACGTCATTACATACAAAATTTGTCAGATTTGATAATGTTTGACGGATTTGAGATTGTTTTAAGAGTTCGTGTTTACCGCCCTGATCTCAGACTGGCTTCTACAAGAAACAAGACGCCTAGCTCGCAAAACAGACTGAAGCTCTTTCACGTAAATGGTTAAGTCTGCCTTGGATGGCGTGAGTAAACTAACAGTTGACCCAAAACACCGATGATATCGAACAACATGTCAACAAACAAACCAAAGTTATGATCAATCATGTCTTCTTACTACATCACGGGTAAGACCTTTTGTCTCTTGTGGATACAAAGAACTCCAGGAGCTACGAAGAAAAATAATAAAAATCTGAAATTCCGCCAGAATAATTACCAAAATTTTCAAGTGTTCTTATTTGGAAAAATAATAAATATTATATAAGTACTATGAATACTATAGGGAAATCATTCAGTAAAGTTAAACACAAATGATCAAAGAAAGTATAGGTGGTCAAAAGAATTTGGTTTGCAAAGGTTCCTTTTCTTTCATATAAAAGACAGGCTAATCCGATAAAGCTCAACCTCAATATACACAGGTGTGCAAAAAATACGAATGCGTATTTTTTTACCATACAAATTGAATAAAACATGCATGGCCTTACTACAAAAAGATAGACTAGTTTTAAACAATTGTCTAAAGATTACAAGTCTTGTCTTAAGATTAAGAAACATCAAACATTCGAGACATATTAACAAACATTTCAAATTGGTTGGCTAATCTGTAGACAAATGTTAAACACTAGTCAATCTTTTTGTAGTAAGGCTAACAGTATTTTAAAAGCTTTTGTAATTGATAAGCATTGTTGGACAGATTGAAAACATCATAAATAAGACGGATCATGGTCCATAAAAAAAACACACGGCCGACAGCAATGTATCTAAAAAAAAATGGTATAATTTTAAACGCCACCCTTAGCCGTCTATTCGTTTGGGAGCTACGATGCCAGAGACAGATACACACACACACAGATACAAATCTTAAACTTATAACACTTTACATTTAAACACACTCTCAGAATTTGAATTTGATAAAATACATTACAAAAAAGTTGAAAGGCTGGTAGTATCCATTGCCAACACCGAGCTACCCGCAATCCTTACTAATATTATAAATGCAACAGTAACTCTGTCTGTCTGTTACGCTTTCACGCTGAAACTACTAAACTGATTATTATGAAATTTGGTACAGAGATAGAATAGAGCTTGAGAAAGGACAAAGGCTACTTTTCATGGCGAAAAAAAGGCTTTAAGGAGTTGAAGTAGGGGTGATAGTTTGTATGGAAGTAGGTTATTTTCGAAGAAAATACCATGAAACTTTGTATTTAAGCACTTGATAAAAATATTTATCGTGGCGTTTTTAAGGTCCCGTTTTACCCAAAGGGTAAAACGGGACCCTATTACTAAGACTCCGCTGTCAGTCTGTCTGTTTACCCTTTGGGTAAAACGGGACCCTATTACTAAGACTCCGCTGTCAGTCTGTCTGTCCGTCTGTCACCAGGCTGTATCTCATGAACCGTGAGTGAGTTAGACAGTGATTTTTTTTTAACGGATGATGTATTTCTTTTGCCACTATAACAACAAATACTAAAACATATATAACCAAACCAACAAAACACGTTAAATTTTTGACCTGTGTGGGGATGAAAAAGAAGATGAAAGGTCGTATGGAAATACAAACAAAGTCACGTTTTTTACAAATATTGAACCTTACCCCAGAACAAATATTGATGAAATTTGGTAAAGATATAGACTGAGTTTGTAAAAGGATTTAGGCTACCTTTTATTGCGATAAAAGGCTTGAAAAGGTTATAGGGGCTAAAAGTTGGTATAGAAGTTGGTCATTTGTTCGGCTTAAAGGGGTTAAAATGAAACTTTGCACTTATCAATTCGTAAGAAAAAAATAGCGTTTTTGAAACGAACTACACTAAAAAGAATTAGTGAATCTAAAAAAAAATTACGCTTTTAAGCCTGCTTGTCTTTTGATAAATACAACCCGGGAGTTTCAAATCCAAAGTAAAAAGCTCCTTTATTGATAAACGTGCTTCAGCGCAGACCACGACATTGCTTAACTATGAAACATATCAAATATCCTGAAGTCCACGCGAACGAAGTCGCGGGCACAGCTAGTATAAATAATAAAGAAACAAATAATGTCTAGATACCAGATTAACTTAATTTCATAATTGCTACTACTATAAATTCATTTTAATTTTCTTTTCTCATTTGAGTGGACTTACACTCATTTTTATTACGCAACAATAGCATTTAGAAACGAGATCCGCTGGAAGATGAACCAGGTCAGCGAAAATACTATTTTGTAGTTCAACAAATAACACTTTATTAAATTCTCAGAGAGAGGGAGAGAATCAAAATACCCTGTTTTGCAAGGCTCATAGCAATAAAAAAATGCGGTTTTATTTCCAGCGATTATGAAACTGGGTGTCTTCTGTCTTTAATTTTGTTGCCGGCTCATCACATTTATGTTTTAAGACTGTGAATAGATAATTAACAGGTATAGGTGCGCTTGCAGTGGCTCTTAGTAGTCTGATACAATAACACAAGGTTTAAGGATATTCATTTCTTACTCCGAAATTATAGAAATTGGTGTGGTGACTATAATACTAATAATAGTATGTATAAAGAAAATACTAGCTTTACATTTATTTATATCCATAACTAAATAGGCTAAATCAGTATATTTTTAGTGTTATATTTATTATTTGTAAAAACGACTGTAATTCCATATTTAGCTATTAAAATGTAAAATAAGGATGTCAATCTTTTTCTATCGGAATTTTACGCTACCTACACTGTTACGTATATCCAAAACATTGAAGAGACTACCAGCTTTAAAAGCAATAAACGTTTAAAAAATTTCGACACTACTAAGTTAACCGGTAGTTTAATTGGATGAGTGTGAGTGGGACGGATTCTTATGCTGCCGATCAATTGACATAAAGCACTATATTGCTCTGATAAGTAGCTCAACGTTATGACGGAAATCGCCGAGTTAATTGGCTATACCATTTTATTTTATTTTTGACTAACATTGTAAACCTTCTCGGTACGGCATGTTGAAACCATCATTAATCATCACCTGTGTACCATTTAAAAAGTGACACTAAATAAAGGTTTCACAGGCAGATCATTTTAAACTTAAAATTGAATTTCAACTTTTACAGGTGGTACCACTCCTGCCAATCGTGGAACGGCAAAACCGGTGAATGGCAGATATGGGTCAATGCAGAGAGAGTCGGCAGAGGTTTTCACAATAGGGTAAATTAGAACGACATTAACGGCTTATATTTAAAGCGTATTTCAGTGCTTTAAGCAAATAACCTTTCTAAAGTAAGTTTTTATTGGAAATTAAACGACTCTTATTTAAATACTATCTCAGGTTTTAAAAAATCTACATGGCGTAATTTTAATATTAAACTTTTAGTTTAACATAGAATCAATCGCTACACCTGAGGTATACAGTTGCTGGATAAAAAGGATTTGTTTTGCTTTTTATAATAGGTTCGTTCGTTCCAAGTTTTTGTTTAACTAATTGTTGTTGGCAAGAATAATAGGAAAAAATATTATCTTAAAATATGTATGGGTACTTTGGATTTCTTTTACCTACCTCTTTGACCTTTGTGGTTAATCCATTATTTGATAGCAGCATTTTCAGTGTTGTGGTTAACCATGATTTTTTAAAATGTTGAGTGTGCAAATTTAATTTAAAAGATCTGTACATTCCACAGCTTGTCGGACATGTCATAAAAGGTGGAGGAGTGGCCTTGAGTGGACAGGATCAGTCGCTGTTGTTTAACAAGGATTCACCACTGGAGCCAATGCCTAGTAAGTTTCCACTAACTGAAATACTGACACCATTCACAAATTAAATTATTTATAAGAATATATTTCCTTAGATTTTATGTTATGCTTTAGGTTTTGGAAAACAATGTTACGTTATTAAGTTAAGTTAACAAGTGACGTCATAGCTCCATGTACCTACTTAAAATATTATTATCAAATCTTTCTCTCATTTAAAATATACTTAATCAGTTTTAATGGGGCATGTGCTTCAAAGAGATTAAAGTCAAAATACACAAATACTTATATTCTATTAAAACGAGCCTCATTAAAATTATTTCTCCTAAAGATTTATTATTACAAGAAATGTATTAAGTACTTTCATAATACTCGTAATTAGAATATACTTCAGTTGCATAATTTTCGAGACGCAAGTTTCAATTTATAACCATATGTCATTCACAAACTATTATCATTTTCCAGGACAACCCGGTATGATAGGAGAAATAACCATGCTGCAAATATACCATGTGGCTCTAACCGCTGGAAAAGCACACAAAGACCATAAACACCACCACGCCCACCACTTCAAGCATGACGGCACTCCTGTCGAGACGTCCACCGAACCAGCGACAGAACCGCCACCACCGGAGGCCACGCCTCTCGGCAACGGCAACTTCTTAGTGGGCGGCCAGCTGCAAAGACCTCAGAACCTAAACCTCGCCGGATCACAACAAATGATACCTGTGCAGCTGCCCAACGGCCTTCAAATACAACAGCAATACGTCAACGGGCAACTCGGGAATAGAATAGTATCTGAACAACTGGTTAACAGTGTGCAGCAGATTCCAGCTGATCAACTCAACTCACTACACCTCTCACAATTGCCGCTCGTCCCTGTTGGACAAATGCGGCAGCCGCAGACTTTCCCATCTAGACCTATAGGACCATCTAAGGGCACCAGCGTCGTTCTATCAGGATCTCTGCTGAACCCTGCTAACGTACAATACATAGATGACACTGTGTCACATAATTTGTTTAAACGAGATTCCAAGAAAAGAGACAAGAGAGATAATCCTGAGAAGGAGCTTGGTACTGACACGAAAGCAGGTAATTACTTACCTATGATCTTAAAATATAATCACTGAGGTCAAGTATCATTTTATATTAATAAATGTGAATTGTTTACAGGAAAAAAAGATAAACGTGGTTTAGTAGCCCTATCAGACGGCTCGATAGTAGATGAAGCTCTGTTGAGCCCAGATTTGGTAGAGGAACAAGAGGAGGACATCATGTTTCAAGAGTCTCTTATGAATGGCCTTGCTGGGGTCGTGGGAAATCTTCCAGTGCAGAATTTGCAGAAACAGACTGTAAGATATTTTAGTTTATAAATTATTATGTTACATGGTTAGTGTTTAAAAGGGCTATTACAAATATATATCTATTTTACATCTAGGTCGACGAGAGAGAACCAGCTGAAGCAGAAGTTAAGGCAGTAATGCAAGTGTGCAGTGGCTGTGCCCCAGAGCCATTCAAGAAGGCTTTGGTCTTATCTTGGAGGAGCTCACCAAAAAAACTGTACAGCGGCGCGCACTACTACAAAGGCCTGCCTATTTGTAGGGCTTTTTAATTAAGTACATAGACATAAAATGAACCCATAGTAATAGACATAAACTAGATATTTTTATTCATGACATTTTCGGATGTACAAATCTGCCTCATTGTGGCTGGTGCCTTCATTTAAGACGTTTTCTACCGAATGTTGACCGCGCACGGGTTAGTTGGTTAAAATTTGAATTCCCCGGAATTTTAATATCATTATCCGTGTGCAGGTCAGACTGGTGTGCTTTAGCAGTCCAGTTCAATACATCTAAAAGGCTGCGTCCAGATCTGGCGAATGCGCTGCTGCGCGCATTCTGCGCGCGTGCATTTTATGTTTGTGCGATGCGCGCGAGCGGCAAGCGCGCAAGCTACGCTTTGCGCGCGAGTTGCGCATTCGCCAGATCAGGACATACCCTAATACGTACTTAAATAAGAATACTCAAAAAATGAGCCCTGAGACCATAAACATGATTTCACGTGTTGACAACTCCCATTACTACACAACTGTAACATTTTGCTGTATTAATAAAATTAAAAAATGTATTTGTTATACATGCTTAGTACAGTAGTACAGGTAGTTTAAACAAACATAACATATTGATCCATAAATCATCCCATTATTGTAAAATTAGTCATTTTATCGATCGATTCGGAGCTTGCCATTGCGAGTTAGTATTATTTATTTTAGTTACTAAGAACTACTCTAAACGCCACTAATGACTATTATTTAACATTAAGATCTAGCATCATAGTGATAATACGGATTTGTTACCATTTTTTTACTATTTTTTAATAAACTATTTTCAAAATATGCAGCAATTTTATTTTTTTAATACATATTATGTTTCTGGTGTAAGAGATATGGAAAAAAGAGGTTATTGGATGGAATTCATGCTGAAACACCTTAAATGCAGAATACCGAAGGAAGCAATATTTTTATTTAAATAAAGCACGTATACTGTTTGTCTTTAAGAAGAATGTACGAAATATCATATACCACAAACAATGAAAACATGTACTTTAAACTAAATATGACCTACTCAAGTAATGAAACTACATTAAAAGAAAACGTTGGCAGGCTGGATTAACAAAGAAGAATTTTATAATAATATCACTTACCTTTAGGGCGTTTACTCAGCATTGCTCCACTTACCTTTGACTTATGCACGTGCTGGTGGTGGTACTCCGAATCCATCTCAGGCTCACTAAAGTAGCTCTGATCCTGTAAGAGAATAATATTTGTTACTTTTACACAAGGAATTCTAACCCAAAAAACGCATTTCACTTTTCAAACAATCACAAGTTTTACAGCACCTACGATTATTGTGGTCTGGAGTTCACCTACATATTGTATCGACGGATACGGAGACGGACACTCAAAGAACATACCGTTATCTACAAAATTCTTTTTTTTTTATTTTGTAGAATATGGTTTTTAAAGCGAAATAAGTAAAAAGTATCACCTTACAAGAATTAAAAACTAAACTAAGGCTAATTATATTTATCAATAACATTATCATCAAGGTATGCGAGTAAGTTTGTATGGGGAAACTGTAAAAAAAGGTTTTAAGGAGTGTCCTATTCTCTTGTACACCCTGTATGTTAATCCAGATTATATTTTATATTGTGTGCAAAAAATGTCATCCAAATCCGTTGTGTAGTTTTTGCGTGATATTGCGTAAAATATTAATAAAATGTTGTTTTCATGTTACTATAAAAGTTTTGTTTAACAATGATTTTAGAAACGGACTGCTATTGCGCAACTGTTTTAAGCACACAAAGCTTTTTATCAAACGACTGCACAGACTGAAAGACAAACGGGACACAAAAGTATCTCCAAACAACAGTAATTAGTTCCAATTGCCCTTTTTTCTCGAAAAATGCAAGTTCTTAAAAGTGAAATACCTATCCTAAACATATTTTGACATTCTCTAAAAGGTGAAATGAGGGAGGACATATTTATAAGGAATACGACATGCGATACTGACAAAATGTCGGAGTAGCAGTAAAAGCATTCGACGCCGTTTCTACGTTTCATTTTATATTAAGCAGGTACAAATTTAACCTTTTATAAGATTTCAGCTAGGTTCTCCGATCTAAGAATACAGCGCCAAGAAAATTATACTTCTCGTTAAATTAATTTCAGAGAACGTTTATTACGATCGGCTTCCCGAAGAAAATATAGTTTATGTTAAAAGGTTAATTTGGGTATAATATACCTACTCGTATAACCCAAAATGTCTCATTAATATGAGAAATAATTATGGTATAGGAAACCTTATGTTAGAAGAGGCGAAACATATAATTAACTCCCCAAAGATATCAAGAAAACTTAATCAATTATACGTTTCAAAAATCTACTAAAACCACCACCACCACCATTAAAATCAATAACATAATTAATTTTATTATTTTAAAATATAAACGTAAAAATATTAAAATCATATTTTTCGTCTTTAATCGTCTTAAATTAATTAATGTTACGAATAATATTTACAAAATATAGTTATTTTAATGGAATAAATCATTACACCTTGACAAAACATATATAATTTTGAAATAACTTTTACACATGTCATAAGTTTAACATATTATAATACTTTTAGAAAATGTACATACCTATTTAAAAAAGAACGCACTTCTTGTGAAATTGTATCTGTATCCGTGATCAAAGCTTTGTTGACCGTACCATCTACGCTCGACCCGACCGCTGTGACTGATTTTGCTTCGACCCTCGATTTCTACGTTCTCTTTCAACATTATCTTTTTTACCCGACAACGGCGAAGACAATTGGTATGCCCGATGTTCATCATTTATGGTCGTATGTAGAAATAGTCATAAATGTATGAGTTAGCTGATTAATAATTACCTGATCCCAGCTCGAAGGTCCAGAGCAGGTGGCAGCACCAGCCGGCATGGCTAAAGACCCAACGCCCACAGCTCCAGGGAACGCCCCACCGCCTATGTCAGTGGCCTCAAAAAGCCGCAACACAGAGCGATCTCGGATGTCCCGAAGGTGGGCCCTGGAAAAAATCTAGAGTTTAGTAAAAGACCTCGATAGCTCAATAAATAGAATTAGTCTCGGCAAGTCTTGAATATTGGATAAGTTTACAGCACAGGGTACAAAGTATAAACCTGGAGAGTTTTATTAACTGGTATTTATTAACCGGTACGTTTACATTATTCAACGTAAAATAATTGATTTTATTTTGAAATACTGAATATATTAAATTCATAGAAATGTATCTGAATTTCAGCTTTAGCGCTGGCTGCTGGAACAACAGTGAAGGAGAAGAGAAAGGAGGGTTGGGGTAGAAAGGGGGTATTACAAGAAACTTCCCAATGAATACCAATGATTTTGCAGTTCCACGAATTTCATGAAGGTGTCCCCGGTATAAGGTAACTAGTAAGTGAATAAAGAGGTCCTACCTACCTAAGTAACTCAATTGAAGACGCTGTACAATTAAATTTCATATTTAGTTCCAAGAATAAATAAAAGGTAGCTTCTCAGTGCCGCCTTTAAAGGAGTCTTGTTCACAAGCTAGTTGCTGTTGAAAAACCAAACTCGACTAGTCCATGTAACGTGTTCGTATTCAAGTGCGTACATAGTAGTTCCACCGGCGTGATGGATAGTCAGGTTCAAATCTATGTCTTTAGTGCTTGTAATTTTTTTATGAAATAAATAGCCTTATTCTTTATTATATTATTATAACTTTCAAATGTGAAAGAGTGTTGCTATTAAAAGCTCTGCATTAACAAGATAACTTAAGGCTTCCTAGAGACGAGCACATAGATAGGAATTACTCTCACAGGATACTGGTAATTCATTTATCGGTGAAAACTGTGACATAGTTTTAGTAGATGGACGTATCTTCCGGCCAGTATATTAGATACTGACCGGAAGCTACAATTTGAATACATAACCTTATATTACAGGGTTGTTACAAAAGTTAGTCAAAATTAGATTGATTTTTCGATGTTTAATCCGATTACTATCTTCGGAGATTTTTATCTACGTACTATTGCCCTAAAAAAATGTTTTTAAATAAGGGTTTTCATATATTTTTTTGTATTAATGTGAAGGTTTGAAGATTTTTAATTTGAAGAAAATCTTCATTTGGATTAAAATTCATTACGTATGCCAATAAAGTGCTCCCAAACAGATGTAACCAAAAAGAATGCAGTCAAAAACAGAAGATCTGAGATCCACAAGTCTTTAAATCAACAAGTGGTCTAAGATCCATATAGGACACGACATTCACCGGGATGTCTAATGGATGAAAGGTATCTTATATCAAGTCTAATATGTTGAGTAATATAGGTAGGTAGGCTTAATTTTTATATTGTAGCATACATTTTTTTTAATTGTGATTGCTTGTTTGATAGACACATCACATACCCATCGGAAGTATAAAGCCTATTTATAAAATATAAACGTTATGTTGTTCATTTTTTCCTATCATAACTATTGGGTAGGCAGGTATAAGCAAGTAAGTCGTTACTAATAATTTTCACCTTTGTGAGAGATAGTACTGTTTGTAGATTGTTACTCGTACATAATTATTTTTTGAAACTGAAAGAGATAAAGCTTTCTTTGGCGATGTAAATAACACTCTATCTCCTATGTAGTACCTACTTTTTACTTTTTATCGGTATACCATCTGCTGACAACCTGTTACAAAATGCAAATAAAAATGTTCTTATGCCTAATATGAGGGAGATCAGTACGCATAATGCAGTCAATTCAACGACCTTTTTGGGAACTGCAACAGACCCCCGACTGCAATGGTTACGGGCTTGGATGACATGGCGGTGGCTTATGCTGAGAGGAAAATGATGTCAAACGGCCAAGACTAGTATACTTTAGTTATTTTCATACATGACAAACAGATTCCTGGAACTCTAAAACTCGTTTGAAATACAGTTTAACAATAACAAGTAAGTTTCTTCTACTCTAAATGATAAAAATGTAACATCAAAGCAGGTCAAAAAATAAGAAAATTGCTTAACTTTATAAAGCACCAATCAAACCACGTTATCATTGGAAACACAATATTTCATTAAAAACAACTATGCGAGTAGCCAGCCATACTGCAGGTGCCACTCTTGCAAAATCCTGTTTAAAAATAATCTCAAATCATAAGCTACTGAAGTGGCCAAGCTTCAAATTTACAATACTAAAAGTGCAATTAGAGTTTACTTCAAAAACCAAATTATGCTGTTTTGTTTGTCCCACAAGCATAACAATTCGTTGAAGTTCATCAAAGTACTATTGTGATATTTTGCGGGGCAATCAACAACAATGCAGAACATAAAAGCGTCAAATGAAGTCACAAAAACATATAAACCCATTGACAATACCCGTCGTACTATATCCTTAATAAACTTACCCTTTTTTCAAACTCAATGCTTTTAAAGGTTTAACTTAGTTTTACGTTTCTTATGCAGACTCTGCAGAACACAAAATGTTAACATTCGGAACACTGGCAAATAGAACAGAACAGAATCGTCCTTACTGGGAAATACTAAAAATTTCAGCAGACTTTTTAGATGCATACAAACACAAAGATACTTTTTGTTTTGGATTTCATTTTTCCTTCTTCGTATTAAAAATGGTTATTTCGATGTTAAATTTATTAAGAATTGATTAAATTAATTTATTGATAAACTAAGAATGAAACAATATAAAATTAAATTTATTAAATGAAAAAAATGCCGAGTGTTTTTATTACTTGCCAAAACGAAATGTTCGCAGTATGACTGTATTAAGGTTTGTAATTAACCTCGCTAAAAAATCGTATCTTTTTGTAACTTTTTGCATCAGGTACTAACAAACCATCGTTAATATTTACAGTAGCAGTAGGATAGACTGAGTGTTTGCCAAGCAAAGATGTAGTTGCGCGTTCGAATTCCCCATGATAACCTTTTGCGCCCAATAGTTTTCTGGACTTTAATAAAGATTATATCTATCTCAGATCTTTTTGCGAGAATTTTTTCTACAATTGATTTATTGACTTTTTTGTATACGGTTTATAATAACTTTATTCTTTAGCCAAATCATATTCTTCTCGGCTCATTAGTGGTAGTAAATAAAAAAAAGGTTAGATACGATGAGCCCAATGATTTCCCGGGCGAATAGCATTGTCTGAAGCACTCATAAAGTTTATTCGCGTGCAGATGTCATGGTTAATCATAAAATCATAACCATTAATATAATTATTTATTGTTAATATGTATTTTAAATAAGAATTATTAAGTGGTAATAATTTATCTGAAATAAAATCCTGTTTTCGATTTTATGAGAATCCTCTTTTTCCTTTTTTAGTTCTTAATTGATGTTTAAATATAAAATCTTTAATGATTAAAATTTCGCCGAATCCGCTTATTCAAAGGAAAATATAATTCTGAGTGTTTTGATTGAGATATTACATAAAACGAAATTCTGATAAATTGCCTAAAATTTGATAAAGTCTCCTTGACTATCATAAATATACAACACGACACAAAGATCAGGGCCCTAACCATGAACTGTTAAAACAATCACAAATCTGTCAAACATTATTATTTCTGTCAAATTTTGTATGAAATGACGTATCAAAATTGACAGATTTGAAAACTTTGAGATTGTTTTTAGAGTTCATGGTTAGGGGGCAGGGCCATAACCATGAACTCTTAAAACAATCTCAAAGTTGTCAAATCTGTCAATTTTGCTACGTCATTTCATACAAAATTTGACAGAAATGATAATGTTTGACAGATTTGTGATTGTTTTAACAGTTCATGGTTAGGGCCCAGATAGCACTTCCAAAACATCGGTTGGCTAAATGTAGAAAAAGTTTTTTGTTTATGGGCATCAAATTTTATAACAAAATACCATCGGAGATAAAAGATTTACAAGGAAATGAATTTTATAATAAAATAAAACAAATACTTATTGTAAATAGCTTCTACAATATAGATGAAGCTCTTACTGACATTAACATATTTAAAACTTAATATTGTATCCATTGACTTATATTTATCGTTATCTTATTGTATTTTCAATTTTATTTTTGTAAATTTGACGAAGCTCTAAAATGCTAATATATTATTTTATTGACTCTAAATTGTAAAATGACGTATCTAAGTGTAATGTTAGATGAACCAAAAGATGAAAAAAATGAATATGAATATGAATATTTGTACAATAATGGAACATTGAGAAATAATGAGCAACTTTATATTTTCTTTGTTTGATTTCGTTTCCCGAAAACGCTAATAAAAAAACAACGGCAAAGTGGATGCTCCATCACAACGCAATGAAGTACGTATGTACCATGAATTACATACGAATATAAGTAATCCTATAAAATTATTTTCTTATTATCTATCATTATCATGTCATTAACAATGCGTAAACAATTGTTATTTCGAAAGGACGTTTCACGTTGTTAAAAATACCAATAAATGGCAATGAAGGGTATTGCGCTGGTCGGATTGTAAGAATGATTTCAATTACCATATAAGCACGCCGATTAATGCTACCCAAAAACATCTTCACCCTAAACTAAACACCATTTTTGTTTTAAAAGATTTAAATACAAGTTTAATAGTATGACATTTGATTGTGTTGTAAACAATAATTTAAAAAGCAAAATTGGTATTTTAGAAAAAGTGCAAGGTACTTACGGGTCGCATCGATGGTCGTGCTCGTGAATGATTCTACTGAGACGCATTTTGAAGTTTGGTAACTTTACTACTTGATCGGTTAGTGCGCACCGTTCAACAGTGGTCGTATGTATGGCGCGGCGTCGGGGCTCCAACTGGCTCGGGGGCGGAAACGCCCGAGCCAGCCGCCCTAGGTTTACGTTTCGCCGCACCTGTTACGCGTAGTGCAAGCTCCGAGTCTACCAACAGTAAAGTTGAGTGCAATATTGAACATATACAAATACAAATAGCTTTACATAAGCTGTCACCCTAAACATGCCCATTAACGTTATGTAGGGTTTAAAATGTTATTCCACAGCACTGTGTAATTATTCGAAAGTTTTAGGTTCTGATGTTCGTAAATTCTAAAGGCCAAATAAGCTATAATTTTTAACACGTTTTATTTGACAGTATATTTTAAACTGTTTTTGGAATTACGGTAGAATTATTATACATTCCTAAAATCAAAGTCTACAATTCTGGAATTCTAGAATGGATAATCTTGTCTCGTTCATAAAAAATACGCACGCACTATATCTCAGTGCAACCTAGAACTGCAAAGTTCAATGCAATAATAGTAACAATGGCGCGCGAAAACAAACCCAAGCCTTTTTCTTTTCGATGTAAGGTACATTTCTAACAGTAGGAGCGCCCGCGCATACCAGAGGTTAAAATTGACAACAAATACCATAGGCAGTGCACCTCTAGATCTTATTTTAAAAAATTGGCACCCCTTTGTAATGTAACCTTGTAGTTTCATCAAATATTTAGTATAATATCATATATTTTTTAAGAATACCAACTTAACCGACGTACTAAGTAAATACGTGAAAGGAAGA
Organism: Anania fuscalis; assembly: GCA_950371115.1. Lineage (NCBI taxonomy): Eukaryota > Metazoa > Arthropoda > Insecta > Lepidoptera > Crambidae > Anania > Anania fuscalis. Next base: position 7,063,018 of record OX493324.1, read on the forward strand.
TAAGAGTTATAAACAGGCTAGAGTGAACTGCGCGAAATCACTCAAAGTCAACAGTTTGCGTAACATTTTGAGGTCAAATGTTTCCTAGAAAGAATTTTTCGATGTACCTATATTAATAAAAGATTCAGTACTTAGGTACCTACCTTATCTGTCCTTGTAAGTTAATCATTTTAAGAGTATTAAAATAGCTTTTTATAATATACTTAGACCTTTTTCTTACGATACGCTCATACGTTATACTGGCATAGCAGATATTACGTTTAGCCAAATCTTACTTTTTACAAATTAAACTTAAACAAGGAAGGTCCGTGATTATTGTTTTAATTGACTTTTATTCATGACATGATTTTATCATGAGTTCTTGATTTCCAATCCAAATGACCACTGACAACAATACATCTTTTTAATAAACATTAACTGTATTTGTATAAATTTCCGTAAAACCGAACTTCACCTCTATTTTGTTTATAGATTAAGTTTAACTTTAGGTGCTTCAAGTTCCGCGGCGATTGTAAGTTCTGCTAAATATTTTTTTTCCCGGTTGCAATTTATCGTTAAAAAATGTTCTAAACCACTCTACTACACACACACATACGAGCCACAGTTTTTGTATCATTTGCAATGAGACATTGTCTAACTTGTACATTCTATATCTATGGTTAAAACACTTCCGTTCAAAATTACGACGAGTTATTTAAAATATCTCAAGATGTTATATATATTTTATTTCAAAGTGTAAAACCAGCTTCAAAAGCATGACAAAATATCTTAAAGTTTAGAGAAGTTAAGAAGTAAAATAGCATTGCAAACGATATTTAAGTAAATATAAGTAGCAAACGAATTATTTGCAAATACATAGTCGGATCAAAAGTTTTGTCGTATCTCGAATTCAAATACTGGCCAGAAATAATGGAATTCATTTTGTCCAGCAAACCGCGGCGGGGCAGTTTTTAATATAAAAAGCGTGACAACATTGATTTTGTTCCATTGAAAAATTGAAGTAGACGCAATAGTAAAACAGAGTCGCGGTTATTGCGCTGAATCAATGCGGTTGCACGCCAACCAAGGTTTTTAAGCTTGTGCAAAATTTAAAATTAATACTGAGGTGTATTTATCGTAAAATTAAACGATACGATGACGATTTGAATTACGAAGACCATTTAGGGACCTATTTCATATAGTTAGGACACCTCAAATGTTTTTATATTAGCTTTACGGGCAAAAGATTTTTAACGTCTCAGAACTTTAAACATTCAAGTATTTTCTCATGTTACTCTTTATCTTTATTTATTTTTATGTAAAAAATCATCAAAAGCCCTGCTAAAATAAATGAATTGATTATGACATGACACAAGTTATGACTGTGTATGTATTCTCTCAAGTTTATAGGTAAGGAATTGAGATATCGGTTATGGTACGGGAAGCTTACTTGACTTGCACCAGTTGTCCTTACATCTGACCTGTAAAGAGGAATGACGGTTGGGCCCCGGAATATCCTAGTATCGTAAATTTCTAGACTGAGATGGATAGATATGTCATATTTATAAAAAGGCCAAAAATGTAGCAAGCTAAAGTGGCTGTGGGCTGGCCACATTTGTCGCAGAACCAATGAAAGGTAGAGTAAGCGGGTTCTCAAGTGGAGACCTGGTGGCAAAAGTAATGTAGGACGCCCCCCAGAACGATGTACCGACGACCTTAGGAAGATGGCTGGCAGTGGATGGATGAAAAAAGCGGAAGATCGTGCTCTTTGGCGCTCTTTGGGGAAGGCTTACGTCCTGCAGTGAACTGCAACAGGTTGAGATGATAACGATTAATCAAAATAGTTACCTGTCGTCTTCTAGTTCGTAAAACATGTCTTTGGAGGAGTCATGTATGTAGATCTTGACCAAGGGGCTGTCCATGTACTGCATAGTAAGCTGCTTGGGGAAACTTCGCACGAAAAGAGCCTTCACTGTGTCGATAGAAGTGATCTCGTTCGGCAGCAACGCACGTTTCGTCTCATTTCTATATTGTAGAAACACCAAACCTGTAATAAAAAATCCTATATGAAATGTGTTATTGTCCAAACACCTAGAAAGAATTTGGAATAACAGAACCCAAATATAATGGCAACATAGTGCGTGCCGAAACACGCGCAGTACAGCTCTGGTATTCAAGGGATGCTATTATTTATTTGTCGTTACACGGTATTAAAAACATTGTGTATAGTAAATTCTTTTTTAACTTCCGACAAAAAAGTAACGTGCTATAAGTTGTTGAACGCGTGTATTTGTATCTATCTATAACATCGTAGTAATAGTATTAATTAGCTCCAAAACGGATAAACCGATTCTAAAATTCTTTTTATATCCTCCGCCAAAAAGGACACGTGCGTATGTGTCTGTATCTATCTGTAGCATCGTAGTAGTAACGGGATATAATTTAGCTGTTTGGTTTTTCAGCGCTCTGTTTTTGACAGATTAAGCGTAATTTGTGCCATGTGCCGAGTCAAAGTTGTTCAGTTTGCATTGCCATTTCATCGTGGAAAGACTAATGCTTTTAAATCATTGTATTTCAATATCAAATCAATGTTCTGTAAAAAATGTGTTGCGCGAAAAAAAATTGTCTTCAGCGATGAAGCACATTTTTGGTTATACGGATACGTTAGTAAGCAAAATTGCCGTATTTGGTCCGATGAGCAGCCACAAGCAATACGTTTGCAATCAAGAGCTGCCAATGCATCCCAAGAAATACACTATTTGGTGCGATCATTGGCCCGTCTTCAAAGATGACAATGAGAACAACGTTACTGTAATCAATGGTGATCGCTATCGTGCAATGATTTCCAACTTTTTTATGCCCAAAACAAACGAGCTAAATCTCGTTTCAAGAAGACGGTGCCACATGCCACACAGCACATAAAACGATGGACCTATCGCGATATGAATTTGGGGAGCAATTCATCTCTCGTTTTGGACCACTGAAGGAGCCGCCAAGATCGTGCAACTTGGCTAATGTTACGATAAATCTTTTGTTAACGCCGATAAACCAGCATCGATTCAAGCACTAGAAGACAACATCAAACGTGTTATCGGTGGGATAACAACCGATATACTCGAAAAAGTAACTCAAAATTGGACTTTTCGTACGCTTATGTGATCCCTAAGCGTGGTCGTGAGCAACATTTACATGAAATAATATTTAAAGTACAAGACAAGGATTGATTCTTAATCCCCAATAAAAATAATATACGTATGTCCAATTTTCCTATGATTTTATGGAAAACTAAAAATCAAACGCTTAAAAAATCACCCATAAGTATCAAGTAGCTCCCAAACGGAGGTGTAATATGTTTCAAAACACACACACATTTTAAAATACTTACAAATTTGATTGGAATATTGCTTACCTATTAGCTAGCCCAAAATCGCTGGGGAATCACTTAGATTATCCTGACACACTCGGCCTTTGAAAATAAAATTTTTAACTAGATTTAGCCAGAACCCTAGCAGGTTATTATTGAAATAGGGTGTAGTGCAGTAAATAAAACGTAATAGTCAGTAAATTAAACAAAAAGCATTTTTAATTTCCTATCCCTTTCGTCTGCCCCGTCCCTAAAAATGCCGGGTATGCCTATTGCTACTTACCTTAGGATCAGAGCAATGTATGTGATGTAATTTTTTTTTTTATTTTCGTATTTTTGATAGGGTAATTTATGAAAAAAAATCGTCCTAGTACCTTTCTAAATCACAAGCATCTCATCTACTATTTATTTAGAAGCCCCAATAGTTGAGACTAATATCTTTTGCAAATGGATCACTATGTGAACTTACCCAGAGGTCTTTCCAGGGTCTTGCTTGGCGTGCGGACTACAGGCAATGAAGAGCGTTGTTTGCCACCTCTCCGGAATCCCGTCGAAGCAGTCTCCACCTCTGACATGATGCCAGGATCATCGTCGAAGAGCAAAGCGTTGGGAGGGGGGTAGCCTCGAGGTAGTGGGGGCTGAAAATAAATACTCCGTTCAGAACCAGGTAAAAGGGACTTCTTTTATCAATGGCAGAAAACAGGTATATTTATGTGTGGCCTTCCTACTACTATTTTTTGTTTCGATTCTACTTTTGTACTTTTCTGTTGTAATATACAAATAGTATGCTATATCTTGCTATAATCTCTGCCTATCCATTTTATGCATTATCACAACTTTAATTAATAAACAACAAATTATTCATCATCATTTCTCATCATTTATTTTAGTCATATCCACCGACCTTTGTTTATGTACAAAGATAATCCTTCGACAATCAACCAGTATGCTCGGAAAAAAGATAAGAATTGGATAACAATAGACCCACGACACATGAGTGCGCGAACTAACAGAGATGATTCAATAAGGTTATATTATCGGGCCAGACAAGATTGCGCTGACACTCATCAAATACTTGTTTGGTCATATCCTAGACAAGTCATAAGTTTAATTTGTCAATTTCCCTTAAATCCTTTTTTGATCATATCCTATACAAGTCAAAAGCTTGACTTGTCATTTTCGCAATTCGTCAATTAATTGATTCGTCAAAACTTATATAGGAACATAAAATACGTGATTTATCTAGTCATTGTGAGATCGAACACTAAAGTGTTTCATCTATCTATATATACATAGATGTACAAAAAAGTATCCCTATTTTCCCTGGGTCACCACGACTCACGACGGAATCACGCGTGAACAACGTGGTCTTTTGTTTTCAAAAATTTTAATTTTTTTCTTTTATAAGAACCTTCTACTGAAAATAACAAAAAGAAACTGAAAACAAACACAACAAAAAAACAAATATTTGACGTACTACTCGGTCAAGAAAGTACCGGGAAAAGATTAATAATACACAAAATGTTAGTTATTCATCCAAATTTATTTTATCACCTTCAAAGTATGCTCCTTCAGAAGCGATACACTTACGCCAACGAATAATCCAATCATAAAAACATTTTTTAAACGCTTTTTCCGGAATCGAGTTCAGTTCTCGCCGCGAATTCTCCTTTATGTCTTCTACTAAATGAAACCGGGTGCAACGAAGTGGTAATTTGAGTTTAGGAAAAATAAAGAAGTCGGCTGGAGCCATATCTGGTGAATAAGGTGGCTGCTCGATGGTATTTGTTGAGTTTTTGGTCAAAAATTCGTTCACAATGATGGCCTTGTGGGAAGGCGCATTATCGTGGTGCAAAATCCAAGAAATATCATTCCACAAACCTGGCCTTTTTCGTCTAATTTGCACTGTTAAACGCCGCATAACGCTTAAATAATACACTTTTTTTATCGTTTGACCTTCTGGCAAGAATTCTGAGTGCACAACACCGCGACATTCAAAGAAAACAGTAAACATGACTTTGACTTTCGATCGAGTTTGGCGCGGTTTCTTCGGTTTCGGTTCAGTTGGAATTCGAATTTGTTGTTGTTAATTGAATTAGTTTGCATGTCAAACTCGTTAACCCACGTCTAGTCACCAGTAACAATGCGTTTCATGAATTTTGGGTCGGAATTGACTCGTTTTAGCATGTCCTCAGCTACTCTTTTGCGATTGAGTTTTTGGAGAAAATGCAGTCTTTTGGGCCTAGCCGAGCGGCAACATGTTGCATACCCAATTGATTATTTTAAATGGTACGAATCGACTCGTGTGACACAGAAAGTTCAACGACTAGCTCTCTCAAACATGAATGAGGATTTTCAGTCACTATTTCCTTCACTTTTGCGATGTTATCTTCAGTAGCAGACGTTGATGGCCTACCAGAGCGAGGCAAATCTTCCATTACATCTCGACCGCTTTTGAACGCTTTGTTCCACTCATAAACACGTGTTTTTGATAAAGTCGATTCACCGTAAGCCTTCTGTAACATTTTCAGAGACTCCGAATACGAAATCCCATTGGCGATGCATAATTTAAGACAAATCTTTGTTCCATGTTTTTGTCCATTATGAAATTCGCAATACACACTAGATATGGTATAACTAAAAACATACTGTATTTAATCTAATTTTCAGATGTAACTCAAACTCCGCGCCAAAATGGAAAATAGTTGTGCCAATCTAACAATTATAAAAAATATATAATTTTGAATTTGGAACCATAAACAAATCATCAATTCCCGAAACTTTTTTGACAGAATGTATATAAGTTTTGACGAATCAATGAAATCACTTGTGTAGGATATGATCAATAAAGGATATGACGTATTGCGAAATTGACAAATTAAGCTTATGACTTGTCTAGGATATGACCAAACAAGTATTTGAAGAGTGTCTGCGCAATCACAGACATCACCTCACTACTAGTATTGTAGTAGTAATAAGTGTAATATTATAACTTATGACACTAGTTATAAGGGTAATATTTGGTAATATATAACTTATGAACAAACAAAACAAGCCACCACCGACTCTAGGCTAACTTGAACAACAACTCACTAAATGAAATATCAAATAACGCTTATGATATTGATTTTTCAGAAAACTATTACAAGATGGGTCTTAAAACTACCCCGACTTAAGGTTATTCAGACAAAACGACTCTTCCTTTGCGGCTTACAAAAGTTTGCCAAACGTTTTCTTATAAAACCACCTCGCACACCTCCGCAGCTCCGCTGCGAAATCATAACTTCGGAACCGCAATAATATCGCCATATCCTGTCCGCAAATGCTAGCGAAATTAACTGTTCTAACACATTGATTTGACTATAATGCTGTCTCTTTCCCATCGCGGTTTCGTCGATGTGCTCCGACGCTAGTCACACTACCACCATTTTGTTGCGGCGCCGCGTTGATTCCGCAAATGTTTATCGATGTTGACAATTTTAAGAAGCGATAGTGGGTTTTTAATTAAAATAAACTTCGAATTCACTGAAAAATTTATCCAAGAGGTCCGAAATAGACCTATTCTGTACTTGTTTAGTCATCCAGACTATAATGACGACATTTCACTCCGATTGTCTCAACTAAACTGACTGTCTTGCATGACGTTCCGACGCGACGCCGCGCCGCGGAACGCTTGTCACATTACACTAGATTGCAACGGAATACATCCAGCAGTTTCTCTACTTGTGTTTCGCAGCGGAGGTGTGCCTACGGGCATAAAATGGCAGTTTCGAAACAATATTCGGCGCCTATTTAATTTAGCAAGTTGTTGTGCAAAGTAACGTACAGTTACGTATAATCATAGCGTTCCCCTCCGTTTAGGCCCAATCCCACCACCCCAATTGACCTGTGGGTTTTAAACATTTCGTCTTCTAATACCTCTCGTACATCTTAAAATATATTTGGTGTGGGTGGAATTTTCGTAAACAAATTACGCACGGCGCAAAAAGATGGTTACATATCTAATAAAGAAGGTATGTTTAAAACTTCATGTAACCTCTATTTAATTGAGAGCATACTACTTTATCGTTCAAACTCAGACTCAAATCATTTATTGCACTGAATCATATCATGGTGTCAAATTAATTAAAAAGTACTAAAAAGTGTCGTAACGGAGAAATATTTCCTAAAATGATACTTATGTAAAACCAAGCGTGCCTTTAGGCCTACTTTGCCAGTTCTCAAGATTATTTGTAGTTCTAATTTGATTGGACTGCTAGTTTTGATATACTTAATTTTCGTGTTGCCGCCGACTACTTTAGCATTAACTTTAAATAACGTTCCAGTATTCGTTGGCGTACGTAGGATATTTATGTTAGTAGGCAAACAGTTAAATGTAATGATGAATATTAGTATTCATTTGAAGTTGTGAGTTACGTCAAAATTAAGAATTAGTAAACGTTTTGTTACAGTCAGATTTACTAATAAGCTATTATGTATAGTAGCCAGTCTAGATAATGTAGGTTATAAAATCATCATCATAGCTACACATTATTCATAATATTTACATTTGGTTTTTTACCAATTCCATTCAAGATTTATTCAAGATAATATAACACTTAAAAAAATCGACCGCCTCAGATGAGATCCGAACCCATCACATGCTAGGCGAGTGCTTTTCTAACTAAGCTACCGAGGACGTCAGGTGAACTGACGAAATTCCGGTTCGGATCCCACCTGAGACGGTCGATTATCCTTAATATGGTACTTAGTTGTAATTAGATAAAGATACTAAGTCGCTGTCAGCCTAGTCGTTACCCTTCTTTTCACTACCATGAGCTGGGCGCTATCAAATTATGTGATAAGACCCAATGATGCTATATTTAATAAAACAAATTACTTTTTAACAATGTTATAATTTTCTTTCAAAGTAGTAAAATAGTAAATTTCTATTCTACCTCACATCGTCAATTTTAGTTAGACCTGATAGAAAATGGCTAAAACAGATCAATCACTTTGTGACAGTTACATCAAAAGCATGTTAGTACCCAAACCAAATTTAGCACCAAAATTCAACACATAAATAATTTTACTGGTGTCCATACCTTACGTACGACCTTATTTTCTATATTATTGTATTTTGTATTGCGGAACTTGGTAACGATGGCATACTCTGGGGAGTTCATATTCTTCTGCTGAGGTCCCAGCTGCTGGAGGATAACATAAAGCGAAACAAAAGTAAAAAAAACAATACCCTCGTTTGGCAGTCGGGTAATAAGAACTACAGACATAATGGCGACTGTTTGGTCTAGAAGTCAAAATCTAACGGTCGCGAGTTTGAATCCCGAGATGTTTAGCGTTTGTGTGAGCATTTTCGTTGTATAGACATTTTCACGATAACGGTTATAATTCAGTATATCCTCGTTTTGATCAGAATCATTCAGAATACCTCGATGCAGTTTCGATCACACTCGAGTAACTCAAAAATGTATACACAGACTGTTAATCTCTTTTTGTCTTTTTTTAGGTTTTTTTGCTATCCTTGGGAGCTGTATACATTTTAAGGTTTAAAAATTCAGCAGAACCAATTCCAGAATGCCTCTTTATGAACTTAATGTGAGTTTAGATGACTTATATTTTATTTATGTGTATATTTATGTGTAGAAGTATAGGCGTGCTGGTAAAAGAACATATAGCCGACATCAAACATAGACGGAATACTAAGTCTGCAGTGTGTGAACATGCCTTAGATACACCCAACCATTTCATACGATTTGACCAGCCTCAAGTCCTTGCAAGAGAACGACGATTTGTTCCTCGCACAGGAGGCAATTGAAAGTAGAAGACACCCGAATTTCAACAGAGAAGATGGTAGAAAAATACCTCCAACATGAGATCCTGTTTTCGAAATCCCATGCAAGACCCCGCACTACAAGACCTCTAGATACAGTTAGGTCTTTTTTGCGTAGATAGGAACACAAATTAATATTAACTGAGTGACAGTATTTATATATATTTTTTTAAATATTGTAAAGACGATAAACACCTTAGTCTACCTGTGACCACGAACGCTGTAAAGTGTTCGAAACGTCAGGTTAAATAAAATGTTAATAAATCGCGAAATAATCCGTAAAAGTAGTTTTATTTTTGATAACTTATTCCGGTTTGCGTCTGGAAGTCATCATAAAGGGTTGGGGAAAAAGTTTCTTCGCATTTTTTAAGAAAATTCAAAACATTTTTTATTATAGTTTATTTACATTTAACTAAAGTATGTAGGTACCATTTTGTTCGATAACTTTATGACATATTGTAGGTAGGAACATGATCCCATTGCTATAAACATTTTGGGACTTCTGATCAAAATACCGCGACAAGTGGTTTTGGCAGTCCTCTCGTGATGTTAACCTGACACTGCCTAGAGAATTCTGAAGAAAGCAAAACAGGTGGAAATCTGAAGGTGCAAGGTCAGGACTCTACGGCGGATGCATTAACACCTCCCAGCCAAATTTTCTTAATTTTTGCTGAGTGGCTTAATATGTGTGAGTCCTAGCGTTATCATGATGAAAAACCACACCCCTTCTGTTGATTAATTCCGGCCGCTTTCTCTCAACTTCTTGCTTTAATCTTATCAGTTGTTCGCAGTAGAGTTCAAAATCGATAGTCCTGCCTGGTGGTAACAGCTCATAATGAATAATGCCCTTCCAATCCCACCACACACGCAGCATCACCTTGTTGCGAGTTAACCCTGGTTTTGCCACAGTCTGTGAAGCCTGAACGGCCTTTGACCACGACCTTTTTCGCACGTTCTTGTCGTACGTGATCCACTTTTCATCACCAGTTATCAGCTTCTTCAAAAATGGTTCGGTTTCATTACGTCGTAATAAAGAATCACAAATGAGTACACGGTACATTAGGTTTCTTTCAGTGAGCTCGTGGGGTACCCAAATATAGAGGTTTTTGTGTGCCCATTTTTATTTAAATGCGCCAAAACTGTTTTGTGGTCAATTCCCAGTTCTTCAGCTACGTCGTAACTACTGATATGCCGATATTTCTTCACTTTTAAGAAATGGCATCAATTTTATCCGTAATAGGCAGAACAGAGCGACCGTGCATCTTTGGTATCAAAATTTCCGGATTGAAAACGCTTAAACCAAGTTTGTGCTACTCTCACAGACACTGCACTATGTCTATAAACATCGCAAATTTTTTTCGCAGCTTGCGTTGCATTTTTAACCTTTTTTGTAGTAAAATTTAATAATGTATCTAATTTCTTCATTAGATTCACTCATCTTGACAGTACGAAAAACATACATTTTCCTAATTTGAAATTATCTTCTTTAAAATTTAAACTTTGCTGGTTTTGGTATCATTAAAAGTTTAATAATAATTATAGATACAAATAGTACAGCCAAAGAGATTTAATTACAAGTTCATACATACATATAATGCGAAAAGAATTTTTCCCCAGCCTAATATTATAGGTACTGGCTGAGCTGATGATAGAAGCCACAGAACTCATTTAGCATTAAAAGTTAGTTAGATACTACCGCGATTTTCTGACAGAACGTGTTTAGTAATATGACGCAAACATTTGATTTCCTTTTCCTGACAAGTTAAGCGAAACAGCTGCTTGGATAGTTAATAAAGAAACATTTCTAAGTTATTTACCGGTCCAGAGGACCACAGAGACATTTAATCACGCAGTTTCATCAAAGAAAAAATAACAGCAAACTAGGCGGAGCGGAAACTTTCATAGGTAAGACTCAAATTATGTTAGGAGTGGAGTGAAACCTCCCTGGTGTTCAGGAAAATGCGGATCCTGTTTTCATTAAAAGGAGTTGCTCGTAAAAAAGTTGACTTTCTTTTAAAGAACGATACTGCTTTTTACATTCACCAACATTCTCCAGGAGGCCATCATTGAAATTAAATAAAAAATATACTTTCCCTATACTAACTAAGGATTCTAAGAGTTATGCAATGGTATTTTATCAATATTGGGCTCACCAAACTTTTATTTTGAAATACAACACAAAATACCACAAAACAATCGATTGTTTATTTACTATCTACTATTTTGCATTGAATTCCTCCGTGTTTGTTAATGTGTTTGGAGTAACTTCGAAGAGTTATTACAAAGATTTGTGTCGATATTAAAACATGTGTTTAGTTCATTGACGACCTCCATAGCCAAGAGGCGAGCACGCCGGATGTTAAATGGCGCCGCCATCTCTGAGGTTCCGGGTTCGATCCCCGGTCAGGTCAATCAGGAAAATGAACTTTCCTATATTGGCTCGGGTCTGGGTGTTATGGTACCGTCGTGGTTATTGATTTCTATACTACAAGTGTTTCAGCTACTTACTTTAGGATCAGAGCATAGCAATGTATGTGATGCTGTCCAGTATTTATATTTATTTATTTCATTTAATTTTAGTGTATCCTCAGGTCATTTTCCCTCAATGAGAAAGTTTTACAGAAACGTATCAAAACTACGTTACTTAGTGAGATAAAAGCATCATAACTTGAAATGTTTACTAGTGCTATAAGTCGTTACAGCTTACCAAATTTCATGATTCTAGGTCCACGGAGTGTACTAGGTCTTGATTCCGTTGCGAGTATAAAAAAATCGAGATAACAGCCGTACATTTTGATTGCGATTACCCTGCATGCAAGGTATGCAGACTAATGTAGACGTATTTGACATAAATTTTAACTAAGTACGCGTTCCTGATACGCGGTAAAAATGGTCTTGCCAGACAAACTGATGCACGATGTAATCCCGTACTGTGTATTTTTACCTTTTGAGATACGGTACCCTAAAACACCTAAAAATCATAAGAATGAACAAAAATTTAAAGGTTTTATTTTTTAATTTTACTAGTGTTGCCTCTTGTAACATTAGCTACACATCTACTTAGTATGTCCAATGCAAAAAATTTGGTTATCCAGATTATGCTGGGATAGGTATGCGGTGATTATGGGTGGGACATTTCGTAACGCGTTTCGTATGAAAATAAAAATAAAAATGTAAAAAAGTTATCCTTAATTATTTCTTGGTAGTTAATTTTGTCTGGGTAAAATGGGTGTTTACCCACTACATAACAGACTGGACATATATCCCGATATGTGTCGTGTTTGGCTTTTTATTAGTGCCTTAGTGATTCAATGATCAGGTATACTGCCATTTCTGTCACTAACATGAGTACGACTCTATGCTAGGTTTTCAAACGTGTGTATAACTTGAAGAAGAAAAAGATCTAACATTGAAGTAAAACTATAGAGTAGATATAATTTAACATTGAAGTTTACGTTATAGTCAGCAAATTGTTATATGAATAAAAACCATCATGAAAGCGGTAGGCTAGGCGGAGGTGTTTATATAATCTAATAATATTAAGAAGTCTGATCGAGTATGCGGATAAATTAACTAGACCAAAAAGAAACAAGTGAATCATTAAAAACCAATGAAGGGTTTAAAAATATGGGCGATTCGGAAAAAACAAGTGTGCTGGACAAACAAGACCAATTTGTCTGCATTCATTAAAATTTTGACAGAAAGTCGTGGTTGTTTGAATACAAATTAAGTTATTATCGTTTTAATTTAAAATGTTTTTATACGATAGAACATGTTAAGAAGCCAATCGTAAAGAACAAATGACTCACCTCAAGATCATGAGGTCCGATCTGACCGGAATGGTTCTGAAGGTAAAAATGGTTTCCAGCAAGCGTGTGGCGCCGTGGGTCGTCGCGGCGCGATGTTCTCCCCCTAGAGGAGCTTCTGTTGGCCTCGCTGTCCGACAGCCCTCCTGTAAAAATACGAGTTTATTAATCATTGTGTATTGAGCTAAATGTCCCTATTGCAGCGTTGATCTGAATAAGAGAGCCAAGTGTCTTTCCAAGACGGAAGAAAACCCTGACGTAAAATAGAACCGATCGATTCGGTAGAGTCATAGTCAAAGTCATTAATTCTGTACTGTCTCAAAAATAAATATTTCAATTTTAAACAAACTCAGCGATAACGTCCTACCATTGGTCCATAACAAATATATAGCCAACTTTACAGCTCTCTCCATATCGCGCTGTGCAACTTTGAGCTTTCTTATAAGGCCCATAGTATTTGCATTATAGATCTAAAATGCGCGAGCCAATCGACAGCGACATGGACGTAATAATGCTGTAAAATCATTACGGAACCTTATAATAGGCACGTCCGTCAGACAAGGTATATTTGATCTAATCAGCTACTATTTCTGATGGTCTATTATATTAATAAGAATGATAGATAGGACTAAGTGTGAAAAGTGTACGCGTCCGATTAAATTACAGATAAACTTTAACAAATGCCGCGACATCGGTGATAGTATTGTAAAAGAACTGAGTCTTTTAGTCCTCATATTGAGACTAGAGCATTGACTTATATATTACTTCGTAAGGACAGGGCGGACCACAGTTCTGGGTGTTGGGACTAAAATGACCCGAAAATGACCCGACCGAGGCCGATGTGACGTAGTCAGTTGTTGGCGGACATCGGGATCAGACATTTGTATAAAAAAATAAAAATGCCTAGATGTTCACTGAAAGGTTGCTTAAATTACGACAGAAAGGTCATTAAAACAAATTATAATATTACTTCTCACCAATAAGCCGCATATTTGATAAGCACTAAACTTTATATTATATTACTTAAACAATTTTCTAACTTCTTTGTCAATTTTACGAAGCAACGCCTTATTTACCGTACAAAACCGATACAACTTTGTAGCGGCGTGCATTAGTTGTATGGTTATAGTATAGCCATAATAGTGCTCACAGTGCACTGAGTGCAGTCCAGTACATGCGATGTAATATGAATATTTTATTTTATGATGATTTATTGAATACTTATTTTAAGTTTATGTGATAAATAAAGCACTATGAGTCAAAAATTGAAAAAATGACAAAAATAAAAAAGGCAAAAGTTAAAAAAAATGATTTAACCGAAGTACAGTGAAATGTAATAAATAAAAATATAAATTACCTATCTGATATAGTTTTTTTAGAAAAGTCTTAAGGTATGATTCCGTATATTAAAATAAATTGTATCGACAAACACCCAATTATCTAGCCCCAAACTAAGCAAATCTGTGCTATTGCGACTAGATACAGATAATAAACATACTTAAATACATTTATAGACTACTTAAATACATTTATAAATATCCGTGACATAGGTGCAAATGCTCGTGCTCATCACACTAACATTTGCCCCTCGCGGGATTCGAACCCGCAACCGCCAGGCATTTTGTAGTCCGGAGCGCGAACTACTACACCAGACGGTTGTCGATGTAATCTCATATAAACTCATAGAGAAAATATGGGGACCAGGAGACGTATTTTTGAAGCATTCGAAATGAATCTCGAATTCGAACACGAATACGATTCGTGTGCGAATTCTATCTCTATCACTCCCGATTTTACGCATTTTTGAATCACTCGAATTCTGTGTTGCTATTATGGTAAAATTCTTTAACTATTTTCGTTTCACGCAGAAATTATTTAAAACCCGAATGCAAAAACTTATTTATTTTAAAAACCGGCAATAAATCGCATGGAACGGAACGAAAAAAAAGTTTTTAATATGTGAACCATATGTTTAGTTGTCAAAGTCATACTTCTAAATTTTCTACTAGTAGAATCAAAATAAGATTGGGTCGGACCACTCGTTCAGAATTCACGGAATGAATTTTCAAAAATAGCGATTTTAGTCATTCGCATGCGAATCTTGCCATTTCGTATTTGAATTGGAATTCGCATGATTCAAAAATACGTCTCCCACTACAGCGTGCTGCTGAATTCGGAATTCTACCTTTTGTTTTATTTCGAGAGGTAGAGAAAGAAATTGTTTTTTTTATAGCTTCAATTATATGTATAGGTTAGCCATCATTACAACTTATAAGAAAAGTATAGTTTTATTTAAATGTTATGTTGATGTTAAAGTATTTACTAATTACATACAATTAAACAGAATCTAAAATATTAATATTGATATTCATTACAAAAACACGAAAATTAACGAAGTAAAATAAACAAAGTTCCTAGGTTTAACTATAGAACAATACGTGAATTGGAAAACGCATATGGATAATGTTTGTACAGCAGGCGCAGCGCGAGAGCTGCGCGAACGCGACCTTTAAACTGGCTCGAACGTGAACCAGAAATGCACGCGCGCAGATCACGCGTACTGTACAAGCCTTGCATGAGTTGCAGTAACGGATCGCGTGCCGCACGCGTGCAGCTCGCGCGCGCGGCGCGTTCGCCAGATCTGGACCTGTCCTTACAGGATCAATAAGTTTATTTATGCTTTAAAGCAGGTTTGATCTAACAAAAACTGCGATTGCTACCTATCATGCATTGTAGGTTCTAAATTACGCTCTACAGTTTACTGATGTGATACTAATATAAATTGAGCTTTTATTGCCTAAAAAAGATGTATAAGAGCAATATGCGGTGTCCCTCCACGAACATCAAGTCGTCCTCTATTTGCACAGTTGCAATTAATAACATTGACGTCCCTGTATACCAAAATCAAAATCAAAATATCTTTATTGATAACTACAAGTAGTTTTGTCTTCTTTTAAGTTTGAAAAAACCTGTATTAGAAGAGGCCCCTCTCTTTACTGTACATCAAAATAGCTATAGTTACATCGATAGGTACTATTATACGATAGGTATATATTTGAAACATGTGTATTTGTAATGCAAATAATGCATAATTTTAATAGGACATTTGACATTTATCCACGGAACACGAGAAATCAAAATATCCTGGTACTACTAAAACTCCAATAACAATGCAGTATGAAAAAGCTGTATGACAATGAGTATAAAAAAAATTCAATAATATACTTAATGAATTCAAAACATTAAATAATAATCAATTTAAAACAAAACTGAATAAGTGGCTAATCTTACATACCTTATAGGAGTTTTTTAAATTATAATAAATAATTATTTCTACATAATTATGATATAACTGACATCTATGTACCTAATTTAATTTAATGCAATTTTAGATTAATTTTATATTTAATTTTAGTTCAATTTTATATTTAAATTGCATGCCTCGTGTTGGCTAAACATGCTGTACGTTCATTTTAAAACACCTATGCATACCGTGTTTAAGCAAATAAACTATTATTTTATTTTACCTTAATTTATGTTGACGTATTTAATTTGAAAAAGCAAAAAGTTATATTTACTCTGATAGTACTATATATCTAACATCTGTGAAATAAAAACTTTTTTCTTAGTTCCTCTTTCGTTATAAGCCGCTCTTACAAGGTTACTTACGGGTAATTTTGTGGTTACTCTATGATGCTATTTGACAGTTGACATCAAAGTCTAACAGATGGGGTTAGTGTGTCATGTATGGAGGAAATGCAAGGCGATTTGTTCTGTCAGCCGTATCTTTACTTTTTACATCAATGGACTAGAGTCCTTTTTTAAGACTCGAAGTCAAAAAAGAATAAGTAAAAGCTCAAGTCCCTCTGAGTATTTAGTGTTTTTATAAAAGACTCCAGTCTTGCCAAAGAAAACTCGAGACAGAGTCTTTTAAAAGAGCTCAGTCTTTATAAAAAGAACTCAAGACTAAGTCCTTTAACTAAAAACTTAGCTTTTCTAAAAATAACTAGCGACTGAGTCCTTTTAAAAAAGAACTCGCGACTGAGTCTTAAATTAATGTATAAGATCAATGGTTAATAAAAGTAGTTGAATGAGCTTAGTGCTTCTTCAAGTCTGCCCACCCCTTCGGGGATAAAGCGCGTGATTGTATGTATGTATGGTATCAATGAAATGAACTTCCACCTAGAATGGAATTTGCATTAGCGCCTTGTAAATTCTTTTTGATTGGGTTCCTCAGTCCTCTACTTTAAAGTTTACGACTCAAAGAACTCATAGGCTTCATGACCCAAGTCCTTTTGATTGAACTGCAGTCCTGCTGTATAACTCAAATGACTCAAAGAGCTCAAAGAACTGAAAAAAACCGAAAGGACTTAGGATAAACCTTACGACTCAAAAAATTTTAGGACTGAAAGAACTAAAAATACTCAAAAGAACTCAAGACTCAGGACTCGGAAGACTAATTAGTCTTGAGTTCCGCAAAAAGAACTCATAGCCGCAAAATGAGGACTAAAAGACTCAGTTCTTTTACAACACTAATCGGTGAGGTGACATTGGTTTGTTCAGAGGAGAGAGAGAAAAGAGGGTAATGCCACTTTACCAACTATAAATAGATTGTTACATTATAGCACTATTTTCGATGACAGTAAGAATTCATTCAATCATTTTATTTCTGCAAATATTTTTACAAAATACTTTTTCAAACCCCTCATCTTTTTTCCTACCACTGCGCAATAATTGGTGTAGGTATGAATGTTAAGAATAAACGCAATTCAAGTAAGTAATATGTTTACAACGTATTTATCGGTGCGAGCGAGCGGGCTATTTTTATTAAATTCTCACATTTTTACCTTAGTTGGATTTATAGTCACACACATATTATTGTCGCATGAACGAGCTAAAGCATAATAATAAAACTATATTATATTTTGTCTTTATTTTTATATTACCATAACAGACACACAATCTTATTTTACCTGTGTCAGCAACAGGGTGTTTGGCATGTTTCATATTTAGCAACGTAGTGAAGTTGACAAATAGCGACAGGTCAGTAGAAGTTTTCTTAGCTTAACTAATAACTTTATCGGGTGTTGATTGGTGTACTACGTAGGTATCAACATTGATCAGAAAAAACGCGGAACTATTGCGGCAGGAACATTGCGCAATATCAATGCTGCGTTTGGAGAGAATACTAAAAACGCACGGTTTGTTCGTTAGCAGTTTAAACGCTTTCGTAATGGAAACTTCGACTTGAATAACGAAACACGTGAAAGACCGCACACAGGTGAATAACGCTGAATTGAAGGAGATGGTTGAAGCCAATCAGAGTTAAACCACCGAGGAATTAGCGGCCTGGTTTAACGTTACTTTCAAATCAATAAGGTAAAAAATATGGAAAATGAGTGCCTTGTTGAATTGGTAGATTATTTAAGAATCGTAATTACGATAACCGAAAGCGAAAAATGCAAGGGCTGACCCATAGAAATATTAATGGAGGAGAAGTCGCGTCGTACGTAATTTCAAAGAGCACCGGTGTCGCCAAATTTCTCCTATCATAGCTCGCTCCCACACACACATTAAACTGCGTAAAAACAAAACAACGGGAGGAGCCTGAGAGTCTACGACAACACGCATACGGGTATTGTGATTGGCCTAAAGGCACTTCACGCACACTTTAAAAAAAATTATTTTTCACCTACGCTAGTGAGAGAACAAAGATAAAAAAAGATCGATAAGATATCGATATCTTAAATCGTTCATGGCATTGAGACGTATATCATGTAACAGTGAGGTCCTGGAGAAATTTCTATCCCATAAATTAATTAATATAAAAAAGTAGTGATATGTCGTACGAAGTCAAGTTGGGCATCTATTAATTTCTTTATTTAGTTGGCCAAAAAAAGGGAGATTAAAATATTTTCAACGAACAAAGAGCTGTTACAAGGTAAAAAAAATATTAGGCGCACGAGTTCAATACTGAACATGGAAATGTTAGGAATGAGTAAGCGTACGATAGATGACAAGGACAAGAAGATGAGAGGCGAGGCGTGTGGACGGCGCGGGGAGATGCTTCAGTTCAGTCCATCATATCAAGCCCCTTGTAACTCAAATTATAAATATCTACATGAAAATTCGATCGTGCTATTAATAATAAAAATATACTGTAATCAATTTTAGCTTTCTATCGTGAAAAGATGTCAATAGTGACCACTTGATTGTGGTGTAATGTATAATTTATTCTCGAAATAACGAATTATATTATTAACAATTTTTTTTATTAATTTTTATTGCCCTGTAAAATGTAGGTATTTGTTTAATACCTGCCTTTTCTATAATCTAGGAGCTGGGTTTTTTGTGAGGTGATGCAATCGTATATTTAAATATTTTTCCATTGCCGTCTTAGTTAGCAAAATTAAGCGGTTTGTTAGTGGTGATTGTTCATACTGGTGAAATAATTTAACTTTTAAGATTCACTTAATCATTTTTTATTAATTACTACAACACAGACACATAATTAACGTTTATTTGTCTAGGTCTTTACGTAGTAACATCGGTTCCTGTATACCAATACAAAATCATTCTGTACAATAATTTAATATTAGTCACGTAATGCAAATAACAACATAGCTTAAATAATAAAAATAGATGCCTCTTACTTGAGTATATCTAAGCCTATATTTATTGATAATATCTTAACCGCATTAAACACTAGCACTGCACTACTTCGCGAACGGCGCATGCGACCGTACCATGAATTTTCACGCAGCAGTGGATATCGGTAGCAAGCAACAGAATACATTGCGGTGTCATTAGATGTGACATTATGTGGTTGCTGTACTAAGCCATCAATGTATAACATGTCTAAATAAACATCACAATCAAGTTCGGTATTGTGGTAGCTCATTTGGCGCTGAATTTATTCGTGAAATCGTTACTTTTTTTTTACTTTTAAGCTAAATAACAATGAAATTCTGATAATTAATTAAGGTAAGTGACTCTATTATTCTTGTAGTTTTTCGTTTCACTTCTGTTTTTGCACGTAACCACACAATAATTTTCCATTTTGCAAAAATATCGAAGAACATTACCGTTGTACATCTGAGCTATGATTACAAGAGTGGCGCGGCTTGTTTCGCGAGCGATGTTCGTTTCTGGCCATGTCGTGGAGTCACGTCACGTCCTTTCTCTGATCTGAGAGCTGACCCCAGGTCAAACGCCACAACAATGCCCTAAGGCAAAGCTTACCAACAAAAAGGTAATGCTAACTCTTTAGTAGTCTATTCATGGTGGTCTTCACTAAAGCCTTATCAGGTCTGGTTAAGCAATAACAGCAGACGTTTACTCACTGTGCCGAACTTTGAACAATAATGGCGAAACTAGCAGTGAAACAGCCGCCACTTGTGAATCGAGCTTCACCATTTTATTGGAGTAACCCTACAGGAACAAAAGTTAGAAACCCTACATCATCCTTCGTACTCGCAAGACCTTGTTCCAACAGTATACCATTTTTTTCGATATTTGGACAATTTTCTACGTGGTAAAGAATTTCCTTACAAGATGCAGTACAAAATGATTTTACACGTTTGCGAATCTAGATCCCCAGTGTTCTATCGCAAAGGCAAAAATGAACTTTCGATTAGATGGCAACAATGTATAGACAATAAGGGTTAATATTTTGATTGAATAAATATTAGATTGGGGAAAAAGTCTTTTCGCATTATAGTATGTATGAACTTGTAATAAAATCTTTTTGGCTGTACTATTTGTATCTGGCTGGTTTTGGTATCATTAAAACTTTAAATTTTAGAGAAGATAATTTCTAATTCAAATTAGGAAAATGTGTTTTTCATTTGTTCTTCGTACTGTCAAGATGAGTGAATCTAATGAAGATATTCGATACATTTTAAAATTTTACTACAAAAAAGGTAAAAATGCAACGCAAGCCGCAAAAAAAAAATTGCGATGTTTGTGTCTGTGAGAGTAGCACAAATTTGGTTTAAGCGTTTTCAATCCGGAAATTTTGAAAATTTCTGGTCGCCCTATAAAAGTGGATCAAGACGGCTTATCAGTAGTTACGACGTAGCTAAAGAACTGGGAATTGACCACAAAACAGTTTTGGCGCATTTGAAAAAACTGGGTACACAAAAAAGGTCGATATTTGGGTACCCACGAGCTCACTGAAAGATACCTAATGAACCGTGTACTCATTTGTGATTCTTTATTACGACGTAATGAAACCGAACCATTTCTGAAGAAGCTGATAACTGGTGATGAAATGTGGATCACGTACGTCAAGAACGTGCGAAAAAGGTCGTGGTCAAAGACCGGTCAGGCTTCACAGACTGTGGCGAAACCCGGGTTAACTCGCAACAAGGTAATGCTGTGGTGGGATTGGAAGGGTATTATTCATTATGAGCTGTTACCACCAGAAAGGACCATCGATTTTGAACTCTACTGCGAACAACTGATGAGATTAAAGCAAGAAGTTGAGAGAAAGCGGCCGGAATTAATAAACAGAAGGGGTGTGGTTTTTCATCATGATAACGCTAGACCTCACACATCTTTAGCCACTCAGCAAAAATTAAGAGAGTTTGGCTGGGAGGTGTTAATGTATCCGCCTTATAGTCCTGACCTTGCACCTTCAGATATCCACCTGTTTCGCTCTCTTCAGAAATCTCTAGGCAGTGTCAGGTTAACAACACGAGAGGACTGCCAAAACCACTTGTCGCGGTATTTTGATCAGAAGCCCCAAAATTTCTATAGCAATGGGATCATGTCCCTACCTACAAGATGGCAAAAATTTATCGAAAAAAATGGTACCTACATACTTTAGTTAAATATAAATAAACTATATCGAAAAATGATTTTTTTTTTCTTAAAAAATGCGTAGAAACTTTTTCCCCAACCTATTATGTTACATTAAAGAAAGTTTTAATATTTCGGTACAAATTGGTAATTTCATATTTTAACCCCTAATATCTAGCGTCATTGTAAACAGTCGATAAATTATGAATTTTACCGTACGGCTTACATTACCAGGCGACTCGGGGTTGCTACATACATATTCGGGAAATACGTTCTGTCGATAAGCCGCAGTATCATCTTCGTTCGCCTCACTGTTAAGGCGTTATGTGGCTTTCATCATCAGCTCAGCAACATAAGATAATTTTAACGAGTCACAAATATCTGCATTGCGCTAGAAAATATAAGAAAAACATTATGTGTACCTATAAAAATTGAGGGTTGCCCTCGATTCCTTAGGGATTCCATCATTAGATTCTGATTTGGTGATAATAGAGCCAACTTGGAAGTGTACACTTTAGAATAAAAAAATAATTTTTAAATTCGATTATACAGTCAAACATAGAACCTCCTCTTTTTTTTATTCGGTTAAAAATGGATAGATAGGTCTACTGTTGAAGCCAGACCTCTCCAAAGGAGTCCGCTATTGCCAAATGATATTTTTCATAATTTGCACTGCTGCGTGCAATGGCAGTAGCAATTTCAGGAAAGCCCTACGCACTTTCTGAAAATTGTACTCCTGCTATTCTAAAATTACTTGCCAGAAGAACAGGAGTGGAGAAGGCGAGAGGATTAAGTCGCGTATATAAACATGTAAGAGGCGCAGTCACGTAGTATGTTAACAGCGATCCTTCGTCGTCTCGCTAATAGCGGCCGGCCGACAGCAGGTATATACGTAACACATTTCCTCCGCGAAAAAAAAGGCGCCCAACCCGCCTTTTTAACTCCTGTCGCAACCAGGCCCGCGCAGACAAATAAGTACTTCGAGGACTGCCTGAAGTACTTTTTTATCTGTAAAAAAAAGGTCGCTTACACCTGCATCAGCCAACGAATACGAGGAACTAAAAGACCGCATACGAAGTGCTTCGGACATCAGAGGACATCGGAAGAATCGAAAAAGCACGCAGGAGTTCTTAAACTTTTTGTTAATTACAACACATCGTAATGTCTAAATAAAAGCCTCTATATCGTCCGTTTTAATAAACCTCATTTCTTCACCGCAGTCTTCAGCGTTGCTTAAAATGACACATACCAAAAATCATGTAGTCTTTTGATTTGCTTCACATAATTAATTTTATTTACTATGAATGATCATGATAGTACACTTATGTTTGTACAAAATGAAATTTATGAGCAGGTACACAAACTACCAGTTGGGCTTATTTTATTTTACCGAGCCATTTTTAACTCATTTCGGCAAATAGTCTAATAGACGAAGAACAAAAAGTTTGTCGTCGTCCCTATTATAACAAGGTCTATGGTAAGTAGCAGTAAAAGTGCTAACCATGTTTCATAGGCGTATTAGTAATTTTAGGCCTAAGGATATTTTTAACATGAAACGGAACTACGTAGTTTTGCAAGATTCCATAACGTTAAAAATGTAAAATATGGATATATGATCAGTTTTCTCTGTTTGAGCAATGCTTACACATATTTTATACTTATAATATTATCAAATTGAGTAATATGACTCTACAATTACTTAATGAACGAGTAATATCTCAAATAGTTTTGTTCAGAAAATTAGGTCGCACGTTATTTTTGTTTAAAAAATCCATTCGCCTGTTCTTATGTTATAATCTCACATCACACAAAATTTCGCCCTTGCATTATAAATTATAAGTTTTAAATTCAAACACCATAATAACAATTTTAAAGATACGATTTTACGCATTACCTTCATAAAGCTTGCCCCAGTGTGCGGCGGCGGCCAGTCTATGGGCACGTCTTCTTCAAAGCAATCGCAATAATTGCGAAAGTATAAATTAAATAAATAAATAATATTTTATAAATAAAAATAGTAAATAAATAAAAGTTATATGAATGGCCCGCGACGTAAATGCGTGTACAGAGTCGGGCCCGGTGTAAACTGAAAACCGACCACTGCATCTTAGTGACTGAGTTGTAAACACGACGCGATGCCTGCCCGCACCAACGTACTTACTACGAAACTCTCAAAATAAAACACCAACTACATATAAGATTTATAAATAGATTTATATTTGTGTCTCAACCGAGATTTGAGTTTAAGAACGAGTTAGAATGAGATAAACATATTACAGAAATAAATTTCTGAATAGTATTATAAACCTTATCAGAACGAGTTAGGAGCGATAATGATATTGGGTAAATTTCAACACAAGGTGCATGTTCAACAAGTGTTTACGTGAACAATTCGACTCGGGTGTTCAATAAAACTGAACTACCGAATAGTGTTTTTTTGTAATTGGCTTATCTTTATACTTCAGTTCAATTTAGGCATATCCCAGATTTATAGTTAGTTTAATTTATTCTGGAATAGTAATACAAGTAAACACAAAACTTATACTTGCATTCTCGTAATATTGCACCGCCCACTTCTACTTGCGGTTACAAATGTTTTCAGTAGTACAAAATCGAAATAAACGGGCTGGTATAATAGCCTATTATTGATAGAAAAACACAAGGAATATTATGTCATTCTATATTCTTATTCATTTAAGGAAGAAAGAATTTGGACACATTATATTCATTCTAACCGAATAGACATACTCGTTTAAGGTTCTTTTGATAATTTCTAGTCAAAATATGACAAGTGCATAGTGTATACTTTTATATTTATCATTGTAAAGCACAGATATCTCACATCTAAATTTTTTTCAAGGCAAATCAAATTATCGAGTGTGTCTACAGGTTATTAAAAAATATAAAATACTCTAGTTGTGCCCGCGATTTCCTTAGCGTAGACAACAGGATGTTTGGTATGCCTCATAATTCGTTGCAAGCAACGTTGAGGTCCGCGCTGAAGAACGCTTATCAAATTAATAAAAAACCAAAAACCGACCAAAATGAAACTAAAAAGCGAAAAATAACATTAACTAAAACATACCAATTAGTTCTTTTTGGAGTCGGTGCCAGCCATCGAGAGTTAAAATGTGTTTATTCACACCGACTCCAAAAATAACTAAGAGTATGTTTTAGTTAATGTAATTTTTCGCTTTTTAGTTAAATTTTGAAGTCGGTTTTTAGTTTTTTATTAAACTTATTTTATTTCACAATTTTAAGTGTTTAGTCCCTTTATTTTTCCTCTCCTAACTCCGCCAAAATGACTTTACAGCAAAGTGACCTAGACAAATGTTGTTCTTCTGTGGACCACCCACCCAATGGTATAATAAAAATAGGGTGCTATTAATGATCAATTTTTCGATGAAATTTATTTCAAGTCCCAGACGCCTTTAAAATAAGCTTCAGTTTTCACCTTCCAACTCCGCCAAAAATGACTTTACAGCAAAGTAACCTTAGCTAATGTTGGTCCTCTATGGACCCCTCATCGAATAGTATGATAATAAAAAAAGTTTAATATAAAACTAAAAACCGACTTCAAAATGAAACTAAAAAGCGAAAAATAATATTGACTAAAACATACCTAATCAGTTCTTTTTGGAGTCGGTGCCAGCCATCGAGAGTTAAAATGTGTTCATTCGCACCGACTCCAAAAAGAACTGATTAGTAGGGTGGGCCAAAAAAAACTTTTAATTTTTTTTTTCTTAGATACCGTGAAAATATTGTCAGAAATGACGAAAAAAACATTCTGGTAGAGTTTAAGCTCTTAATATTAATATTAAGCGGTGGCGAATCGTAATTTTTAATTTCCCATTTAAATAACACAGGATTTTTTTTTTATTTTCTTTTGATTTTTAATGCGTTTGAACGAATAATTATCTAGGTAAAGCGAAAACTTATTCTTGTAGGGAATTTAACGATCTACAAAAAAGGTCTGATATGATTTTTTGCTAAGTCGACTCTTTCAAAAGTTATTCGAGGTGAAAGTTCAACTCTAAATCCTAAAAGATAATTTTTGCAATTTTTTATACTTTATCGCAAAATAATGGCTCAAAAACATAATATATCTCATTTTTTGTAATACTAATGGAATGTTTTGGTAAAACAATAATATTTTCACAAAATATCGTAAGAAAAACGAATTTTATGATACTTAATTTAAAAAAAAATCCGAATTCTACTCTACCTGAATAATAACATTGTAGAAATGATTATTTCCTAAAAACATAATAAGTAAATCGAGTAGTCAACAATTTTAGCGGTAAAATATGAAATAAGTGATTACATTTATAAATTGTATAACAGAATTGGATTTCTGATCTTTTCAATACTTCCAACTATGCTATGGCTAAATGTCTTTTTAACGATTTTTATTTGAATCCTGCTGGATGACAAAAATTTTTTTTTATAAATTCATCGATTAAAAACAAAAAAGTTATAAAAAATAAGATATATTATGTTTTTGAGCCATTATTTTGCGATAAAGTATAAAAAATTGCAAAAATTATCTTTTAGGATTTAGAGTTGAACTTTCACCTCGAATAACTTTTGAAAGAGTCGACTTAGCAAAAAATCACATCAGACCTTTTTTGTAGATCGTTAAATTCCCTACAAGAATAAGTTTTCGCTTTACCTAGATAATTATTCGTTCCAACGCATTAAAAATCGAAAGAAAATAAAAAAAAATTCCTGTGTTATTTAAATGGGAAATTAAAAATTACGATTCGCCACCGCTTAATATTAATATTAAGAGCTTAAACTCTACCAGAATTTTTTTTTCGTCATTTCTGACAATATTTTCACGGTATCTAAGAAAAAAAAAATTAAAAGTTTTTTTTGGCCCACCCTACTGATTAGGTATGTTTTAGTCAATATTATTTTTCGCTTTTTAGTTTTATTTTGAAGTCGGTTTTTAGTTTTTTATTAAACTTTTTTATTTTACAATTTTAAGTGCTAAGTCCTCTATTTTGTTCCTCCTAACTTCGCCAAAAATTACTTTACAGCCAAGTAACCTTAACTAATATTGGTCCTCTATGGACCCCCCATCCAATGGTATGATAAAAATAAGGTGTTATAAAGGGTCAATTTTTCGACGAAAATTTTTAAGTCTTAAGAAAAGGGTTTACCTACACTCCAACCAGAACGGCGGCTATTTTGGTGTCGAAACCATAGGATAAGGTCTTGCGTTAAATAACACGTCAAATTAAGAAAGGAACTTTCAATTTTTTTTTCGTTACTGGGTGTGCGGGTACGCCCCCAGTAAATAAAAATTGGCGGTCTGGTACCTCATAAGCTCCACGTCTGCTCAACACACTGCGAAATACGTTCTGTCGACAAATTGCAGTATTATCTTCTAACTCTTATCCGTTAAGGAGTTCTGTGGCTTCCATCATCAGGTCAGCAACATGACATGATGATTACCAGACCCAAAAATCAGCATCGAGTCCGAAAATATATGCAAAACATTATGGGTGCCTATAAAAATTGAGGGTTGCCCTCGATTTCCTAGGGATCCCATCATCAGAATCTGACTTGGTGGAAATGGGACCACCTCGGGAGTATACCCTTTCAAACTAAAAAATCAATTTTGAAATCGGTCCATAATTGACGGCGTAATCGCGTAACATACAAAAAAAAACAACATTCTTTACCAAAAAAATTGTAAAATAAAAAAGTTTAAAAAAAACTAAAAACCGACTTCAAAATGAAACTAAAAAGCGAAAAATAATATTGAATAAAACATACCTAATCAGTTCTTTTTGGAGTCGGTGCCAGCCATCGAGAGTTAAAATGTGTTCATTCGCACCGACTCCAAAAAGAACTGATTAGGTATGTTTTAGTCAATATTATTTTTCGCTTTTTAGTTTCATTTTGAAGTCGGTTTTTGGTTTTTTTTAAACTTTTTTTATTTTACAATTTTAAGTGTTAAGTCCTCTATTTTTTCCCTCCTTACTTCGCCAAAAATTACTTAACAGCAAAGTAACCTTAACTAATATTGGTCCTCTATGGACCCCCCATCCAATGGTATGATAAAAATAAGGTGTTATATATGGTAAATTTTTCGACGAAAATTTTTAAGTCTTAAGAAAAGGGTTTACCTACACTCCAACCAGAACGGCGGCTATTTTGGTGTCGTAACCATAGGATAAGGTCTCGCGTTAAAAAACAGGTTAAATTAAGAAAGGAACTTTCAAATTTTTTTTCGTTACTGGGTGTGCGGGTATACCCCTGCAGTAAATAAAAATTGGCGGTCTGGTACCTCATAAGCTCCACGTCTGCTCAACACACTGCGAAATACGTTCTGTCGACAAATTGCAGTATTATCTTCTTACTCCTATCCGTTAAGGAGTTCTGTGGCTTCCATCATCAGGTCAGCAACATGACATGATGATTACCAGACCCAAAAATCAGCATCGAGTCAGAAAATATATGCAAAACATTATGGGTGCCTATAAAAATTGAGGGTTGCCCTCGATTTCCCAGGGATCCCATCATCAGAATCTGACTTGGTGGAAATGGGACCACCTCGGGAGTATACCCATTCAAACTAAAAAATAAGTTTTGAAATCGGTCCATAATTGACGGCGTAATCGCGTAACATACATACAAAAAAAAAAAAAAAAGAAAACAACAACATTCAGACGAATTGAGAACCTCCTCCTTTTTTTTGAAGTCGGTTAAAAATAAACAGGCGTAAAATAGTAACTTAGTTTGGACTTTCGTACAGTACTTCTATCCCACACAAGTCGAAATTTCCAAAATGCTATATTTTTTATCTTATAAATTGCCTAAGGCCGGATTCGATCAAGCTGGAGTAAGTGGTAACTCGAGGGTAAACTGCTTAATCTAGAAATAAGCCAATTTTTCATTTTCTTAACCACAAATCTAAGAATAAAGTAGTGAACGAATATATTTTTATACGGTTAATGTCAAAGGTGGCTCTCGCCAAATCGACACTGGTCGCATTAACTAACAAGATGTCAATACTTGGCATTGACACTCCTTACCCTACAAAATTGCTATTGTTGGGACATTTTAAGACAACCTAGAAGAAAATGGATTTCATAAATTTTGGTAGGTTTATACATATTTGTTTATCATTCACACTTGAACCATAGAACAATATTAACAACAGTTTGTGCCATAACTGCCGTAAGCAAGTTGGAAAAACGTAAATGAAACGACTTATCTCATATAGCTAAACTGGGATAACTTAATGTTTCGTCGAATCCAGCCTAAGTATACAGTTTCGTGGTTTTATCTTTGGAACTTCCATACAAACTTTCATCCCCTATTTCAACCCCTTCAAGACTTTTTTCACAATAAAAGGTAACCTATGACCATGTATTAGACATAAAAGTGTAGATATGTAATATTAATATATAGTACAGCATTTGATTCAGTCCATTCGTTCATGCTAATTTTTTTTTTTTTATAGCTTACGCCCGCGACATCGTCCACATAGATTAATTACCTACTTTCGGCAGCATTATTTTATCTCATCATTCTTATTCTGATAATAAATGACCAACAAATTGATATGGTTTACTCCATAAAAAACGCTAAAAACAAATTTTTATTTACTTTTTATCAAGTGCCTAAGTACCAAACATACATATAAAATTTCATCTCCTATTTTAACCTTTTCAAGTCTTTTTTCATGGTATAAGGTAGTCCTATGTCTTTTCTCAAACTCTAATCTATCTTTGTACCGTATTGCATCAAATTCAGTTCCGTGACTTTGTTTGAACTTTCATCCCAACAAACTTTCAACTTCCGCACAGAATTCACCCCCTATTTCAAATTCCATCACAATCGGTTCAGTAGTTTTTTGTGTGACAGGATCGCGGGTGTACTTCGTAAAATAGCGGACTAAGCTCGGGTCGCGCACAAATGTTTGCGCGGGTCCATTGTTATTTAATTGTTATCTTTTTTTTCGAGCATACGGGTAATTTTTTTTGTAGATATATCGTACAACCTGGTACCTTTCCATACCTCTCCTGAAAATCTGTGTACCTCGGTGCAAGCAAAGATACTCAAAACAATAGGTACACTGCTGTCAGGATGGCGGGTGTACTGAAGAGTAATGAGGGTATCGTATTTTATTTTCATGTAGATTTGGTACCTCTTGTGTATGTACCTGCAGAAACATGTTTTAGATTAACAAAATTTGATGAACTACATATTTGAGAAAAAATAAAATTACATTTGGAAAATATTTTGACCTTGCTATTTTATTACAAATCCAATCCCAGGCAAAAAAATAACATATACAACTTAGGATTAACAAATTATCCCCTATTCACTCCTTTAAGGGTTGAAATTCCAACAACATAGATATACCTTGCCTAAGCTACCAACTATAAGCGTAAATAATAAATAAGGTGAATTTTAGTTAGAAAATAAAGAACTTTAAATACAAAAATCCCCTTTTTACCCCTTAAGGGTTGAAATTCCAACAACAACGATATATTTTGACTGAGTTCACAACCGTACTCCTAAATAATAATTTTAGTGATTTTTAATTTGAAAACGACGGATTTTAATACACAACTTTATCCCCCTTTTTACCTCATTGAGGGTTAATTTAGCAAAAACGCTGAGACACGTGTTACTTCATTTTCATACGTCAGCCTAAACACAAAATTTGGAGATCCTAACTTCTAAATTGACGGACTTTCATACAAACTTTCACCCCCTATTTTACCCCTTAAGGGTGGAATTTCCAAAAATCCTTCCTTAGTGGATGCCTACACTGTATAAGGTATCTATGTGCAAAATTTCAAGTCTCTAGGTTCAGCGGTCAGGGCTGTGCGTTGATAGACCAACAGTCAGTTTAGAATTTAATATAGTAGATTCACATTCGCAATGGTATCTTCCAAGGCGATTCATTAAGTCCTTTATGGTTCTGTTTAGCCCTTAACCCTCTTTCTGCTCTCCTGAATGACATAAAATGTGGCTACGAACTTACCAAATCGACAGCCATCACTCACTTAATGTATGTTGATGATATAAAGTTATTTGCTAACTCGAATAGTGATATGAAGAAAATTTTGGGATTAACAGCAGATTTCAGCAATGATATTCATTTGAGATTCGGACTAGATAAATGTAAAACTTTACACATACACAAAGGAAAAATATTAACGGGAGACTATAATTTAGATGAAGAAATTAATATTACAGCAATGGATAGTAATGATACATATAAATATTTAGGAATAAAGCAAAACAAATACATAAACCATACACAAGTAAAGAAGGAACTAACGACAGAATACATCCGAAGAGTAGATACAATCTGCAATCTGCAAAAAACACCTTAACTCCAAAAACCTCTTTAAAGCTCTCAACACGTATGCAATACCCGTTTTAACTTATTCCTTTGGAGTAGTAAAGTGGTCGCAAACTGATATTTCAAATCTTCAAATTAAAACCAGAACAACATTGACTAAAAATAATACTTACACCCTAAATCCGCAATCAAACGTATGTCTATCAAAAGAAATAAGGGAGGAAGAGGCCAAGTAGATCTAAAATTTTTATGGGAAAGTCAAATAAATAGCATCAGATTGTTTTTCTACGAAAAGACTAACAGCCCCATACATGTAGCCACTGTTGAAGCAGATGCTAACTTCACCCCCTTGAACCTTAAATATACTGACAGACCGATCAATTCAGCCCTAGAAGTAAATAGTGAAAAACTCGAAATGTGGCGTAAAAACCAACTGCATGGGAGGCATATACAGGAATTAGAACAAGCACACATAGACTCAGAAGCATCAAATAAATGGTTAAAAATAGGGTATTTGTTTCCAGAAACCGAAGGATTTTTAATTGCCATCCAAGATCAGGTTATTAATACAAAAAAAATATAGAAAATACATAATAAAAGACACACAGGATGATAGTTGCAGGAAATGCCATAGGAGTTCAGAAACCATACAACACATTATAAACGCTTGCCCATTACTTACGCAAAATGATTACACACACCGACATAACCAAATAGCTCACTACATACACCAAAAATTAGCCATAAAATGTCAGTTACTACCCCCAAAGGCGATCCCATATTATCAATATACACCAAAACCTGTACTGGAAAATACCAATCACAAAATATACTTTGACCGTGCAATTTTAACGGATAAAACAATACACTGCAATAGACCTGATATAACTCTAGTACATAAAATGGATAAACACGCATATTTATTCGACATCGCAGTTCCCAACATACATAACATTAAACAAACAAGTTCAGACAAAATTCATAAATATTCAGAACTCAAAGAAGAACATGGAATCTAGAGAAGGTATACACCGTGAATTTTTTACCCGAGAAAATTAACTAACATACTCGGATATCGATATACATCGAATTTGGCGAATAAAAAAAAATTTTTTTTTAGAAATTTATTTAATAGTTCCCTAACATTCCTTAAAAAATATGCACCATAAACGTCCTGCTAATTCAAATAGTAATCATTATCATTCCAACATTAACGGAACCAAAATCCACCTAATTTGGTCGCGTAATATTGGCGTACGGAAGGAATAACTATGAATGATTTTTTTTTTAATTCATAGTTATTCCTCCCGTGCGCCAACGCCGTACGCCGTTCTGTTTTTTTTATTCGCTAAATTCGATGTATATCGATATCTGAGTGTGTTAGTTAATTTTCTCGGGTAATTAAAAATTCACGGTGTATATTGTGCCTATGGTGCTTTCTAGTAAAGGTGTTATACCAAAACACCTACACCACAGCTTGAAAGTATAGACCTACCTGAGAACACATACATTACGATGCAAAAAGCAGCCATTCTAAATACTTGTAGGATTGTCAGGCGCTTTTTACAGGATGAACCTTCAACGTTAACAAATATGCCACCTTAATTACAATTACATAGATCAGTGACTTGGAATTTCCCGTACTGATTCTATTAATTTTCCAGCTTTAGCTGAAATAAAAATTAAAAAAAGAATAATAATAATTAAAAATATTCTTTGTTATCGTCGAAGACAAAACGACATAATTTACGTCAAAAGTCGATAAAATGAAACGATAAAATTTTATCGTGTTGCGCATGCTAGCCCTCCTGATGATGGTAAGAGGGCAGCCTCTTATTTCTACTTTAGGTAGCTAAAAGATGGTATACTTTTCCCTCTATTTTAAAGGTAGGCATAAAATTTCCATCTCTAATTTCTTTGGCGCCAAATGAAGTCATTCGAAATAGGCTGTTGTACGTATATACACACACCGGCATATTTAGCGGAACATAAAAAAAGGTTTGATATCAGTATCATATAAGGTTGCTGGCTGGTTTATACGTCATTTAATTTTAAAAGCAATAATTTAAAATTAAGAAAACAACTGAACATCACATTTTATGCAATTGTTTTAATTTTATTCAAATACACCTTATCTGGAGCGAACTTCGAGCATTTCTTCCTTCTGAGTTTGATTTAAAATTTCATTGAAATACTGTTTTTTGTTAGTTTTTTTTTAATAACGCAGCTTTTTGGAGTTGAGGACTGAATTATGCCTGATATAGCCCCAACGGAGATTGCCAGGGCACTCGAAATGCGAAGAAATGGTCAAACCTACAGAGTGATATCCAGAGATCTTCGTCGACCAGTTTCAACGATCCATCGCAGTATCCAACGGTTAAGGGAGACCGGTACTTATGTGAGAAGAGCAGGACAAGGCAGAAAAAGACGCACTTCGAGTAGGGATGATCGTTTCATTCGGCTTCGTGTACGTAGGAACCCCCGTTTGACGGCCGTCCAAGCCCGACATGAGTTAGAAGCAGTGCGGGGTGTAACCGTAAGTGAGCGTACGGTACGAAGAAGGTTTGAAGAAGCTGGTTTGGGTTCATTTGTGCCCGCAAAGGCTCCAAGGCTCGAAGTAAATCATCGTAGAAACAGGTTCACTTTTGCTCAGGAACATCGAATTTGGAACGCGAACCAATGGAGTAAGGTATTGTTTAGTGATGAGTGCAGAATTCTCTTAAATCAAATTGACGGCAGGCAAAGAATATACAGACGCAAAGGAGAACGATACATTCAGACAAATTTTGAAACTACAGTTGCATACGGTGGTGGATCAATAATGGTTTGGGCGGGCATTTGTTTGGGAGCTCGCACAGACTTGGTAGTGATTGACAGAGGGAGTCTGACTGCAGACCGCTATATCAGAGAAGTTTAAGAAGAAAATGTCGTACCGTTTTCCCCATATATCGGTGACGATTTTGTTTTTATGCAGGATAATGCTCGGCCGCATACCGCTCGGGTAACTCAAGCATATCTTAATGATATGAATATCACTGTTATGGAGTGGCCGGCGAGATCACCGGATATGAACCCAATAGAGCACGTTTGGGACTTGCTGAAAAGAAAAGTTAAGTCCAGAATTCCAGCTCCTGCCAACGTAGGTGAACTGCGAATCGCCGTAGTTGAGGAATGGCGGAGACTATCCCAGGAGACCATCGATAACATCATTCTCAGTATGCCTAGACGGGTAGAAACTTTAATAAGAGCACGTGGAGGAAATACGCGATATTAATCACCATTTTTCTAATTTAATAAATTGTTATTTTAATATCAATTTTCACTTTTCCCGGTTACATAAAAAGTTCAAAAATGTACCATTTTTCACAAAAAGCCTTTACTCGCAAAATGTGTTCTTAATGTGATCTCATTTTAATTAAAACAAATGAAACTTTAAATAACAAAAGAAGTGTAGTAAGTAGATTTTGAAATAAAACCATATTTTTTTTAATTATGGACTTTTTTTTTGTATTCCGCTAAATTTGCCGGTGTGTGTAGTTAAAAACATGTCCGGTGGTTATTTGTCACAAGATCTTTTAGAGGCTGTGGCGGCTTCTGAATATTGGGGAGACTTACTGTTCCAGAAGCACAGAACATACTATTTGGTTCATCGGCCCATGTTTTGGCAGAGCATTGGAGCAAATCTTATTCATGGCTCCAATTTGGACGGAAGACTGTTGAGTTAAATTAATCTGTGGATCGCAAGTGAAAGCTGATCTGTTACTATAGGCTAAAACTCGATTGCGAACTCTAGTCGTTGACGCCTGTTGTCTTCCTCTCTGATCTCGAAGGCGATGGGAACGCTCAGAGCTTGATTTCCTAGCGCGAGCTTGTATATTTCTAATATTTTGCTCTTCAACCCACTGCATACGCTCAGTACTCGCCTCTCGCGCGCGGACTATAGAGGTTCTTAAATTGTGTTCATCAAGCCGCTGCGAATGCTCAACACTCGACTCTCGCCCTCTCGCGCGCGTTCCAACTTGAGAGGTTCTCAAATTTTGTTCAGCAAATTTACAAATTTTGTCCGCTAGCGTCCTCAGAATGCTATTTTGACAGACTCGCATCCTGGTAATCAGGAAAGCTTGGGTAGAGAAATGGATTTTTTCGGTATAATGGCATTAAAACCGCCCTTTTGGTAATCCGCAAACATCCCCGATGCACTACAAACGTGGGGCAGTCTCAACAGTCATTCTAAATATAATATTATTATATTGGACGCGCAGGGCTTCAAGCGATCTTTTGGTGTATCTGACCCAAAGGACGAGTGCCATGCTCTGGCAATATGCTTTAAAAGGCGTAACCTTTACCTGGTTTGTACAACAGGATAACCTGCGAGCCAACATGTTACCTCTTACCGCTAGCCCTGCACTCCCTTTCATGTTAGTCTTTTATGTCATGTAAATTATCAAATATTTTTGTGAATACTACCTAATACTTACATACTGTTTTTTTTTTGTAATGGCGATGTAACAAATAAATTAATTTCAAATTACTTATCTAAATTAAAAGAATGGAAAATCAGATCAGAACCGTCACATCACCCGTTATTGGGGAACTGAAGAAACTATTCAATCCCGTTATAGCCAATGGGACTACCCCGAATGCGAAGAGCGGGGTAGTCCAAAACGAATGGAACGGAACAGCCGAGTATCGAGCTCTTTAGTAAAAAGGAAGATTTTTGTTTGGCTGTTTTATAATCTTCTGGGTAGTGAATAATTAATGAAGTAAGTAAAGTTTTTTCTAGAACTTCAAAAGGCTACATTTAAAAAAAATATCACATGAAAACTTTAAAAAGGCATTTTTAAAACTTAGTTACCGTGATAAATTATAAACTTACCATCCATCCGTGAACCATCTCCATGCCAGTCTTCTTCTGAAACAAAAACGTAAACAAGTATAAGTAAGGTGATCAGCTTCCAATGTGGGTTACCGGTACCGGCTGACACTCAAGGGCGTAATTTAACATTCGCAGCGAGTATGTTTTGTCACGTCATTTGCCAAAATCCATAACAGTTCGTTCCTTACTTGTTTCGCCTTACTAACTGCACGATTTTGTACGCACTTATCCATCATATACAGGTAACTAAATCTGTTTACTGAATGAATATGTGAAAATCGGATTCTTTCAAATTACGCAATCGGCCAATGATATACAACCAATTTAACAAATTGATATCATAGATTCAAGCTATTACGACGGAAGACGATGTCTATTGTGCACCCGCACAAAAAAACTTTTACCCGTGGGGTTATTGCGAGCATTCAAAGGGCAGCTCAATGTAAAAAAGATTATTATACCTAACACTTTTTTTCAAAATTAGACATATTATAGAACCTTCCTTTTATAAAGTCTTCTTTTTATAAAAAGCCAACTTGTTCAATTCGCATTGCTTTTCGCATTCCTTGGAGTATAGCCGTCATATACGACGTATTTATTATAAGTGACAAATAATGTGAACCTTTTTATATATGTCACCGTAATTCCATACTATTGGGGTTGAATTTTAAACACGACAAGCCACCGCGCAAGTTCAAGGTTAGCAGGCACATTTATGACGATAAATTTTTTGGGATGTAGAAGGAATTTTTCTCATAGATTACCTACCAAAAATACAACGATGAACGCCGCTTACTATGCCAGTTTCCTTAATCAGCTGCGAAAAATAATTAAAGCAAAAAAACGAAGCATTCTTAACTAAAGAATTTAATGACAACGCGCCGGTCCAAAAGCTGTCCTTGCAAGATCGGCCTTACGCAAG
Organism: Anania fuscalis; assembly: GCA_950371115.1. Classification (NCBI taxonomy): domain Eukaryota; kingdom Metazoa; phylum Arthropoda; class Insecta; order Lepidoptera; family Crambidae; genus Anania; species Anania fuscalis. Next base: position 7,099,931 of record OX493324.1, read on the forward strand.
TATGGCTTTATGGAACTTAACTATCCACCCTTTAGTCCAGTATTCGCACCCTGGTTTTATTTTATTTTTACAAATTGAATAAAAGAAAGAAGCGGAGAATAATTTCGACCAATGAGCAAATGACGGCCACTGCACGATTATTTTGACGAACAAACCAAAAATATTTTTTTTATGTGTCTCATTGACAAATGTAATAACTGTATACAGTTAGAGGAGACTATATTAAAAATTAGTATTCGCACCCTGGTTTTATTTTATTTTTACAAATTGAAGAAAAGAAATAAGGGGAGAATAATTTCGACCAATGAGCAAATGACGGCCACTGCACGATTATTATGACGAACAAACCAAAAATATTTTCTTCATGTCTCTCATTGACAAATGTAATAACTGTATACAGTTAGAGTAGACTAAATTAAACATGAAAAATAAATATTTTTAATGTTTTTTTATTTTATCTATGTAAAAATTTAAAGTATTTATTTATAGCCGTTTGGGTTGTGCGTCGATATACTAATAATGAGTCTATTTAAAATTTTATTTGATTTACTTAAGTACCAACTTAATCCCCATTTCATTCATCCCTCTAACCGGTTGAGTATCATAAGACCGCCGGCGATCGCAAAACAATGGAGATTCTATTGTTTCTGATATTATATATCAAGACGTGAGGGATTTAGAGTTAAAATTCCAACACCCAAATAGGCCTTAATAACAAATTTAGTTATTTTTTATACGAAAATAAAAAATAGCAAATTAACCCCTTTTACCCCAAATAGGGGTTGTTATTCCGAAAACACCGTTTGCGTGCATTTCAAACCATATAAACCTAAATAATAAATTCAATGATTTTCTTGCACAATTTCATTACCCTATACTATCAGGGGATGTTTTTATTAAAACGCCGAGACTCATATGAATCAATTTTCATACGTCATCCTAAACACAAAATTTAGATATCCTATAACTTCTAAAATGACGGACTTGTCTTTTATACAACATTCAGCCCCTATTATACCCCTTTAAGAATGAAATTTCCAAAAATCCTTCCTTGGTGGATGACACTGTACCTATCTATTTTCAAAATTTTAAGACTAGGCCTCGCGGTTTGGGCTATGCGTTGAATGACCAACAATAAGTTAAGGATTTTATATACATATACTAGCCGTAGCCTAGGACTTCGTTCTTGTGGCCTTTTCTTAAATCATAACAAAAGTATATAATAGCAGTGGCTCGTAATTTTGTCAACGTAGAGTTGATGATATAATTTTCTTTAAATAAAAAGAACGCTGGAGGGTGGCGCTACTTGTCTCCACCGAACACTTATAGCAGTACTGAAAATGTTAGTTCCTATTTTGGCCACCGCTCTTTTTACGTGACGCCAAGTATATCTTGGTTTAATCAATCACCCATATTTTAACAGATCTCATGACAGATCAGATCAAATCTAAGAGACCCCGAGTCTCTAGAGCCTCCGAGTAATTCCCACTCCCATTCCCACATTCCCACACCATAATAATTCCCACACTACAATCCACATCAATTAAAATTTACATTTGCATACATACAAAAACATATAATGTGCGCTTAAAACAGTTTTCGCTTACGATGAAAGAGCTTGTATTAATGTCCACTTGCTTAACTCGCATAAAAAAATATAAATGTAAAGAGAATCCCGGAAATATCTGTATTTTAGTCTTATATGCTCACGTGAGGGTAAATTATCGCGTCATTGTGAATCTAGAAAAGATATTATATTTAAGAAATAAGAACAAACGCACACCGGTTATGGTTGTATTAGTGTTAGGCAGTTACTGTTCATAGAAAAACTGCTGTCAATGTTCCAAAACTATAATTATGTTCTTTTTGATTCCCTACAATCCTATACATTTAGTTAAGGAACGACGTTAAAATATTTTCATAAGACGTAATTTACACTTTCTTATTTATTTCATAAAACAATTTCTTTGTATTTGTAGTAACTTTTAAGGCCCTGTACATTCTTATTGGCCAATAAGGACTTAGCATGAAATCAGTCAATCATTAATAATCCCAGCCCAGCAAAAATCTCACTTTAGGCGTGGCCTAAAGTTTATACCTTTAGCCGCGATGTTGTAACGTAGCGCACAGCGCTATCTGTCTGCCGTGTCGGAAAACACCTATAACGTTGCACATCGTGCAATTCAGATTTCAGCTTGAACACTAGATGGCCCTCAGCGACGCTAGCGCTTTATGTACTATTAGGTATTTTGTGATTCGAGGCAATGATATCTGCCTACACCAAGCAGAGCTTTGGCTCGCCTGTAACATATAGTTAACGACATTTGAGAGATGGCGCTTTCAGCAATTATCTAATAATTGCTGGAATTTTTAAATATTTAGGCCCTGTGGCACGTCACGGATAAAGTGTACGGATAAAGAGCCAAATAGCTATGTATCAGATAAATTATGAATACATGAGTTCGATATTGTAACCGCAGGGAAAGTTATTGTTTTAACTAATTGAACATCAGAATAAACTCCCAATGTTTTTTTGCTTTTTAACTTTGGTTGGAATATATAGAAGGTTCCGTATTTCATTACAATCGTTTGTTTGTGTTAGTGTATTTTTGTCAATAAAATAATAGTGGTTTTATAACAATAAAAATGGAAAGCTTATTGTACTATGATAAAAAAGTGTTAAACGAAGTAATTTACACTTAAGAAAAAATATATATAAATCTTTTGATTTCCGTTCAGCGCAGCCCGCGAAATTCCATATTTCATGTTTTGCTGCTTTTATCAGCCGTATTTGTGACCAAATCTTAATATATGTATAATATAAGTCATGTTTGTTACAACTTACAACACTTATCAACTCGAGAAAGGCTGCACCAATTTTCATGTTTTATAATTTATTGGATTTGTCTCCAACCCGAATATCAGAATAAGCGAAAATTGTTAGGCGGTACGAACATAACTGTGACCAATTAATGATTGACTATGGTTACTCTTGGCCTGAGTATCTAGCTAGACTGTTCAAAGCTTCCAGTGGCTACAGATGAGAATGTTATATGTGTTTGTGATAATAATGTAACCCACAAATTAAAAAAGCCTGCAGAAACTAAGTTGCCTAAAGTCGATTTTAAATCTAATATTGAAAGAGATCCAACTAAATTGCATCATAGCGCTAAAGAATATGGCTTTGTTTGTCCTGTTCATTTTAAGGTACCCAAGAACTTGGATTTAGAATATTCACTGAAGGTAGGTGATATGATTGAACATTAGAATAGTTTGTTACGGGATTGCTACCATGTACCTTATTTTTGAGTTGCCGATATTTCGGCACTGTTGCAAGCGCCATGATCACGGAGTAACTCCGTGACACCTACCTTCAGTGAATATTCTAAATCCAAGTTCTTGGGTACCTTAAAATGAACAGGACAAACAAAGCCATATTCTTTAGCGCTATGATGCAATTTAGTTGGATCTCTTTCAATATTAGAACACGGAGTTACTCCGTGATCATGGCGCTTGCAACAGTGCCGAAATATCGGGAACTCAAAAATAAGATACATGGTAGCAATCCCGTAACAAACTATTCTAATGTTAGTGACCATGAAAGTTTAAAACAAAGATTGAACATGATTGCGGTGCTCCTTGTAATAGAATGTTCTTCAGTCAAGATGAAAAGATTTTTTTACGGCTGTGGATTAATATTTGGACAACATTGTGCACCATAAGCTGTTTATTTACTGTTCTAACTTTTCTTATATACACAGATAGATTTCGATATCCAGAAAGGCCTAAAATATATGGCCTGCAGCATATATCATGGAATGGAGTGCTGGAGACAGTGTTAGTTGCCAAGGGCCATTCCCCTCAACCATAAGTGGAACAAGATTACCAAACATATCAATTATATCACAAGGAACAAAACATGAACCATGCACAATACTTTTGTGTGGTGTGGTGGTTTATTTCTTTAGTATGGCTTCTAGTATTTGGTGGGTTGTGTTGACTCTAACTTGATTTTTGGCAGCTGGCCTTAAATGGGGTCATGAAGCTATTGAAGCAAATTCACAATATTTTAATTTAGATGCTTGAGCAGTGCCTGCCATCAAGACAATATCAATACTAGCCATGGGAATAGTTGATGGTAAGAGCAATTTCTTTACTTTTAATTTTCTAATGTAAAACTAGTTATACCAAATTTTATTAAGATAGCAAATAAATTTTACAGTATTTAACCTTTTAGATCACCACTTTCAATTACATCAAAATCGGACTTCCCTGTAAGAAGTTATGCGTGATCATACATTATATGTATTCGCGTCGAATTGAGAACCACCTCCGTTTTTCGTCATTAAATAAATTAAGAAACATGAGCATGTACTCTTACTCCGATTCTGTTTCATAAAAAAAAACATTTCATGACAAAAAAGATGCAATCAAGACGCTCTTAAAAATTTATTCGGACAAATACGAACGAAAAATGGCACGGCTCTATAAATCCAACGTGTAAACAGTTTGCATCGGTATTTAAAAACTTAGTTTTTCTGCGACATAATAAAACCCCCAAAAGGAGGAAATTATGCGGGTGATTTCGGGGCACTTCTTGTCCGCACGACTAACGAAGAAGTTACTAGCTGTGCATTACCGGTATTAACCAACGGAATATCAAATAAAAATGCGGGTTAAAAAATAAAAAAATCTTATAACAAAAAGATGCCATCAAGACGCTCTTGAAAATTTATTCGGACAGATACAAACGAAAAATGGTGCAAATACAAACGAAAAATCCCCCCCTGAACTCAAAAACTACGGAGCCTAAAATTTTGAGAAAAATACAAAATAGTTCTGCTTTGCTTGTAGATTACAGGAAAACCTATAAGAATTCTATCAATTGAAAATAAAGTGGCAAGGCACACGCATAACATTTGACTTGGGCATTGTACGGAACCCTCTCCACGCGAGTTCAACTCGCACTTGGCCGGTTTATTTATATTTGTGTTTTGTTTGGATAAACAGGATGACTGTCAAACTTTGAACTCGTACGTGAAGCCCGATCAAAGGTGGCACAATTTCAGCACTGATAGTGGGTATTATTTAAGGTTCCGGAACTACACTAAGAATTATCCGCCAACTTTTTTAAACTGTAGCGATGATTTCGTGAAATATATTATGTTGGGAAAAAAGTCTTTTCGCGTTATAGTATGTATGAACTTGTAATAAAATTTCTTTGGCTGTACTATTTGTATCTGGCTGGTTTTGGTATCATTAAAAGCTTATATTTTAAAGATGATAATTCCAAATTCAAATTAGGAAAATGTGTTTTTCATTTCTTATTCGTACTTTCAAGATGAGTGAATCTAATTAAGAAATTCGATACATTTTAAAATGTTACTACAAAAAAGGTAAAAATGCAACGCAAGCCGCGAAAAAAATTTGCGATGTTTATGGACCTAGTGCAGTGTCTGTGAGAGTAGCACAAATTGGTTTAAGCGTTTTCAATCCGGAAATTTTTATGTCAAAGATGCACGTAGCCTTGGTCGCCCTATTACAGAAAAAAATGATGCCATTTTCGAAAAAGTGGAGCAAGATCGGCATATCAGTAGTTACGACGTAACTAAAGAACTGGGAATTGACCACAAAACAGTTTTGGCGCATTTGAAAAAAACTGGGTACACAAAAAAGCTCGATATTTGGGTACCCCACGAGCTCACTGAAAGAAACCTAATGAACCGTGTACTCATTTGTGATTCTTTATTACGACGTAATGAAACCGAACTATTTTTGAAGAAGCTGATAACTGGTGATGAAAAGTGGATCACGTACGACAAGAACGTGCGAAAAAGGCCGTGGTCAAAGGCCGTTCAGGCTTCACAGAGTTAACTCGCGACAAGGTGATGCTGTGTGTGTGGTGGGATTGGAAGAGCATTATTCATTGTGAGCTGTTACCACCAGGCAGGACCATCGATTCTGAACTCTACAACTGATGAGATTAAAGCCAGAAGTTGAGATAAAGCGGCTGGAATTAATTACCAGAAGGGGTGTGGTTTTTCATCATGATAACGCTAGACCTCACACATCTTTAGCCACTCAGCAAAAATTAAGAGAGTTTTGCTGTGAGGTGTTAATGCATCCGCCGTATAGTTCTGACCTTGCACCTTCAGATTTCCACCTGTTTCGCTCTCTTTAGAAATCTCTAGGCAATATCAGGTAAACATCACGAGAGGACTGCCAAAACCACTTGTCGTGGTATTTTGATCAGAAGCCCCAAAATTTCTATAGCAATGGGATCATGTCCCTAACTACAAGATGGCAAAAATTTATCGAACAAAATGGTACCTACATACTTTAGTTAAATGTAAATAAACTATATTAAAATATGTTTTGAATTTTCTTAAAAAAATGCGATGAAACTTTTTCTCCAACCTATTATTTAAAAAATGGAGGCAATATTCTGAACTGTATTTAAAACCAAACATATCAATTGTAAGGTAGCTGCAATCTATAACCATGTAAAAGATATTTCTTTTTTTCCTCCCAATGTTTCCCTAAACAATTTTTAATTAAGCTTTAATTCGAATGGATTTTTTATACTGTTAAATTTAATAACAAAGCATTTCGTACGTCTCAGTCGAGGCGCAAATATACATATTTTGGTCGCAAAATAAGACTGATTTGTTGTTAAGAGTTGTAGTAACAAATCAAACTTATTTTATGCATGTTTTTTTTATAAATCTATTAATTAATCAATTTATTGTTCAAAAAATATATATAATATTACAATCACAAAGCTAGACAGAAAATCAAAGTAGACAGATAATTAAAATACCTACTGCTGTAGGTGGGCGCAGCCCTATCGCGAGTTGTTGACGTACCGCGCGGCATTTATATCAAGAAAATAAGTTTAATAAAAAAACTAAAAACCGACTTCAAAATGAAGCTAAAAACCGAAAAATAATATCTACTAAAACATACCTAATGAGTTATTTTTGGAGTCGGTGCTAGCCATCGAGGGTTAAAATGTGTTCATTCGCACCGACTCCAAAAATAACTGATTAGGTATGTTTTAGTCAATATATTTTTCGCTTTTTAGTTTCATTTTGATGTCGATTTTTAGTTTTTTATTTAACTTATTTTATTTCACAATTTTAAGTGTTAAGTCCTCTATTTGTCCCTTCCTAACTCCGCCAAAAATGACTACAGCAAAGTGACCTAGACAAATGTTGTTCTTCTGTGGACCACCCACCCAATGGTATAATAAAAATAGGGTGCTATTAATGATCAATTTTTCGCCGAAATTTATTATAAGTCCCAGACGCCTTTAAAATAAGCTTCAGTTTTCACCTTCCAACTCCGCCAAAAATTACTTAACAGCAAAGTAAACTTAGCTAATGTTGGTACTCCATGGACCCCCCATCGAATGGTATGATAAAAATAAAATGTTATATTGGGTCAATATTTCGACGAAAATTTTTAAATCTTAAGGAAAGGGTTTTTCCACACTCCAACCAGAACGGCGGCTATTTTGGTGTCGTAACCATAGGATAAGGTCTTGCATTAAATACCAAGTCAATTTAAGAAAGAAACTTCTAATTTTTTTTCGTTATTGGGTGTGCCCCCAGTAAATAAAAATTGGCGGTCTGGTACCTCATAAGCTCCACGTCTGCTCAACACACTGCGAAATACGTTCTGTCGACAAAAAGCCGTATTATCTTTTAACTCCTATCCGTTAAGGAGTTCTTCCATGATCGGAGAGTAGAGGAGAGTGGCTTCCATCATCAGGTCAGCAACATAACATGATGATTACCAGACCCAAAAATCAGCATTGAGTCAGAAAATATATGCATAACATTATGGGTGCCTATAAAAATTGAGGGTTGCCCTCGATTTCCCAGGATCCCATCATCAGAATCTGACTTGGTGTAAAGGGGACCACCTCGGGAGTATTTCCAACTAAAAAATAAATTTTGAAATCGGTCCATAATTGACGGCGTAATCGCGTAACAAACATACCAAAAAAAAAACATTCAGACGAATTGAGAACCTCCTCCTTTTTTTGAAGTCGGTTAAAAAGGGTAGGTAACTCCGTTTAATCTAAATAGTTAAGGAAGCTTGAAAGGCCTATTAAGTTGTCCGTTGATATTTCTTCTACAAAAATAGTTCATTGCTCAACATGATTTAAGAAACACTTCGATTGGGATTTAACGGTGCACTTTTGGAATAAAATAATACTAGATGTGAAATATAACGTGAGCTGCAACATTGTTTCTCTAATACTTACAATTTTTTTCGCTTAAGAATTATAACACTGATCGTTCTGAATAACTCGTAGCTCAAATTCATATTTACATGTCGCCGTTATAGTATTATTTACTAAATAAGCGAAAGATTGCGGGCGCCGTAATCAGTATTTTTGACACCCTTAATTTGAATTTATATTTAAAAATTATTGGTAATGGTAATTAGACGAAAAACGGACCTACCAATTTCGATAATAAGTGTAATTCCAATAAGAAAACCTTGTAACCCAACATAATATAAATTGTCATTTAAGCAAAATCTTCACGGCAAAATCTAAACGATTCTTTGATGTTGCAGAACTTAAAGACTACATTCGACTAATTTATATTGATATTAATTGGTAACCCATTTGCCAAAATGGTAACCCATTTAAAAAAGTTTTTATAAATATCTTTGATTGCCATTCGACACAGCGATCAATCTTATTGTTGTTTACTGATATCAACAATGCTTTTTCTTTTAAATGAGATACTTCAAAAGCGCTCGCTCCAATATACATTAATTCAAGGTTCAATAGTAGAATTCATAATAGGGTAAAACAGGATAATACGCCTCAGTTGACAAAACGCCCCACTACTAACACACGCAAACTAACACAATTAGGCGGCGCCACTGACGCGCATTGAGTACTCAACAGTCGTATGAGAACATAGCGGACGACTGCGCGTAATTGCTTTGCTAGTGACAAAATTATTGCTTTTTTTCGGTTTTTGGTGTTTTGACAATTTGCGGAAAGTGACAAAAAAATTTTTATAATTAAAATATTATGTTATCATATCAGTTTCATCCACATACCCTGAAAATAGATAAAAGAACCTTTCTTTTTCGAAACACTCGAGCGTTATAACCATAAAGCTGTCGTCAAGGGCGCGGTGGGGCATATTAAAGACACATTTTTACAAAACGCACCATGTGCCTGAATTTAAAATGCCCCACTTATAATATAAATTATAAATTGAAGTTTCTTGTATAATGTTTACAGACGATGCCTCGTCAGTGCGTAAGGAGGACTTTACGTGCAACATGGAAATATAAAGACTTAGAAGAAGCTATGAGTGCTGTAAAGAAAGAAAATGGAAGTGAACGAAGCATCAAAGAACTTTGGTATACCATCCAGAACCTTGAGAAGACATCTTTTGATTGGAAATTTAAAAGAGGTTTTGTAAACTACGTAGGGCATTTTACCCAACAGTCGTCATTTTACCCAACTGGCGTTTAGATGCACAATCAATAGACGGACAATGAATTTTATAAATGACTCAAATCTATTATCAACTTACACGCGTATCAAGTTGAAATTAATACCAAAAAATATCCATTCAATGTTTTACTCAGAACCTATATTTTGCGAGTACTACGCGTAATAAAGTTACGGTAAACAGGCGAACCCAGATAATCTTATAACTTTTTTTTTTTTTAATCCTAATGGTAAAACATCTAAATGCGTTAATTTCGTAACTTTACCACAATGTCAAAAACAAGTTTTTGGATGTTCCAATCAAAGTTCCTACTTTCCTCGTGCCCAGAACGGTTTAAGAATAAAACGCTTAGCTAATTGTTACGTTTAATTTATACTAACAAACCCCGTCTTATTTTAAGCCTAATTATACTAGAAAATGCGCTCGTTTTAGTAAATACGAACATTCAAAAGTAAAACCTAAAAATAAGGGCTTTTGCATTACGTTGTAAATATTGTCACTTACCATTTTCTCGGCCTTTTCTTTTTTTCTTACTGCTAGAATTGGAAGACTTGCCGGACTTTTCCGTCTTGTCTTTGCTCTTCCACCGACTTAACATTTTCGGTTATTATACGCACTGACATCGATAACACAATCGCATTTTTTCGTTTTAACTTTTAAAACTTCGACCACATTGCAACATTTCCTTTTTCCGTCACCTCACTTGCGGCATTATGAGTCACATTTTTCATCAAGCTAGCTTACGGTAAAGTTTAAAAAAAAACTACTGTTCAATTGTAGGTTTCATCGGTACACTTAACATTATTTTTCTCGATATGTAGTCGTAATTCAATTCCGGTGTTCATAAACTAGTGGTGTAGATGATACTGAAACAGGAAAAGATGGGATGATGTTTCTATTCAGTTGCCTACCGTTGTCGCAGAAAGGCAGCTTTCGACTGGCAGTCGCGCCAGAGCGCAAGTGCTTCCCTACGTTATTTCTGCACGATAAACGACTGCATCGTGAACAAGCCATAGATTTTAACAATTATTTATTTTTTGTTGCGCTTCAATATTAATACACTAGCACTTATACTCGTAGTTACTTTCGAAAATCGTGTTACATGAACTCAAGTAAGTCGTCGATGAAGCTTGTTTTTTTTTTCACAACAGCATAAGGTAAAGTATACGTAAAAATCTTCTAGTATTTAGAAGAAAAAAAAAGTAAAATATTCACTTTGCTGAGAAGTATGAACTTGTTGGCTATGTAAACTTTTAAAGAGACGAAAAAGAAAGGAAATACATATACAACAATAAAGAGTAAAATGTACCAAAATCAACACAAATCACTTTATATTTGCGCCACCCAAAAATTATATACCAATAAAACTAACTACTTTAAAAGAATTACACGTGTAAAGTTTATTGCCCTATACTGGGCGTAGCCAATTTTGGTACCACTAGTTTTAGTTTTATTTAAGTTTCTATGTATTGTGCTATACGTAGGTAAAGTAGTAAATTTGGTGCAAATAAATATTTTATCTTTCTTTCTTACTTAATTGGCCAAAACAGAACCACCTTTATATTTTTTTTTGTCTAGAGCATAAATTAGTTGAAAGTAGTGTTCCAAATTGAAGTCTTAAATGTAACGTTTATTTGTAAATTAATCTGATAAGATTCCGAATAAAATAAAAAATAGTAGTCTCATACATTCAAGATTAGCAAAAGTCGATATATCTTTATTTTATAAATATAAAATGAAAATAATAAATACTGAACGTCCATTGCGCGACAGGGTATATTATTTCAATGACCCACAGAGCTCGCCACCCCGTAGCGCGTAGTTTGGTACACAGCGCCATCTCTACCCCCGACGTACAGATACGTAGCAATAAGAATAAAGTTAGGTGATATAATTTTAGCACAATTTCTTACATTATAAATATAGGTATATATTATTTGGAGAAACAGATAATTATGCACTGATTTTGTTAAGATCAAAGATTTTGCATACTTATGACAATTTACTTTTAGGTCATGTACTTGAGCTAAAATTATTGTAATGTCATTAGACATTTTTTGGAATATTAGATAAAAGTAGTTTTGATTAACAATATGGGCGTATCTAGGTAGGGCTGATGCTGCGTGCACAGAAACGACGAAAGTCCTGTTGAAGTACAGGAATAACGGGATAAAATGAATAGGATAATTCACAGTAGTCGCAATTAGAAAACTAAGAGACGAAATTAGTAAACAACAATAAAAATAATGCCTTTTTCTGAATAAATAAAGATTTTGAAAGATCTCAAATTACAGTTCCAATTAATTATATGCATACTGTCAAAAAAGTTTTAGGAATTGATGATTTGTTTTGTTGTTTTTAGCTTGGCACAACTGTTTTCCATTTTGGCACGGAGTTTGAGTTACATCTGATAATTAGATTAAATACATTATTGTTTTTAGTTATTATCTAGTGTGTATTGCGAATTTTATAATGGACAAAAACATCGAACAAAGAGTTTGTCTTAAATTTTGCATCGCCAATGGGATTTCGTGTTCGGAGTCTCTGAAAATGTTACAGAAGGCTTACGGTGAATCGACTTTTAATAAAAACACGTGTTTATGAGTGGTACAAGGCGTTCAAAAGCGGTCGAGATGTGATGGAAGATTTGCCTCGCTTTGGTAGGCCATCAACGTCTGCTACTGTGGATAACATCGCAAAAGTGAAGAAAATAGTAACTGAAAATCCTCATTAAAGTTTGAGAGAGCTAGTCGTGGAACTTTCTGTGTCACACGAGTCAATTCGTACTATTTTAAATAATCAATTGGGTATGAAATATGTTGCTGCTCGGCTAGTCCCAAAAGACCTGAATTTTCTCTAAAAACTCAATCGCAAAAGAGTCGCTGAGGACATGCTAGAACCAGTCAATTCCGACCCAACATTCATGAAACGCATTGTTACTGGTGACGAGACGTGGGTTTACGAGTTTGACATGCAAACTAGTCAACAAGCTTCGGAGTGGCGCCTTCCAACTGAACCGAAACCGATGAAACCGCGCCAAACTCGATCGAAAGTCAAAGTCATGTTGACTGTTTTCCTTGACTGTCGCGGTGTTGTCACTCAAAATTCTTTCCAGAAGGTCAAACGATAAAGAAAGAGTAATATTTAAGCGTTATGCGGCGTTTAAGAGAGCAAATTAGACGAAAAAGGCCAGAATTGTGAAATGAAAATTCTTGGATTTTGCACCACGATAATGCGCCTTCCCACAAGGCCATCATTTTGAACGAACCATCGAGCAGCCACCTTAATTACCAGATATGGCTCCAGCCGACTTACACCTTTTACACCTAAGTCGATACGAGTAAAGACAAAAATGAATTGAATGAACAAAAATGTTAATTTACATGCTTAATGGATAATTGACGTCTGGAAAACATGCAACATAGTATCTGAAGTTTTACTTAAATTATTTAAATGATATAATGTAGGTAGTAACTTGCTATAGCAATTTCTGATTACTTTTTAATTAGCACTATGGTCGCCAATTTTAATAAGAAATTGCAAACCCTAGTTGGACGAAAGTGTCTTGGGAGTACCTCACGCCATAATGGAACAGACTTTGATGTGGCTAACTTTAAAACTAGGTTTAAATATTTAACACGCTGTAACGGTTGAGAATATTTTACATGTACTTGTATTCAAATATGGCTTACACTTAACACCACCTGGTGACCCAGTTGACGAGATGTCGTTGTTACTAAGTACTGTATTTGTAGTTATTTCCTGTTAGCTAATTTAACTATAATAAGACTTTTATATGTATACGTATGTGGTATGAAGTCTTTTGAAATTCTTATAAAATTCTGATGCATTAAGAGATATGATGTGACATGGTAAGTTTTTTACAGAAGCCAATAACATAAAAAAACTTATTCTAAAATTTCATTTTATAGTAATTTTGTATGATGATTTATGTTTATCATCTATCTTATTTAAATTGCTCAATATCTATCTTATGTATATGTGTGTGAATGTAACAGTGAATATTAACATATTTTTATCAAATAACATTTAGTGACGCCGATTAGCCTTTCTGCAAAACGAGATTAGCTGTTTTTAAAGATATAACGAAATAAAAAATGTACTTTTTTAAAATACAAATTCCAAATGTAAAAAAAACTTTGCGCAATGGAGAAACAGCTAAAAGATCTTCAGCTATTTTCAAAACGGAGCAGTTTTTTAAAACAGCTAATAATGCAATCCATTTGCGATATATGTACGTATTAACACACTCAATCGGTTTCCTTATAACACTTAACACAATCACATCGTGACCCCATAAAGAGGCTACTGTCGATGATTAAATCACGCATTGCTACGTCTTCTATGATAATATTAAATTACACAGGCCGCTACTAAAATTCAGAGTGAGTTCTAATACAAAAACAAAGTATTTAAAGTTTATCAAATTGAGTCTCATAATGTTACTAAATCTAATTCAACAAACCGTAGTCTCAAGTTTATCAAAATTAAGACCTGCTGGTAGCATGCGCACATCGGCTATTTTATCCATAGACAAGACAAATTTTGTCTTTGACGATAATTTTGTCGTTTTCTCTAACCTAACGAATCACAGACGTCTCGAATCCTTTTTCATAATATTTTCAGGGCCTCCCGTTCTGCTTAGCCACATATTTTTACGTTATAACACGGCATTGCCATGTTATTTAGTTTCTTTCATTGTTATCGTCGAAGACAAAACGACATATTTACGTCAAAAGTCGATAAAATGCCACGACAAAATTGTATCGTGTTGCGCATGCTAGCCCTGCAGGTCGCGGTCGTCGTATAATAATGTTATGATAAATTATCTACTTCTGTTACTGTTAAAAATAATACATACTACATAAATATGCTTTCCTTAATTTTTAAAATCTAGGAATATTTAAAATAATAATTTTGGAATTTAACCTTTACCTTAACCTTTTTACAACGGGTGGCAACTATTGTTGATTTTATACTGTATTTTTTTATAAAGTCTCTGTCAGATACAACTTGTACAGACTCAACTGTTACAATGGTGCAGAAAAAATAGTAGGTGTCAAACTTACAAAAAGAACCACTAATGTTGCAGGTGCGGTGGCAAATACACACATCAAAAAGCGGCAAACACATACTATTAGGTTGGGAAAAAGTCTTTTCGCATTATAATATGTATGAACTTTTAATAAAATCTCTTTGGCTGTACTATTTGTATCTGGCTGGTTTTGGTATCATTAAAAGTTTAAATTTTAAAGAAGATAATTTCAAATTCAAATTAGGAAATTTGTGTTTTTCATTTGTTTTTCGTACTGTCAAGATAAGTGAATCTAATGAAGAAATTCGATACATTTTAAATTTTTTTTAAAAATTTGCGATGTTTATGGTCCTAGTGCAGTGTCTGTGAGAGTAGCACAAATTTGGTTTAAGCGTTTTCAATCCGAAAATTTTGATGTCAAAAGATGCACGTCGCTCTGGTCGCCTATGACGGATAAAATTGATGCCATTTTTGAAAAAGTGGAGTAAGATCGGCATATCAGTAGTTACGACGTAGCTGAAGAACTGGGAATTGACCACAAAACAGATTTGGCGCATTTGAAAAAAACTGGGTACACAAAAAAGCTAGATGTTTGGGTACCTTACGAGCTCACTGAAAGAAACCTAACGAACCGTGTACTCATTTGTGATTCTATATTAAGACGTAATGAAACCGAACCATTTTTGAAGAAGCTGATAACTGGTGATGAAAAGTGGATCACGTACAACAAGAACGTGCGAAAAAGGTCGTGGTCAAAGGCCGGTCAGGCTTTACAGACTGTGGCGAAACCCGGGTTAACTCGCAACAAGGTGATGCTGTGTGTGTGGTGGGATTAGAAGGGCATTATTTAGTATGAACTGTTACCACCAGGCAGGACCATCGATTCTGAACTCTACTGCGTACAACTGATGAGATTAAAGCACGAAGTTGAGATAAAGCAGCCGGACCGGAATTTATCAACAGAAGGGGTGTGGATTTTCATCATGATAACGCTGGACCTCTTTAGCCACTCAGCAAAAATTAAGAGAGTTTTGCCTGCTTACCTACGAAATGCTACCTACATACTATAGTTAAATGTAAATTAACTACATTCTGTCGGGTATAAAAAAGGTTCGGTAATTGATGATTTGTTAATGGATCCAAATTCATTTTTTTTTTGTTGTTGTTAGATTGGCACGACTGTTTTCCATTTTGGCGCGGAGTTTGAGTTACATCTGATAATTACATTAAATACAGTGTTGTTTTTAGTTATACCTACCATATCTAGTGTGTATTGCGAATTTCATAATGGACAAAAACATCGAACAAAGAGTTTGTCTTAAATTTTGCATTGCCAATGGGATTTCGCGTTAGAAGTCTCTGAAAATGTTACAGAAGGCTTACGGTTAATCGACTTTATCAAAAACACGTGTTTATGAGTGGTACAAAGCGTTCAAAAGCGGTCGAGATGTGATGGAAGATTTGCCTCGCTCTGGTAGGCCATCAACGTCTGCTACTGAAGATAACATCGCAAAAGTGAAGGAAATAGTGACTAAAAATCCTCATTCAAGTTTGAGAGAGCTAGCCGTCGAACTTTCGTAAACGTCACACGAATCGATTCGTACCATTTTCAATAATCAATTGGGTATGAAACATGTTGCCGCTCGGCTAGTCCCAAGAGACCTGAATTTTCTCCAAAAACTCAATCGCAAAAGAGTCGCTGAGGACATGCTAGAACCAGTCAATTCCGACCTAACATTCATGAAAAGCATTGTTACTGGTGACGAGACGTGGGTTTACAAGTTTGATATGCAAACTTGTCAATAAGCTTCGGAGTGGCGCCTTCCAACTGAACCGAAACCGAAGAAACCGCGCCAAACTCGATCGAAAGTCAATGTCATGTTGACTGTTTTCTTTGACTTTCGCGGTGTTGTGCACTCAGAGTTCTTGCCAGAAGATCAAACGATAAAAAAAAATATATTATAGAAGCGTTATGCGGCGTTTAAGAGAGCAAATTAGACGAAAAAGGCCAGATTTGTGGAATGAAAATTGTGAACGACTTTTGACCAAAAACTCTACAAATACCATCGAGCAGCCACCTTATTCACCAGATATGGCTGCAGCCGACTTCTTTCTTTTTCCTAAGCTCAAATTACCACTTCGTGGCACCCGGATTCATTCGGTAGAAGACATAAAGGAGAATTCACGGCAAGAACAGAACTCGATTCCGGAAAAAGCGTTAAAAAAATGTTTTGATGATTGGATTATTCGTTGGCGTAAGTGTATCGCTTCTGAAGGAGCATACTTTAAAGGTGATAAAATAAATTTCGATGAATAACTAACATTTTGTGTATTATTAATCTTTTCCCGGTACTTTCTTGACAGAGTAGTATATTAAAATATGTTTTTAATTTTCTTAAAAATGCGAAGAAACTTTCTCCCCGACCTATTATTTCAAATTAATTATCGATTAATTATTATATCATGTCTTACCAAGTAGGTTATACCTATGTAAACTTTTTTGATTTAGAGACTTTGACTTTTTTGAGACATACTGGCTGGTTGTAAAAAAAGTTGCTTGCCTATCGGTCTTCTACAGATTGTACTTCGGAGAGTGTGCTCATGAGCTGCATGAGCTCATACCACCGTCACCTTTCTTCCATCGAACATCCAGACGCACGGCCGGCTACCATCCGTTCTTAGTTGATATACCCATAATCCGCACTAAGCGCTACTCATCATCTTTTATAATGCGCACAG
This sequence comes from Anania fuscalis, assembly GCA_950371115.1. NCBI lineage: Eukaryota > Metazoa > Arthropoda > Insecta > Lepidoptera > Crambidae > Anania > Anania fuscalis. The sequence continues at coordinate 7,117,217 of OX493324.1, forward strand.
CTAAAGATTGGAATTCCCTGCCTGCGTCTGTATTTCCGAGTGCATATAACCTGACTCTCTTTAAGTCCAGAGTGAATAGGCATCTTCTGGGCAAGCTCGCTCCATCGTAGATCCCATCTATGCTCTAGAGCAAGATTGGGGTCAAGAGTAAGCCCATCTCAAGTAAAAAAAAAAAAAAAAATGCGAGTATCATTTGTTTTTTTTTTCACAAATTAAAGCGAATGCATTTGTTCGAATTTTCCAAACCTGTTAAAATATTATTTTTTTTTGGTCGAATCTTAAGCGTTTTCTTTGCTTATTAAAATTAAGTATTCTGTATCAATTTTATGATTAAAACAATAATTTGAAAAAAAATGATCATATTTGGATTTTGAGACAATTTTTACGTCATGGAGCGACGTCATTTGAACGCAGATGAAATGCAAAGAGCTGTAGGGATGTTGCTAGCGGGAAGAAGTCAATCACAGATATCTCGGTATTTTGGTGTCAATAGAAGCGTTATTTGCCGTCTTCATCAGCGTTACACTAACACGGGAGATCCTGCTGAGCAGCACCCACGTCGAGGAAGGTGTACAACCACACGGCAAGATCGATACATACAACTGACTGCAAGACGCCAGCCGATGTTAACCGCCCGAGAGATAGGTTTAAGGCTACAAAATTCAAGTGGTGTTGTTGTCAGCTGCCAAACTGTACGAAATCGACTGCATGAGTATGGCCTACGAGCACGACGGTCAATTAGGTGCCCACCGATACGTCACGGGAATCGCGCTCGTCGGAATGAATGGTGTAGGGAATACATTACATGGGGAAACAATGGGGTAAAATTTTATTTTGCGATGAGTCTCGATTTGGGTTCAAGCCTGTTACTAGAGGGGAAAGAGTGCACTTACCCTTCTAGCAGCAGCCTTCGGCGTAAGTGACAAAACGATACTTATCAATTTGCGCCAAATCGGAAAAGTAAAAAACTCGAAAAATGGGTACCCCGCACGAATTGACTGAAGCAAACTAACAAACACGCGTCGCTTGCTGCGTTTCTTTGCTCAATCCTCAAAATAATGAGGGGATTTTGAACCGTATCGTGACTTGTGATGAGAAATGGATCCCGTACGACAATCGGAAGCGATCATTACAATGGTTTAACTTTGGAGAACCGGAAAAACCTTGCCCTGAGCGAAAACTGACCAAAAAGATTCTGGTTAGAGTTTGGTAGATCAGTGCTGGTGTTATCCACTACAGCTTCTTAAGATCAGGCCAGACGATTAATGCAAAATTGCATTGCCAAAAATTGCAAACAGTGACGGAAAATCTAGCCATTAAACAACCGAGACTGGTGAATTGCTCTAGCCCACTGCTCCTTCAGCCGGTCGATTCTCTAAGAAAAACGCAACGGACTCGCTCTAAAACTCGACTTAGCCATGCAAACGAACATAGCCTCTATCTTGTTAATATTAAGGTTCATACTATTTATCGTTGATGAGCGAGTGCAGCAACGAAGTGAGCGCAGTTTTTTTTACAGAATCGACAGGCAGGATATTGCTAGACCACACACTGCACATCAAACGGTCAAGTTAGAGGAGCTGCGACTGGAACCTCTGAGTCACCCACCATACTCTCCAGATCTTGCCCCAACCTATTACCACTTTTTCAAAATTTGCAGGTTTTCTTTTTTTTTTCCAAAGGGTTCAATGACCTGCCTATAAAAATACCGGAAGTGTAATCGTTAACAACGGCGCATATTTCGATTGATAAAATTATAATTTCACTAATAAAAGTTTTTTCACTTTTTAATACTGAACTGAACGGCAATTTCATGTAAGGACCTAATATAAAAAGGGGTATTTCGATAGGTAATGATGTCGTATAGTTATGTAATTAAACAAGTATTGTTAAAATGCATTGCAAAAATAAAAATTTTACGCTAAGGGATGCACACGACCCCCATATGCTTCTTATTAATTTTGGGATAGAACACACGATGAAATAGCATTTTTTTGCCAGAGAATTCAGTACACACGCGTAACTCAGCCTCAGCTTAGTGAAATGTTACGCAGTAAGAAATTGTATTGTTACGAGTTCTTATGCGACAATGCTCAGCATCCATTAACAGTGTTCAAACTAGCGATATTATCTCTAGAACTTAAAGATTTATCGATCAATAAACGAGTACGAAACATTTATTGTTCAATTTCAATGTTCAGTTAATTCAGTCATTATTTTTGGATACTTTAGTCACGGTCATGTTTCGGAGTCGTATATTTGGTATTCGAATAGTGTAAAAAAGTACACAAAATTTTGAATTTACATTTTTTTTTGTTTAATTTAAAGTACATATTATTTCGTTTCGTTTGTGTTATTGTATTCATTTATTTATAAAAATGTTAGGGTCTTAGAATTTCCCAATTTTTTCGTGTTAAATTCGAAAAATGATATATTTAAACTTAAAAAAAATTATATAATAAATAAACTGAAAATAAATTAATACCCTAACATTTTAATGAATAAAAACATAAATGCGATGTGATGCAAAATTTTACGACTAATGTGAAATATGCTCCGTAGGTTGCTATTCTAATCGAACGGGGGCATCGATTTTGTCAAAAATAACTTTTCAACTCCGCCCATAGAGCAAAAAAGACGGGTACATATCGTGAAATATTTACACTAACCCACCCATGCTGCGACCTATTTCAAGTTAAACAGATTGACCCACAAAATTGGGAGTACCCCCGAATCACTTCGAAATAATTTGACTTATGATACATAAAATTTAGACACGGTTTATTAAGATACTTGCCTTTGTCTAAATAAAACTACGTTCTCGTGTCACTATGACAAAAAAAAAATACCAATTTGAAATTTAAATGCGATTAAGATACACCTAGAGATGCTTTATCTCTGGACTTAAACTTAACACCTTTTGTGGGACATCATGTGTGTATTTGCATGTTTTTTTTTTTCAGAGAATATAAGATTACTAAAAATATAAGCCGAATTCGAACACTATCATACATACATACACTAAAAAAAGTATCACTATAAACATACTCATTTTGTAATTAGCTTTTTTCATAGGCTTGAGTTTTTTACCTTTTCTAAAATAGGTAGTTTTTTTTTTAATTTGCGGTCTGTTACTGAATTATAACAACAATTTTGAAATATAAAAGAAAATATTTATTAACGCAGCTATAATACCACATACAGATTTCGTATTAAAGTGCATCTTCTATGATATTATGTGATTATTTTGTTGGATCAACATTACAAATAAACGTGGTTCGAATTCAAATGAATTATACATTAATTTATGGTGCTGGATTAACATAGGTAAGAAGGCCCACTATAAAATTATATCGTTGGTTCGGACGAAGATTCGGTCCTAGTTTTTATACAAACACGCGTGTACATTCTGAATATATTATGATTAGCTCTATATTATACGGACATACAGAAGGTCAGACACATATTCACAAGATTGAACTGTTGACTGAAAGTATGACTATGTTGTACCTAAAATCCAGCCAAACATCCACTTCGTAAGTACTATTATTATTGATTATTCATCGGATCTACCTACAGCAGAATTAAATTAGCAGAATACACAAAATAAAAGAATATTGTCGTAGTACCAACCTAGTACCTTTATTTAACCAAAAATAAAATATTTATGTAACACGAAATTCATGTTTCACTTTCACAAAAAAAAAACTGATTTCTCCCGCTTAGCCACTTAACCGTTTATGAAGGCCGTTTATGCAGTCAAGTTTATCCAATAGTACATAATATTATTTGAAATCATGTGTTCGTATGCGTGGGCAGGTAACGTACGATGCAGTCGTATTGGGGAGGAGGGGGTAAAGCTCCTACCCCCTAGCTAGCTATTGACTGCGCCCGTAGTTTAGTAGCCATTGTGGTAGTGTGCCGCGTGGAGTATAGACTACTCCCGCCATTCGAATATAGAGCATAAAGTTAGCGGTGCAACGTTCAATACCGAACGAACGGATGCATTTTAATTCTTGAGCTTGAGTTGCGATTATTCACGTGTTTAATTGCTTTATTCTTACCGGTTCGGTCTTTAAAAACGAACCACACCCATTGCCACTCAATATGAATAGTTTTAAAGTTTCAAATGTAACGGTAAGTTTGTGCAAAATTATCAGCAAACCTAAAGCTTAAGTTTGGTGTTTGTTATCACAGTTATGGGTGCAGAGGTACGGAAATCGCGCGAATTAGGTTCTTCTCCACTCGTCGATAGTGGTCGCGACGACCCGACTTAGGGGCGTCGTCTGCGTCCACAGACGCCCTCTTTAAAACTGAACAGGCTTATGTTTTTACTATACTCAGAGAAGGTTAGGTCGGGCCTGTTGCGCGGCGTGTGCGGGACCGCACAGGCGCGAGGGTTGTCGCAAACGATCGATGCGGGCATCGACCTTGCGCGGAGGAATACCCAAACGCTGGTCGACACCACCACCCTTCTAAATCCACACGAAATGGAATAAATAAATAAAAAATCCGGTTGAACCCAATAGCCGCCAAGCGGAACCCTAAGCGATGCGAAAGGTTGAAATACATAAGTAATAGCTATTTAAAATTTAACTGACAAGTTAAATCTGCTGTATAAAACAAACAATCTGAAAAATATGTAATTTTATAATATCGGCTTGCGAGCACGACATTCATACAGAATTTAAAAGGATGTATTGTGATACGCCTGCTCATTCACACGACTATTAGCCGTCTAGCGTCTCCATAAAATGGACGATTTTTTTACGTTCCGTCTACCAACGACCTACGAAATAAAGGCAACATCTATTTCAATGGCCGGGTCAAAGTCGTTCCGTTCACAACAACCAGCTTGTTCCTAACTAATTTTGTTAATCTTCATTCATACCACAGGAGCTTAACAATGAATCCCTCGTTAATTAAACAATAGAAACCGTATTTTATCACTCAGAAGTTTTTTTATTTTTACACCAATCTATCGCCAGTGTCTTCATAATTTTTCATTGTATGGTTCAGTTTCTATAACAGATTTTTTTACAATTTGTGCCACGTTTATGTACCTAATGTAGAGAAATTGAGAGCGCTTATTTAGCGTATTAAGTGCGTATTTGTTTTTTATTTTTACAAAAACACGTAGTCTATTAAAGTCTAGCCAACAACCACTGGCGCCAATAGCTCACTGGGTTTAAATATTATTTCATGTAACAAGAAATAATAATGTAGAACGTGCTTTTTCTCCCCATTAAAATGGATTTATACATCGATTCGAAGTATCCTATTTCGGTCACATGAGAATTGCGACCTAGAATACCCAAAATTTAAGTCAAATGCAGTTTCATTTTAAGATGATTTTCATGCTAATTTAATAAGCTAAGTCACTTTCAATATCAGTCGCTAGTTTTAAATACCTTGTATAGTTTAGCAATAATTGGGTGAGATCACTGAACGTTATGCTTTTATATACCATGGCTGTTAATGGAATGACGAACGCACTGCAGCAGTGTTCCCATATTGTAAATTATCATTTAAAGTAACATGTCGACGGCAATAAATAAAATTTATGAAAATATAAATTAATTTCCCTGTTATTAAATAATAGAGATTGGTAAATCTGAGTCTTGCGGGTGAACGATCTGTATAAAATAGATGATAAAAGAGCTTTTCTACTAATATTGGCAAAGTAGTTGTGTTTTTAACATTACTGTACCCAATTAGTGCAGCGCCTACATTTACATAACAATTGCCCTTCTTATTTAATTTTTCATTACAGTGACTTTAAACTATTTTCACTTTTCTAACTATTACAACGACTTAGACAATGCCATTTTAGACGATAGTGGCGGTGCGGCAGATAACAACTTCACGATCATACAGCAAAGCCTAACGTTGTGGTGACACATGAAGAAGGAAGAGGATATTATCACTGCATCTGTGCCGCGGTGTGTGCCAGGTAATGGAGAAGTGTTTCGGAGTAATCAGGACACAATTCCAAGCGATAACGACGATCGCAGCGATGATGAGCCATTGGCTCAGAGAAATCTTCGTCAACCGCCAGATTAGACAGTATGTAAGACTTCAACAATATACTCTGCAATAATTTAGTCGTCTGTGTAGTGTGAAAAACCTGATGGCTAGTATACCAAAACTGTTTCAAACTCAAATCAACATATGGGCCTAGTAGATGAGATGGATCAGTCATTCATTTGACTTGAAAGGATTGCAATTAATAGGAAAACATAGTGGTGGGTTTAGTTTACATATGGTAGAGGTTATGGCTAAATCACACCCTTCCCTGACAGAATCTCATTCTTTTTTTTATTAACTTTTATGTTCATTTGATTTGTTAACCATATTTTAATATGCACTAAAAATATTTGTTGTTTTTAATCTGGCGCTTAATGACTTAAAAATATTTTTTATTTGAAATAGCATTTAAAAAAAATAAAACAGAATATTTCTCTTTGGGACTATAACTTCCTGTGATAATAAAACATAAAAATCTAAATACTACTTTCTAATGATGTTTAAAGTAGAGAGAATTTATCATTTTTGACGAGATAATGAAAACTGCATATAAATAATTTCCCGTATGATAAAGATAAAAGATAAAAATAATCCGCTGATCGACTGTGTGCGTCGCTGTGGAAGCCTGTGTAGAGATAGCCTAGCCTAGAGGGTGTAGTGCCCCCATTGCTCGTAGCCGCTAAAAGGATCGATTCTGTAAAAGCCGTGGCTTTTTCGTAGCGACCAGATCTAGTCGTGCGTCGTAGCGCGTAGCAGAATGTACGAGCAAAACCGTAGTAGGACAACAATCTGCTGTAGTGTTGGCTAAGGCAATGGGTGCGAAACATGAAGAAAAAATCTTTATATTTATATCTTTTATGGCAATAGACAGATGTTTAACCACCATGCGTAAAGTGTTGTTCCGTCAATAACACGTACACCTGGAATAATACATAAATGCATCATTAGAAGTGACACAAAATACGAAATTGTTAACGGAGATTTACATTATTTTTCCACGTTCTTGCGTTAATATGAAATAGTGACTCGCCCTAATTTGCATCAAAAGCACTTTATATATATAAGGTCAAGGTAGGTTTGACAAACAAATAAATCCATTTTTAATAAATAAAAACAAAACTTGAAAATTGCATTTAAGAAGATGGGCAAAGAGACAAATACCACTATTTTTGTAGGCTAGGGATATAGGGTATGTTGAGCGGAATCGGCCCAACCGACTCGTCCACCTACTTGTTTTTCCCACTCCTGGGTGGACGGGTAAAGTTTACCCCTCGACCCACTGCGTTAGTATGTATATAGAAATACTACTCTGTCAAGAAAGTACCGGGAAAAGATTAATATAATATATAAATACACAAAATGTTAGTTATTCATCCAAATTTATTTTATCACCTTCAAAGTATGCTCCTTCAGAAGCGATACACTTACGCCAACGAATAATCCAATCATAAAAACATTTTTTAAACGCTTTTTCCGGAATCGAGTTCAGTTCTCGCCCCGAATTCTCCTTTATGTCTTCTACCGAATGAAACCGGGTGCCACGAAGTGGTAATTTGAGTTTAGGAAAAAGAAAGAAGTCGGCTGGAGCCATATCTGGTGAATAAGGTGGCTGCTCGATGGTATTTGTTGTGTTTTTGGTCAAAAATTCGTTCACAATGATGGCGCTGTGGGGAAGGCGCATTATCGTGGTGCAAAATCCAAGAATTTTCATTCCACAAATCTGGCCTTTTTCGTCTAATTTGCTTTCTTAAACGCCGCATAACGCTTAAATAATACTCTTTTTTATCGTCTGACCTTCTGGCAAGAATTCTGAGTGCACAACACCGCGACAGTCAAGGAAAACAGTCAACATGACTTTGACTTTCGATCGAGTTTGGCGCGGTTTCTTCGGTTTCGGTTCAGTTGAAAGGCGCTACTCCGAAGCTTGTTGACTAGTTTTCATGTCAAACTCGTAAACCCACGTCTCGTCACCAGTAACAATGCGTTTCATGAATGTTGGGTCGGAATTTACCTTTTCTAGCAAGCTCTTTTGCGCTTGAGTTTTTGGAGAAAATTCAAGTCTTTTGGGACTAGCCGAGCGGCAACATGTTTCATACCCAATTGATTATTAAAAATGGTACGAATCGACTCGTGTGACACAGAACGTTCGATGGCTAGCTCTCTCAAACTTGAATAAGGATTTTCAGTCACTATTTCCTTCACTTTTGCGATGTTATCTTCAGTTGTTGGCCTACCAGAGCGAGGCAAATCTTCCATCACATCTCGACCGCTTTTGAACGCTTTTTACCACTCATAAACACGTGTTTTTGATTATGTCGATTCACCGTAAGCCTTCTGTAACATTTTCAGAGACTTCGAACACGAAATCTTATTGACGATGCAAACTTTAAGACAAACTCTTTGTTCGATGTTTTTGTCCATTACGAAATTCGCAATACACACGAGATATGATATAACTAAAAACAATACTGTATTTAATCTAATTATCAGATGTAACTCAAACTCCGCGCCAAAATGGAAAACAGTTGTGCCAATCTAACAACAACAAAAAATATATAATTTTGAATTTGGAACCATAAACAAATCATCAATTCTTGAAACAGAATTTCATTTTTGACAGAATGTATAATCCTTACTAATATTATAAACACAAAAGTCCATACAAGATGGATGTTTGTTACTCTTTCACGCAAAAACTTTGCACACACTTAAAATATGATCTTCACTAACATATACTCGTAGGATGTATCCTATATGTAAATCCCGGTTAAATGTTCCTGTGGGATATTTTACTAATATATGTTCTTTATTTCGTATATATCATTCTAAACATCCTGTAGTCCACAAAAACGAAATTGCGGAAACGGATTATAAAGTTATCCAAAAGTCTAAAAGTTGTCGTTGTTTTAGAAATACTTTCAAATATTACAAAATTTAAGAAACAAGAAACAAAATCGTGGAAAATGTGAAGTTCAGTTCAGTTCAGCAATTTAAAAAATTTAAATTTAATGTTCTTTGAATACTTAACAATTAAACCTACATAAAGAAATTGTAGTGGGTATATTATTATGTCAGCTCCAATATGTGTTTTCGATAATAATTTAAAGTCATGATGATAGTGACATTTAGGAACTGATGTGAAGAAAATATGTAAAATATATTTATTTCAAACACGTTTTTTATAACAAACTAGCCGACCCGGCGAAATTCGCTCCACTTGACAGTATTTTTTTCGTCAGCTTTTCCAATTTTTTTTTTTTATTTATTCCGCTATTCGGGGCGGAGACACATCCAACAAATTATAAACCATGAAAATCGGTCCAGTCGGTCTAGAGTTATAAGCGTTGTAAAAAACCCGACTTTGTTTAATATATTGAGATATATTTTGTTTTATTTTAGTGCACTGATTGCACGTTATTTACCGTAATATGCCATCTGGGCATTAGCTAAATATCAGCGCTGCTGCAGTAGGTATAGTAGTAAAGCACTCTGCAATATGCTGACCTGTTGCCCGCCACTACGTTACACCAGGGCCATAACCATGAACTCTTAAAACAATCTCAAAGTTGTCAAATCTGACAATTTTAGTACGTCATTTCATACAAAATTTGACAGAAATGATAATTTTTGACAGATTTGTGATTGTTTTAACTGTTCATGGTTAGGGCCCTGGTTACACTGAACGTTTTTAAATATATTTTTTGTCGTAATTGTCTTTTGTAGGTTTTTCCTTTGGACCGTAATTTTAATACTTGTAATTGTTAAATGTGTAATTTGTGGCGGGAAGCAAATGCTTGTAGGACACCGCTCCCGACGTCCAGAAATATAAGGTCAGACGGGAACCTAACTCCCTAGTGAGCGTAGAGTCCCTTTACCCCAAGATACTTAGTCCCTGGAGCCCTAGCCCCACCTAACAATAAATACTTAAATATAATAGGGATGTAGAATGGATAATGATAGCTGCTCCCTGGTCACCCAGGGTAGCAGCGTTAGGATGGTAGGTAGGTGGTGTGGACCCTCTGCCAGTCTGGCAGACTCACCTGACTGATCATAGTGACGGCTAAGGGAGTCTTGGCCGCAGCGGAGGGAAATGAGAACCAACACGAACGGTTGGTATCTGATTTATTTGATGTAAAAGTTATGTTTATATATAAATGATACAGTATGTTAACATGCGTAGCTTGATAGTTGTGTGCCATCGGTGTAGAGTGCCGACGGTGCATGTTCTGGGTTCATGGGTCGCGCTGGTTTGTAGGTCGCTGCTGACGTCGCGTTTAACAAATGTACGATCGAAGCTCGTACACGAAACCTTCAATCCAATATAGCCTTAAAATGCCGAGCAAGACAAAATATGAAATATTTACGAATAGACATCGTGGTTATTAAGTTTTTTTTTGTAGTTAATATCAGCAATTTCAAAAATATTTTTAAAAATCGGCTATAATCTATATTAATTTAAAATACTGTTTAATTATCTTCATAATCTTTTTATTTTTAAATAAACGATGGCGGTGTAACCAAACTTTTCAAACAGATGGCGTTAATAGCACAATAATGAAGGCAATGAATACCATATTGTTAAACTTATTTTTAATGGTCATAAAATATTATCTTTTAACAGATAACACATCTAGATATGTATTTAAATTACTATGTTAAAACACAAATCTGTAGGTGTTATAGTTTTTCCGTAAAGTGTACCACAAAACTACTCAGGTTGTGGGATAGTGTAGGGCTCGCTTCGCCCGCCCTGATATCATCACCGACTCAAAAATAGATGATTAGGTATGTTTTACTAAATATTATTTGCTATTAAGTTCTGTCATTAATAGTTGTGTATCTTAAATACACAGTATTTTCACTTTCAAGAAAGCATCTTAATGCTTAGCCGAATTTGCATCAGAAAAGATTAATGACGATTTAAAAATACCAAATGTAGATAAAAATTAGAATTCATTTTAAAAAAAATCACATTACTAGCCACAATGAAAATGTAATGTATTCTTCAATTGAAATAAGAAAAATATTGATTCTAGACTGAAAATGTACGGGCCACAGTTTACAAAGCTCAGACTATCTGTTTTGCAATTAATCTGTGGCCAGACTCTCCCCAGAATGGGGGTTTGCGTTCGATACGGCCTTCCTTCTCATTCTACTTACCACGTGCACAATAATAGAGACAGATACAGTAGCCTCATTCACAAAAGGGCACACGGGTCACATATCTACACAAAGCGGCGTATGATCAAAGTCACCCCAAGTAAATAATCGTAGTCCAGCCCAAGGACCTAGACTCGTGTTTAATATTAATTTCAGCTCGATTCGGGAAACAGAGGCTGAAAACAAAGTCTCGACAGACGGATAAACGAACAAAAAAGTGTCTAAGATTGTTGGTTTTGAGTTTTGGTATTCTTAAAATAGTTGACATATTTTTAGAGTTCTAGTAGATTAAGTTAATTTTAAAATAAAATCAAGAAATTTACATATATTAAGTAGATTAAGAAAAAAAGTAGTGAGCTCACTGTTCCAAACCCTATCAAGTTACACACTGCCCCCAGGAAATATTTCATTCAAAATGAGAGCTATAAACACGGGTAACAGTGAACTCTATGCCATGACCTGCAAATAGGCTTACGATTGCTGCACTGGAACTGGAAAATACTGGGAAATACAGCTTAAAAGGACAACGACTGTCTGACCCTGTTTATCAATCATAGAATTCCTTGATTTTTTAGTTATCCATTGAACTGTTCGTTTTTAATTCATGTCAGGGCGGTAACCACGAACTCTTAAAACAATCTCAAATCTGTCAAACATAATTTCTGTCAAATTTTGTATGAAATGACGTACCAAAATTGACAGATTTGACAACTTTGAGATTGTTTTATGAGTTCATAGTTATGGCCCTGGGGTTAGGTTATGTCATTAGCTTTCAAGGACTTGAATAAAGCTGCCAAATAATATCGTTATCAATGTGTGAAAATGTTTACCACCTAAGGTTTATTATTGCATGCACAAATGTGTTACATTGCACATGCACATATTATCACAACGTAGATAAAATTTGTAATTTGATTAGACATAGAGTATGTCTAATCAAATTACAAATTTTATCTATTATTTTTGGTGGGTCGCCGAGGGTTCCGTACAAAGTTGTAGGTACATATTATAACAATTTGTAGGTAGCATGTAATTATAAAAAAGAGAAAGGGTTTTTTATTCATTCTTCGTCATTAATCGAAAACTGTTCATAGTAAAAATTATTTTAAAATCTGTATTAACTAGTTCCAAATGAACCCGTTCATATAATTTAGCCTATCAACACTTTTCTGATTTTTCTAAATTTAGTTTAGTGAAAAAACATATCACTAAACATTTTTAGTAAGAAGACGTAATAAAAAAGAATATTCGACATCTTCCGTGCTTTTGTGGTATCGAGATTCGCACCCGCAGTCAACCACGGAAGTGGTTTGCGAGGCAATTCATTAAGTAATTTTTGTAAAAGAATAATAATAAATAAATAGTAATAATAATGCGCCGTAATCGAAACAGGAAGGCAAGATACCTACAATGTGATTCGAGCATCCTTCGACATAGTCATGCATGAGTCACTACTAGAATTAAACAACTACGGTAGCAAGAAAAAAGTCCTTGTTTGTAACTTTTATTTTTATTTAAGCACGCCAGCAATTAACACAAATATACATTTGATAAGACGCAAGGGCGGATCCACCGTTGTAGGCACGGCGCGGTCATGCAATGTAACGTCACTATGTTAGTGTCAGGGACTGAGATATCGATACCGAGACAGTATAAGTGAAAAAAGTGGTCTAGATGTATCGTAGTAAATCAACTGTTATAAATCAATACCGACTCTAGATGACCAAGTGGAAAAGATGATATGAAAACATTCGGCCATACCAGCCAGACTCGGTAGCTCATCTTAGAATGACTCTGAAGAATGTGAAGTGACCAATTATTGTACCCAATTATTAAAAAAATCTTAATAATACTGGCAACTCCCCCGGTCTGCGTAGTTACCGCGAAGAGATCATTTCTTACACAGAAAAAAAAATTGTCGAATCAAGTAAATGCTATATCTTATTATTTTTGATAAATGCAATAAAATATTAATTTGGTGTTACAAAATGGAACTTTAGTTTACATAACGCAAGTCTTGGTCCAAGACTGCTTATTTCTATAAATTTAGTCTAACAACAAGAGAAAAGCAGTTTATTTAAAATTTGTTTTACTTAAATTTAGAATCCATAAATAATATCTTACTATATTAACACTTTAATTTCTTAGTTTTTAAAAAATACTTCCTTTAAATAACATATAACTTAAGATGAGAGTTACGATTAATTGATTGATTTTTTAGGGTTTTGTATTCAAACGGGATCAGACCATCACCCTCTAACAAAAACAAAAACCCACAAAATATTTCTTGTATCTCATAATACCAGAACTTTAAGAACTCCTGAATCGCTGACGGAGCTTGAGGTAGCATTGAAAGATTTGAATTGGGACATATTGGGACTAAGTGAAGTGCGCAGACCAGGACAATCAATTGAAGAACACGACGATTATGTAATGTTTTCTAATGGCGAAAGCGGAGGCCAAAGAGGAGTTGGTTTCATGGTTAAAACGCACTTGAAAAGCTCAATAGAGGACTTCAGCGGGGTCTCAGAGAGAATAGTGATATTACGCATAAAATTACCTAGCTACAAAAAAAAATGGACAATGGTCCAAATCTATGCGCCAACCGAGCAAGCTGAAGAACTAGAACATAAATCTTTCTACAACACATTATCTCAAGTAATATATGACTACTCTAATGATATAGTAATTCTGATGGGGGACTTCAATGCGCAAGTAGGAGCTAGACAAAAAGAAGACGAATTTGTACTGGGAGAATTTGGCCATGGAATGAGAAGCACTTATGGACAACGATTAATAGATCTCCTTCTAGAACATTAACTTACTGTTATGAATAGCATCTTCAAAAAGAATAAAAACAACAAGTGGACATGGGCCTCCCCGGATGGTAAACACCGTAACGAGATACATTGTATTATAAGTAGCCACACAAGATAGTTCACGGATACATCAGTAATATCTAGACTGAACTTAAATACTGACCACCGTATGGTCAGACCATCACTTAAAATAAAACCACCTAAGACTCATAGGAAGTACACTACTCTGTACAGTAGAACCAACACAGCAGAAACAGAACCAATATCAAACTTACTGGCCACTCTGATCAATGAAACTGAAGAAAAAGAAGGACTAGATACTAAAACCAATTATAACAATCTCCAAAATCTAATGATCAACACCAAAACTAGAAAAAATAAACAAAAATACACCTTGAGCGATTCTACCATGCAGTTCATTATCAAAAGAAAAAGTCTTCTTGCCAACAAAAATGACAAACGGGAAGTAAAGGAAATAACAGACCTAAGTAAAAAAAATCGAGAAGGCGTACGTAAGGATAGGAAGTTAAAGAGAATACAAACACTAGAAAAACACATAATTGCGTCAGGTGGTACAAGAAAAGCCCTGAAAGAACTCCGTGAAACCACCTCTTGGATACCAAACTTAAAAAACAATAGAAATAACATCACAAACCGTAAAAGCATTATAAAATCAGCAACCTATTTCTACAGGAATCTCTATTCCGCCTCAGTGAACACCGAAAATAAAAAGTGCGAAAACTTCGAGACAACGATATACCCCTCAAACTCTGAACCAGAAATACTACAAAGTGAAGTAAGGAAGGCTATACTAAGTCAAAAGCTTGAAAAAGCATCAGGTCCAGACAAGATCACGAATGAATTACTGAAAGGCACCCTAAACGAACTCGTGCCCGTGCTGACAAAGATCTTTAATAGCATCCTAACATCAGGACAGATTCCAGAACAATGGGAGACCTCGCACATTATCCTTATATACAAAAAAGGCACCAAAGAAGACTTATCAAACTACAGACTAATAAGCCTCATGTCAAACATATATAAGGTATTTTCCAAGATAATATTAGATCGGATAAGCATCCCACTGGACGAGAATCAACCTATAGAACAGGCTGGCTTTAGAAAACATTTCGCCACAATAGACCATATACACACAGTCAAACAAATTATTGAAAAGTACAATGAATATAACAAACCATTGTTCATGGCCTTTATTGACTATGCCAAAGCTTTCGATAGCATTCACCACGAAACGATATGGGAGAGTTTGGAGAAACAGGGAATATCTCGGGTCTACATAGACATTATAAAAAGAATCTATTCCAAAAGCAAAGCAAGAATACAAATGGAAACACTAGGAGAAACATTCAAAATTAAAAGAGGGGTGAGGCAAGGCGACCTACTGTCACCCAAACTATTTTCTGCTGTTCTCGAAAATATATTTCAAAAACTAAATTGGAACGAATTTGGACTAAAAATATACGACAGAAGATTGCATCATCTTCGATTCGCTGACGACATTGTCTTGTTTGAAGAAAACCCTTACAAGCTGGAAGAAATGATACAAAATCTAAACAGAGAAAGTGAGAAGGTCGGGCTAGCAATGAACATAGACAAAACAAAGTTATTAGCGAATTCAACCCCTCACGTAATAAGAATTAATAATCAATCTTTGGAATATGTGGAAAAGTACATGTATCTTGGACAAATAATTTCTCAAATTGACCTAACTACTAAAGAAATAAAAAGGAGAATAGCCAATGGATGGAAAAGATACTGGTCACGGAAATTATGAAAGGATCAGATTTCAGTAACAAAATTAAGTGCAAAGTATTTAACACCTGTATCCTCCCCTGCCTTACCTACGGATGTGAAACATAGGCACTCTCTAAGCAACACAGGGACATGTAAGAACACTGCCAAAGAGCCATGGAAAGAAGCATGTTGGGATTTAGGAAACTTGATAAGAAAAGAAATACATATAAGAGCTAGAACAGGTGTAACAGACGTTCTCGCCAAGATAGACCAAATGAAATGGAGATGGACGGGTCATATGTTGCGGAGCCCTCACGAGAAATGGTAAACTCAAAATCCTGACCGAATGGTACCCCAGAAACAGGAAATGAAACAGAGGCAGGCCACGAAAAAGATGGGAGGATGAATTCAAACTGACAGTGGGTTGTAATTGGGGAAGAATTGCAAAAGATAGAAGACAATGGAAATCGTTAGAGGAGGCCTTTGCCAGGAGGGACACCGAACTCCGAGACATACTATGACAAAAGAAGAAACATAACAAATAAAAATAAATATTATGCAGAAAACAAGGAGTTTCGGGATAAAAGGGCTTGATTGATTGATTGATTGATTGATTCAAACGGGACCCCGTTTTACCCTATTTTATAGTATCTAACATTTAAAAGATAATCCAAAATCGAATGCCACTAACTATTCACCAAATAATCACACAACTCTCAAAATTGTGTGAACAGCGCGCGACCCTTTTACAAATAATAGTGATGATAACACAGTTGCTTCCAAGTTGTATTTAATATTATTTAAAAGTAAACATTTTTAATTTGTTTTAATTTTGGTTACAGATCAATGCGGATTTTGGATTGAACGACGGTACCACAACACCCAGACCCGAGACAATATAGAAAAGTTCGTTTTCTACATTGACCCGACCGGGGATCGAACCCGGAACCTCAGAGATGGCGACGCCATATAGTCCAGCGTACTCGCCTCTCGGCCACGGAGGTCGTCAAATGATCTTATTAGTTGTCAAGATAAATAAAATAAAACACTCGAAGCTAGGCGGGAGAGAAGCTGCTTCGCTCTCGCTCTGCTTCGAGCCTGTATCCAGCAATATTGTTTGTCACATATGGTTCTGAAAGTACTTATAAAAGAAACATAATTAACACTCCACCTCTACCACCAGTACCTGTATCCAGCAATGTCGTTTCTGTCATATTATAGTTTTACAATACGAAAAAAAAAACTAACTCTCGAAGCTAGGCAAACACAGCGAAATGAAAAGTTTTAATATCAGCAATTTCAAAAATATTTTTAAAAAATCGGCTATAATCTATATTAATTTAAAATACTGTTTATTTATCTTCATAATCTTTTTATTTTTAAATAAACGATGGCGTTGTAACCAAACTTTTCACTCAGATGGCGTTAATAGTACAATAATGAAGGCAATGAATACCATATTGTTAAACTTATTTTTAATGGTCATAAAATATTATCTTTTAACAGATAACACATCTAGATATATATTTAAATTACTATGTTAAAACACAAATCTGTAGGTGTGATAGTTTTTCCGTAAAGTGTACCACAAAACTACTCAGGTTGTGGGATAGTGTAGGGCTCGCTTCGCCCGCCCTGATATCATCACCGACTCAAAAATAGATAATTAGGTATGTTTTACTAAATATTATTTGCTATTAAGTCCTGTCATTAATAGCTGTGTATCTTAAATACACAGTATTTTCACTTTCAAGAAAGCATCTTAATGCTTAGCCGAATTTGCATCAGAAAAGATTAATGACGATTTAAAAATACCAAATGTAGATAAAAATTAGAATTCATTTTTAAAAAAATCACATTACTAGCCACAATGAAAATGTAATGTATTCTTCAATTGAAATAAGAAAAATATTGATTCTAGACTGAAAATGTACGGGCCACAGTTTACAAAGCTCAGACTATCTGTTTTGCAATTAATCTGTGGCCAGACTCTCCCCAGAATGGGGGTTTGCGTTCGATACGGCCTTCCTTCTCATTCTACTTACCACGTGCACAATAATAGACACAGATACAGTAGCCTCATTCAAAAAAGGGCACACGGGTCACATATCTACACAAAGCGGCGTATGATCAAAGTCACCCCAAGTAAATAATCGTAGTCCAGCCCAAGGACCTAGACTAGTGTTTAATATTAATTTCAGCTCGATTCGGGAAACAGAGGCTGAAAACAAAGTCTTGACAGACGGATAAACGAACAAAAAAGTGTCTAAGATTGTTGGTTTTGAGTTTTGGTATTCTTAAAATAGTTGACGTATTTTTAGAGTTCTAGTAGATTAAGTTAATTTTAAAATAAAATCAAGAAATTTACATATATTAAGTAGATTAAGAAAAAAAGTAGTGAGCTCACTGTTCCAAACCCTATCAAGTTACACACCGCCCCCAGGAAATATTTCATTCAAAATGAGAGCTACAAACACGGGTAACAGTGAACTCTATGCCATGACCTGCAAATAGGCTTACGATTGCTGCACTGGAACTGGAAAATACTGGGAAATACAGCTTAAAAGGACAACGACTGTCTGACCCTGTTTATCAATCATAGTTATCCATTGAACTGTTCGTTTTTAATTCACGTCAGGGCGGTAACCACGAACTCTTAAAACAATCTCAAATCTGTCAAACATTATAATTTCTGTCAAATTTTGTATGAAATGACGTACCAAAATTGACAGATTTGACAACTTTGAGATTGTTTTATGAGTTCATAGTTATGGCCCTGGGGTTAGGTTATGTCATTAGCTTTCAAGGACTTGAATAAAGCTGCCAAATAATATCGTTATCAATGTGTGAAAATGTTTACCACCTAAGGTTTATTATTGCATGCACAAATGTGACACATTGCACATGCACATATTATCACAACCTAGATAAAATTTGTAATTTGATTAGACATAGAGTATGTCTAATCAAATTACAAATTTTATCTATTATTTTTGGTGGGTCGCCGAGGGTTCCGTACAAAGTTGTAGGTACATATTATAACAATTTGTAGGTAGCATGTAATTATAAAAAAGGGAAAAGGTTTTTTTATTCATTCTTCGTCATAGATCGAAAACTGTTCATAGTAAAAATAATTTTAATATCTTTCATATAATTTAGCCTATCAACACTTTCCTGATTTTTCTAAATTTAGTTTAGTGAAAAAACATATCACTAAACATTTTTAGTAAGAAGACGTAATAAACAAGAATATTCGACATCTTTCGTGCTTTTGTGGTATCGAGATTCGCACCCGCAGTCAACCACGAAAGTGGTTTGCGAGGCAATTCATTAAGTAATTTTTGTAAAAGAATAATAATAAATAAATAATAATAATAATGCGCCGTAATCGAAACAGGAAGGCAAGAGACCTACAATGTGATTCGAGCATCCTTCGACATAGTCATGCATGAGTCACTACTAGAATTAAACAACTACGGTAGCAAGAAAAAAATCCTTGTTTGTAACCTTTATTTTTATTTAAGCACGCCAGCAATTAACACAAATATACATTTGATAAGACGCAAGGGCGGATCCACCGTTGTAGGCACGGCGCGGTCATGCAATGTAACGTCACTATGTTAGTGTCAGGGACTGAGATATCGATACCGAGACAGTATAAGTGAAAAAAGTGGTCTAGATGTATCGTAGTAAATCAACTGTTATAAATCAATACCGACTCTAGATGACCAAGTGGAAAAGATGATATGAAAACATTCGGCCATACCAGCCAGACTCGGTAGCTCATCTTAGAATGATTCTGAAGAATGTGAAGTGACCAATTTTTGTACCCAAATATTAAAAAAATCTTAATAATACTGGCAACTCCCCCGGTCTGCGTAGTTACCGCGAAGAGATCATTTCTTACACAGGAAAAAAAAAATGTCGAATCAAGTAAATGCTATATCTTATTATTTTTGATAAATGCAATAAAATATTAATTTGGTGTTACAAAATGGAACTTTAGTTTACATAACGCAAGTCTTGGTCCAAGACTGCTTATTTCTATAAATTTAGTCTAACAACAAGAGAAAAGCAGTTTATTTAAAAATTTGTTTTACTTAAATTTAGAATCCATAAATAATATCTTACTATATTAACACTTTAATTTCATAGTTTTTAAAAAATACTTCTTTTAAATAACATATAACTTAAGATAAGAGTTACGATTAATTGATTGATTTTTTAGGGTTTAGTATTCAAACGGGATCAGACCATCACCCTCTAACAAAAACAAAAACCCACAAAATATTTCTTGTATCTCATAATACCAGAACTTTAAGAACTCCTGAATCGCTGACGGAGCTTGAGGTAGCATTGAAAGATTTGAATTGGGACATATTGGGACTAAGTGAAGTGCGCAGACCAGGACAATCAATTGAAGAACACGACGATTATGTAATGTTTTCTAATAGCGAAAGCGGAGGCCAAAGAGGAGTTGGTTTCATGGTTAAAACGCACTTGAAAAGCTCAATAGAGGACTTTATCGGGGTCTCAGAGAGAATAGTGATATTACGCATAAAATTACCTAGCTACAAAAAAAAATGGACAATGGTCCAAATCTATGCGCCAACCGAGCAAGCTGAAGAACTAGAACATAAATCTTTCTACAACACATTATCTCAAGTAATATATGACTACTCTAATGATATAGTAATTCTGATGGGGGACTTCAATGCGCAAGTAGGAGCTAGACAAAACGAAGACGAATTTGTACTGGGAGATTTTGGCCATGGAATGAGAAGCACTTATGGACAACGATTAATAGATCTCCTTCTAGAACATTAACTTACTGTTATGAAAAGCATCTTCAAAAAGAATAAAAACAACAAGTGGACATGGGCCTCCCCGGATGGTAAACACCGTAACGAGATACATTGTATTATAAGTAGCCACACAAGATAGTTCACGGATACATCAGTAATATCTAGACTGAACTTAAATACTGACCACCGTATGGTCAGACCATCACTTAAAATAAAACCACCTAAGACTCATAGGAAGTACACTACTCTGTACAGTAGAACCAACACAGCAGAAACAGAACCAATATCAAACTTACTGGCCACTCTGACCAATGAAACTGAAGAAAAAGAAGGACTAGATACTAAAACCAATTATAACAATCTCCAAAATCTAATGATCAACACCAAAACTAGAAAAAATAAACAAAAATACACCTTGAGCGATTCTACCATGCAGTTCATTATCAAAAGAAAAAGTCTTCTTGCCAACAAAAATGACAAACGGGAAGTAAAGGAAATAACAAAAACAAAAACCCACAAAATATTTCTTGTATCTCATAATACCAGAACTTTAAGAACTCCTGAATCGCTGACGGAGCTTGAGGTAGCATTGAAAGATTTGAATTGGGACATATTGGGACTAAGTGAAGTGCGCAGACCAGGACAATCAATTGAAGAACACGACGATTATGTAATGTTTTCTAATAGCGAAAGCGGAGGCCAAAGAGGAGTTGGTTTCATGGTTAAAACGCACTTGAAAAGCTCAATAGAGGACTTTATCGGGGTCTCAGAGAGAATAGTGATATTACGCATAAAATTACCTAGCTACAAAAAAAAATGGACAATGGTCCAAATCTATGCGCCAACCGAGCAAGCTGAAGAACTAGAACATAAATCTTTCTACAACACATTATCTCAAGTAATATATGACTACTCTAATGATATAGTAATTCTGATGGGGGACTTCAATGCGCAAGTAGGAGCTAGACAAAACGAAGACGAATTTGTACTGGGAGATTTTGGCCATGGAATGAGAAGCACTTATGGACAACGATTAATAGATCTCCTTCTAGAACATTAACTTACTGTTATGAAAAGCATCTTCAAAAAGAATAAAAACAACAAGTGGACATGGGCCTCCCCGGATGGTAAACACCGTAACGAGATACATTGTATTATAAGTAGCCACACAAGATAGTTCACGGATACATCAGTAATATCTAGACTGAACTTAAATACTGACCACCGTATGGTCAGACCATCACTTAAAATAAAACCACCTAAGACTCATAGGAAGTACACTACTCTGTACAGTAGAACCAACACAGCAGAAACAGAACCAATATCAAACTTACTGGCCACTCTGACCAATGAAACTGAAGAAAAAGAAGGACTAGATACTAAAACCAATTATAACAATCTCCAAAATCTAATGATCAACACCAAAACTAGAAAAAATAAACAAAAATACACCTTGAGCGATTCTACCATGCAGTTCATTATCAAAAGAAAAAGTCTTCTTGCCAACAAAAATGACAAACGGGAAGTAAAGGAAATAACAGACCTAAGTAAAAAAATTCGAGAAGGCGTACGTAAGGATAGGAAGTTAAAGAGAATACAAACACTAGAAAAACACATAATTGCGTCAGGTGGTACAAGAAAAGCCCTGAAAGAACTCCGTGAAACCACCTCTTGGATACCAAACTTAAAAAACAATAGAAATAACATCACAAACCGTAAAAGCATTATAAAATCAGCAACCTATTTCTACAGGAATCTCTATTCCGCCTCAGTGAACACCGAAAATAAAAAGTGCGAAAACTGCGAGACAACGATATACCCCTCAAACTCTGAACCAGAAATACTAGAAAGTGAAGTAAGGAAGGCTATACTAAGTCAAAAGCTTGAAAAAGCATCAGGTCCAGACAAGATCACGAATGAATTACTGAAAGGCACCCTAAACGAACTCGTGCCCGTGCTGACAAAGATCTTTAATAGCATCCTAACATCAGGACAGATTCCAGAACAATGGGAGACCTCGCACATTATCCTTATATACAAAAATGGCACCAAAGAAGACTTATTAAACTACAGACTAATAAGCCTCATGTCAAACATATATAAGGTATTTTCCAAGATAATATTAGATCGGATAAGCATCCCACTGGACGAGAATCAACCTATAGAGCAGGCTGGCTTTAGAAAACATTTCGCCACAATAGACCATATACACACAGTCAAACAAATTATTGAAAAGTACAATGAATATAACAAACCATTGTTCATGGCCTTTATTGACTATGCCAAAGCTTTCGATAGCATTCACCACGAAACGATATGGGAGAGTTTGGAGAAACAGGGAATATCTCGGGTCTACATAGACATTATAAAAAGAATGTATTCCAAAAGCAAGGCAAGAATACAAATGGAAACACTAGGAGAAACATTCAAAATTAAAAGAAGGGTGAGGCAAGGCGACCCACTGTCACCCAAACTATTTTCTGCTGTGCTCGAAAATATATTTCAAAAACTAAATTGGAACGAATTTGGACTAAAAATATACGGCAGAAGATTGCATAATCTTCGATTCGCTGACGACATTGTCTTGTTTGAAGAAAACCCTTACAAGCTGGAAGAAATGATACAAAATCTAAACAGAGAAAGTGAGAAGGTCGGGCTAGCAATGAACATAGACAAAACAAAGTTATTAGCGAATTCAACCCCTCACGTAATAAGAATTAATAATCAATCTTTGGAATATGTGGAAAAGTACATGTATCTTGGACAAATAATTTCTCAAATTGACCTAACTACTAAAGAAATAAAAAGGAGAATAGCCAATGGATGGAAAAGATACTGGTCACGGAAATTATGAAAGGATCAGATTTCAGTAACAAAATTAAGTGCAAAGACTTTAACACCTGTATCCTCCCCTGCCTTACCTACGGATGTGAAACATAGGCACTCTCTAAGCAACACAGGGACATGTAAGAACACTGCCAAAGAGCCATGGAAAGAAGCATGTTGGGATTTAGGAAACTTGATAAGAAAAGAAATACATATAAGAGCTAGAACAGGTGTAACAGACGTTCTCGCCAAGATAGACCAAATGAAATGGAGATGGACGGGTCATATGTTGCGGAGCCCTCACGAGAAATGGTAAACTCAAAATCCTGACCGAATGGTACCCCAGAAACAGGAAACGAAACAGAGGCAGGCCACGAAAAAGATGGGAGGATGAATTCAAACTGACAGTGGGTTGTAATTGGGGAAGAATTGCAAAAGATAGAAGACAATGGAAACCGTTAGAGGAGGCCTTTGCCAGGAGGGACACCGAACTCCGAGACATACTATGACAAAAGAAGAAACATAACAAATAAAGATAAATATTATGCAGAAAACAAGGAGTTTCGGGATAAAAGGGCTTGATTGATTGATTGATTGATTGATTCAAACGGGACCCCGTTTTACCCTATTTTATAGTATCTAACATTTTAAAGATAATCCAAAATCGAATGCTACTAACTATTCACCAAATAATCACACAACTCTCAAAATTGTGTGAACAGCGCGCGACCCTTTTACAAATAATAGTGATGATAACACAGTTGCTTCCAAGTTGTATTTAATATTATTTAAAAGTAAACATTTTTAATTTGTTTTAATTTTGGTTACAGATCAATGCGGATTTTGGATTATTATATCCTGATAAATCCTTTTTTGCTAAACTGGTAAAGCTAAAATCAACAAAAGATGAGCCAATAATGGAAATAATAGAAAAAATTACAAACTTAGGTGATGATGATGGTGGTAACTAAGTTATGTTGTGTATTTTGTTTTTTCATGTTCCAAGCTGTTATCGTAAAAAACACTTATTTTAGTATTATTTGTGTTTAAAATGCTCATTTGTACCTAAAATAATAGCATATCTCTACAGATCTATATTCAATTTTCTGCTGGGATTTATAGTGTTATGGTATTTGTTTCTTAATTTCTTTTTTCTTATTTAGCAAGACTACCAGCTCAAATTGATACATTGGGTCATTTTGGTACCTCCACGAGGCAGGGATCGAGGAAAGTAAAATTTACAACCCAAGAAGCAATAGAATCAATATTAGTTTTAGCCAAGGTATTTATGTAGTCCGTTTTTCTTCTTGTCATATAGCAAAAAATGCATAAATAAGTAATAGTGACGACCTCCGTAGCAAATATTTATTTATTTAATAGTATGCTAATCTTTTTTTTATTTCAGACTGCAGGAGACATAGACGCGATTATAAAGGAGCAACAAGAAAAAGCGCGCACCAAATAGCAGCACTTATTTGAAAGATTATACACTCAAAACAATTTTTTTACCTTAAATCTGCATAAAATATGGTATAAAATAGAATAACCAACATAAATACATTGTCCCACGAATTTGCATGTAGTGTAATTGCACTATAACGTCACGGGCTAATTTCACAACTTCCTTTATGAATTCTACCAAATAATTTAGCTTTTTTGATAGCGGCAACATTTCCAAATCCACTGAAGCCGCCATGTTGTGATAGCGTTTTATTGATAAAATTTTTTTTTGAATATTCTATTTATATATATATATATATATATATATATATATATATATATATATATATATATATATATATATAAAGCGTAAATGTATGGACTGATCAATCTATTGCATTTCTTAACGATGAAAAGATTTTTTTTTAATTTTATGCATTTATTCGTCACATCCATGTCGTCACGTTACGTATATGCGGATCACAAAAGTGACGTTATGGAATTGCTATGCATAGGTCACACTCATGGTTTTCAGTAAACGTTATGAATCTTATTTAAAATAGGTTTTCTTAGCACATTATTTATTTCTCTCAAATGATCGCCATACGATAATACTTAATTAACATATATTTATGGCTACTAGACATAAATTAATTTTGCGTTTGCATGTGCTTACGTTAACGAATTGTTGCAATAAGTATTTAACTGTTCATTAGAACAGAATTTCCAGCATGTCTCATACATTCTGTCAAAAACGATTCGGGAATTGATTATTTGTTTATGGTTCCAAATTCGAAATTATATATTTTTTTGTTGTTGTTAGATTGGCACAACTGTTTCCATTTTGGCGCGGAGTTTGAGTTACATCTGATAATTAGACTAAATACAGTATCGTTTTTAGTTATACCATATCTAGTGTGTATTGCGAATTTCATAATAGACAAAGACATCGAACAAAGAGTTTGTCTTAAATTTTGCATCGCCAATAAGATTTCGTGTTCGGAGTCTCTGAAAATGTTACAGAAGGCTTACGGTGAATCGACTTTATCAAAAACACGTGTTTATGAGTGGTACAAAGCATTCAAAAGCGGTCGAGATGTGAACGAAGATTTGCTTCGCTCTGGTAGGCCATCAACGTCTGCTACTGAAAATAACATCGCGAAAGTGAAGGAAACAGTGACTGAAAATCCTAATTCAAGTTTAAGAGAACTAGCCGTCGAAATTTCTGTGTCACACGAGTCGATTCGTACCATTTTAAATAATCAATTGGGAATAAAACATGTTGCCGCTCGGCTAGTCCCAAAAAACCTGAATTATCTTCAAAAACTCAATCGCAAAAGAGTCGCTGAGGACATGCTAGAACGAGTCAATTCCGACCCAACATTCATGACTAAGTATTCCACTTAAAACAATGCCACCCCAATATTGCCTTCTTATGTTAGAAAAGGAAAAATTTGACATAGTATAATGAATCTTAAATCAGCCGCGTTCGAGTTCCTCCTAAACTTGAGACCGCTAGATCTCATCATACAGGAGGAAGCACAGTCAGCCGCCTTGAGACTAAGAGCAAACGGACTATGGAAACAAAACATAGAAACAACACACTCAAAAGTTCTGCAGGAAGTCCTAAAGGAATTACCACTCCTCGAGGCGCCCATGGACAAAACTCCGTGTCAACACATCTTCGATCGAAGATACAATATCCAACTCACGGCTCAAAAACAGCACATGGTCCCGGAGCCGGCGTCTTCTCGAATGATTTAAACATAAACATATCGACCACACTAGACAAGTTAAACTCCATCTTCCAGGCAGAATGCATTGGTATAACCAAAGCGGCACAGGCGGTTGCAGCCAGAGACGTCCGAGATCTTGGCATAAAAATTGTCTCGGATAGTGCATCCGTACTCCAAGCCCTACAAACCTACAATGTCGTAACCTCCGCACTCATACTAGAGTGTAACAATGCACTCCAATCCATTGCAAACACGAACAGAGTAGTTCTGCAATGGATCAAAGGACACAGCAACTCACTGGGAAATGACACCGCAGACGAATTGGCCAGAAGAGGATCGAAGGTAGTAGTCCATGGACCGGAACCACTACTGCCTATACCTCAGGCCCAAATTAAAACGTGGCTGCGTGAAAGAACCACAGAAACACACCATACCGAATTGATGAACAGTGTAGGATGCAGGCAAACAAAAGATGCAATTCCGACAGCATCAAAAAAGCTTGCCCGCAGCCTCATCAGACTAACAAGGAACGAACTTCGGAAGGTTGTAGGTACTATAACCGGTCATTGTTCACTAAACAGGCACCTATTCCACATAGAAGTAACAGACAGCCCTGCAGAGGATGCATGGACGCAGAAGAAACGCCGCGGCACGTGCTCATGGAGTGCGAGAGTGTGGCAGAACAACGGGCACGGATTCTCCAATCACCAGGATCACTCCCGGAAGCCTTCAGGAGCCTGAGGGTCTACTGACCTTTTGGGATGACTTGGGCTGGTTGGAGTAGGGGAAGGACACAGCACGCACAATGGCACAATCAAGAGGCTAAGTGCGGACACCTCCCAGCTAAACTAACTAACTAACCCACAGGGTAAAACGGGACCCTATTACTAAGGCTCCGCTGTCCGTCTGTCACCAGGCTGTATCTCATGAACCGTGATAGTTAGAGAGTTGAAATTTTCACAGATGATGTATTTCTGTTGCCACTATAACAACAAATACTAAAAAACAGAATATACCAAAGAATATAAATATTTAAGGGGGCTCCCATACAACAAACGTGATTTTTTGCCGTTTTTATAATAAATGGTACGGAATTCTCCGTGCGCGAGTCCAGCATGCACTTTGCCGGTTTTTTAAATAAAATTTTATGGTCGGTTGAGTCGCAATTTGAGCAAACCGGAGTTTTTAACATACATAATTATCACACCTGGGCAATTGAAAATCCACATTCCGCAAGACCTTCATCATTTCAACATCGCTTTAGTTAGCGTCAGCATGTGGTCTGGTATCTTAAATGAGGAATTTATTGGGCCATTTGAACTGCCATCCAGACTTGATGGATGCACCTTTAAAAGTTTTTTTGGATAACGATCTGCCAATTTTACTGAGAGATGTAAACCTAAAATTAAAAAAAATCAATGATTTTCCAGAACGACGAAGCCCCTTGTCATTTCGCGACACAAGTGCGTAATTATTTAAATAACAGATACCCTGACAGATGAATCGGACGACGAGAACCAATAAAGTGGCCACCACGCTTGCCTGATCTCAACCCTATCGATTTTTTTATCTGGGGCTACTTCAAATAAATAACGTACGCTAGAGAAGCTTCCAGTGAAGATGAGCTCAGAGCCAAAATTCGCGAAGCCGAAAACGATGTGAGAAACAATCGTGAAGCTTTTAGAGATTTAAAAATCATTTTTTGCGCAGATGTAGGTTGTGTATTTCTGTAGGAAGGCGACAATTCGAAAGCCTTTTGTAAATTAATCAATTGAGTTTTACTCAAAGCCATCTTATAAAGCATAAAATGAAATAAAAGTTGCAATAAAGTTTTTTTTTTCCTTTTTAAAAATGACTTAATTCACTTTAAAGGTCCATTACAGAAAATAAACTCCTAATAACATAAGCTTTAATTGGTCTTATTTTATGTATTAATGTCTGGGGCAGTTTTAACAATACTTAGAATCCACAAGATCCTCTTTTGCATTTTTTTTGACACATTAAACGTATGCAGGTGCCAAGTTCCACAATACCTAGGTAAATCATAAATTGTGGGGTGGTACTTGTGGGTATTGTTAATAATTATTACCAAAAAACGAACTTTAAATGCTCCCCAGAGTGAAAAGGAAAAAATAAAAAGCAATAAGAGGGAAAAATTAAGGAAAAAATCAAAGAAACAATCACAATTATTTGCTTTTAGTAAGGTTTTTTTTTTACAAAAAAGTATCTTTATTATGTTTCATTTCACAATGTTATGACATTCAGTTATTTCCTTAATGTTTATTTACTACTTCAGGGTACTCGAGTGCTAAGGATGTCAAAAAAAACGCAACGACATAAAATTAGCAGCATATGTTGCATCACAGAGCACTGTCCGAAGCATCGATCATTTGGGAGACGAGCTCAAAGATGTTGGAAAAAATAGCCCTTTAGAAAATCTACAGCTGCATCGAACCAAATGCAGTAATATAATAAAAACATAATAGATCCTGCATTGTGCTCTCAAATGGTCGAAGAGATCGGTGGTCAACCGTTCTCAATTATACTGGACGAGTCGACAGATGTTTCTTCGGAAAAATACATGGGCTACATGATTAGATACTTTAATGAGAAAGAGAAAAGAATCATTGTGGATTTTCTAGGTTTCCAAGAACTCTATCGCACTACAGCTGAAGCACTTTATATTGCTTTTAAAGAGTTTATGAGTAAGATAGGCCTTAAGCTAGAACATTTTATTGCCATAGGTAGATGGTGCCAGGTGCTTATGCGGAAGCAGAAATTCCCTGTACACACTTTTGAAAGCGGAATATCCCTAGGTGCAGCTTGTCTCTGTGCTGCAAAATCTTATAAAGATCTGCCCTCGTCTTTGGAGTACCTGTTAAGGGAAACTAGAAATTGGTTTTCGCACAGCCCACTGCATACCAAAAATTATCAAATGCTCTACGAAACCCTTAATAACACCCAATAATAAAATTTGCTTTATCTAGTATTCTTGGTATTCTAGTATCTCTACTCAAACACGTAACGGAAGTGAACCTAATATTTCAAGCGGAGTTCGCCAATATATCAAAAATCTATGACGATCTCCGAGTTCTGCTTATATCTACTGCAAGAAGATTTTTTAAGCCAGCTTCCTTGAGAGCTCCATACTGTCAATCAGAAGACCCGATGATTCAGCAAATTGAGTCTGTGAAGACAGCGCTCTCAAAAGCATTCAGAATTTGAAAACTCTCAACTATTATTGGCTGACGTTGACTTTGGACTGGTTTTTGAAAAATTAGCCGAGAAACTAGACACCAGAAAAGTGTGTGCGCAGAAAAGTATGTGCGCAAAAAATGTGCTGGCGTTCTGGTGCGGATGTGTCAGGAATTAATCAAAAGACTAGGTACAGAGAGGTGTAATTAGTTTTATTCGCGGTGAAGTAACCAGGTACCTAATTTGATTATTATTTATTGTAAATAAGATGATTCTAATTTTTTAAATACGCCAGAAGTAGGTACTATCCTGATTTAAATAATGGTTGTGCATTAATCTTAAAAAGTACTTTCTAAATTAATTGTTTTCTTTTACGTTAAGTAGCTATTTAATTTATTTCTGACGGTCCTAAGCCCGTGAAAAGTATGAAGGAAGAATTGGGATCCTACTTAATTAACTTTCCTAATCAGTTGTTTAGAAGATACCGTGTAAAACAAAAATCAGCTGTGTCGCAGCGCACGCGTTGATATTACCTACTTTGAACACGAGTTCACCGGGGCATGGCGCGGCCCGCTTGTGTCGTTGATAAGGAGAGCGTTACTAGGTATTCTCGATAGCAAAACACTTTTGCAACAATTTTATCTTAATTCGTAGAAAGATTTTAATCATGTATAAGACTACAGGATTTTTTTTCCAACGTAACATTTTCGGCTCCAAAACCAATGATAATTCAACTTGTATAATAAAAAAATCGTTTGAAGGAACATTTAACAGTTTGTTACAACTTTAGGAGACGTTTTTAACAAAGTTTGTGTCTAGATCGTCAATATACTAAAGCACTAGAATCACAGATAGACCAAAATTTATCAATTGAAAAGGGTGTTAATAAAAATAATAATACAAAACGCCGGTAGATAATGAAGAAAATAATAATGGCATAGTAATTATAATGTCAATTTTAAAGACTAAAATCTTTTGTGGATGTAATTACACACATCAAAAAAGTCTGAGCAACACATACTATTTCAAATTATTAATCAATTATTATATCATTTCTAACCAAGTAGGTAATACCTATGTAAACTTATTTGATCTAGAGGACATACTGGCTGGTTGTAAAAAAAATTCGAGTAAGTATCATTTGTTTTTTTTTTCAACACAAATTCAAAAGCGAATTCATTGTTCTAATTTTATAGCGTTTTCTTTGCTTATTAAAATTTTGTCTTCTGTATCAATTTTATGACTTAAACAATAATTTGAAAAAAAAAATGTACAAATTTGGATTTTAAGACATTTTTTACGTCATGGAGCGACGTCATTTGAACGCATATGAAATGCAAAGAGCTGTAGGGATGTTGCAAGCGGGAAGATGTCAATCTTCTCGTCTTCTTCTAAATGAAATGAATATATTATCCAATATAATTCAAGGAACGCTTTGGAAAGATCTAACAGAAAACAATAATGACAATGATAGCACAGTAATAGTGCCTTTAATTTTATAATTTGACGAATTCGAAAGTGGCAATTCTCTAGGCAGTCATGCTGGAGAATACAAATTAGGTGCAGTATACATTCTGTCAAAAAAGTTTCGGGAATTGATGATTTGTTTATGGTTCCAAATTCAATTTTATATTTTTTTTGTTGTTGTTAGATTGGCACAACTGTTTTTCATTTTGGCGCGGAGTTTGAGTTACAGCTGATAATTAGATTAAATACAGTATTGTTTTTAGTTATACCATATCTAGTGTGTATTGCGAATTTCATAATGGACAAAAACATCGAACAAAGAGTTTGTCTTAAATTTTGCATCGCCAACGGGATTTCGTGTTCGGTGTCTCTGAAAATGTTACAGAAGGCTTACGGTGAATCGACTTTATCAAAAACACGTGTTTATGAGTAGTACAATGCGTTCAAAAGCAGTCAAAATGTGATGGAAGATTTGCCTAGAAAATCCTCATTCAAGTTTAAGAGAACTAGCCGTCGAACTTTCTGTGTCACACGAGTCGATTCGTACCATTTTAAATAATCAATTGGGTATGAAACATGTTGCCGCTCGGCTAGTCCCAAAAGACCTGAATTTTCTCCAAAAACTCAATCGCAAAAGAGTCGCTGAGGACATGCTAGAACTAGTCAATTCCGACCCAACATTCATGAAACGCATTGTTACTGGTGACGAGACGTGGGTTTACGAGGTTGACATGCACACTAGTCAACAAGCTTCGGAGTGGCGCCTTCCAACTAAACCGAAACCAAAGAAACCGCGCCAAACTCGATCGAAAGGCAAAGTCATGTTGACTGTTTTCTTTGACTGAACTGAAAATTAGCTGAACGGCCGAACTTTAGTACCTTATTGAAAAACCCATTTAAGTTTTTTTTTAAATATGGTTGTTATTCCATTCGGGATACAACCAAGCAATGCTATCTGAGCAATATTAGCATACACCATGCATAGTAAGGCAAACGTGCAGCATGGCCAGGCAAACATGCAGCATTGAAGCAAGTTTAAAAACTGCTCTACAATGGCCAATTTGACACACTAACTATCAGAACGTCAAAACAAAACTAAGATATTTCACAAATACTTCAGGTTATTGAAACTCCAAAAATTGCGGTAATACTATCCAAGAACACACTGATGAGTCTCATCAAATGCTTGTACAAGAACAAGACAATCTAACAAGTAGGTTTGTAAACATAAACAACAAAGTGTCTAGTTCACGCGGTTCTTTTCATCAAGGAAATGACCGATTTGACATTAACTCTCGTGGAAAGCTATGCACTGCTGTTGCAACAGTTGTTTGTGCTGCATTTGCTTTATCAAAAACAACTTCATGGGCGGTAAGTGATGTTGATTGATTTTACAATAATTATTGGAGATTATTTTTACCGACAATGTATTGACTATTAAAGCACAAAGGTATTACAGCACGTTGGTTCCCAAACATTACACCCTGAAATATTGCATAGCGGACCTCTCAACGTAGAACATGTCAGGAGTTGCTTGTTTTGCACCTGTTTCCATCACGCTAACCTCAATCCGAGCATATCTACTGTGTCATCCAATCAACGTTAAGATGTTTTTCTATCTGTGTCTCTTCCCAAAGCTATTTGCAGTATTTCGCAAGATTCCACCAGACTATTACATCCTTTAGGAAATATTACAAAACAAAATATATAAAATATTGTTTTTTACTGCTGCTCTTGATTATTTTCAGGCTAGAATCATAGGCACTCATAATCGATTTCAAATAAACGATAACTTATTTTTAGCATTATCGGTTGTCGAATATTTTAAAGCTTAGGCAAGTGTCTCCGTCTCGTGCCGAGTGAATCAAGGGAAACATACTCAAGGTCTTTTCGATAATATGCACCCTAACGATGAAAAACATAAGACGATCGGCTGCTTATTGGAAAAGATGTTGCGCTGAGTTGAATGCTATGGTACGAAGTCTTGTTCCTTCTACATGGTTTGTAACATTTTCTTGTAATGACCTTAATTGGCCAGCCATGATTAAAGCATTACTTATTACTAGCGTTTGTAGTGGCTACGCCCTCGCTAAACTAGATTTAAAAATAAAGTATAATATACACTTTAACGTAATCCAATAAAAAAAAACCATTACAATATTAAAAAAGAACTTGACACACATGGCTAAACGGTAAAAAAATATGTTTTTTAAGCAAATCGCTAATCGAGGCAGTGTATGCTGCATTTATTGTATAAATAGGTTGTAGCGCGAGACATCTACACACATGTTATTAGTATGATAACATAAAAATATACCGCGTTATAAAATACGCTCATTGCAGTGTCACCTGGTAATCATAAAAGGCATCTTAGTAAGATGTTACTGCAATTGTGGCAAATACCATAAAATAACAGTTTTTCGACAGTGCATTAGCTAACAGGAATTAATATATTTAAGATTTCCTAGCATAACTCGCGATTTTTTTTTTTTAGGGATATTAGATTTCCTTACGGACTCTGTTCATTTTTCAGTATAGGCATCATGCTCCAATTTATTTACATCCAGTAAGCCGAGTTTTTATGCCAGACGACCATTTCAGAGATATTTTTCTATCCCGCGGAAGTGGTATTTTTTTCTGGATATAGCCCTTTTCTAAACCGTAGAAAAAAAATTGTGTTACAATTCATAATAATTGGTAGAATTATAAGACGTGAAAGCGTAACAAGCAATCGACAAACTAAGTCACTTACGCCTTTATAAAATAAAATTTGTTAGATTGAAGTTTTTATATTTGTTACATTCTAATCCCACAAATTCCAAAAATAGTTTCTTAGTTATAACATAGAGAAAGAATAATACTGTTATAATGTATGTAAAATGAAGTTCATCACCCTTTATTATTTTTAATTTGCCGCGCAATGTCTAACCTTTTTGCTTGTGCTGAAAAAGTATGTTTGGCACCGTAATGAGTGAAAATGTCACTGTCACAATATAAGGAATTACGATTTACGATATTTACGTAAACTAAAACATTTAATAATATAATATTCGCGAAATAATAGCATTAAATGTTGTTTCTCTTTTCAGGTAAGATGTTAGGTTGTATTTCTTAAAACATTTATAACACTTAACATGTATGATAGTTTGTTGACAATAATAAATCTCTTTTCAGAGCAACGCAAAGTCTATTTATTCTCGCAATAAACGTAAGATCAATAAAGCACATTATAAAACAAAATTTTTACGGCTATTTTGATAAAAATGGAAAAGTTTAAATTTGAATTTGTCGTAAAGGCGAGTGAAGATCCAAAAACAAATACAATCGGCATTACTTCAATTACGGGCACCGACAAAAATATGTTTTTGATCCCGGAACAGTTTCAACAGGCAGATACCATGAAATATTGATAACAACACCTGCTTTTCAAAAAGTAAGAAATACATTACAAAGAAGACATGACAAAAGACAACTATGGATTTCCATGACTCCAGAGCTTCGTGAAACTTACTTAGATGAAGATGGCAATATGCAGTTTAAGGGATATTTGTTGCAAGAATTAACACCAGAAATACAGAGTTCTGCTACTGGTATTTCAGAAGAGGCATTAACAAAGATTATTGAAAATTTTGCGGAATTTAAAACATCTACACCAAAACCTAGTAATATTGGAATATTAAAAGAAAAAATTATTATTGATAAATTCACTCTGAGAACTTCAAATGTATCCCAATGGATGAATATTTTTGAAACAGAATGTACTCGTCTTGAAATAGATGAAGATACTAAGAAGATTGAGGCCCTACGATTATTCTTAGATGATTCATGTCTTAATTGGTATAGTTCCATGCTCATAAATATACCGTGGATTCGAACTGGTCAATATGGAAAGAAAACTTTTGTGAAACTTATATGGACAGGAGCTGGTCGCCACTTAGGTATGTAATGTTATTCAAATATAAACAAGGATCAATATTAGAATATGCAATTAAAAGGAAAGACTTTTATTGGAGATTAATAAATCTATGGATAAACTTACTTTAATTGACCTTATTGCTATTAGACTTCCAAATTTTATAGCTGATAAAATTGATCGAAGTAATTTAAAAGACACTAAAGACTTATTTAACATTATCAGGAGTTTAGAACATTTGGTAAATAAAAAGACTATCGAGAAAAAGAATTTTGATAATAAAATGAAAGAAAATAATGAAAGAGTAAAACCTAGCAAAATATGTGAACAAGGAAATAGACGGAACCGTTATCATTCTAAATCCTCGTGTTGGTTCAGAAGTATGGATAAATCTAGACGGGATCCAATAAGGAGTGTCAATAATTCTGAATTAGAAGTAGAGCTCAATCAAATAAATCCAAAAAACTAGTGATTCCACCATTAATCAAAATTAATATGTTATTAAATAATACCTTAGAAACCATGGGAATTAATGATTCAGGGTCAAATGTGTCGTTGATAAATTCTAGATTGTTGTCCCTAAAAAATAATTGTGAACAAAGTGATTTTAAAAACCGAAACTTGAAAACGATTAATGGTGTAAAAAACACTAAAGGAATGATTATATTGAAGATAAAGATATTCTATATTGAGGAAAATATGAATGTGTTTGTAGTGGAGGAAGACAATTTTGATTACGACTTCTTAATTGAATTAGACTGTATACAAAAAATTTATTTTATTCAAAATGATAGATTAGAAATAACGCAGAACTTACAAAACTCTGAGTTGGAATATAACAGTGACAATACTTGTGATGAAAACACAAAACTCACAACTGAGAGATCGGATAACAAGAATGAGAAGGAGGATACACTTAATAGCAATAAAATATAATAAACAAAAATATTGATGAAAACGATGATAAATATAAAATAAACTTTAATGAACATGTTGAAGTGGATAACTTTAATATAACAATTAACCATTTGGACAAGGAACAGCAAGCAGAAATTTAAGAACTAATAAACAAATATAAATCTATATTTGCGAAAAATAAATATGATGTTGGTACCGTACAAGGATATGAAGCACATATTGATTTGTTAATTGATAAGTACTGTAGTAAAAGACCGTATCGATGCACTATTCAAGATAAGAAAGAAATAGAACAACAGATATCGAAATTATTACAAGAAAACTTAATTGAGGAGTCTTACAGTCCTTTCGCTGCCCCGGTAACACTGGCCTATAAAAAGGAAGAAGGAAAAAAATCAAGACTATGTATAGATTTTCGTGATTTAAATAAAATTGTAGTTCCACAAGCTCAACCCTTCCCACTAATCGAGGATTTAAATGTTAAAACGAGAAGATGTAAATACTTCACAACTTTAGACATAAATTCAGCTTTTTGGGCTATTCCTTTAAAAATTGAAGACAGACATAAAACAGGATTTGTCACCCAAGATGGACACTTTCAATGGACGTGTTTACCGTTCGGTTTAAAAACGTCTCCAGCAATTTTTAATGAGTTTTAAGTGGCATTATAAGGAAACATAAATTGACAGATTTCACTGTTAATTATATAGATGACATTTTAATTTTTTTTGAAACATTTTCCGGCCACATAAAACACCTATCATTATTATTGCAGGCAATATCAAAAAAAGGATTCAGACTAAAATTTTCGAAATGTAACTTTGCACGGAACTCAGTTAAATATTTGGGTCACATAATACAATCCCTCCCCTGAAAGATAATTTAATTGCAATAAAACAATTTCCAATACCTAAAACACAAAAAACCATTATACAGTTTTTAGGTAAAATATTTTTTTATGGAAAATATATACAAAACGTATCTATTATATTAGACCCCTTACATAATTTGTTGAGGAAAAGATGAAAATTTGTTTGGATAAATGTCAAGAGGCTTTTGAAAAAATTAAGGAATTGCTGTGTCAAAAACCAATTTTAGAAATATTTGATCCAGAACTTCCAATAAATATTTATACAGACGCCAGTATAGAAGGGATGGGCGCTGTCTTAAAACAACCACAAGAGAATGGAGAAGAATAACCTGTAGCATATTTTTCAAGAAAACTGAATAATGCACAGAAAAAAAAGAAAGCTATATATATCTACAGTGTTTAGCAATAAAAAAAGCAGTAAAATATTGGCAGCACTGGCTCATTGGAAAAACATTTACAGTTTTCACTGATCACAAACCTCTGGAAAAAATGAATATAAAGGCAAGAACGGACGAAGAATTAGGTGAACTCACTTACTATTTATCACAATTTAATATTAGGGTTATATATTCTCCGGGGAAATACAATATTGAAGCAGACAGTTTAAGTAGAAATCCAGTATTAGAACTGAAAGAAAATCAAGAAGAAAATTTAAGGATTGTTAACATAATTAAGCTAGAAGATATTCAAAAGGACCAAGAAAAAAATGAAGTTATACAACATAATAAAAAAGAATTAGAATATAAAGATAAAGTTTACTATAAAAAGACTGGAAAAAGAGAAAAAATATTACTGACTGAAGAATATAGTAAAAAAATTATCAAACAAATACATTACCTTTACTGTCACATTGGAATACAACAATTGAAAAACAAAATAACTCCTTTTTACACAGCGAAAATATGATTTACAATATTAAAAAAACTTGTGAAGATTATGAAATCTGTATAAGAAATACTCGGTCCCCAAATAACTCGGTCAAGTGCATAAGAAATAAAACAAGAGGACAATATAAATATGGACTTATGTCTCATTTAGGCCTTGCAACCTACCCATTTGAAATAGTATCAATTGATACCATTGGCGAATTTGGTGGTTCACGTTCTACAAAGACATATTTGCACCTTCTAGTGGATCACTTTACAAGATATGCCTATATTTTGAATTCGAAAACACAAAGCTCTAATTATTTTATAAAGCTAGTACAAAAAGTGACACAAAGTGGAAATAAGATTGGTATGATTTTATCGGACCAGTATCCAGGTATAAATTCAAAAAAAATCAAAGAGTTTTTAGATAAAGAAGACATACCCATTGTCTTCACTGCAGTTAATGCACCATTTTCCAAAGTTTTGAATGAACGACTAAACCAAACTTTAGTTAACAAAATTAGATGTAAAATAAACAAAAAAAAAAGATAAACAAGCCTGGACTACTATAGCTCATGAATGTACTCAAAAATATAATGAAACGGATCATACGGTTACAGGTTTTTCCCCACTATATCTTTTGGAAGGAGAAAATGTTGATATATTGCCTAAAGAATTGAAACAAAAGAGAACTCTAAATGATTTATTGCAAGATAGAAAAATTGCACTGGAAAATACTATAAAATCACATACTTATAATAAACAACACTTTGACAAAGGCAGAAGAAAATGCGAATTTAAAAAAGGGGATTTGGTATATGTCGAAAATGGAAATCGATTAAACAGGAAAAAATTGGACGAAATTAAAATTGGCCCATTTAATGTTTTAGAAAAAATATCAAACACAATATATAGAATTGACACAGGACATAAAAAATGTGAATCTAATCTCTTTCATTTAACGAAACTTGTTCCAGTGCTGCAGGAGTAGATACATATTGGGGGGGGGGGGAGACCAAAATGAGTCATTACATAAAACAGTACATGCTCAATAAACCAAATTCAAAGGGGTTCAAATTATATCTCATTTGCAGTCTACATGGATATGCTCATAGATTCGAGGTTTATTCTGGAGGTCCCCTCCAGAATAAACATCTTACCCGGTGAGCAGGTGGCACAGGACCGATCTTCGTGGAAATCCTTGGGAGAGGCCTATGTTCAGCAGTGGACGTCTTTCGGCTGATGGATGGATGGATGGATGGACCCGGTGAGCCAGATTTGGGAGAGTCCGGCAATACAGTCGTCAGGTTAGCTAGAATGGTACCACGCAATGTGAATCATATTATATACTTCGACGACTTCTATATATCTGTGCCTCTCGTCACTTATTTAGCTAAGGAGGGATTTTTTAACTAGGAACAGTATGAGTTAACCGATTGATAAACTGCAAATTGCCTGAAAAAAACACTATAATGAAAAAGAACGTACCCAGAGGATTCTATATGGAAAACGTGGGTACTGTGGATGGGATAGACGTAAGTTGTGTGGAAAGGTAACAAGCCCGTCAACCTTCTTTCCACTTACGTAGGAGCAGAACCAGCAACCACAATAACACGTTTTGATAAATCGAAGAAAGAAAGAGTTGCTATTCCATTCCCCAAAGTCATCAAGGAGTACAATGCACACATGGGACGGGTGGACTTATTAGATTCATTTATAGGTCGTTATCACAAAACAATGAAGAGCTGCAAGTGGACCATGCGTTTATTTTATCATTTCCTGGACGTTGCAATTGTAAATTCATTTGTTATGTTCAAGAAGGTAAATAAGATAAAAGGAAATGACCAACTTCTCAATTTGGGTACATTCAGGCTAGATCTTCTGAAACCCTCTGTAAATCGGGTCTACCTGCAAATGGCGCTAAACGTGGTCAACCTAGTGGGAGCACCATACAAGGATAACTTGTACTGAAGATGTTCCGAAGACTAGCTCAAGAAACTCCATCGAAAGATGTCAGATTGGATCAGACATGTCATTGGGCGGTTTGGCTGGATAAGCAGCAGAAGTGCAAATCCCCAAAATGTTCAGGCTTTACATTCAAAATGTGCCAAAAATGTTGTGTATCTTTCTGTGGTACGAAGAAAAGTAATTGTTTTTATAAATATCACAATGAACCATAAATAAATACATTTCAAAAACAATATCCATTCTTATTTTACCCATACTTGCAAAATCTCAATGAATGCGCAATGTAGTCTATAAACAACATTCACAATTTTCAAAAAAATATTCTTTAAATTAAAGTCTAGATTTTTTTCATTATTTTTCCTACGCAGTAATAATCAAGCTTCAATTACTTAAAGCTTGATAGGTTGTACATGTCCATTATCAAATATATTTTATTCAAACGTAAAACAAAAATCGTCCATTTAAGGGTTAATTACATCGCACCTATTAGGTCTATTTGCTTGTGTGTAGTGTCGACGACTGAGCTATGTCTAATTTTGTGGCGCAAGGAGGGTGTTGTATTCATGTATTGTAACTATGTAACAAATCTTTTCCATTCATGTTGTTAACAATACGTGATTTTTTTATAACGCTGCCTTAAATAAATTATAAATATAATTAGCGTATTAGGCCATGTTAAGAAGAGTGAACAATCAAAAGAATAATTTAAGTAATTACTACTGTATTAATATTATAAATGCGAAAGTCTCTCTGTCTATCTGTTACGCTTACACGCCAAAACTACTCAAACGGTTACGATGAAATGTACTACAGAGATAGATAAGATCTTGAGAAAGGACATATTATGTAGAGGTGGTGAATATATCTATTATCAGTTAAATTTAACTAATAAAAAAAAATATCACATTTATTCAATAAATATTATTAACCTTATTGACAAAAATATTCATTCGAGTCGTTGATAATTAAACGCAACTAATATTTTTATTCGTATAGATAAATCTAACCGATTGATAAAATTATTAAATAAATATTTTTAACGCTAGTTCGCAAAGAATAAAAATATCATAACCGATCTTTCGAATATATTTATTCGTTTATTGAGTAAGTTAACTTAAGCATTAAGTAAACGGAAAAGAGCCTAAATTTGAATGCATTATTTAGGACACAAGTGGCGTCGTGAGTGAGTCGAGCGAGGTCACGAGGTGTAACGCGTAATACTATTTTAACTACGTGTCGAGTGAAAAATATCAAAACTGAATCTGCATAAATATAATAATTAATATTTTCAACCATATTCAACAACAGGTAAAAATATCAAAAAAATGTATCTGCATAAATATATTTACGAATATTTTCAACCATATTCAATTACTGATAAAAATAATGTATATGCATAAAAATATCAACCGATATTTTCAACCATTAAAAATATCGATATTTTTATTCAACCATTAGCGCCACCACTAATATTATGCTACCTTTTATCGTGAAAAAAAAAGGTTTGAAGGGGTAGAAAATTTGTATGGAAGTTGGGCATTTTTAAAGATAAAATCATTAAAATATTTGCATTTTGGCACTTGGAAATAAATATGTGAGGTAAAGTTTTGGAATTTCGAACTATGTAGGGATGAAATAGGGGATGAACCTGGGAATTATAATCCAAAGTAAAAAGCTCCTTTTTTGATACCTAAGCGTGCTTAATTACCGCAGACCATAACGTTGCCTATTATGAGACACCAAATATTCTGCAGTCCACGCAAACGAAGTCATAGGCACTGCTAGTAAATATAAATATTTATTAGTCATCATCATTATTTCAGCCACAGGATGTCCGCTGCTAATCATAGGCTTCCACAAGTGACTTCCAGATAGGCCTGTTGGAAGCGGTCTTTATCAAGCTGCTTCCTTTATAGTCCGTTTTTTCTTGACTGGCGGAAAAAGTAAACAAACATGTTGTAGTGATTACTTGATCAGTGGGTTTGACAACAAGGAATTTTTGTTCACAATCAATAGTGCTACCAAAAACTAGAGCAATTACTCAATGTTCCGATTCAATTGAATATATTGAACGAATGAATTTAACAATGTCTTTAAAAATGCACTTTTAAAGACAAATATTTACAAAACTAATTTCGTGCAAAAAAGTTAGTACTTTTTATCATAAAATCGCGTCATGAACTTAATGTTGTTCAATGTTGTAAAAACATTTTTTTTTCTAACGTTGTTTTTACAACCAAATGCCAAGGGAAATAGGGATTCTATACAAATATACAATAACGTGCAAGTAGCTGCCATATCCATTTTCATTTTCTCTAAAATTCAAAATACAGCACAACTGACTCGCACAGATTATTGTATGTCTAAAGACTGACTTGTGTCGTAATTTTTCATTCAACTGAAAATCATTTTTTAATTTTAATAATTTTACGTGCGTAAACGTACGTTTTTCATTATTATTTTTGTGATGTGGTTTTAATTGAATGTTTTTTCAAGATTATGAGTATTTTTACTAATGTTGCGAAATTCGTAAGTTACACCAAGATCAATGGTATGATCAGGTTTGTTTATGTTTTCCGCCAGTCAAGAAAAAACGGACTTATACCAGGTCGTCTGTCCACCTGCGCTTGCCGATATGTGGCCTCCATTCCAGAACCTTTCTGCCCCATCGGCCGTTAGTTATACGTGCTATGTGTCCGGCCCACTGCCACTTTAGCTTGCTAATCCGTCGGGCTATAATAGAGACTTTTGTTCGTCTACTAAATAAAAACGTAATAAATTGGTTAGACAGGAATAATCTTAAGGTGAATTTAAGTAAAACTACATTTATACAATTTATTAACAAAAACGGTAACAAACACTCTCTACGCGTTTTCTCTGGAATGAATCCAATCAAATTATCTGTGAACACATTGTTGGGTATCATAATTGACGATGGCCTTTCATTTTATTTATATTCATGGGTGTAACATATCAATAGACTCTGTAATAAGTTAAATTATTTTGCGTATGCTCTTTGGCGACTAACACGAGTTAGCGAGGTGAGTGCTGCAACCACTGATATGTATGTTCCTTGCTGCTACTGCATGGTATTATTCTTTGGGGAAACTCGTATTACATTAATAGAGCATTAATAGCCCAGAAACAATGCATACGAGATATCTGCAATGTGGACGGTAGGACATCGTGTAGACCTCTATTCAAGAAACCTAAATTACTAACCGTTCCATGTATATACATCTTTGAAATATGTGTTTTCGTCAAAACAAACCCAAATTTGTTCATCATTAAAAAGGAGTTCTGTTATTTTACATTTAGCACTTACTTCATGGCCATAAAAAAATTCATCAATTATATAACGACTTAATAATGCTTCCCTAAACCACGGGGTCTCATTAAGAACTAATCGAGAATTGTTATAAATCTATCAAA
The DNA here is from genome assembly GCA_950371115.1 of Anania fuscalis. Taxonomy (NCBI): domain Eukaryota; kingdom Metazoa; phylum Arthropoda; class Insecta; order Lepidoptera; family Crambidae; genus Anania; species Anania fuscalis. The sequence continues at coordinate 7,160,418 of OX493324.1, forward strand.
AAGATGGCGTTACAAGTATCGAATTTTTATAGGCATTTGTGTAAATTTAAAAATCGAACAAGAATAGGTATTCAAAAAATATCTTATAACCCGAAATATAAAACAAAATACGAAAAATGAGAAAATACAAAATCTAACTAACTTTCCGTATTTTTTAAAAACGATGAGTGCTTTTCTCATACTCCTACCGAAAAAATGTTGTACTAAGTTATAAAATTAGATAAGCAGGTCGTTTGGATAATAGATACATTGTCAAAAGATGGCGTTATTTTACGTTTCCATTGTTGGATTGGATTATAGCGAAAAAATTCTGTTTATTATATATTAACTTTGTCAAATTACAATTTTGAACGAATTCACTGTAGTTTCTATTATTTAAATTAATATCACTTGAAAAAATATAACTACAATTGCGTTTAACTTAAATATTTTTTACAAAAGTTTTTAAACGATTAGTTGATCAACGAAACGCAAATGTCAGTTTGAAATTTGTATACTTTGAAAAGTTTTAGTTTTGAACTGAATCTTGATTTGTTACTTTCTTCAGACTCTTTCTCTTTACTTATTTAAACGACGACTTGCGCTGCTTAACTGGACTCGAACTCGGCTGTTTCTTATATTGACCATTAGCTATTCCATCCTGGACTCCGTGATTATCTCGTACGACGACCTGGCTTGTGAAAACGGATTTAATCTAGGCAACAAGGTTCTAAGAACAAAATGCCTGCGCACAAGTGCTCTTATTTTAGGTGTAATAACACATCAGAGATGAAAGCAATGTTCCGTTTCCCTTGGAATGACGCTAATCGCTTGAAAATTTGGCTGACTAATTGTGGTAAGCAAAAATGTACATTAGTTTACTTGTTTCCATTTGTTTTTCTAATCGTTCAATTGATAAATATTAACTTTGTAGCCCTGCCACTGGTAAAAGCATTATTTATAGTTAATTTCACTTCTGCCATAACTTTAAATTTTGTACATGATTTTAGGTAATATGACCATAGCCCATTTGCCTCCTCAAAGATTGCGGTCAAGATATTTATGCATTGATCATTTTAATAATCAATACATACGTAATGAGTTTGGTGCCAGGAAACAACTGTGTAAAACTGCTATACCAGAACCGTATCAGGAACCTAAAGCATTAGATCACTCGCCTATTTCCTCAGCAGGTAAGTGTAAATATAAATAATTTTATTCTATATAATATTTTGGAATCTAAATTCCATCCTAGTGCCGGCGCCAAAAAAACTTGAGTTTATTATTAATTGTGAGAACTGAAATAAATGCTCAACGTTTTGTAACCTGCTCCATTACCTTTTAAATTTTATAATATTTTGATTTTTCTTGTTTATAAGTGTTTAATTTGTGTTAGTGCTTTATTTAAAAACAGTAAAAGTGGGAGACGGCTATAAATTGGATATTGTCAAAAAATATTCAATAAAATAGCTCCAAAGCATTTGCTCAATATAATGATGATGTGGTATAATAATAATGCCCTTAATGAGAATGTAATATTTTTACTAAATATTTCATTTAAAAAAAAAGATTGTTTGGTAGAAATTAATTATTTTTAATGAGTATTTTTATTATGTATATTTTAACTTCTAAAATAGGAAGATACCTAATATATAAAATTCTTGTGTCGCAGTGTTTTTGATATCAGTTACTTAAAGAGTAATTGTCGTTTTACTTAGTCGTTCAAAAATTCCAATTCAAATAATAATATGCATTTATTCAGTCAACTACATAGGATCAATTAAGATACAGATAAATTATTAATAATAATCAATACAACATCCACATTAACAATAAATAATAAAACACTCTCACTCCTAAGAGGAAAACATTAAAAGTGACTTAAATGAAGTGTTGTGGTAATGACGGGCAACTACAGAATCCTATACTGCGCGAGGCACTACACGCACTTAGGTTATAGGGTTCCGTACCAAAAGGGTAAAACGGGACCTGGGATTACTAAGACTCCGCTGTCTGTTTGTCTCGACTCCAGGCTTATCTCATAAATCATGATAGTTAAACAGTTGAAATATTCACAATGATGAAACAACAGTATATTTCTGTTGCCGCTATAACAATAAATACTAAAAACCAGTATAAAATAAATGTTTAAGGGGGTTCGTTCATTTGGCCGGTTTTTTATAATACAGTAAAAAAAACTTAAAATTGTCTATGTCTAATCATTTTGAAAAAATAAACTAAAATAACTAAAAATATTTTATGGAAGAAAAACCTTTTGATTTTAATTATTTTAAGAGTAAATAAACAATAAAAAATAATTTTCTGCCATTAGAAGTTGCTTACAATCGCTGTGCTACTGTGTGCTGAAGGCAGCGCATTTTAGAATACGGAAACTTAACAGGTTCAAAGCCAACTAGGCGTTTTAAAATCAATTCAATAATTCGCACCCTAAGAATTACAATGACATAATTGCAAATACTATACAACCGAGATAAATGCATTTCAATTTTTTTTTTTTAGATAACCGTGTAACTTTTTAAAGATAATATTTTTAGATAATTATGGCCTGGTTACATTTATTTAAATATTAATAAATCATATGGGACACCTACAGTTACGTCATTGTTCCACTAAAATATATACAACGCGTCAATGAAAAAGCGCAAAACTTCAAACACCTCAACTTAAAGATACCTGTCTCCAATTATTATGAATTACTTAACAAATTATAATTATTTTAAACATTTAAATAAGTATGTATAAATGAAATAAGATTATTGTATAAAACTTAACTTTTATCGACGCGATAGCGCCTGCCATATGTATTCTATGGTTCGGCTCCAATCCCGTATTACTTTATGAAATCTTTTATATTTTAAATACTTATACTTTGATTTATTTTAAGGTTCACCTTATTTAAAAGTGCTGACACCAAAAAAAGTATATAGAAACAAGAGACTGTTCTGCGAAGTCCCAGAAGACACCGAAAGTGTAAATGAAAAAATCTACTGGAGTACACCAAAGAAGAGGAAACTTAATCAAAATGAAGAGAAGCAAGACACGCCTAGGTGTAAAACATTAAAAACACTTGTGGTCAAATTTAAGAAGGTGATAAAACGTCTTGAAAGTTCAAAACACATCTTTGAGGAAAAAATCTTCAAATAAAAATATGATTGATTTATGTAAATATCATTTCAAAAGTGAAACAAGCAGAATGATTACTAAAATGCAACTAAGATCTTCCAAAAAACCGTGGACTGATGAGGAAAAAAAATTTTGCATGTCACTATATTATAAATCGCCTGCTGCGTACAAATTTTTGATTACTTAGGAGTAGTATTAGCATCTCCATCTACCATACAACGTTGGCTCCAAAAAACTAATTGTCTCCCAGGACTCAATCAAGAAATATTTGATAATATTAAAGAAAAATTTTCCGATAAACCTATTAAGGAGAGGGCTTGTACTTTATGCTTTGATGAAATGAGTATAATGGTTGATTTAGAATATACTAGTAAATATGATTTGATTGAGGGTTTTGAAGATTTTGATGGTGGGGATCGGAATGCAAATGAAGCAAAATATGCTTTAGTATTTATCGCCCGGGGCATCTATGCAAACTGGAAGATTCCAGTGGCATATTATTTATCTTCAAAAACAGTTGATTCAAATAAATTAGAAATGATTCTTAAATCTGTGATTAATAAATTATTTGAAAGTGGCTTGTTACCAAAGATGATTAAAAATTTGGGAGCAAGTGTTGATTCACCTTTTTTTTTCATCAATGGACATAAGATTTTTGCTATTTTTGATACACCTCATTTAATCAAAAATATCAGGAATAATTTACTTAACAATGATTTTGATTTGAATGGTAGTCGAATTTCATTTAATGATATAATTCATGTATATAATACTGATAAAGAAAATAAAAGTAAATGTTTAAAAAAACTAACGCCAGTGCACATCAAACCAAACAATTTCCAAAAGATGAAAGTAAAATTAGCTACTCAAATTTTGAGCAGTTCCGTGGCCGGGGCAATATAAACTGCCATTGATAGTGGAGAGTTGAAGAGCAATAGTGCTAAACATACGGCTGATTTTGTTCAATTGTCGAATGATTTATTTAATTGTCTGAATTCAAAAAATAAATTTGATCCTAATCCATACAGGTGCGCAATCACAAATAATCGAAAATCTCTAGTCAATCAAACTTTAGTCAAAAGTAAAGAAATTTTTATGAACTTAAATAAAATAACATATGATCGTAAAAATCAATAAAAAATGACTCGTCCTCCATGTTTTGATGGTACGGTTCAAACTATCAATGCTGTTCTTCAGCTCTCGGCCGAAGAATTTACCGAAGGCACTGGCGTCAAATTTCTCATGACCTATAGATTAAATCAAGATGTGATTGAAAACTTATTTGGTATTTACCGACTGAAAGGAGGATGTAACAGGAATCCCACATCAAAATCACTAAGATCATTTTTTCGTTCAAATTTATTAAATAATTTAATGAAATTTGATAAAACGAATTGTGAGTCTGATCAAGAATTGTTTTTATCTGCCCAGCAAAATTCAGAACGTATGGACTCGAATCCAACGTTATCATCATCTGTAACAAAACAAAACGATACAGATGACAGAGTTGGGGGACAGATGACATTAGAAAATGAACTTCCAAGTTTCAGTCCTATTGTAAACGAAACTTCAGAAGGATTAGGCACTGATTCAGAATTGAGAAGATTGTCTAATCTTGCCGAAGATCCAGTTTCAATAGAAACGTGTTCGGTTGTGTATTTTGCTGGGTGGTTGGGTAAATCATGTGTTGATAAATTTGATTGTATGGATTGCAAGAATATTTTGTTAAAAAACGAGGTTGATTTATCAGATAAAAAGCAGTTACTGTTGATTAATAAAACATACTCGAATATAATAACGCCCACACTCAAATCGCCAAGTGATTATTTATTTCAGCTGGTGAATCAGTTGTTAGATTTTTATACTGAAAATATTAAAGGATTATATCAAGTTGATCTAGTGGCTGATTTAATGCAACGATTTAAAAGCAAAATAAACCCCCCAGTTGATTACCACGATTTCAATCACTTTGATTACTTGATTAAGAAATTATTAGAAGTTAAGATTCATGATTATTGTAAAGCACGGAAAAAAATCATTAAAATCAGCATCAAAATTAAGAATCTTGCAAAACGAGTAATTATTTTAAAAGTTTGGCTTACTAAGTACATAATTTATCAATTATCTGTTAGGAAAGGTAGTTACTTTTATCAATGATTAATTAGTTTGCCTAGCTCTTATTTTTTAACGATGAGATCACTGATGTTCTTTAACACATCAAAATAATATGACGATTAGGATTATTCGTGCCATAACTGGTGTAAATGTGCACTTGTAATAAAAAGTTATTTAATTTTATTTGTTTGGTTTTTATTTATTATTTCATGCTCTTAGGCCAATTTTTACTAAAGTATTTTTAAATGGAATAAATATAACTTCGCCTAATCACCGCTCCGGGACTACATAATGGGCTGCTGATGGTGAAATTAACGGGGCATCGAAATTAAATGAAATGATTTATTTCAGGTTTTTTCAATTAAACTTTTTTATCACCCTCCAAACCTTCTGAGAAGACGTCAGAAATTCAGAATGTTAGTTCAATAGAAAAAGTTGATCGTTTGTATCACGGGAGTCTTCCCAGAAAGTTTGGATGGTGATAAAAGAGTCAACCTGTATAAGCCCTGCTCCGGGCAGGATTACTAATGTTTGGCCAAAAAACGTTTCCCGAAGTATCACATCCTAAACTATCTTTCCTAAATTTTCATTTGGCAAAAAAACAATTGACAAAACCACTTTTCGCATTTTTACAGTTAGCAAAGGCTATAGGCTAGTTATTGTTTAACACATCATTGCTTGCCAATGTTTCATTTTGATCAAATCGGATCTGATTGATAAAATCTATATTTTAAGCGACAAGCAGTTGACCAAGCCTGTTTTGCGGTCCTGGCGGTGTCCTAGGTTAGTATTTAAAACTAAAAAACAGACACTCAGATTATCTTTATTAAATGTGACATAATCTTAAAGCCATATGCATACAAATTGTATATTCTGCCGAGTTCACAGTCTCAGATTTCACATTTTTAGATTATAAATTTTATTGCTTTATTATACCTAGAAGTGCAAAGTGACCATTATTTGTAAGATTTATTATTTTTGACTTTATGACTTTTCCTTTAATACTTGTATAATAAATTGTCAAAATCAGGAAAACATCTGTTGTTTGCAAAAAAGTTCATTGTTAGTCAGCTACACGCAACGGTAGATATTTATTTCGTTTATATCCCTCTCGATTAAATAAAAAGTGACAGTTTGAATGTTTTTCTTAAAAGCTGTCAAATTAATTTATCACAAAAAATACAACATGATTAGAAGATTTTCACTGGAAACAGATTGGCATCACTTTAAGAACTTTTTATGTTGATTTGAAGACCACGCATTCGAACTTGCGGGCAAGAGCTAGTTTCATATAATTTAGTAATAATAGATTTACATAGTCATTTGTATTTTACCTTGTAGTTTTACCTTGTAGTCGACTTGAGAACCTCCTCCGTTTTTTTCGTCGGTTGAAGAGTAGAGAGTTAGTGACTGTCTTTTGATTAACACAACCCGTGTTAATCAAAAAACAGTCTTGTTTTGTTTGCAAAACCAAAGTAAAAAGTTCGTTCTTTAATAAGAGTGCGTCTCCAGTCTACGACGTTGCTATATACTACACAACCTGTAGTTCTCGCGAACGAAGTTGCGGGCACAGCTAGTAAGAAGTATAACTTTATAAGTAAGTTTCAAATTCAAACCTTATCTAATTACAAAATTTCATCTTAATCGTTACAGCCATTTTAAAGATAAGAAACGCATATTTATAATTCTATGGTATTATTATCATTTGTATTATTCAGATGAAAAAGTTCTCGCTGGTTTAGATAGAAAAAAGGTTTCGTTAAATTGACACCAGGCGGCTCCACCGCAAATATTTCGCGTTTATACTTTCACACACACAAATCTGGAAAGGCACTCTAACTGTTTATTTTATAAAACAACAACGCTCACGTTTTGATGTATTTAATAAAGCACTGTGACAACACTTATTTATTTATCAACTTTTTTCAAACTTTTCTTTTAATAATTATAAACACACCATATTAATAGTATTTCATACAAAATTAATCGACTCAAATTACTCTTTATTTATTTAAAATGAGTAAATTCCTATAGCGAGCAACACTGAGCCCGCCAAAAAATTAATATCGCCATCTTTTTCTTTTTAGAATGACAGCTCGTTTCCACTACTAGTGAAAGTGAGACAAATATATGTTTTTATCTAAATGTTTCGTCGTTTCCAAGCTACGGCTTTCAAACTGACATGTAGAAGACTTTTGTTGCCGCGAGACAGTGAAGTTTGCTTCTCTAGTGTATTGAACTCAATGTTCTGAACAAACAGTTTTTAGGTTTCGTATATAGTAAAAATAATGTTCTATAAATTATAACGTCTCTGTACCACATTTAAGCGAAATAAAATATTCTATTCTATTCTATTCTATTGTTGAATTGAAAGTTTTGTTCGACAGATATTTTTATTAGGTAGCATTAATTTCACGAAGAAAATTTTTAATAGAGGTCATCCGCGCGCTCTGGGTTGTAAGGCCGCGCCGCGTCAAGTTCATTTAAGCGTGTTAAGGCCCTAACACATTAACGATAATAACTAAGAATAGTTATTTTTGGGTATGTTTGTATTTAGTAAGATGTTAATAATAGACTCACCTTTGCGGGAGTTGTGCAGAATCCTCTGTATTTCACCAGCTTCTGAGCCGCTTTCAGATTCAGAATATATGAACTGACCACCGACAGCTAAATTGCCGCATTTTATATAGTTTAATACTTTTGTACTTTTTCCAATACTGTTAATTGTACTTGTCGTGCGAATAGGGGGCTTCGGCGGGATACTTAATGATCCCCTGGCCCCACTTTTGACTTTCAAAGCATTTGGAGAGCACTCGACCCGAGAATTAATTGTGTTTTTACAATCATTCGTCTCTTTGGAATCCGTGTAAACCTTTCTACCCATATCGCTCACCTGTACAGTGACATTGTTTGAGTACTGCCCCTCGAAACTGACTCGTTTCGTTTGCTGATTTATATCCCTCGCTTCCTTTGTTAAGGAACCTCGATGAAAAATAGGCATTGGATTCTGATCTTGCATACCTAAAATTGAAGTAATACTGTTTTCTACAAGTAACTTCTCGGGATGCCTATAGACTACATCATGTTCTCTATAAAGGTCACTTCGACCATTAATGTATGTGTCCGTACGTCTTTCAGGTGCATTCCTTATAAAGGGCGATGCCGAATATTTCGGTTGATTAGAGACGTACGTTACTAAGTCTTTACCTCTAGGTAAGCTGCAACTCCTCGGTTCGACGACAAAAGAGTTTGGCGTACTGCAACTAGAAAGAGAATAAGTTGTGATGTGTGCAGTACTACGATTACGCAAGGCATTATCAATTGAATGCCTTAACAAAAACTCATCTTCTTTGTGCTTCTGTTCCTTCAATTTTTGCCAGTAAAATGCTTCTACTTTTTGTCTAGTTTTTTCCTTTTCTACGGCCACATTGTCTACTTTAACATTGTCTTTGTGTTGCTGTACCGGTCTGCATTCGATTTGATCTACTTGTCTTGGCGAAGGCGTCAACTTATTACGATAACTAGATCTGCTTAATGAATTCCGTTTTTCTTCCGTCTCTATCATTGTCTTTCTTACGTGTTCATATGGTGACACTGTTTTAGGCATGTTTGGAATTTTATGACTAATTGGCAAGGGTGAAGTAGGTGCCGAATAATTATAAGGCTTATTAGTAACTTGTTCTAAATTATCTTTGTCTATTAATATTCTACCACGCGATCTTTCATTGTTTTTATCTAGTGATAAACTGCGAGCCCTGTTCGGTTGTATAGTGCGAACTACTGCTTCTTTTTTAGGAGAAATGAGGAATTTTGTGCTAACTTTTTTTATTTCTGCGCCTACGGGAGCTGGATTGGCTTGAGATTTTGAAGCTCTATATATGTCAATTTCATCAAGAGGTGTTATTTTATCTGTTAGTTTTTCTAATGAATGATAATACACATCGGGGTATTGCTTATTTTCCAAATTATTATTAACAGTGGAATTATGTCCTGATTTTGCATAAAATACTTCACCTTGAGGTTTGCGCGGTACTTGCGGCCTAGCCTCGTAATCTGTGTAATCACTTTCCTTATAATGCACTATTTCATTGCCATCACTTTTTATAAATGATTTGTTTTTAACACTTTCGGAAACTAGTGTGCTACTGGATGAATGTTTGCTGGAAATATCTTGATTTTCATTGTTACTGAGAACATGGTTAGGTGCCGCAAGGTTTTCATAAATATTTTCATCGCTCTGTTCATTAGCACGACTCGATTTAACTGTAACAGCTTGCGGGTTATGATATTGATTACTAACCAAGGAATTTTCAGGATAAGTCTTTTTACTTTTTACATCCTTGCCAACATGTTTTCCTTTGCTTTTTTGAGAAAAAAAAAGATGCGGAAATATTTTTCGAAAACTATTTGTTCGTTTCTTACTATTGTCAGACATTTTCGTGGCCTTCAGTAGCTTTTATTCTGGAACAAAAAAAACAATTTTAAATATGAAATTAAAGATATTAATAGGTACAGCTGCTAATTTAATAGTACTGCCAGATAAATACCCTAGCTTGACGTAGTTAGTAGCTATAGGCGTAGCTTGTTACAATTCTGGCTCTGTGTCAAACAATGCCCATAATATTTTGTCGGCTTGCATTCTAAATTTTACATATGTGAGTGACAAAAGATGACCAGACCCATGTACAGTCAACAGCACGTCGACCTACCCCAAAAGTCAAAAATTCTCCAATAGATTTTCAACTTTAAGCCTGACATATAGAGTTCATTTTCAAATGAGAAAATTTGACATTTTGTGGTAGGTCGACGTGCTGTTGTCCGTACCGACCACAACATGTACCTACATACAACATAGAACAAAAATGCCGAAAAAAGGTTTCTTGATGAAGTTTTCTCTCGCCTTCATTTTTGCTGGCGATTTTACTTACACACTAAAAAGCGAACAAGTAAGAAAAATAATTTATTCTTTTTTAAAATAATGGACTAATTTTACGCAAATCAGGTATTATTATCATCATTTCAGCCACAGGACGACCACTGCACTGAACAAAGGCCTCCCTCACTGACTTCCAGATCAGCCGGTTGGAGGCGACCTGTATCCAGCGTCTTCCTGCAACCTCTACCAGGTCGTCTGTCCACCTTGTGGGTGAACGTCCCACGCTACGCTTGCCAGTACGTGGCCTCCATTCCAATAAATACGTAAATCAGTATGAGTAAGTAAATGTACACATTAACACGAATAAACCATTTTTGAAAACGTTTAACTCCCACGCGAGGATCTCGGAAACGTGTTGTTTATATTCTTCGACAGGCTGAACAGTGATGAAAATCGTTGTTGACCACATAATTACTTCTTAATTTTTGAGACAAGACTAAAGTCACAAGATGCCAAGGCGGGACTTTATGCAAGGTGGCTCATATGTTTGACTTCTTCAGAACTGGCCCACAGCATCGTTGAGTTTTTATTTAATTTTTATAAACGATAGACGGGCGCTTGCCTCAAAATTATATTCTCTCGAGGTAAACACGTCCGCTCTTAAATTCGGCAAACCAGCTGAAAATAGTACTAACGCCTAACTAGTTCGAGGCTGTGAAATTACGCTTAGTAGGAAATCATACTACTCTGTCTGAAAGTACCGGGAAAAGATGAATTATACACAAAATGTTAGTTATTAATCCAAATTTATTTTATCACCTTCAAAGTTTGCTCCTTCAGAAGCGATACACTTACGCCAACGAATAATCCAATCATCAAAACATTTTTTAAACGCTTTTTCCGGAATCGAGTTCAGTTCTCGCCTCGAATTCTCCTTTATGTCTTCTACCGAATGAAACCGGGTGCCACGAAGTGGTAATTTGAGTTTAGGACAAAGAAAGAAGTCGTCTGGAGCCATATCTGGTGAATAAGGTGGCTGCTTGATGGTATTTGTTTAAGTTTTGGCCGAAAATTCTTTCACAATGATGGCCTTGTGGGAAAATTTTCATTCCACAAATCTGGCCTTTTTCGTCTAATTTGCTCTCTTAAACGCCGCATAACGCCTAAATAATACTCTTTTTTTATCGTTTGACCTTCTGGCAAGAATTCTGAGTGCACAACACCGCGACAGTCAAAGAAAACAGTCAACATGACTTTGACTTTCGATCGAGTTTGGCGCGGTTTTTTCGGTTTCGGTTCAGTTGGAAGGCGCCACTCCGAAGCTTGTTGGCTAGTTTGCATGTCAAACTCGTAAAGCCACGTCTCGTCACCAGTAACAATGCGTTTCATGAATGTTGAGTCGGAATTGACTCGTTCTAGCATGTCCTCAGCGACTCTTTTGCGATTGAGTTTTTGGAGAAAATTCAGGTCTTTTGGGACTAGCCGAACGGCAACATGTTTCATACCCAATCGATTATTTAAAATGGTACGAATCGACTCGTGTGACACAGAAAGTTCGACAGCTAGCTCTCTCAAACTTGAATGAGGATTTTCAGTCACTATTTCCTTCACTTTGGCGATGTTATCTTCAGTAGCAGACGTTCATGGCCTACCAGAGCGAGGCAAATCTTCCATCACATCTCGACTGCTTTTGAACGCTTTGTACGACTCATAAACACGTGTTTTTGATAAAGTCGATTCACCGTAAGCCTTCTGTAACATTTTCAAAGACTCCGAACACAAAATCCCATTGGCGATACAAAATTTAAGACAAACTCTTTGTTCGATTTTTTTTTTCATAATGAAATTCGCAATACGCACTAGATATGGTATAACTAAAAACAATACTGTATATCTAATTATCAGATGTAACTCAAACTCCAAGCCAAAATGGAAAACAGTTGTGCCAATCTAACAACAACAAAAAATATATAATTTTGAATTTGGAACCATAAACAAATCATCAATTCCCAAAACTTTTTTGACAGAATGTACAACAAACAAACATTTTCACGATGTGATTTTAAAATGAGGCCTCAGCAGAGTATAAAAACTTAATCTACTCTGTGAATACAACAAACTATAATATCTACAGTCAAGTGCTCCATTTAATATATTTTTTACGCAATGTCCTGTTCTCTGGCTTTTCACTGAGTTGCTTTTCGTTGTTTTTAATTTCTATAAAACAAATGCTTTAGAGTAGCAATATATGTGATGATGTCCAGTATTTATTTATGTGCTCTCTGTGCAAAATTTACACCTCTATCTTACGATTATTAAATCCAAGTCATCAACGTAAATATTCTTGAAATTTCCACCTTGAAGTCAGGTCAAGTAATAAATATTCAGATTGTTGAATCAAGACGTTTCTGCAGATCGATGTCAGTTGATGAATATTTAAGATATTCATATAACTTTATGAGTTCAGGAGAATCCTTTTCATCTAACGAAATATTTTCACTTTAATTAAGGAACTACGATTCAACATTATTTATTACATTCTGACTTACAGTTAGGTTTATATAGTACTAGCAGCCCGTCCCGGCTTCGCCCGGGTGGACATTGTGTGAGAAACTTTGTACAATTAGCGTAAAGTGTTTTAATGAGTCTATAAGCAGGAAATAAGTAGTAATTTTTAATCATTATTTATGTAGGTAATAAAAGATTTATTTTTTGTTATCTATATTACATATTAAAAGAATTGTTGTTCATTTAATTAGTTTCGCTAAAACTTGAGAGCGACTGGACTGATTTTGCTAATTTGAGCTTTAAATTTTTGTGTCTTTATGGTCCAGGAAAGTTTTAAACGATGAGAAATAATAGAAACATTGCAAGGAAAATACTAAAAACGCCAAAATTGTATTATACACACTATTCGTACAGGATACGTAGGCGGTACGAAGTTCTCCGGGTCACAGCTAGATAAGTTAGATTCTTCATTTTAATTTATAGGTTTTGCCTTTCTTTTTTTTTATTTTAAACATATTGATTTTCAAGAGATCTTCCTCGAGAAAGGGCAACAGTATAATAGCCCATGAGAAAAGCACTATTTTCTTAAGTCGATGCCAACCATCGAGAAAGTTTGTTTATTTACTGTCATCATCATATCGTATGGCGTTTAGCTGCTAGAATCCTTACAAATTAAATGTCGATTCAATCGTTGGCAATGAGAGCTAAGGTTTGATCCGTGGTACCACAGTCGCAGTTGACTGCTTCAGCCCCCACTTATGAAGGTAGTGATTGGATCGCCCGTATCATTTCCTGGACCTGTTTTGCCTTACTCATACTTGGGATGTAAAAATAAAACCAGCGGGCTTTGATGTCGGATCCACAATTAAGTGTTTCTGTAGGTCCTCAAAGGTGTTTCAACATAACTGCCACGCTGTCTTCAGACTGAAGTCGGTTTTTAGGCTGTTATCAGTCTAGATCGAAGATCTTGATGAAAGTCTCTAGGGGGGGTTTAATGTCTCAAGTAAGTGTATTCTGAATGGGTATTCCTTGACGTAAGCACTTCTTCCACTCCGACGCAGCAGCGTTACTTCGACGCCAGGCAGGAGAAGGTATATGAGCTAAAACAGGTAGCCAAGGGAGTGGGGTAGGTTTTATCAAGCACGTAATTAGGCGCATTGCCTCGTTTAGTTAGGTGTCCACTTTGTTTGTATGTGCGCTGCGATACCATACTGGTGGTGGTGCGCTGTATTCCACCCAAGTATTTGCGTCCACGTCGCGTCCCCCGGGCAACGACCGGTCCTGTCCACCGTAACGGAGTGGCAGGCAGGCGGCGGAAGGATTCTGGATCTACCTGCGCATTGGACTTTTCCTTTTCCAAAGGTGACTAAGTTTGTTGCGCCGCTTCTTCTCATCACCAGTCGATATGTAGTCCCGAAGCGGTGGTAGGGAAAAAAATAGGACATGTAAAAGTGCCTTTGATGGCCAAATTACAAAAATAAATGACTTTGACTGTGAATTTCCCGGTGCCACCGCTGCGCTACCACCATGAATCTTAAGAATAGCCCTTTTCAGGGCTAAACCAACTACGGCTCTACTCAGAGTTGTCACAATGACAGTAACCCAGTACCATGCTATACATCAAGAAGTGCTGTTTCAAGTGCTGTTTATCTTAAAAATCTAAAATTCTCAGCAGTAGACTTACTATGGCTCATATGGTAATGAAAATGAAGCGGCATTGGACAACGAAGCATTGTTATCACGAAACACTTTTGTTCCAATAATAGCAAACTGACTGACTCTCTTTAAAGCGCTTCATAAGACGAACAGACATTATTTATTGTTTTCCATATAATGCATTTTTAACTCAACCATGATAATAGACATAGTATTATTTTTACGTAGTATATTTTTGTCTCTATGGTATTATACTACGTCGTACTGATATATTTTGAGTTGTTTTCAAAATTTTCTACTTGCATAAATTAGCTTTGGTCCCCCTCTTTTGGAGAGTAGATGTATTAAATATTGTAAAAGTATGCTACAGTAAAGCAAGTAAACTCACTAATCAACGCCATCTATGGTCAAGTAGTTAACTTACCAAGAACCAAGATTCCTTGTGCCATGTATAATAAATATTACAAAACTTAAAGCGAATGTTGCTAAGTTACCTTGTTTAAGAAAAATAAACAAACAAACACACTTTCGTAAAGATATATAACATGAGCTGTAGAACACATTGGACCCTTTTGGAAAGGGACCTTTCGTTGCTTTCATTCATATTTGGATTCAGCCAGCGCCATCTGTTGATGAGTAGTGGCCCTAACGATAGGCCGTCTGGCCATGAGCGTTTCTTTGTTATCACATACTACTATACTATACCTACGAATGTATGATATTTTAAATCTGTGAAATAATTTTTAAATTAATTAAATATGCTGCGTAGCTAGGTACAATTCGCCAGACTATCTCCTATCTACCAGTAACTTGCATGAAAACAATAAAAAATGTTACTGGCTAGATTACTTCGCGCCAATTGCTTGAGGAAAACTATTTGTTGGTAAACGATACATTCATGTGACTTTTGTGAAAATTTGCAAGTTTAAATCAACTCGAGAAACATGTATAACCAAAAATCGGCCGTCTTTTTTTTTTAATCCTCCACTTTGGTTAGCATAGTTTTACATTTGGCAAGTTGTCAATTGTCATTTTTACATCATTTTTCATTCATCCAGTCGGCAACAGATGGAGCTCATATATTAAAAATATATAAAAAATGACTATCCAAACTTCTAACAAAAAATATTATTATCATCTTGTTTTTTTGTTTTTTGAAACCTTTTAATAATATTATCTAAACCTGGAATGTAACACAATTGTTTTTCCATTAAATATTCCTGCCAGCTAGAGTTACATTACATAGTAATCAGCGCACTCTATAATGAATTATCTCGTATCCTCCGGGAATCGTGCATTTTTCTGGATTTTAATGTAGCCCATGTTACTCCAAAATAATTTAGCTTCTTCATGGTGAATTTTTTTTTAAAATTGGCATTGTAGTTTTTTAGTTTATCCATATCAAACATCCAAAAATTCAAAAATACAAATCTCTCCTCTTTGTAATATTAAAGTATAGAGTATAGATAAGTATATAGATTGATAGAATTTCAAAAGTATTCTACAGAATATCTTGTCGTTACTTGTCATTGACACATTGGTTTTAATTACTGTCTGAGAGAAGAATTGCCTTTCAGTGTCATATAATAATATACCTGCCCCATGTTTCCAGTTGATTTTCAAGTATTTATTTCAATGAATATTTTAGAATCCGATCTGTCACGAATTTTATATTAAAATGATCTACTCTTGCCTCATTATTCTGTCTCTGTGGTTTATGTAGATATCTTAGTCATTTGATTTAGGCCACCAAACCGTCTTCCATTCTGATGAGGGATAATAGCCACAATTTTTTTTATTTATATCTGGTACAAGGAATACTTGTCATGTGCGATTGGATAGATAACAACATTGGCAACTGATAAGAGCGGTCAACTTTATCTTACTCTAAGGCATGGTAGATAAACTAATGAGAATAATATTATAATATTAAAGTCACGCCACTTAAGTTTGATGCATATTTGCAGAAATAAATTGGTTCACGTTATACCTACCAAATTTTTTTACTTAACGATAATTTAATAATTTTTTGATTAGGCTCTTAATCATTCACTGTCGCAAATCTTTTGTTTATACGCCGTTACTACGTTCACGTCTATAGAACTTTAAAGTCATGTCTTGCTTGACTGATAGTGATAATAAAGCATGGATACACTGCTTAGTTAGACAAACAACGACTAGACTTCCGCCACGCTTCTTGGAGTGTAGCTTTTGGCCTCATTGATGATTCTAAGTGGGGGGGTGGGGGCAGTAAAGTACCACAACAAAGTAAGTCTCCCTGAGAAAGATTTATTATTATACAAGCAAAAAAGTTGCTGCGACAACCCTTCTTAGGATAAGTTACCCGGTTTACAGAAAAAAGCACACCTACGTAAGGTAGTTATTGTAATAATTACTCTTTCTTTAGTATCTTAATCCAAAACTATAAAATCAATCATTTTCACTTTACACAGTTTCCCTCATTGGGATTTCCCTCCCCTCTCCCTTTCCCACCCTATGCAATTGACCATCTCAACAAACCTGAGTCAGTTTTAGTGGCAATTCAAAAAGTTATAAAATTGCTTTTTAAATGCTTTATTGCCAGGTTTTTATTTTAAATGACATATAAATGAAATGTTGCTTTTGAAAGCAACATTGAAAAAAAACACAGCTAAGAAATAACAAAAACATACATGCTTATTTTTGTAGGCCTTTACTGAGTTTTGGACACAGAATTAATGGTAAGTACAAACTTATGAATGACACTGAAATCTTTCAAGTTTATGAAATTATCAATAACTATGGCATATATATGGTTTAAGATACTCAAAAAACTTTCAGCTCTTTATCAGAACAACCTGTATCAATTCTTAATTCTGCAGTAACATCTCTGTATAAGTTACTGTTCAAATCATGAGTCAACTTTAAGTACTATACTATGTATTCCTGTATACATAAAACCACTAACTTCAAGGCAATACATTTGTACCTTGGTCTTGTCCATTATGTTTGAGATATTTTGTAACACCTACTGTCTTATTCAGAGTGCATTTGCCAGTCCAGACTAAGGTAAAACACTGATTTTTTTACGTTAAAACAGTGGTTTAACCTTAGTCCCGGAATAGCAAATGCACTATAAATAAGTCAGTTTAACTCCACTCAAACAAACTTTTATTCGTACATTTAAGTAATATCTAAACAATGGTTTTCTGAGAGATCAGATAGACATGTTAAATAATCGAATTAATGGTTTAAATGGTACTTACCAACACTGTGTAACTATGAGTCATCATAGAATAGCCTAAGACCACTCAAATTTGCCGCATTTAAGTCATCTGTTGTTAACATAACATCGATCTTCAAAGTAAAAAAGTCATTTCATTAAGCATGAACACTACTAAATTCTTACACAGAAAATAATGTTTATTGACATTATTGCAACATGCACTAATCATCACAAAACACGGTAAGTTTTGCATGTATGAACCTATCAGTCACAAACACAAACAACATAAAAAGTTTGTTTTAAACTTTAACAGTTCATCAACTTATACAAAAGTTTATAAATAAGTACAATTAAAACACATAGAACTGTTTATCATGTAAAACTAAAATTCTAGCAGCATGTTAAAGCTAGCTCAAAGTAAAAAAGTTAACAAACATTTTGTATGTATAATTAGTTAATGAAACTTTTATGACAGACAGAATGAATGAACATGAAGTGAGTGAAGGCCATGTAACCTCTAACATTCGGTTCGTAAGTACGAACCAAAGTATCCCTTATAACTTAAAAATAAAGTCGAATTTTCTACTTTTCTCTAAATATTCTATTTGAACAACGTTCCTTTTTACAAAACAAGTTATTAGTAACAAAAAAATGATAACTCACAAAAAAAACTATACATTCTGTCAAAAAATGATTTGCATAAGGTTCCAAATTCAAATTTTTTTTTTTGTTGTTTGTTGTTAGATTGGCACAACTGTTTTCCATTTTGGCGCGGTATTTGAGTTACATCTGATAATTAGATTAAATACAGTATTCTTTTTAGTTATACCATATCTAGTGTGTATTGCGAATTTCATAATGGACAAAAACATCGAACAAAGAGTTTGTCTTAAATTTTGCATCGCCAATAAGATTTCATGTTCGGAGTCTCTAAAAATGTTACAGAAGGCTTACGGTGAATCGCCTTAATCAAAAACACGTGTTTATAAGTGGTACAAAGCGTTCAAAATCGGTCGAGATGTATTGGAAGATTTGCCTCGCTCTGGTAGGCCATCAACGTCTGCTACTGAAGATAACATCGCAAAAGTAAAGGAAATAGTGACTGAAAATCCTTATTCAAGTTTGAAAGAGCTAGCCAACGAACGTTCTGTGTCACACGAGTCGATTCGTACCATTTTAAATAATCAATTGGGTATGAAACATGTTGCCGCTCGGCTAGTCCCAAAAGACCTGAATTTTCTCCAAAACTCAATCGCAAAAGAGTCGCTAAGGACATGCTAGAACGAGTCAATTCCGACCCAACATTCATGAAAACAATGCGTTTCACTACTGGTGACGAGACGTGGGTTTACGAGTTTGACATGCAAACTAAGTAGTCAACAAGCTTCGGAGTGGCGCCTTCCAACTGAACCGAAACCGAAGAAACCCCGCCAAACTAGATTGAACATCATTTTCTTTGACTGTCGCGGTGTTGTGCACTCAGAATTCTTGCCAGAAGGTCAAACGATAAAAAAAGAGTATTATTTAAGCGTTATGCGGCGTTTAAAAGAGCAAATTAGACAAAAAAGGCCAGATTTGTGGAATGAAAATTCTTGGATTTTGCACCACGATAATGCGCCTTCCCACAAGGCCATCATTGTAAACGAATTTTTGACCAAAAACTCAACAAATACCATCGAGCAGACACCTTATTCACTAGATATGGCTCCAGCCGACTTCTTTCTTTTTTCTTAACTCAAATTACCACTTCGTGGCACCCGGTTTCATTCGGTAGAAGACTTATAGGAGAATTCGCGGCGAGAACTGAACTCGATTCCGGAAAAAGCGTTTATAAATGTTTTGATGATTGGATTATTCGTTGGCGTAAGGGTATCGCTTCTGAAGGAGCATACTTTGAAGGTAATAAAATAAATTTGGATGAATAACTAACATTTTGTGTATTATTAATCTTTTCTCGGTACTTTCTTGACAGAGTAGTATATATTATTTTACTTTACGGGTCGTTATAAAAAAAATGGCACCCCTTAATTATTTTAACGATTTTAATAAATGTGTCAAATATGGAGTTTTGTGAATGTAAATCGAATTAATGTATACTTTGTGTTCATAATTAGTTGAAAGGAACGTAGTTTAGACATAAATATGGAAAATACAGCCTTTTAAATTTTTTGTCTCACAGGTTAAAGAGCTTCTGTACAGGAAACGGTACTAAGTTAAAGAAAATTGAACTAGTAAGTGAAATAAAACATGCAAAATCAGCTTTTTATTATCAACCTGTACAATATGTACAAACAGCGTAGGAACAAAAAATACGCCGGGTGACAGTAGAATTACCTCAGCAATTCAATATAACAAAGACTGAAAGTCCTTTAGAAACTCTTCAGCTCCGTCTTGCTCGAGGAGATAACGCCGAAGGCATGAAATAGATGTGTGGTGGTGCTCTTTTTCAAGAAAGGGGATAACCCCTTGCTGAAGAATTACAGACCAGTCTCGCTTCTGAGCAATATCTACAAATTGTTTTCGATGGTCATCACGAATCGTCTCGCACTTAGTTTCGAAGACTTCCAGCCTCTCGAATAAGCATAAGCAGGTTTCCAAAAAGGCTTTATACCCCATCCATACGCTGCGACAAGTTTTACAGAAGACTGAAGACTGTTACTTGCCACAATGCTTGGCGTTTGTGGACTATGAGAAGGCCTTCGCTTCGAGACTTGGGCAGTGCTACAGTCTCTCCAACTGCGCATTATCGGTACATCGAGGTGCTGAAGTCCTTATATAAAAACGCCACCATGTCGGCCCAAGTAGAGGAGCAGAGCATGAAAGCTATTCCTATTCAGTGAGGCTACTATTCATCTACAGTGAGGCGTAAGGCAGCTGTTTGTCCGTCTGTCACCAGGATGTATCTCATGAACCGTGATAGTTATAGAGTTGATACTTACACAGATGATGCGTTTCTGTTGCCGCCATAACAACAAATATACTGAAAACAGAATACAATAAATATTGAAGGGGGCTCCCATACAACAAACGTGATTTTTTTGCCGTTTTTATAGATACGAAATCCTTCGTGCGCGAGTACGACTCGCACTTGGCTATGTTTTTTATTACGCAATTTTTTTTTTATTATTAGACAAATAAACCGCATTGTAACATGTACCGCAATACAAAACAAGACCTCTACCCGGTACTTATGATAAGCGCCCGAGGCGCGCGCCCGGGGCGCTGCGTTTCGGGAGCGCGAGTGCGCGCGCCCGCCGCGCGGACGAAACCAACATCATCAATGTCATATGCACGTCAAACGCGCTACTATGACCACACTTCGTGGTACTTTTGAACCATCAACATGTTTACTTCTACTCTAGCAATTTTAGGTATATTGTGAATACAGATAAATGGCAAGAGATAACCCAAAAAAATAATCATCTATGAAGATATCATGTTCATCCATTTAAAGCTGAGAGATTTTATGTCAATTTAATACCAACTTTCAAAGAATAAGAAGTTTTCTAAAAAAACACTGTATTTCGTAAGAGTGTCCAATCGTTTGATAAACTTCCTACAGTACGCAGCTAAAAAAATAAACTATTACAACCAATAGGAGAGGAGATAGAATATGTGCTGCACAAAGACTTACTACGCTAATACGCTTACATTATTAAATCAGCAAGACGCAAAAGGAAAATAAATAAAACAGAATAACAAACCCTCCAAACTAGGACAAATCCGGGGAAAACCGGACGGGTGGCATCCCTACTCAGGAGGAGAGCGCCTCGGGCGCGCTTTGGGCGCGCGCCCGACGCTTGACATAATCCGTTCCATACAACTTCATACAATGGGGAGGAACACGCAAAGCTTTTTGTAGATGGCGCGATCGGCGCTTGTACCGTGTTGACTGCTAGTGTCAAGTGTGTATTTGCGATTTTTTTGCATTTAATGTTTTTCAGCGTTTATAATGTATTCATTAATGTCTTTTTCTGAGCTTCCGAAACACAGCGCCCCGTGCGCTTGTCATAACTGCGCGCCGCCGCTATACGTAATTTGTGTAACTACTCCCAAAGCCTCTACCTGTGCCCAAAGACTGTTATTTTACACAAAAAACATGAACTTAATAAGAGTTCTCTATTAGATACCCTAATGGATCCAATACCTATATCAAACTTGATTGAGCACTATGCGAAATAAAAGGGCCGCGGCCGACGCGACAGAGAAGACAACATCATACCCGAAGAGTTTGTCTTTTTCTAGAAGGGTGACTAAATTGATGGGACTAAAATAAGTTAGGCTTGGACTTTATGTATGTACGGAATCTACATGGTTCTAAAAAAACCCTGATTCTGGCTTGCTTTAGGCTACAAACGGTGCGGCGCGGGTCAACCCGTAAATAAATTAATTCAATCTGCTCAAGCCGTTCCATTTTTATCAGATGTCTATTCCACTGAACGGACATGTGGTCAAAATGAAAACGCTGCATAATATAGCTAACATTTCATGTTATTAATATGGCCATTATGAATGGGTACGATAGGAAAACGCGATTTTCAGTAGATGGCGCACTCTAAGTTAATTGCTCTGTGGCGCATTTATCGACTGTATCTTGTTTACAGATTAATTTAAGACCTTGTTTACTTCTGGTGTCATGTTATGAATTTTTGCGTTTTATGTCTTTAGACATACTCTGACTAATCTGTGCGTTTTATAACATTTTCAGCCTGTAAAATGTATACGTATGGCTGTTTCTGAGCTTAAAATGAACTTCGTAGGAGGAACGCTACAATAACTGGAAAAATAAATCTGATTTAATAGCAAAGTCAGCATTTACCTTAAATATTTGAGGTTCTATTATATTTATATAATAGTATAATTCTGGTATAATTGGTCAGTGTATAATTCTGGTTCATTTAAACTAAACACGTCACGGTGTTGGATCTAAAAAGACCCGAAAATGTCCCTACCTAAGCCGAAGTGACGTAGTCTGTGGTCGGCGGTCCTAGGGATCAGTCATTTATATAAAAATAGAAAAATGCCTAGATGTTCACTGAAAGGTTGCTTAAATTGCGACAGAAAGGTCATTAAAACAAATTCTAATATTACATCTCACCAATAAGCCGCATATTTGATAAATACTATACTTATTTACATTACTTTAACAATTTTCTATCTTTTTTGTCAATTTTACAAAGCAACGCCATAATATTTACCTTGCAAAACTGATACAACTTTGTAGCGGCTTGCATATTGTATGGTTTTAGCCATAATAGTGCTCACAGTGCAGTCCAGTACATGCGTTGTAATATAAATATTTTATTTTATGATGATATATTGAATATTTATTATAAGTTTACGTGAGAAAGCACTATGAGCCAAAAATAACAAAAGGTAAAAGATTAAAAAAAATGTTTTTATTCGAAGGACAGTGAAATGTAATTAATAAAAATATTAATGTTCTAATATAGTTTTTTTAGAAAAGTTTTAAGGTATGATTCCGTATACAAAAATAAATTGTTTCCACAATCACCCAATTATCTAGCCCCAAACTAAGCAATGCTTGTGCTATTGCGACTAGATACGGATAAACATAACTAAATACATTTATAAACATCCATGACTTAGGTGCAAATACTCGTGCTCATCACATTTGCCCCTTGCGGGATTCGAACTCGCATCCGCCAGGCATTGTAGTCCGAAGCGCTAACCACTACACCAGATGGTCGTCGATGTAATCTCATAGAGAAAATAAATGGGGACCAGCACTGCTGCGTGCTGCTGAATTCGGAATCATACCTTTTGTTTCATTTCAAGAGATTAGAGAGAGAAATTGTTTTTCTTTGAGCTTCAATAACTATATGTATAGATTAGTCATCACAACTTATAAGAACTTGTAACAAAAGCTGCGATTGCTACCTATCATGCATAATGTAGGTTCTTAATTACGCTACGGTTTACATGTGTATTTTTAATGCAAATTATGTATCTTTTGAAAAGGGGATGTGACATTTATTCACGGAACACAAGAAATCCAAATATTCTGCTAATACCTACTAGAAACTCCAAAAACAATGCAGTATCAAAACGCTGATGACTATGCGCATAAAAAATCTTTAATAATATCACCTAATGAATTTTAAACATTGAATAATTATCAAATTTAAACAAAACTGAATAAGTGGCTAATCTCACTTCACTTATCAGGAGTTTTTTAAATAAAAAATACTAAGATAAATAACACTTGAAAAAATCATCGACCTCAGGTGGGACGCGAACCCACGTCCCATCGCATGCGATTCAATTATATCTTGCATGGAATTGTTAAAAACAAAAATTTATAATAAATACTATTTATATTTATTTATAATTTAATTTAATGTAATTTTAGACTCAATTTTATATTTAACTAGCTAACCCGGCGAACTTCGTACCGACAAACAGCATTTTTTTTTCGTCAGCTTTTCCAATGTTTTTATTATATATTCTGCTATTCGCGGCGGAGACAAATCCAACGAATTATAAACCATGAAAATTGGGACAGCCGTTCTCGAGTTATAAGTGTTGTAACAAACCCGACTTTGTTTTACATATAAAGAAGATTTTAGTTCCATTTTATATTTAATTTGCATGCCTCGTGTTGGCTAAACATTTGTTTGGTACGTTCATTTTAAAACACCTCTGTATACCGTGTTTAAGCTTAAAAATATTATTTTATTTTACTTTAATTTATGTTGATATTTTATTTGAAAAAGCAATAAGTTATATTTACTCTGATCATTGATTTTTTTTATACTGCATTGTTATTGGAGTTTTAGTAGTAACAGGATATTTTGATTTCTTGTGTTCCGTGGATAAATGTCAAATGCCCTATTAAAATAGGGTAGTTTAGCCGGCTATCGGCCATTTAAGCAAAGTTTTGAATTGAGAGTAGTTTCTTACCATGACAGAATACAAAAAATGAACATAAAAAATATCTTTGGACCGAGAAACTAATTTTTTTCTAAATATTTAGGCTATATTTATGTAACTTTTATTAATAATTTATTAAAAAAAGAATTGTGAATATATATCGATTTAGCCCGTTATCGGCCATTTATTTTAGCTATCGGTCGATTTTATATTAGTTTTCGGCCAGAGTTTGTAATTATTATAAGAACTGTTATTACAGGGACCATAGGGTTCTTTTTTAAATAAATAGAATTGTACGTGTTTAATCATATTTACTTAAAGAAAAAATACAAAAATAGGAACTTTTTCTTCTTCTTCTTAATTTACTATAATAACTTTTTCTTCTTAATTATCATTTGGTATATTGTTTAAAGTAACTAACTAAATTAACTTCAGTAAATATTTTTAGGTCTTCTCTTTTAGGTCTTTACTAAAAGACTGGGAAAAAGTCACCTGACAAAGCTGAACACCTCGGATGGCAGAATCGTCTCATCGGTTCCGGAGATTCTGGCCGAAATCGAAGGCTTTTACGGCCGATTGTACGCATTGCATTCCCTACAGCCGCAGCCCGACGCGAATGATCCAAGAGCCAAGCTTACCCGCCACTTCACTGAAGATCTCCCAGACGTGGAGGAGGATGAGATTGAGGCGGCCCTCGGACAGCTTAGTAATGGGAAGACTCCCGGCGAAGACGGAATCACATCTGAGCTCTTAAAAGCTGCAGGCCAACCTGTGCTTGGCGAACTTAAGAGGCTCTTCAACTCCGTTATAGCCAATGGGACAACTCCGGAAGCGTGGAGTGGGGGCGTGGTGGCATTGTTTTTCAAGAAAGGAGACAAAAGTCTTCTGAAAAACTATTGACCAATCACGCTCCCGAGTCACGTTTACAAGCTGTTCTCGAGGGTCATCACAAACCGTCTTTCCTCAAGATTTGAAGCTTTCCAGCCACCGGAACAGGCTGGGTTTCGCAAAGGTTACAGTACCATAGACCACATTCACACGGTGCGGCCGGTTATACAGAAGTCCGAAGAGTATAACCAGCCCCTGTGCCTGGCCTTTGTGGACTATGAGAAAGCCTTCGACTCGGTCGGTCGGACCTGGGCTGTTCTGGAATCCTTGCAGCGATGCCAAGTCGATTGGCGGTACGTGAAGGTGCTAAGAATCCTGTACAGTATGGCATCAAGTCCGTCCAAGTACAAAACCACCGAACAAAACCCATCCAGCTGCTCCGAGGTGTTAGACAGGGAGATGTTATATCTCCGAAACTGTTCACCAACGCACTGGAGGATGTGTTCAAGACGCTGGATTGGAACGGACTGGGCATCAATGTAAATGGCAAATATCTTACGCATCTTCGCTTTGCCGATGACATAGTTATTATGGCAGAATCGCTGCAGGATTTGCAAAAAATGCTGCACAGTCTTAATGCTGCCTCGAGACGTGTGGGGCTTGGGATGAATTTGGACAAGACAAAGGTAATGTTCAACGAACATGTCATCCCGGAACCAATTTCCGTCGAGGGCACTACGCTCGAGGTTGTCCAAGAGTACGTCTACCTTGGACAAGTACTACAGCTCGGTAGAGACAACTTCGAGCGGGAAATCGCCAGAAGAGTGCAGCTTGGCTGGGCAGCATTTGGGAAATTGCGTCATATCTTCACGTCGACACTGCCGCAGTGCCTTAAAAGCCGGGTGTTTAACCAATGCCTCCTACCAGTTTTAACCTACGGAGCCGAAACGTGGAACATGACAGTCAAGTTGGCCCACCGACTACACGTCACTCAGTGTGCTGTGGAAAGGTCTATGTTGGGGATCTCATTAAGGGATAAGATCCGGAACGAGGTCATACGACATAAGACAAAGGTGACTGATATTGTCCAAAAATGTAGCAAGCTAAGGTGGCAGTGGGCTGGTCATGTCTGTCGCAGAACCGACGAGAGGTGGAGCAGGAAGGTTCTCGAATAGAGACCACACTTAGGCAAATGTAGTGTAGGACGCCCCCCGGCTAGATGGACCGATGACCTGAAGAAGGCAGCTGGCAGCGACTGGATACAAAGAGCGGGAGATTGTGCGATGTGGCGATCCTTGGGGGAGGCCTATGTCCAGCAGTGGACTGCAATAGGCTGATATGATATGATAAAATATTTTTAATCAAAAATTGAGTATTCCTTGTCACTGACATCATGTTCCATATTTATTACTCTTCTGACAACAGTTTTTTCTGATGAATTATCTTGCAGTTCTGGAAAAAGAATCTGATGAACTATGGCATTAAAACATGTTTGTTTTATGTCATTAGATTATAAGATCATTAGATTTATTCATGTTAAAATATTGATATTTTAAAAAATAATGTACCGGTTCCGAATAAGTGTTTTCAGTTAAATTATCTTTTTCAATTACCAATTGGTCTTCTTTGTCATATGTCTTATTCTTTTCAGAGTTTGACCCTCCTTCTTCTTCTTCTATTTTTGAATCTTTGGTTGTCTTCAGTACAGTAATTTCGTTGATTTTCTTAAATTTTAAATAAGCCTTAGTTACTCTTTTAATCACAACCTTATTTATTTCTTTTATCAATTAATGAATATAAAAATAACCTTGTCAGATTTTATGCAGTCTTTTTCAATGTTTAATTTTTCCTGAATATGTCCTTTGTCTTGAGTTTTTTTATTCACTGTTTTTTTTTAATATACTTGTTTCTATGTCTATATCTTCAATATCACTACAAATAAAGTTTTCTTGCTTATCAGTCTCAGTATGTTTTTTAGTTTGTTTTATATGTTTCTCGTCTGCTTTTTTTTGTTTTTTTTGAGGTTTTTTCCTGTTTTTTTTCTCTTTCCATCTTTCGTTTATTTTCTTTATCTTCATTATTTTATTATTAATAAACTTGGGCCGAAAATTCAAAACATTATAGCTATATATCGGCCTCTCAAAAAATTATGGCCGATAAACCAATTTAATAAATTCAATTACCGGCCACCAAGAACCAAGAACTGGCCGAAAAATAGCCTTGACATTATTATTTTTCGGCCGTTTCGTAATATCAAGGCCGAAACCTAGGTGTACAAAATTCCTTTATCGGCCTAAATAATACAAAAGAAACTAAAGGATATAAATGGTAATTCAGTTATTAAATATGCGGCCGAAATCTAATTCTATAGACCTTCACATCTAGAGTATTCAACTTCATTACAGTATTGGCAAAAAAAAAATTATTTAGATTTAAAGTAAACAATTTAATATAATAGGATTGGTGTCAGACATCGGCCAGGCGGCCGATAATTAAATAGTTTAGCAAAATGGTATCTAGTTGACCGGCCAGCTAATAATTTCTAAATTCACTAATAAATCACTGAATTTCCAAGATAATACGTCACTTTGGTCAATTTATTATCACATCATAACAATTTTATTGTTTACAAACCAAAACCCAACTTCGTTACATACCTTGCAAAAAAACTACGCGCACTATTTTTTTTACAAATTTTGTCACATATTCACACTGCTTAAAATGAGTGGGCGAACTAATCCATCAAATGAAATGTTATAATGCTACTAATTTAATTACGCATAAGTGTCATTAGAATCTATGCAGTAGCAGTGATTTCTTTATTTGGGCGCGTTTTGTTTTCTTATTCTTTAGCAAAAACTCTCGGATGGCCGATAGCTAACGGTGGCCGGGGAACTAGCTAAACGACCCTATGCATAATTTGTATTACGAATACGCATGTTTCAAATATATACAGGGACGTCAATGTTAGTAATTGCAACCGTGCAAATAGAGGACGACATGATGTTCGTGGAGAGACACCGCATATTGCAAGAGCAAAAAGATGCATAAGAATGCATCTTTTTTGGGCAATAAAAGCTCTATTTATATTAGGTAGTATCACATCAGTAAACTGTAGCGTAATTTAGAACCTACTATGCATGATAGGTAGCAATCGCAGTTTTTGTTACAGATCTAACCTGCTTTAAACCATATATAAACTTATTGACTCTGTAAGGATAGGTCCAGATCTGGCGAACGCGCCGAGAATGCACAGGACGCGATTTGCGCGCGAGGTGCACGCGCGCTGCTTGCGATCCGTTACTGCAACAGATTGGTGCGCCTCTTTAGCGCAACTCATGCGAGGCTTGTACAGTGCGCGTGATCTGCGCACGTGCAGTTCTGGTTCACGTTCGAGCCAGTTTAAAGGTCGCGTTCGCGCGGCTCGCGCGCAGCTCTCGCGCTGCGCCTGCTGTACAAACATTATCTATATGCGTTTTCTAATTTACGTCTTGTTCTATAATTGAACCTAGGAACTTCGTTTGTTTTACTTCGTTAATTTTCGGGTCTTTGTAATGAATATCAATATTTTTGTTTCTGTTTAATTGTATGTAAGTAGTTAGTATATACTTTAACATCAACATAACTTTTAAATAAAACTATACTTTTCTTATAAGTTGTAATGATGACTAAACCAAACATATAATTGAAGCTATAAAATAAAAAATAATTTCTCTCTCTATCTCTCGAAATGAAACAAAAGGTATGATTCCGAATTCAGCAGCACGCAGTAGTGCTGGTCCCCATATTTTCTACATGAGTTTATATGAGATTACATCGACAACCATCTGGTGTAGTAGCGCTCCGGACTACAATGCCTGGCCGTTGCGGGTTCTACTCCCGCGAGGGGCAAATGTTAGTGTGATGAGCTGCCACGAGCATTTGCACCTAAGTCATGGATGTTTCTAAATGTATTTAAGTAGTTTATAAATATATTTAAGTATGTTTATTATCTGTATCTAGTGGCAATAGCACAATATTTGCTTGGTTTGGGGCTAGATAATTGGGTGTTTGTGGATACAATTTATTTTTATAAGTATACGGAATCATACCTTAAAACTTTTCTAAAAAAACTATATCAGATAATTTATATATATTTATTAAATACATTTCACTGTCCTTCGAATAAAACATTTTTTTTTACTTATGCCTTTTGTTATTTTTGACATATTTCAATTTTTGACTAATAGTGCTTTATCACGTAAACTTAAAATAAGTATTCAATAAATCATCATAGAATAAAATATTTATATTACATCGCATGTACTGGACTGCACTCAGTGCACTGTGAGCACTATTATGGCTATACTATAACAATACAACTAATGCACGCCGCTACAAAGTTGTATCGGTTTTGCACGGTAAATATGGCGTTGCTTCGTAAAATTGACAAAGAAGTTGGAAAATTGTTAAAGTTACCTATGTAAATAAGTTGAGTGTTTATCAAATATGCGGCTTATTGGTGAGAAGTAATATTAGAATTTGTTTTAATGACCTTTCTGTCGTAATTTATGCAACCTTTCAGTGAACATCTAAGCATTTTTATTTTTTCATACAAATGTCAGATCACGATGACCGCCGACCACTGACTACGTCACATCGGCCTCGGTCGAGTCATTTTCGGGTCTCCTTAGGTCCAACACCTAGACGTGTGGTCCGCCCTGTCCTTACGAAGTAATATATAAGTCAATGGATACTACTTTAAATATAACATCTGTGTTATAAAAACTTTTTTCTTAGTTCCTCTTTCGTTATAAGCCGCTCTTACAAGGTTACATCGCGACGCGCCGCTATGGGTAATTTGTGGTTACTCTATGATGCTTTTGACAGTTGACTTCAAAGTCTAACAGATGGGGTTAGTGTGTCATGTATAGAGGAAAGGCAAGGCGATTTGTTCCGTCAGCCGTATCTTTACTTTGAAGATTGGAGGTGTATGATCGAAACCCACGAAACCGAATCTTTGGCGCTGACTCTGACATTCCTGTTGACGTTACTTAAACATATTCATCAACCGATGATTTTCGTTTCACAGATTCAACAGTAAGCCTCAAGGAGAAGTTCTATGAGAAACACGCTATCTCCTAACTGTCGGCCTCTACTCCTCCGCTCCGGTGACATCGGGTTCACTATGGCATTTCGAAATACGTTTCGTCGAATTACAATTGGTCGGTGACACCTCTTCGATTACTTATTTTATCGATTACTTAATTGGACGAATATTCATTGTACAGTCAACAGCACGTCGACCTACCGAAAAAGTCAAAAATTCTCCAATTTATTTTCAACTTTAAGCCTGACATGTAGAGATCATATTCAAATGAGAAAATTTGACATTTTGTGGTAGGTTGACGAGCTGTTGTCCGTACATCGACGAACATTTCATCGAATTTTAATTGGACGAATGTTATTACTTCGATGGTTCATTTTATCGAATTTTCTTTAGTCCATGGCTTAGTAAATAATCGAAATAGTCGTCGATATTTTATAAATGTAAAAGTTCATCGGCCTTACAACAAAAAGATAGACTAGTGTTGAACACGTGTTGAACACCTGTTTACAGATAAGTCACCCAATTTGACATGTTTGTTAGTAATATGTCACGAATGTCAGATGTGTCAACATTTCAAATTGGTTGATTAATTTTAGACAAGTGTTTAACGCTTTTCTATCTTTTTTGTAGTAGGACATATGTGTTTACTACTTGGAGCATTTAATGATCTAAGGTTTACTAGTATAGTAGCGGTCTCCGGAGACCTTGCATTCTCGCATATTCTTCAGCACTTCAGTCTCCCATCTTGTCTTGGATCTTCCTCTGGATCTTCGACCATAAAAACCATGAAATAAAATATCGACTCATAATAAATAATAGGAAGTGCCTCCGCTGCCCGCGCCGGCACCCAAAAATTACGACAATGGGAGCCGGCAGTGGGTAGCAAGAAAGAATCAGTTGGACAGCACAGCTGATTGCTGATTCGCCCGAGTTGTTTTCTGTTCGTGGTGTTGAGAAAATATTGTTTGTTTTTGTTAAATGCATAAAAACATGCATGTTGGAGGCCAATTGTCATCATACGAAGAATTTGAAAATGCATTAATAGTGCACAAGTAAGAATTGACAATTAATTCTGGATTAGAGACCCCAAAGATTTGTGTGCAAAGCGTTTGCGATTGCGACTTAGAAACATATTTATAAAAACCATAAAACTTAATAAAAACTCAAATCTTTGTATTTAACTTGTAAAGGGGCCCAAATGAAATGCTTTTTATACTTGTGACTTTTTCTTTCCGACAAATGGCTTAGCGAGAAAATGCATGAAATATTTGAGCCCCTAGAACTTAAAAAAAAGGGATGAAATTATGAAACTTTATAAAATTTAAATCTTTGTTTTCCATCGCATTAAGGCGCCTAAATTAAACGCTTTATACTTGTGACTCTTTCCGACACGGTTTAACGAGAAAATGCAATTAAATATTGGAGCCTTCAGAGTCCAGACACTTGGAAAATTTTTGTGATGTAATTATGAAAGTACATAAAATTTAAATCTTTGTTTTGTTATCGTATTAAGGAGCCTAAATTAAACGCTTTTTATACGTGTGACTTTTTCTTTTCGACAGATGGTTAAGCGAGAAATAAAATCCAAGTGACTAGAGGTTTCAATATTTCATCGCATTTTCTCGCTAAACCGTGTCGGAAAGAAAAAGTCACATGTTTATAAAGCGTTTAATTTAGGCTCTACAATACGATGAATAACAAAGATTTTAATAGCATACCATTAAATGAATAACTTAATAAATGTCGGCATCCGTAGATGCTAGCGCTGGCATCCGTGTCGAGTGCCGGCTCGGCACCAATAGCGGCTGCCGGCGCCGGCTTTCAAAATGGGTGCCGGCGCCGGCAGCGGAGGCACTGCCTAAATAATAAGATATGGACTAAAGAAAATTGTGAATTGACGTGTGATAGTTAATAGTGCTTTAGCGCAATGCGGAACATAGGGCGATTTTATGTCTGACTGACGTTGACAAAACAAAATGAACGAATGAGAAAATGATGTCCAATTCCATGTCAAACAAAATGAACGAATGAGAAAATGACGAGGGTTGCTCGAGGAAGGAGAGCTAATCTGTGGAGGACGCGCCGGCGACAGCGGGCGAGCGACGTGTTGGTTTCAGATTTGCTCATTTGCTGATTTTAGTCGTTGATTTGATAAACAGAAGTTTACTACGTGTACTACTTTTAGGACTAGAGGTATTCGGTAATAAAGTTGATTCTGGTTAGTGTATTATCATCAGTTGTTCTAATATATTTGTCCTGACTAAAAATACTTTCAAAATGACCAAAACAAGAAATGAGATTCGGTTTATTCTGTACGCGGGCGGAATATTTGTTTGTTATTTTATTTTTGCTATGCTACAAGAAAAAATTACACGTGGAAAGTATGGTGATGGTGATAAGTTCACATGTACTTTGTCATTGGTGTTGGTCCAGTGTGTGGTGAATTACATCTTTGCGCAAATACTAATGGTAAGAATCGTCACTTCTTCTGTTAAATAAATACGTATCATATGTAGGTACTTATATTTCAATCAGTTATCGTAACTGCTTACCTGATAGTACTAATAATAAACCAAAATTCTTGGACTTTAGTCATGTTATTATAATATGTAACAACAATGTATTAAGTATAAACCATGTGCCTGCTTAGAATTGATTTATTAAGACATAGGCATTAGGCTTAGATCAAGATTATTAGGCTTAGTAATATTTTGTCTCATAGGGTTTTGAAATGTATTTAAATTAAACATTTATTATATCAAAATGATTAGTAATTAAATAAGCTGGCTGTAAATGTGACAGCACGTAATAATATGCAGATATAAAATGTTTCCATTCAAGTCATAGCTATCGGCCATTCCCAACCTTTTTAATAGCCAACCCCAAATAGCTATAATCTGTGTAGCCTTAGTATTCTTATTAAAAAAAATAAAAAAGTCTTATTTCTTTTAAACAGTTATTCATGTAATACTAATTTACATTGCTAATTGTTATTTAAGAACCCCTTTTCGGGTAAAGGCCTCCTCCAAATCCAACCATTGGTCTCGGCTCCCTGCTATGTCAAGCCACTGAGGCCCGGCAACTCTTTATTTCGTCGTCCCACCTGGTCAAAGGTCTCCCTGCCGACATTTTGCCAGTGGGCCCTTCCGCCTAGTCACTCTTCCAGTCCATCTGTCGGGAAGTCGTGCAACATGACCTGCCCATTTCCATTTTAAAGTCTTAGAGTACTCGAGGGCATCAGTCACCCCAGTCTCAGCTCGTATTCTCGTGTGTCGAATTTTTTGTAGTTTTTTAATATTAATTATGCTGCGCTCCATAGCTCTCTGGCATGATGTTATTTTTCGTTTTATTTGGTTTGTGAATTTCCATGTTTGGCAAGCATATTAGGTTAGGCATGGAAGCAGGCATGTGTCCATGACTTTCTTTTTTAATTTGGTTGGTAAGTTCCCCTTAAATATTTCTTTCTGGCTCCAGTATTTGTTCGAAGTACTTTTTATTCGCCTTTCCACTTCTAGTTCATTGCTATTGTGAAAAGTGATTTGCTTCCCCAGATATATGTAGTGACTGACATATTCGACATTATGTTTTCCTATCGTCATGCTCTTATGATTGCTGCTAGTCATAATTTTAGTTTTGAGGAGGTTCATTTCTAGTCCAACTCGTCTGTTAGCTTCATTTAAAGTTTATATCATGTATTGTAGTTGGGTCGTGTTTTCGGACAGTAAGACGATAGCGTCAGCGAATCCTGTAGTAGTATTCTTATGTGCTTCAAAACAATTGCCTACTTTTCCTATTTTACTCTATATGGAAACCTAGCGGGAATCATAGGAAGAGACTATTGCTAAAATCTGCCACATTGCAACAATTCCTTCAAATTTTGTCTTTAGTTTCTGCAGGTAAGTAGATCTTACAACCAGCTGAGATTTTTTTGTTAGTCTGTTTTTGTATAATAAAATTACTGGTGGTAGTGTAATAAATATATTAGGACAGGTAAAAGTGCTTCATTTAGGCCTATTTACAGAAATGTATTGATTTAAAGTCAGTTATTTATTCAGTATATTATCAGGAGTGGATCACTCCACAATTCAGTCGACTTATTTACCTACGCGACGGGGGGGGGGCCCGTATAGAATATCAGGCGGGTGTCACGCGCGCTCAGTTACGCACGCGCCGCGACGTAGTAGGTAACCAGGATGCAATTAGTTTACTTTCACGCCAAAACACACATGTTATACCTTCTAGTTTTACCCATTGCAAAATGGGTAAAATTAAGCATTATTCTTATATTATGCTCGAGTAGCACTTTTAAAATAGGTACTAAATTTCAAAATATCCACATCTGTATTTAAAAATCATTTTAGCTACCATCTAGCAATTTTATTTTACACGGTTGGTTTTATTTTTACTTACTTAAAACATTTATTTAGAAACAATTTTGACATTACATTGCACAGTCGACCCTAGTGAGGCGACCAAAACTACCCAAAACCAATTAGCATAAGCGTATCCGAGTAATAAGTACCATATTACGTAAAGATAGGGTCATTTTCGCTTGTAGTGAAGGTATTTGGTAGTTAAATCAGTTAGGTAGGTGTGCGCGTGCAAATTATTTTAGACCTTATTGTCGCGAAGTAAAGATTGATTATTTATTGTAACTGTTTCGGAATCGAGCCTTCTGTAGTTTCTTTTATTCTGTGATATTTTATAGACATTTTTTCCAGGCACTTATACACATCCTATAAAATTAGCCTTACCACTTTTTGATTGGTTGATTTTATTTATACTTAAAAACCTTATGTTTAGTTTAGTCAAATTATTTTTAAAATCAATTCAATTTACAAACCTATTTAAATGACTAGGAAAAAGTATTTCTGTGTAGAAGATAAAAAATAAATAACTAAAACGTTGCTCATAAATTTCTGTCTCTTAGAAAATTTTATTCTTAATTGACAGTTAATTTATTGTAGAATTCAGCTTATTTATTATATATTTATTTATTATTACCTTGTTTTAGGATCTCTCATTTGACAAAAAAAAATAGTAAATTGTTTAAATAAAGTTTACATCCTCTTCTCAAGTATCCTTGAGTCTAGATTGCTACATGAGCAGATTTAGGTATCTTAAATTTGTGTTTATCTTGATCAGGGCCCAATTCTGCTAATTTAAAAGTGGCATGATTGAATATCAAGTGGATATCATTGTATTGTATTGGATGACAATGATGATGATTTGAACGGTTTTATTTCAATTTTTTGAAGGGTTAAATTATATGTGCCTTACATATTTTTTTTAATCTTCAGGTATCATGGAAACATGAAGTTGATACAACTAGAAAAGTATACTACTTTTCATCCGCCCTGACCTACCTGTTAGGCATGGTTTCCTCTAATATGGCCCTGCAGTGGATTAATTACCCTACACAGGTATGCTTACTCTACAAATACCTCAACCAGTCAGTTAATCTTATGTTCATTGCATTGGCTCAGAAGGCCTAACACTAAAATGTATCTTTCGTTCGGACAGTAAACCTAACAAATTAAAATAACCAGTCTCATATGTTAATCCTTTGATAAAATATGACCAATTCAATCTAGCCATGTAAAAAACCTGACCGTTTTCAATTGTTCATACACCTTTATACAATACAAGTAAGTCAATATTTTAATTTGATCCGATAATACTACCGAATAAACGAAACGCTTTCGTATTAGGCCTCCAGGCTCGTGTAATGAGCATAAGAATTTGTACCAAAGTCTGTGTTTGTCTAATGTAATGTTATATTGAGTACAAGCTCTATTGTAGATAGTAGAGGTAGTTTATGTTTTTGGAAACTAGCTCATAGACTTTAATAAAATATGACGCCAAAACATACTTTTCAACACAGTTGCTCGTAAATTCACTCTTATAACACCGTTTTTAGTATCATAACTCATCATATTACGCACTTGTGCTGTAAAAAGATTATCGCACTAGTGCGGTAATGTAAACTTTTTTTTAAAAAATCCAGCAAAAGTTTGTGTCTTAGAACATTGAATATTTTACGAATATTAAATTATTTAAGGGTTAAGATGACAAATAAATATTTCATTTTATTAAATTGTATATTAATAAACACAAACTAACTTAACTATCATTTTTAGAAACAATAATTTATAGTTTATTTTATTTTTTAAATTGCTGCTACTCGGCTGAACAGCCAGTTTTTCCTGTGCCATTATTGAACCTGCGCGCGCATCGAAATTGCGGCGCGCGAAAAAACAAAACTTACGTGCTATTTTCTATTATTATTTGGTAAAGTTGTTGCTGTGTGGTTAATTACTATCAAAAATGTCTACTTTAAATAGTAAAGACGAGTAAAATGTTATTCAACCCCGTCGGAAATACTTATCGAGGCACGAAACGCGAGTGATAGCCTGTTGCCGCCAAAATGCATAGAAAAACAGCAAAAACGCCAAGTCATATTCGGAGAAGGTATTTTAGATTTTAGTTTGTTTTTTCCTCGCAATTGTGTTGAAAAACGTCGAATGCAACTCGTGTGCATTGATCATTATCACACTCGGCTTCCTTACCGCGCTCGCCTGCGGCTCGCGCTTATAATAATGCCTCGTGTATAAT
Organism: Anania fuscalis; assembly: GCA_950371115.1. Classification (NCBI taxonomy): domain Eukaryota; kingdom Metazoa; phylum Arthropoda; class Insecta; order Lepidoptera; family Crambidae; genus Anania; species Anania fuscalis. The sequence continues at coordinate 7,197,327 of OX493324.1, forward strand.
GACCAACGTAGCACACTTGTATCATAATGTACTATTACCATACCATCTCTGTCTAGGCCCATAGTTGACTGGTAGAGAATGCTTTTGGCATGAATTCCGCCATTTGTACCACATATTTTGTTGTCTGTGCAAAAAAGTATAAAAAAAAAAGATTACCCTGAATATGTTTTATGTCCGGTACTAAATTAGTTAACCCACTTTTAGTAACACTTACTTGAAACTTATTATGATCCGCTTGTTGTAGTGTAGGGTTCGATTCCTGGTTCAGATCAATTCAGAAAACGTCTAAATTGGCTCAGTCTAAGTTTGCATGCTGTCTCCTAGCAAAATACTTTGATACCTTGTAATTTGTAACACAAGGATGTTACTTTATTACACCAAGACCATGACTGTTGCTGTGTTGTCGATATAAATGAATAAATATGGATTTAATTATTATTATTTTATTTTGCAAAGGATATAATTATAATAGATATAATAAATATTAATAAAACATGTTATGCATATAATTACAGGTTGTGGGCAAAGCGGCCAAACCAATTCCTGTCATGATACTCGGAGTATTGATTGGTCGCAAATCATACCCTCTAAAGAAGTATTTATTTGTGGTCCTGATTGTCATCGGAGTGGTTTTATTCATGTACAAAGACCAAGTCAAGAAGGGTACTGATGATTCGCAAGGATTTGGTGTGGGTGAACTGTTGCTGATAATGTCTCTGACAATGGATGGTCTTACTGGAGCAGTTCAGGTAATAATAATCTATATAAATAAAATTAGATGTTTGTGCTGAATGATGCATTCCATGTGTTCATAAACTATTCATCCAGTTAGAATGAAATATTTGTATGTTGTTGTGCACAATACTAGGAATTTTACCTACATGTGCATTGAAGACTATACAAATATAGATTTTACCTACATATTAAAATTTACTGTATGACATGAATAGTTGCAAAAATAACATTTGTAACAATTTTAATTGTGATGTATGAGTTGTTAAATATGTAGCAGACAGTGGGTTTGATTCCCATCTGAGGCAGTTGAACTTGAGTACCATTATTATAGCGAATAAAAAAAAACCTTTGTTCCACAACTTCCTATTTAATAAGTAATGTCTGTTTTAGTATAACTTATAACTAGTGGTTAAAAAGGTAAACTTTCTTAGTTTAAGGTTTGGATCACTTCTCGGGTGGTGGTATCCTCCATCGTTTTCCATGCTTTTCAGTCGTTTCCCATCAACATCCTATCTTTCCCTGAATTTTTTTAGATATCACATCGGTTTATTTTTGGTGTCCTTATTTGTAATGAACTCTTGTGCATTGATTATTATACACTCGGCTTCCTTACCGCGCTCGCCTGCGGCTCGCGCTTACAATAATGCCTTGTGTATAATAATCAACTTTGTACACTTGTATCATAATGTACTATTACAACCTTCATGTATTATATTTCTCACTGATTTTATCTTCTTCAGGAAAGAATCAAAAGTGAATCTTCTCCAACAGCCTACTCCATGATGCTAAACACAAACTGGTGGTATGTAGTTCATTAGTTTAAATATTCGCTATCTGTTTTAACCGTAACTTAATTTCCTATGTATAAAATATATAAAAAAGCAAAAGCGAATCTTTACTTGGATCTGTGCAAATCATATTACTTAACTTGTGACTCAACATATAAAATAATGCTAGAGCGAATCGTTTTGTACATTCTTAATTAACTATTGTGTTGTTTTTCTTAGTATTACATTTGAAAACGTATAATATTAAAAGTACGTTTTCGTTGTTTTAGGTCTATGATTATTCTGTCCGCTTGTATACCGCTGACTGGTGAAGTATTCAGGTTTACATCCTTTGTGTCGACATACCCTGAGGTGCTGCTATATCTTGCTGGATTGGCGCTGATGGGAGCTTTAGGACAGCTATTTATATTTTTCATGGTATGGTTCAGTGATCTTATTTTTTTTTAAGAATTATAACTCCAATTCGTACAAGAATAACTGATAATCGTGTGAGATTTCCTAGGAATTCGGATACAATTTTGCGATTAGAAATGTGAATTGGAACTCTTATATTTATAATTTCAACGATTTTAGTTAATTTAAGTTTATTTACATCAGATCATTTTAATTGCTTATGTCATAAACTTAAAATGGTGTGGCAAATATTTGCCTTTTCACACTATCTTGGATCATGGAGTAGCAGGCGACGTATGAGCACTGTTTCAATTGCAATTTAATTTATATCGAGTGGGGACCGTGACGTCTGTACTCTTTTTGCCTTAGGTTCATTTTACCATTTCCCAAAATTTTTTTAGTTGTAGCGCGTGTGTACGAAATAACTTCTCGGACCTAAAGGCGCTAGATGTTTTGAGCAAGCCTGCTATGCATTACAGCCCCAAAAATCAAAGTTCATAGTGGGCCGTATCTAGTGTGAAAATAATAAATTGACGAAACAGTATTAGAATGTTCGCAATTGTTTTTTCACTAATTAAAATCATCATCATCTCGGCCTATTTTAGTGCACTGCTGGACGTAAGCCTTCAATGAGCGTCAAGAGCCCAATCTCCCGCTTTACTATACTATATACTAATTAAAATAATACCAATTAAGGCTCATCCTTTAAAAACCTATACACTACAGTAATACTTTTTTGCTGTTATATCTTTCAGGTGTCAGAGTTTGGGCCCCTGCCATGCTCTGTGGTGACAACGACAAGAAAGTTCTTCACGGTTCTTGCTTCGGTGATCATATTTGGCAATGTGTTACTTGGCCGTCAATGGATAGGAGCTATCTTCGTATTTTCAGGTAAAATTTTATTTTTGAAGAACCCTTACATACTGCGAAAGTACCATTGAGGTATAAGTACATTTTACCTCAATGAAAAGTACTTATATTTTATACGATGATAGTAACACATCATTCATTGATTGACGTTCATAGAAAGTGACTGTCATATTTTTCAATATTTTTATTGCTGATTTAAGCGCATTTTTTAGGGTTCCGTACCCAAAGGGTAAAACGGGACCCTATTACTAAGGCTACGCTGTCCGTCTGTCTGTCTGTCTGTCTGTCCGTCTGTCCGTCCGTCCGTCTGTCTGTCCGTCCGTCCGTCTGTCTGTCTGTTTGTCTGTCCGTCTGTCACCGGGCTGTATCTTATGACCGTGATAGTTAGACCTGCCAGACCAGCCTGTACGAGATTATTATGGCTCTCAAACAGCTTAAGAACAACAAGGCGCCGGGGGACGACGGAGTTACGGCTGAGCTTCTGAAAGCTGGCGGTACGCCGATTCTAAAAGCTTTGCAGAGGCTCTTTAACTCCGTCATCCTCGAGCGCAAAACGCCACAGGCTTGGCACGGGGGCGTGGTGGTGCTGTTCTTCAAAAAGGGCGATAAGTCTTTGCTGAAGAATTACAGACCCATCATGCTTCTGAGTCATGTCTATAAGCTGTTTTCGAGAGTCATTACGAACCGTCTCGCACGCAGACTTGACGAATTCCAGCCTCCCGAACAAGCCGGTTTCCGTAAAGGCTATAGTGCCATCGATCACATCCACACGCTCAGGCAAGTTATACAAAAAACAGAAGAGTATAACCGGCCACTATGCCTGGCGTTCGTGGATTACGAAAAAGCCTTCGATTCGATCGAGACTTAGGCAGTGCTCCAATCTCTTCAGCGGAGCCAAACCGACTACCGGTACATCGAAGTGCTGAAGCCTTTGTACACAAACGCCACCATGTCAGTACGTCTCCAGGACGAGAGCTCGGAACCGATTCAGCTGCAGCGAGGTGTAAGACAGGAAGACGTAATCTCCCCGAAACTATTCACCGCAGCGCTGGAAGACGCTTTCAGGCTCTTGGACTAGAGAGGACTTGGCATTAACATCAACGGCGAGTGCCTGACTCACCTTCGCCCTTGCCGATGATATTGTGGTCATGGCTGAGACCCTGGAGGATCTTGGGGCAATGCTCGATGACCTCAGCAGAGTCTCCCAACGAGTGGCTCTTAAAATGAACATCGAAAAGACGAAAATCATGTCTAACTCCCATGTCGCACCCACTCCTCTTATGGTTGCAGGCTCTACTCTGGAAGTCGTTGACCGCTATATTTACCTTGGACAAACAGTCCAGTTAGGTAAGTCCAACTTCCAGAAAGAGGTCGATCATCGAATCCAACTTAGATGGGCAGCGTTCGGGAAGCTACGTAATAGCTTCTCCTTACAAACACTACCGCAATGCCTCAAGACCAAGGTATGGAATCAATGTGTGTTGCCAGTGATGACATACGGATCTGAGACGTGGCCGCTAACGATGGGCCTCATAAAGAAAGCTCAAGGTCACTCAAAGGGCGATGAAAAGAGCAATGCTCTGAGTTGCCCTTCTCGATCGAATCAGAAATGAGACGATCCGAAGGCGAACCAAAGTCACCGAAGTAGCTCTCAGAATCGCAAACATTGCTCGCAGGACTGATGGCCGTTGGGGCAGGATGGTCCTTGAATGGAGGCCGCGTGCCGGAAGGCGTAGTGTTGGTAGGCCCCCCACAAGGTGGACCGACGATCTGGTGAAAGTCGCGGGAAGCCGCTGGATGCGGGTGGCACAGGTCCGATCTTCGTGGAAATCCTTGGGGGAGGCCTATGTCCAGCAGTGGACGTCTTTCGGCTTATGGATGGATGGATGGATAGTTAGACAGTTGAAATATTCAAAGATGATGTATTTCGTGCCACCTATAACAAAAAAAAATAAAAACCAGAATAAAATTATTATTTAAGGGGCTCCCATACAACAAACGTGATTTTTTTGATAATGTTGCTTCCCTTGGAACCCTTCGTGCGCGAGTCGGGCTCGCACTTGGCCTGTTTTTCTTTGTATGGCCCTATTAATATTATGAATAAATATAACTCAGATAACAAACAGGGTTCTCAGACACATTGCCAAGGACTAGTATTCGTAGAACTGTAAACATGCCTTATAAATTATAATTTAACACACTGATTAATTAATATTATCCTATTTTTAGGTTTATTCCTGGACATCTTCTACAGCAAAGGTAGGAGTCAACCCAAGAAAGTAGTAGAAAAATGATCGAGCGCCGGCCGTATGATGCTGTTAGTATGATTATGTGGGCAAGCAAAAATGTATGTCATTCGTTCCTTCCATTAGTTAAACTAATTTTGTATGTATGTTGATTTGTTGAAAGATTGTATATTAGAAAAAGTGTGCTACATGCCATCTTAAAATGTGCAATGCATTTATAGAAATATTTAGATATTAGGTGATATTTACTTACCAATGGCTAGACACGTTTATATTCTGCTATTTATATCTTTTAGCTAAGCGTCTTCACGAATAATTTCCTTTTTATGTTTATTACCTTAAAAAATAGCTCTAATATCAGTTTCAAAGTGATCAAGCTTGTGGCTCCATCTTAATTAACTTTGCTAAGTGCTCGTATACTTGTAACAGATCTAAAATATTTTCCTAAATCAGCCACATTAGATATAAGTAAGTAATTGTACCTATTTAATTATTTTGAATGTGATTTTATTAGAGTTCACAAATATTTTCTATATATATATTGTTACCCTTATGGATTATCATGACAAACGGTTAATACTGTCGCGTATTAATTATAAATAAAATATATTTTAGACAAACATGTTTTTTGTTTGTATTTCATGGTTTGTTGATGAACATGACCACGCATCATCCATCATACAGTTAGTGCACCACCTGAAACAATAAGGAGGATTTTACTGCAGCAATACTTTATTATTTATAGTTTGCATTCTAAAACCGGTTGTAACCACTTTAAGAGTTTTGTGAACTTTGAGGCGTTCTTAATTTATAGTATTTACGGCCAAATGCAATATTTTGGCATAAAGTTATTGAAAATATATTAAATAAGCATAACAAAAGTTTTTTAAATAATAATGTCTAATAAGATAATTAATTATAAAAAAATTATTAAAAAGTGATTTTGTGCCATTTCTGGCCAATTTTACTACATCGTGTACCAGTTGTGGCCATCAAGAATAAAACACAAGTAATTTTAAAATAATTAAGTTTATATTAGGGCAAGCATCAATATATAAGGTCCGATTTTATTAGTGTTTATCCTGTTAACCTGTGACTATATAGGTGTAAAGCAACCATAAAAACCCATTTTCAAATGTGTACCATTAAAACTAAAAAAGTTAAAAATCAACAACATTGACTTCATATTGCATAAACTCGTCCTATCTTTGCTACGTTTAAGCATCTGATTATCCGTCTTATTCCTTCCCCTTGTACAGAGCGAGAAAAGAGTTGTAGATAGGACGAGTTTATGCAATATGAAATCGATGTTGTTATTTTATCATTTATTTTTAACTTTTTTAGTTTTTATGATAGACATTTGAAAGTTGGTTTTTACGATTGCTTTTCACCTATATAGTCACAGGTTAACAGGATGAACACTAATAAAATCGGACCTTATATAACAAATCCTAAAATATATTATAAAATCATTATCATCATTTCAGCCACAGAATGTCCACAGCTGCTGTACGTAGGCATCCCCCAGTGAATCCAGATCGGCCGGTTGGAAGCGGCTTCCTGCAACCTTTACCAGGTTGTCTGTCCATCTTGTGGGTGGACAACAACAATATTATAAAACACTAGCTGTGCCCGTAACTTCGTGCGTGTGGACTACAGGATATTTAGCATGTCTCATAATTCAGCAACATTGTGCTCTGTGCTTAAGTATGCTTATAAAAAATGAGCTTTTTACTTTGTATTTGAAACTCTTAGGCTGTATTTATCAAAAGACAAACAGACGTAAAAGCGTGACTTTGTTTGGACTTTCATACGACCTTTCATCCCATATTTCATCCCCACACAGGTAGAAGTTACAAAAACGCAACACAACGTATTTTTTATTTTCTTATTAAGTGCCTAAATACAAATTTTCATGGTTTTATATTCGAAAATGACGAACTTCCATACAAATATTCAACCCCTATTTCCACCCCTTCAAGCCTTTTTTGCAATAAAAGGTAGCCCATGTCCTTTTTAAAGCTCTAGTCTATCTCTGTACCAAATTTCACAATAATTAGTTCAGTAGTTTCGGCGTAAAAGCGTAACAGACAGAGTTACTATCGCATTTTAAATATTATAATAATAAGTTATAAGAATACCTACGTCAAGCCTAAAAATGTTTCGTGTAGATTCCAAAAAACAGGAGTTGACACAGTTGCGAAAGAAATAAAAACATTAAGTTATCATAAAGCACCAGCCCCTCTAGCATGTGCAACAAAACACGATATGATACGATATGATATAGCGATTTATCGCATATTTATTGTCAAAATATGAACTTTTATCAAAAAAGCGAGCATACCCGTGGCGTCGCCGGCACGGACATGCTTACTGTTTCAATAAAAGTTCAAGTTGGCGGCTATGTTGTCATATTTTTTAAGTAAATAGGCGATAAATCGCTATATCATATCGTATCATATCGTGTTTTGTTGATCGTGCTAGCAAGGCAGGTGCAGATAAAATCAGAGCTCAAGATTTAAAAAGTATTAATAATGAAATTGCTGAAGCGCTATCACACTTTATAAACATAACAGTCAAGCAAGGTATCTACCCTGATGAACTGAAAACTGGAATAGTGAGACCTATACATAAAAAAGGTAGTCAATGTGTTTACGACAACTATCGCCCAATCACTATACTTTCCTCGATAGACAAAATTGTGGAAAAAGTTATCTCCAAACAAATTTACACTTTTTATAAAACCCACAACGTCATTACCCACAAACAATTTGGATTTCAAACTGGTAAAAGTTCAACGCAACTACTCACTAAATTCACTGATTGTATTTACAAACATCTTTATGATAAAAAGCATGTTCTAGTAGTATTTATTGACTATAGTAAAGCTTTTGACACCTTAAAACATGATTTACTAATTGAAAAGTTAAGGGATTGTGGCATTAGAGGAGATATATAATTTACAAATACGAATAATGAAAGCTATAGTACCAAATAAAATTAAAACCGATTATAAAAATGATTATCATCAACTCTTTCACCATTGCAACATAATACCAATACATGATCAGGTAAAATACATATTATTGCTTCAACAATGTCATAACATTGAATACCAACAAGTTATCAAGCGTACGTACCCAACTCGTAGCATGTCCCGCACTGAATTAAAAGTACCGAGCTATAATAATTTTTATGGCAAACAATTATTGCAGTACCAAGTTCCTTAATTAATCAACAGCCTTCCAATCTTTCTAAAAAACGAAATTACAAAATCAAATATTAAATCTAAACTAAAACTGTATTTTTTATCATTGATTACAAAATAAGCATTACATTATCCCGTTCTACAAAATCACCCCGTGTGTATCCACAAATAACCACGACTTATTATCGCGCCATAAGTGCGCTGCTATGAAATAAGTGGGTAGGAAGTAAACTATTATTAAGATTGTGTTATGGTTGTACTTACCTTGGTTACCAAGAAATTTTTTTTATATTGTGAGCGTGCGATGTAGAATGCCGGTGTACGGATAAACCATCCGTGGTTTTTGTTGCGCCGTTAATGCATATTTATTGTTTAAATACATTTGTAATTTTCTTTAAAAAAAAAGAGAGTATTCAATGATTGATATAATTATGTCTGGTATGACCAGTTTCTATGTTATTTCCGAAAACAGCTTGGGGTCCCACCAGTCCCACATGTCCAGAAGTTTCAGGGGCCTTTCCTGAAATTTTGTGCTGCAATGTAGTGCGAGGAAATTGAAAATCCCTGCTGGCATTGGCAACCGGAATTCCTTTCCTAATTGCGTTAAGGACTTTCGTCTGGAAAAAGATGTTGCTGCCACCGAAATTTATACATTATGCACATATCATACCATATTATAATCTCAAACCAATCAAATTATTTTAAAGAATTGCCTTCGACATGTTTAACTATAACGCTAGCCATTTTCTAACTCTGAAAATAAGGAAAAAATATAAGAATACTTGAATAAGAACATTCAATCTATATGTTAAAAATAAAGATCAGCCAGAAAGAAATGGCCAGAAATGGGGTTTCATTGTACCCCGCTTTTGGCCAGCTACGTGGCCAAAGATAGAGAATTCTAAAATTTATGTTCCAGTTGTGGCCACCTGTCATTATATTATATGTTAAACATATAGCGATTATATAACTTTAGTTCTACATAGATAATATATTTTTTGTATACAATTAACATAATCAATAGAGAAATAAACAAAGATATCGAAATTAACAACTGATTACTCACCCGCTCGCCTTATTGTTTTTGCTAAGAAAGTGACGCATTTCACGACCAACTACAAAAAAGGGTTGCTATGTCTATGCCCAGTTTGTTATATCACAGCTGTCAACGGCAGCAGTATTGATATTAGTCAGTGTATTAATAACCGATAACAGTAGAGTAATTCAATTGTCTATGCCTTAAGTACAACGATTTGAAGACCCAAATGGCCACAAAGTGGTCAGTGGCCACAACCGGATCACCTGCCTGGCATTAATTCAAAATAACACATGATCTCTATACAGGGTGTCCCTGGAAGTAATAGATCAAATTAAATTCGAATCGCTATGGATAATTTACACACACATCAACAGAATCTAGGGATATTTTGTATTTTATCAAATATCTAAAAATCGATGAAGAATTTTCTGATATAAAAAATTGCTTATTTAAAGGTCTTTAATAAAAAAAAATAAAAAATCGCATTATTTGTTTAGTATCAATATCCGGAATCCACCTTGAGTCAAGTACCTGTCTTTCTACCTTAAGTCAGCGTCTCCGGTTCTTTTTCGATAGTGGCGCCCCCTATAGTATCGGTTTGGTACTACTCACTTGGCGCCTGAGAACCAGACTGAGACTTGTCATTATAACGTTGTTTTTCGCGCCGTTCACAAGTCAGTTGAGTTGCAAAAAACTTTTTCATATTAAATAGTTATTATTTGTAATTGTTGGATCCTTACCGAAAATAGAATATGAAGAACACCACTCCGACGCGAAATGAAGACGAAAATACTAAATCTCGAAAACGAAATCGTTCTCCATCACCGAGTTCGGAAAGCAGCGAGTCATCCAGCGTCAGCAGCGGGCGTCCCAGCCCTGGAGAGCAAAGGCAAGA